>OY720148.1:11181483-11781483 GCA_963082955.1 Cheilosia grossa | reverse complement strand
CCTCAATGGAGAGTACAGAGTACATTTCGGACGCGCCAATGTGGGGTCGGGCTGCTTGGCTATTTGCCTGGCCATGGGAATGGGCGCAATGGTGGACATACTTTATTATTATATGTGCGCTCTCCCAGCTTCTACGAGGGGGGGGCATGGATGATTTTTCCCGGCAAATTTGGGTAATTTTGTATCTGTGCTATTTTTAGAGGAATAGTATGCACGTGTGTGTGTTTGTGTGTGTACGTATGTATTTATATATAGATATTGTAAACGCCGTATGCGGGGATGTGTGTTTGTCTTCATTTTAAAATTTTTGAGAAGTGAACGACTTCCACACCACCAATACCACCACCACCGCCACGGTTAGAGGTCTGCTTTAGGTCTGGCGTAGATGATGGTCTTGTGGGGGTTATTGCTCCACATCTCTGAGAGATTGGGTTGAGTTTAAGTTTAAGTTTTTCTCGTGTGGATTTTCGGTTTTTGGCGCTTTAAGTCTTTAAAAAGGTGCATGTGCGGAGGGATGCGGTATTGTTTGTTTTTGGGTGGTCTATGGTCATCATGTGTGTGGGTGGGTGGCGTTTGTTTTGGTGTAACTTTGGAGGTTTTTGAACTTGTGTATAGTGGTTTGAATTATCAATGAGTATGTGGGTTAGGTTGCGAACGGCATATACCTATGTAACCTTGAACATTGTAGCCGTATATAGTAAATAGCATGGAGTTGCCCTTGGGAACGAACAAAGTGTTCTTTAAATTTGTAAAGTTTTACTTGGCAAATAAGTGCATCACTGGCAATGAATTTAGGGAATGTTCGTGGCGGTATTCATCGAATTTTACTGCAGAGTGTCGGTTTGTTTTTGGGGCAAAGAGAACTTTGCAAAGTTTATGTTAGGAGTAGTTAAAAATTCTTAAAAATGAAGAATTCTAAAAAACGGATTTTTTAATTAGGGCGGTAAAAGGTTGTCAAGCTTCTTCGCTACCACTACAAATATATACAAATTTTTAATTGATTATTTGAGGCATTTGCTTTTTTTAAGACAATTTCGGGCACATGTGTATGTGGTGAGAAAAAGACCGACGGGACAAGGAAATATTAGGCCAGTCGCAGATTAATGTAGACCTAGTGTGATGCTACCACTGACAAGTAGTCAAATTTTGTAAAGCCTATCCTTCAAAACCACGAAAGACGTGTCTTCCAGCGATCCAGTTGGGTGGATTTAGGCATGTTCCTCAGTTGTCTGTACTGATGGTTACCATGGACAAGGCATTCTCTGTTTGGTTGAAAATTATCAATGGAAAATTTATTTACCAGCTACTGCCTTGAATAACTTCGGTATCCGAACAAATCTTCCTTACGGTGAGATGTATGAGGCTCAAATGAAGTCGCTTCCGTTCATAAGACCCGGTTCCACACATTATGGGCTCATTTTTAAACTCTTGGGCGAATTTTAGCCTCTTTATTTTGTTTTCGTAGTTATATATGGTACTTTTCTTAGAGGATATGTATCCAAATCGCGTTCAGCAAGGCGCCTCTGAATTATCCTTCAGACAATCGGGTTTCCAGAACATTTTTTCATATTAAGGTCGGGAATTTTAGGACTTAAACTTGGATTTTTGACAAACTTCCCCAAAATATTTCTTCCATCCTTCTTCCTTTTTCGCGAAAACTTTTTCCTTTTTATACTCGAGGGAGGTCACTTTTGCACACAAATCGTTCTCAAGTGATTATTGATATTGATATTTACAGTTTATTTCGATAAATTCAATTCTTCCCCTCTTTTTTTTAGAGAAAGACCGCAATCGTGTTTTGCTACAAAAGCTAATCGATCTTCCATATTTAACTCTGTCGTTTTTCCCATAGTTCAATCAAAATGGACCTGTACACGATAAACCTATCATATTTGATTTAAATTCAAACGAAAACAGTATTTTTCGCCAAACAAATTAATTTTTAATTTATTTGTTTGCCAGTCAAAAATCGCAGTTTTAGCACAAATATTCCGGAGCTATACAGCCATGGGTCTGAAATGATCTCCACACACCATCATAGGTCACAGCATATGCAATTACTAAGTGAAAACTGTAGACAGTTAATCCGTAGCCGTTAGGTATTATTCGCCTTGAAAAGCGACTAACATTTCTGTCTTTTGCCGACTAGTGTGTGTTCACCTGGATCAATACGAATTCAAATTAAAATTATCGTATCTGACATTATTCGTGATGATTGTCATAGATTCAGATTTTCTCCATCCCCAACAAAAACTAATTTTCAGAAATCCCCACCTCTGAAAGTATGCAATTTCTGGTTTTCCGCGTTGTGATACATGACAAATGCAGAATGAAATGTCAAAGTGACCCTTCAATGTCACTGACTTGTGTGGATGAAAGTTCGATAGGCCGGACGTAGCGCCATCTGTCATTAAACAAATAAAATAATTTCGTTCTGTTTTAAAAACGACGGACAACTAAATTATTTGGATATTTTTCATACAAAGATACTTAAATCCCGATTAAAAAATGGGAGGGTAAACATTTGGGGTATCTATTTTTTGATGCCAAATCTAAGAAAAGTGCTGGCAGCACTGCTTGACGGGTTACTAAATGATGGCGCATTAATTTGTACATCTTCGAAGGAACTATAGTATATTTGATATAATATATATATTGATTTGATTCGATAACACTTTCGACCCATATAGAGTAACGTTGTTCACGTTTAAATCTTTTAAGTTTATTTTAACTGCAACAGTTCGAATGTTATTAAAGCCTTAAAAGAGTCGCAAGAATTTATTCTTTGTCACTATCCGTTCTTAAAAGTTTCGGGACTTTGACAACTTTTCCAATTTCTTTCCTGATGTTGCACTCTCGGATGTTTTGTCAGACGTTCGCGAGAGGTGGCGCAGTGGAAAAAACCCAAAGTTTGAATTTGGGTTTTTGCGGGATTCGAACCTGGGACCCCTCGCTTAGTAGTCCAACACACTAACCACTAGGCCACTGCGATATTAACAGGAGTTAATTGGTAGTTTTTAACCGAAAGTTGGTTGATTTTAATAGAGCGATTTTTCTGCGTGAACATTTAGCATTTTTAATAATAAGAAAAATAGATACATATGTCTTTAATTTGAACAGTTCACTTGCCCTTGTCCATGTTCTTGTGTTTTTTATTGCTTTTGTAATAGCTACGAGTATCTATTTAGTTTTTATAGACCGTTTCTTCTCTAATCTGACAGTCATTTAGTTACAAAATAATTGTTGTTGTTTTTTTGTGGATACACTCTTTTTTTAGCGTATGAAAAAATTATAGGGACGGCATAAATTGGGTCTGCCCCGGGCGGCCCCAACCCACGCTACGCCACTGGCGATTCATTTTCAGTCCTCAATAGCAGAATACGCAATTTAATATGATTTCTCTCTCATCACTTGTTTACCGCTAAGGGTTTATTTCTCTCATTTTTATCAATAGTAAGTAGGCTACAGTGATGCCAGATCGTGGGTAGTTACCCGTTTCGTGAGCATTTTGCTAAAAGCAAAAAGGACGAAAAATTAAATATTTTAAGCGTTCAGAACATCAAAAAATAGTGAACTTTGTTGTTTCTTAACGCCGGACATTTTTGTGTATTTTTCAGTCCGGAAAGCCTGGCATCACTGAGTAGGCATACAAAATTCTGTCTGTGAACCCGTAGAGCCCATCGTACCTAAACTTTTAGGTTGATCATATTGTGATTTTCGTCCGCAAAAGTCCGCCATAGTTTTTGTAGGTTAGAAATGTCAGATAAGACATGTCATGTCATTTCTGAAACATAAGGCATTTTACGGACGTAACTTACAAGCCAACTTGACTGTATCAACTCGGAGAACAGTCAGTGGTTCATTCGCAAGTAATACCTTTTCAATATTGTGACTAAATGCTTTTTTTTTTCTCTAATGCACGATATTCATGTAAGGTGCAGGTGAAACACGTCAAATATAAAGACACGAATGGATCTGCTTGTGGTTAATTTGGCTGCCAAGAAATGTTTCACAATTTTCAATCCCGAATGAGCAATTCATTATGACATGAAAGAAAATCTATGCCTACGCTGGTAGATCCGCGCTAATGAAGACCAGCTTAGTGTCCTTAAAAGGCACACTCCTCAGGGATTACAGAACTTCTTGAGGAGTGATTTTCGTTCAATAAATCCATCATCCACCACTAAAATCGGAGCTGAAAAAGTATCTCGCCCCTTCTTATACAGACGTCAAAGTGAAATGAGCTGAAGGACATGTCGGTGAGGGTTTTCTTCCCCCTAACGATTGCCACTCGCCCCACTATTCGACAAGACAAGATGGAATGGACGGCGATTTCCAAGATTTGAGCAACCATTTCCAATCCCATTTTGACACTCTAATTACCAACAGCCCGTCGTTCGTTATGTCCTTTAGTTAAATTTATGAACTGTGCTAGGACCTAGCTCTGACGAGGTATTTAAATATTTAAACAGTTATTTTGACCATTTCGGAGCTATTACCAATAATTACTTGCAATAAGAACACCATTAGCAAGGACAATCAAACAAAACTATTGATTTATGAACTAACGGCGAATGGCATGGCGTGCGTGTCAGTTAGGAAAACCCTACCTGATTGATTATAGGGTACGCGAAAGCCGCTATCGCGTCCTGTAACTAATAACACAAGGGAGGGGTCAGCAATAAATACAAGTTGTGCGCCGATACGTTTCCCTGACGACATTCACCAGCCGATTTATATCTATATACGTCCTTTAATTCGATGAGTATGTGTTCATAAGAACCATCACGTCAAAGACGTATTTATTCAATTATCACGCCGAATATCGGCAGTTTGATCTTTAGTGGCTGTACAAAGTACATTGAGCAAGATAACTTGCAAAACGGTGACCATAAAATTAGGTATGGTAATCAGATTCTTCGACTTGAAGAGTGACATTAGAGGGCAGACTGTGTACATTGCAATCAAACGGTGGACAGTAACGGCGCGCGGACTTTATGAACAGTGCATGCAATGGCGGTGGCTGTCGCATTAGGGAAAATGTGTTTGTCGTGCCAGTAATGCGACATGCAAGTCGATGGTGTTAAGTGCGAAATGGCAAGGAATTTATAATGAATAGCATACCGCCGCTAAATCGGTCACAATTTCAAATAGACAAATAGACTCGACGATAAGGCGTGTGGATTTATGGCTTGTGACAAGCCACAGTCCTTAGTTACCGTAGTTGGGTTGTTTTACATTTTCGATCTTAATTTTTTTTTTTAGCATGGAAATGGGAGGGTTTTCACTCGAGAAGTGGGAGTGGTTGGAAACTGTGCAACAAGATTACACTGTCATTGTTAAGAAAATCAATTTGAATTTATATTGCCTTCGATTATGGGATGTTCGGGCAGCTCCAGCCCATGCTGATCATTTGAAAACATATAATGCCCGTATGTGGTTGGAGATGAGGGAGATTCCCCCATATGTACGTACGTAGGTCCATGTTACACGACGAATATTCCAAAGTATCACAGGAAGTGTACGTCTATTAGATAAATATCAAATGTGGGCACCTGCAAGACGTGTGCGAGGCTATGTGCAGGATGTATCTTTTGGTCTATTGTAAGGATTACTCCTTATATAACAAAATAGGTACACGCAGACATGGTTTGGGCAACGATGGGGCAAAGTGTGTAGGAGTGCAAACCTGACGACAATTGAACCAATAACAAAGGGAATATGTATAATATGTTGTTTGGAATCGATAGAGAGGAATGAAAGGAATGCTGTTGGTATATTTATTTAAATATATTATATATATGTAGATAAAGCGAATTGAAAATCTAATAGGAGTTCTAAGACAACAAGGAGAATCCTTTCAAGCGCATCAAACAAACAATGGTATTGGGATGCTGTGCTGTAGAATGACAGCCTTGGAAGTAGCATTTCGGATGGAAGAACACTGCCTATCGGTATATGGATGTTGATAAAAGCACATAACTGGATTTTGGATAAATTGGCAACGCCCAAGAATTGAAGATACACACATAAGGATAATATGGTCTGTGTGGCCTACATCTTGGTGCGTGCGTTCTCTCGACGATTTCGGTGACGAAATTATCGACTGTTATGCAATGGCAGGCGCATTACTCTGCAAGGGACACTTCAGGCGCCTCCTGCGTTAGGGGGGAAATTTAATTCCACCGCAATAATTGCAGAAACAAATCCGAAAACTAGTTAGTGATCATATTGACTAATTAATGGGCAGACTAGAAGTGAAATTTCACCTGAAGCTCGATTTGAAATTTAAATGAGGACGCGGTCCTGAGCATTTGATTTAGACATGGTTTACACAGTACTTGACAACATTTCTAACTTTGGAAAACATTGAGTGGGCTATAGATATAAACTCGACAAATTAGAGAGTTGGCACGACTGATGTCACACCCTGGGGATGCTCTTGAATATGGCAAAGTGCAACGTATATTCAAATTCTAACTCGGTATACTCATAAAAAGCCAATCATGACCTAAGTACATGAGATGGAGTCTCTGAAGTCTGCGCTCCTCTTTACGGCTGATGGTCCACTCCCAGTTGCAGTTAATACCACACCATGAGCACTCTGCTTTTAATTGCCTACCGCAGTTGAGTGTCGCTTTTTCGTTTCACCGGAGTTTGGAGCTATTGCCCGACGACCTGTCGCTTTTTCATTTCACCAGAGGTTAGCCCGACGGCTTGTCGCTTTTTCGTTTCGCGGGAGTTTGGAACTACTGCCCGACGATTTGTCGCTTTTCCGTTTCATCGGATCTTGGAACTACTGTCCGACGACCTGTCGCTTTTTCGTTTCACCAAAGGTTGGCCCGACGAACTGTCGCTTTTTTGTTTTACCGGAGTTTGGAACTACTGCCCGACGATTAGTCGCTTTTTCGTTTCACCAGAGGTTGGCCCGACGACCTGTCGCTTTTTCGTTTCACCAAAGGTTGGCCCGACGAACTGTCGCTTTTTCGTTTTACCGGAGTTTGGAACTACTGCCCGACGATTAGTCGCTTTTTCGTTTCACCAGAGGTTGGCCCGACGACCTGTCGCTTTTTCGTTTCACCAAAGGTTGGCCCGACGAACTGTCGCTTTTTCGTTTTACCGGAGTTTGGAACTACTGCCCGACGATTAGTCGCTTTTTCGTTTCACCAGAGGTTGGCCCGACGACCTGTCGCTTTTTCGTTTCACCAAAGGTTGGCCCGACGAACTGTCGCTTTTTCGTTTTACCGGAGTTTGGAACTACTGCCCGACGATTAGTCGCTTTTTCGTTTCACCAGAGGTTGGCCCGACGACCTGTCGCTTTTTCGTTTCACCGGAGTTTGGAACTACTGTCCGACGTCCTGTCGCTTTTTCGTTTCGCCAAAGGTTGGCCCGACGACCTGTCGCTTTTTCGTTTTACCGGAGTTTGGAACTACTGCCCGACGATCTGTCGGGTATAGTTTCACTCATTAGAAATCGTTTCATCTTAGTTCAGAATCGCTCCAAAACGAGCCAATAGAAAATGTTTATTTCAAGAAAATTGGTTAAAGTGTAAAAGCAACCGCAATTCGAAAGCTTATCCACGATATACCTCCATCTTAATTCGCTGTTCATTAACTCTTGAGTTGAATGGTTTGTGCATCAAAAAAACTGTGTGGAAATCGCTTATTATGATATTTATATAAACGATAACGTGTTGGAGTTTTTAACAATCGTACTGAGCTATTTTTGGATGTCTTTTATGTTTGTGGAGACTGACTGACTGACTTTTAACACTGAGTTGGGAGTTGTGCAGGTCTATCGACGCAAATCGTCTGATTATGGTCTGATAGTCTTATTATGGTTCTGTTATTTTTACCCAGGTGTTCAAGATGTTATGCTGGTTAATAATAGGCTGGTTATGAGCTTATCCTGGATAGGACGTGGAATGAACTACGTTTAAATTTCATGCTACAACGCAACCAAGTGCCTCGGATATCAATGGATTTACTGTATGAAGACCCTGCAGAATGGGAAGAGGACAACAACCACGCGCTTGTTTGTGGAACAGCGCGGCACCTTCTGCATAATCGGCATTTTTAAGCAGACAGATGGACCTCAGGCGCCACAAAAACGGAGAAATAGTGCGAGTTCCCTGAACCTGAATCGCCAGAATTTTTTACCGATAAAGTGTCCCTGCCCTAGACGATATCATTTTTGAAAAAAAAACTGTTTTCAGGGGTTTTTTATTTGTGAAAAATAAACTAAATGAAACTCTCAAACTCGTAATTTTTGCACTTAATTGCTAGTTTTAAGTTCTGTCGTTTGGACGATAGCCGTCTCAAAAGTTACGTGATTAGGGCCTAGAAAAGCCCGGCATTCCATACGAAACTCTTGGTTTGGTGACAAGTGCTGGCAGGCATTTGCAAAGGAAGAAATTTCATACAAAGCGACGCTACGGAAAAGGACTATCATCAGAAATCAAGCGAAGAATAAGCGTTCCATTGCTCAAGATGTCAATTTAGTATAGTAAGGCCTTGAATAGAAACACTAAGAGGACCCCACATAAGACCCTTGTAGTCCCAGTCTGCTCTAAGGCAGACGAACGTATATGCTTGGTGGGTGTTACGAATACTATTTGTTCCTGGTTGAAAAGCGAACTCTAAAAGGTATATAGCTATAAAAGTCCAGAACAAGCCGCCTTCAACTGCAGCACTGAGCGTCGACGCAGTAAAGAAAGACCTCGCTCTACGTATAACCCACACATCAAGTGGAAGCCGACCGCACCCGAATTGCAGCGCGTTACTGGAGCCTGTTTGCCAATGACCACACCAGGGGGCGAATTATCGCATCCGTGAGCGAGCCAATAACAACAATAACAACTTCAGTCACGTATTACTCGGTCACGGATGGGGTAATTCAACCCCAGCTAGTGAGCCGTATCGGTTGAGGCTAAAATCCATCCCGGACTGTAGTGGCAGCAAGGTAAACCAATAAGCAAATGTTGGACAGCCAAAAACGAACAAGTTTCAAATGATCGGAGAAAGCAGATCAAGAGAAACTCGATCATCAAAGGGAAGGCGCGTGCTAGCCTTTGACAAATTTGAAATTTACGGAAGCAATCTGGCTTCTTGGACTAAATAAGGGGAATTCAGATAAATGGGCTAACACATCGTCTTTTGCACAAAGCAAACTAGCGCCGCAACTAAACATGGTGCAGCAAAACTAACTACCTTCGGGACGAAAAGAGATATTCGAGCCCCAACGGGTTTACCAACAGAACAGCCCCAACAACTGACTGCAATTCGATGACGACTTCACGCCACCCAACCCGTTTGGAGAAACAGCAAATCTCCACCGATGCGGACATAGATCTGTTCGACCAAACGTTAGAATGTGCATCACGCACAAACAAAAGCGAAACCGACCCAGAGCCCCACTTGTTGTGCACATCCCGAGACCCAACCATGTTAGTGGGCCCCGGATACATTAGCTGCCCAAAGGGGGTGCATGTCGCCCTTCAATATGTTCCGGATGTTAAATAGATTTTTCACATCGACTAGCTTAACAAATATATCGTTAGCCGCCAGTAGTTGATGATTTTTGAAAGTCACTCTCTATTTCGCCCTGAATTACTGAATTACTTTGCACCGGTGCAATATTTGATCGATAAACCAACTTTTGTCACAACTCGGTGACTGTACTTGTTTCGAATAGCTCTCGAGGCAGCTCGAGGATTCGCTTTTTTTTCCATATCGGGGAACATTTTTTAAATTGATTCCATTAAAAATGCATTTGGTTTTATTTTTATTTTTGGCGATGTTCCTTCTTGTTTTTTTTCTTCTTCTTTTTTAATTTTTAATGCACTCATTGGTTTAACGTTGCGCTGACGATTTTTTTTTATTTTTTATTTTTGTTAATTTTATAATTAAAAACGTCCCCCATCCGTAAATCCAGCAATCGACACAACTGTACTTTTATGACCATATATGGATATGTGGAAAACTTTTCCAATATGTACTTCTGGCATATACGAGAGCGAGCACATATATGTGCATCCACAAAGTAGATAAAAATTTTCTTTTAATTCCTCCTTTTATTAATGCAACCCCCCCAATGGTTCACCATCGCCAATTGCAATTTTCGCAACATGAGCATAATAATGAATCCCCGAAAAAGGACACCACACCACATATACATTCCGCAAGCGAATGCAAAAAATAAAAAGTAAAAAAATTACCAAAAAACAAAGTGTAAAACACATTTTTAAATTAAGCACCACCCTCGAAAAAAAATTCAAAAAAACAGGCAAAAAAAAAAAAACAAACACGTTCGTTTGCAGGACACACTTGCTTTTCATTTCATTTTTATTTTTGGCAATTGCTACAGAGCACATTGCTGGTGCACACTCAACTCTCCGCAACCACCAGCCATCATCCATGTGATAGCAGCAGCAAAAGTGCTGCATAATTTTTTTGTTGCGCTTGTATTATTTTCTTTAATGAAATGCAGTGCATACAAAACAACAAGATATTGACAATATCAGTCCAGTTGGTCATTCTCGCATATGTGTGGAAGTGGGGCCCCCTCCCAGCCCCACAAATGCATCAGCGGCCCAATCAACAAAACAACAAAACCGAAAATTATATTTTTTATAATAAGAGAAAAAGCGGAAATTTTCAAAAATAAAACATATTAACGGGCGCTGTTTCGATACATAAAGCACCGAGCCCTCCATCCAGCCCCGACCCTGTCCCAATGGCAGGTCCGAGATTTTTTTTTTTTTGTCTTATTTATTATCGGCACAACCCGGAAAAAAATTTCGCCAGTGCCTGGCAAAAGTAGTGGGCCAACAGCAGGGGTGCACAAGTATCGACTTTCCCAGTTCACAATTTTTGGTCTAAAGAGGACCAACCCCTCGTCTCGTTATCATCCACCACCACCGCGAACTTTTGACAAAAAATAAATAACACCAAAAAAATGAAACGAACAAAAAAAACACACCACTGAGGCACGGTGATTGAATAATGCTGTGGGTAGGTAGTAGGCGCAGGTGGCAGAGAGAGAGCTACAGTTATGAACAAAAGTATAGATACACCCGTTGCGGTGGCTCCGCCGCACATTTATATATATACATACATATATATATATGTTGTGTGGCACAAAACGAAAAACAAAAGTGAACAAATGAATTTCAGGCGAAATCAGGTATCAACGATTTTTTGTGCCATTTTTCCTCCTGCATTATGCAATAATATTGCAGGTCGTATGCAAAGTGCTTTAGCTTTGAACGCTTATAAAACAACGGGGTGTATACGCAAAAAAAGGAAATTAGCGGAGATTTGGGGAAATTAGCTGCGCGTATTTACTTGGAAGTCGTGAACAAACCGCAAATGGCTCTTTCGAGCGCATTCTATATTTAACAACGTGCACCAAGCCGTTGCACACAAAACACAGCGAAACTGTTCCACTTGGAAACTGTGAACAACCGGGGAACTATCATCTGACGAGTTGCTTTTAGACGCACCCGAAACGGGCTATCTTGCTGAAATCACAAAGGTGAACTATCCGACATAAAATAAAATTACCACGGAGACTTGGGGCCTCACTAATTCACACAAAATATTTAATAGGTCACAATGGGTAATTTTACATAAAAATTTCGCGTTTGTGAACTGTTTGTGACTTAAAATAAAACTAAAGCGGAGACTTAGGGCTTCACTCTTACTGATATCAATTGTAACCTTCACACTAAATATTGTTAGGTCACAATGGGTAATTTTACATGAAAAAAATTCCCGTTTGTGAACTGTTTGTGACTTAAAATAAAATTAAAGCAGAGACTTAGAGGCTCACTCACTCTCACTGATAAATGATAATCAATTGTTTCCTTCACACTTAATATTGTTGGGTCACAATGGGTAATTTTATATGGAATATTTCGCCATTGTGAGATGGAAAAAATTAGCCTGCACACAAAAAATGATTATTAGTATCGTGGAATAAATATTGGGCTACATTCGACAAGAATAGCATGCAAGCCACCACTCTGTCCAAGAACCATAGGAAATAGTCAACATACATTGGGTCGTAAGCAGTTGTCTACAGTAAGAGTCTCTCTTTAAGGTTTAAGGAACTTGAAAAATTTATCGTTTGCCGATACAAATATCAGTTAAATACAGAAATTCCGTCAAAATTACAATTGCTATAGCCCTATAACTGCCTCTGTGCCACCAAAGACCTAACCTTAGCTAACACAGATCTGAAGCGACTGCTAAAAACAATGAAGATTCAAATAGGGCCTCGCAGTATTGCCGTCTTGTCTGGTAACGATTTTTAGTAGCTTCCTCAAGCTTGGTTGCACTCCGGCATAGTCAAAAAAAGGTCTGGTGAAGGTACTCCTCTTATATCAAAACGCGTCAATCATCAGGTTCTTCTTCTTCTTTTTAAAAATTTCGACAAGACGCATGAAACAATTCAAAAAGCAAAATTCCTTTTCCGACTTCCTAAACGCAGACGCATGGAACAATTCAAAAAGTAGACTCCCTTTCGAACTCTTTACACGCTAACGTAAGGTCTTCTCTAGTTTCACATTCACTAGTTGTAACCATTGAAAAGGCTCCATAACAGTCTTCTTTAGTTTCACATTCGCCAGTTGTAACCATTGAAAAGGCTCCATAACATGTGCAAATGTCTAAATAGAGAGAGTTGACAGCTGCCTGTGCGTTTACTAGTTGTTCAGTGTTCACTTCATTCGTTTTCAAATGTCCGCTCTATACATGATAAAGGGTTAAGACTCACGAGTGTATAGGATGCATAAGTGAAGCCTCCGTATCTCTTTGTCTTTCACGTACTAATCTTAATCATCAGGGGCCTGATGTGACGGGCTTGATCTAACATTTTCACCCAGAGCTCTCCCTGATGGCACAGATTTCATAGCACGTCTTGGAATTCGAGTTGACAAACACGTGATAAACTGGACCAAAGGTTTGAAGCATGTTCTAAGTACATCTTTATAGATAGCAAATAACGCTCTATATTCCGCGACTTTAAGCCGAACTGTGAAGTTATCATACCAAGAGGAGGCACAGCTTTCAAAAGTACACACCAGGGAAGAGTTTTATCCGTACTACTTTAGATCTTAGAGATTAACAAAGTAGCATCAGCGAGGCTGGTTATTGAGGGGTGTAAGGTTATCGCCTATACTGATGACATTGCGATTGTCAAATTTCGCTACACCATAAGAGATTTAATGGAACAAGCTTTTAAAAAGAGCCCCAATCTCTTCACGCAAGAGCTATTGTTAGCAAAAGGTTCAAAACTTCAAGTTTTGGCTTCACATAGACTTGGTAACGAGGGGAGCTTTAATTTACCTGAGACGCCAAATACCAAGTTGTATTTCAAAAAAAAGTTTCAGGACCGTACAAGAAAGGCCTCTATTGAGGCCATCGAGACCAGCAAAGAAGCCTTAGATCCGAGATGAGACATAATAAAGCAGTAAAAGGAGAGGTAACACCTCTCACGAACTGCAAGTACAGGATACAATCGTTCATCTTCTTCCTGTTGAAATCTGCAGGAAGCTTCTCGTCTCTCCAATCGGACACAACAACCAGTATCCCAAGTCATTCGAAAGTCCAGAACAGCTCATTAGGGTGCCTCTTCCCCGATTTAAATGCACCCGCAGATTGATACAAATTTAAAGAAGGTACAAAAGGTGCGGGAGTTTCGCTACCTCACCTGAATGTGGCAAAGCCTGATACGTCTTTCTGAGGAGAGTAACGTACTCCAAGCTGGTAAAATGGCTATAATTGCGAAGCATCTTGAATTACTTGGCTTGGAAGTTAACGTTTTTTCGTTTAGTTTTGAAAACGAGGGTTTTTAAAAAACACCCAACTCTACCTACCGAGATAAGGAAGATTATTAAGAATACCTGAAATCGGATAAAGGTGGTTTGGAGGAACAAAGAACTATTCGACCTTTTAACAAAGTCAAACGGGCAATAATGAGAAACACTTGAGTGAATATCGCAACCATTTTGGTGATCTTAAAAAGAGACGAATGTCACCTGCAAACCATCGAGCTTTTTATGAAGAACATGGCTGTAGGAGGCGATAGAGACAGAGGGCCTTACCAATATTCATTTTTAACCTTATGTTTTGCAGTTCACAATGGGTAATTTTGTATGGAAAATTTCGCAATTGTGATTTCGTAAAATCTAGCTTGGACACCTAATATGATTATCAGTATCGCGCAGAGAGGTTAAGATTTTCCCCGGTACTGTCATAAAAGGTATAGCCATCCTTGGAGATGGTTCGAGGATCCGGGAGCAATTAGCGTTAGAGTCTTTTGTTAGGAACACTTTCCTTTTTTAAGTTGAGATGTATTCGAAGGAAGCCCTAAACGTTCTACCAATGGAAATAGATTTTGTTGGGGCCAACTGGCTTCAGTCAAAGCGATTATCTCCAACTCAATTAAGGCGAAATCTGTAAGTCAGCCCCTTTCGTCACTATGAGGGAAATCAATTACAAAACGCAGAATTCTTTTGCTGGTTTTCCCAACACTTTGAAAGGAACAAGATACCAGATAAGCGACGGCTCTAAATTGACTTCTAAGAAATTAACTACAAGACGCTGTAAAAGTATAGACCATCAAAGTCTTTAGAAAGACAGCCTCTGCCCTTTGCAAGGACCTGGGTTTTGCCAAAGCGACGCATAAAATAACTTTTAGGGTAGCTGAGTAATTTACAAAATGGATGGAACTGCCACACACTGTTGGACTTCTTTCGGTACCAGCTACGGAGTCTTTTCGAATTCAAGCGGGGTTTGGTGTTAGGCAGCTTGGTGTTTTATAAAATTTCCTAATATGCCAGAAATCGGTAGCCATTCCTTCAAGTTCAATTACTTTCTCACGCCATCATTGACGGTAGTTTCCTCAGATTTATGTCCTTGATACCCACGAAGTTATAAGCAACGCCCCATCAAGTCTTCAAAATCAAAATAGCCTTTTCTGGTTTCAACCCAAGATATACAAGATATAGGTACCTACATCATTCAGGAATTTCATATAACACCCATCAGTTGTAACAATATGGCAAATAACAATTTATGGGTTACCAGAACAGTTATAAATAAAACATGCGAAGTGAACTCACGACTCACAACGGAAATGCACATTACAATCCCATAAGTGGTTTGTAAAGCAACAATCCACGCTTAGCCACAGTGGAATGATAATAATCTTTATCCGTATATACTTATCCAAGATGTTGACCCACTTTGTAAATATATGTGCCTATTATTTCCTTTGCCAGGCAGCATCTTTATTACTTAATTCCCTTTGGAAGAGATTCGAAACACACGCAGATAGACTTGCCTTTAATCTAAGCCAATGATTGTGTGAATAAGAAGGAATCTTGGGGCACTGAACTAGCGGCACTTGAATAAAAATAGACTTGCTTTAGAGGAAACGTCTTTAAGTGGCTTTGACGAGGTTTTGCTTGGAGGGTGGTGTCAATTTTTGTGATTTCGTTTCGCTGCTTCTTTTAGAACACTTCCCAAAGAACACTCATTTATTAAGAGGTGTTATTGTGAATGACCCGCTATTTCGGTAGCTGTCACTTTTGAAGATACACGCTTCAACAACGCATTGAAATTATTAAAATTCACTACAAAAATGGTGAAAACCTTGCAGTCACAGTTCGCAAAACTAAAGCATTTTTTGGTCGTCGTGAAGCACCTTGTCGGTGGCTACGTCAACAAGAAAACCCAAGTGTTATTGTTGAGAAGCCTCTCCATCCTCAACGTGTGACTGTTTGGTGCGGTTTATGTTCCGGCGGGGTAATTAGACCTTACTTTTTCGAAAATGAGGTTAGATCAACAGTTACGGTGAATGAATTACGCTATCGAGAGATGATTAATGATTTTTTATGGTCGGAGTTGGATGGTATTGATCTGGACAACGTTTACTTTCAACAAGACGGCGCTACGTGCCACACAAGCAACGAAAGCATTGATCTTTTATGGGAAAAGTTTCCGGACCGTGTTATCTCTCGAAGACGTGATCACAATTGGCCACCGAGATCTTGTGATTAAACACCTTGCGACTTCTTCCTTTGGGGCCACGTGAAAGCGTCGTGAAAGCGTCGATTCAGGACCTCAAAGATAAAATTCGTGAGGCTATCGAGGACATAGGGCTGCCACTTTGCGATTTGGTTATGGACAATTTCATGAAAAGGATATGGTCCTGTATGCGTGCTCGTGGTGGCCATTTGGCTGATGTTGTTTTTCATTATTAACGGCATACCTTCCTCTTTATTATGAAATAAACATCCGATCATTTATCTCAAAAAATGACAAAACCCTTTACTTCCAAATAGGCTACGGAATCGTGTAAAAATTTAACATTTACGCTTCAGAATCAGGCGCCGAATTACCGTATCGGTGATTGAGCCATACGTCACTAAATTTTGTGGATATTACAAGCAAAATAATAACACATTCAGTCACGTATTATACTCGATCACGGAAGGGACAATTCAACCCCAGGCTTGTGTCGCATGAAGACGACTTACTCTCATCAGTAATGAATAAAAAAAATACGTCGGGCTAATCGCTGACAAAGGGATAAGTGGATAAACAACTCGATCCCCGAATGCCCAAAGAGGTATGGAAAAAAAAAACTACCTGCATGTGCTTTCCTGCACAAGAATACCAAAAATTTACAAAAGAAAACCTTCTTTCAAAAAAATAATATCTACTAGAAACCAGAGTTCGCCGAAGACTACAGGAATCTGAGCGGAAAGTAACTGGGAGTATTTCCGAAGTACATATATACTTGACTATTCAGTGTTACTCTTAATAAAGGTGTTGTGTAACTGTATATCGACCGGCGGGAGAGTCCTTGCTTTGATAAAATCCCGCCCCGCCTCTGGCAACCACTTAATCTAACTATAAGCCAGCTGCCACTGCTCATTGCACTGTACACACCATACACGCATTTGCATAAAACATGCAAATAGGCTCAAGTGCACAGCTCTAAGACTCCTATGCAGAAACGACGACCATCATTTGTGGAATTGAGAATATACACCTACAATATTTGTCCATATACGTGTTGGCCAACATTAAGAAAATGACAGATACATGAGGCAATGTACACATAATAATACCCGGGCTAAGGAGCATCTTGGAGAAGTACTGAAGTTTACACAGTACATATATATATATGTGCATGCCCTCCTTGAACTGTACAAGATTCAATAGGAGGTGTATGCCCATGTGTTTCGTACTCATACTCAGCCAAGTCCGCCCACCGATAAGCTCCCAGCACAATCACATGCAGACAAGGAGTGAACAGCTCCGGCACAAACAAGAAACTGACATGAGCCCTCATCCGCAAACCGTAGCCGCTACCCGCAAACCCACTCAACAACCGCAAGATTTATTAGAACTTATACCAACTTCCGTTTTCTTCGTTCGTTTCCGATTGAAAATAACGTGCAGTGACTTGAAGGCCATTACCCTACAAAAGTAAATTAAGTTTTTGTTCAATTTCAATCAAAGCCAAGGAGGGTAGCACCAGGAAAGCCTCATGCAACAGCCTGTACCTCCTATTTTGTGGGGGAGCAAATGCATTGTAAAGTGGATACTGCTCGCTTTAGATGTACGTTTCGTATTTTAAGTTGATTTTCGCATTTCAGATCGCTTGCACTTGAGATGCCAGCGAGGAGAGATCCAGTGAATCGATATACGACGATCAAAGCTCCATCAAATAAAAAACCACATCAACTTTCGGTTAGTTGCGCTGGCAGCGCAAACAATCCTGTGACTGGTACCATCAAAACCCAGTTAATCAGTTGATACACTCGATTCATAGCTATTTTCGTCATTTCGTCATATCCTGAGATTTCTCTGCCGCCATTACAAAGCGTGAACTTTTAATGTGCGCTCGGTTTGATGTCATGTCAGAGGTCGCTTATGCCTGACGCTAAACTGACATGCAATGAGACCTATGCCGTCCTATGCTGAGGGTAAATCAAGAGCCTCCTACTTTCAAATTGTTGCACACGAGGTTATATTTTTTATTTTATTTCTTTTTTTATTTTCATGGGGTTTCCATTCCAAGTTAGTGGATTTTGTTTTTAGAAACAGCCGGGATCGTAAAAGGAAAGGTTGATTTTACGGTCTGTCCCCTTTTTTTTATCGAGGCTGACGTTGAGTAAATACGCCCGATATACACACGGCGGGATTTGATTTGTCATTCGGTGGCAACGCCTGAAGTGATACCAACAAGGAGTTTTGCATTTTTTTTTTTCTGCCGGAGTTAATGCATTTTGTTCGTCTCTGAAGGTCCAACGTCTGGTGAGTGTCAGTGTGGGGTAAATATTCAGTTCGGTGGCCCGAAAGGAAACAATGTTTAAAGGAGGTAAGACCGTACTGTTGCATTTGCTACTTGCTTGACTGGTGGCGTCTGCTACTCTGCTAGGAACGGGCTCCATAGTTGGAGACAGGCGTTTAAAATGAAACCAGCAAATCATACATCGCACCGTCCGCACCCTACGTATTCTAGGTGACCCGGCTTATGCTCAGCATCATAAACTAAGTATTAAATAGACCGTCAGCTCCCGCGCACCTACCCGATTCCCCTCGCAAATTTTGGAAAGAAAATTCTCTCTTAAATTTCGTATGCGTGAATACGTGTGAAGCAGCAAAAAAAAAAAAAGAATTATAAATGGAGGGGGTATAATCAAATAATGACACTGAACAGTCATCCAACATCGTGGTATTTCTACCTTTTTGTAGAAATGTTGATGTCCGAAAAAACTTCCGTGCAAAACAGAAATAAAGCATTAAAATTGTGGAAATGTTAGGAATCTGACGGAAAAACCTTCGAACTACATTGCAACACACTAAATGTCCATAAAAAAAGGGATTTAACTTTTAGTAAAAATTTCTAGTACCAAGAAATAATCATTATAATGTTAACAAACTGCGATTTTTATACTGAAGGTTAATTTAATGTGAGTTTCTATCCGAATAATACTAATTTTACTTTAAGAAGAAACATTTTTTCATAAACAAATCGAGGGAATTTGAGTTCGGTGAAAAGGAATTCAAATGGAAGAATTGATTAGGAATATTCAAATTTAAAGTTCATTGGGGTTCAGGGCAGAGATATGAACATTTCTGAGTGGGTAACAGTTTTGAGTTTTGAGTTAAATTTTTTTCATGAATTTTCCAGAAAACAAAAAGGCAACAAAAAAATAAATTACTGCAAAATTTCAACAATTTAATAAACAAACGAATTTCAAACTAGCGTAATTAATGAAAACAATTGAGTCAGCCGAGAACAGCCATGAATAATGTTTATTTAGAAAATAACTTTTTTGTCCTATCCATGGAATTCTGCCGGTTCGTTTTCATACTATTTTAGTGCAGATTTCTTTTCGAAATGTTACCTTCCAAAAACGATATACAACCTTCATAGGACATGATAAACAAATTTTTAGAAATTTTCATGACGAAAAAAGAGCCTTGCCTGACAAAAAAAAAAATCTGTCAGCTTTTTAAAATTATTTTATCTAAATTTTCATTGCACTTTAATAACAAAAATGTCTTATAAATACAATCAACGAAAATGAATTTATTTTCTTTAAACTGTACGAGAAAGAACTGAAACTAAAATATATAGCTATCAGTAAAATTCCAAATAATTATTTGTAGATACTGATTTTATTTTATTTTTGCAAATGATCCCTATAATTCATCGATTTCCATTGTTTAAAACCACAATGTGAACATGCTGTACTGAATGGATTATCTAGGTAAAATAAAATAAGTCGTTGTAATATTCGTTTTAATGAAATATAAATTGTTACTAAGTTCACCACACCAAACACACCATTTTCTAGACACGTCCCGATAACGGGCAATTATTTGAATTATTTGAATTTTTTCCAATGTCACCACAGAATGAGTTGTCAGTCATCTGTCAGGTTGCTATGTGCAAATGTATGTGTGCGTCTAATGTACTTTTACATGGCACACATACTTTCGCACATCGGAACACGGAAAACACCCTATAGGCAAACTCTCTTAAGTTGGAAGACCTGAAGGTCTATTTAATACTTAGTTTATGGCCATTAAGTGTGAAAAATACAGCATAAATAAATGACAACTGAGTTTGACAGGTGTCAAATGCCAGCGCTACCAACTTATTGAAACCACGAAATGAATGACCCTGTACAATGAGCTACACATCTCAAAATTGACCCAACCTGACCAATCCGACAGCAATAACTCGGCATTCCTCCATTCAACACTTGTGAATAAGACCCCGAAACACTTAAATTTGTCCAATTGTTTCAATGGGAGAACAGGCGTTCAGCAGTAGACCAGACCTCTTTGCGTTTATCTTCAAAGAACTTGTAGCGTTCGCAAATATCGCTGTCTGCAGTTGTTATCGATGACAGTTCGCCACAAACTTTAACACAAAGGGCAACAACGCTATAGAATCATGCAATCTAACGTCTGGTAAGGCCCAAGAACGACCAAGCCATCAGCAAAGAACTTGCATCTCCCAATTTGAAACTAAAACTGCACTAGAACATCCGGTCCACTCAACTAATGAAAAAACTGAGACAAAACCCACCACTGATGACGTCCAACGCCATTTACCCAAACACGGCATAAACAGTTTGAGTAAATAGAACGAACGGCTATCCAGAGAGAACCGTCAACTCTAAACTCCTGCTTCCTGCAGTACACTCCAAAAACTTCCTCGAGGAACTCTTTCTCGTAATGACGTCTCTAACGTGGTATTCGATTGGCGTTCTTCAGATTTGCTCTCAGATTTCAGATTTCGTATGTCTAATAGAAAATCAGAACTTCACTTGCTCTTTTTTGTGTTGATATTCATGCGATTCGAATATGCGCGGCGTTCGACACTTTTCAAAGCGTTTTCTATTCACTGGTTGAATTTGAAATTAAAACATTCGAAATTTGCGTCCCGATTGATTTCTAAATATTTACACATAAATAATTAAAAATAGACCCGCCCGATGCAATGTATTTCTTTGCTGTGGAAAAAAATCCACGAAAACGTAAACAAACATCACCAGTTGTCAAACTCAACGCACTTGTATTGACAATCCCTGAAATCTTGTTTTATTTTCGGTACCAAACGAACATAAAGAGTGATCTGAGAGCGCCCAATCGAATACCAACCACATAAGTATTCAAAGCTAAATGTGACGCATCTCGCTAAGTCCCAGCCAGTAATGACAGATCGTGGGTAATTACCCATTCTATGCAAAGCATTTTGCACTTCAAACTAAGCTAAAAGGGCGCAGGGGATTTTCATACATCTCAAAACGAAAAAAGGTCATTCAAATACTGAATCTTAAGAAAAAACATTCGAATTCAATGTCGTGGCATATCGTGGGTATTTTTGATAATCGTTGCTGGAAAGTCAGTCCGAAAAGTCTGGCCTCACCTTCCCAAAATACCATTGGCCGTGTTCCATTGTACGCTAGAAGTCGAGCACAAAATATCCCAGATGAAGGAACGCTCGCGCTAGAACGATTACGCCAGCGGCAAAATGACATGTGAAACTATTTTTCGCATAATTATTTCCACACTACAATTAAAGAAAGGATAAGTTAAGATGTTAAAAAACAATATTGGAATTCCTATTGTAAATACGTTATTACCAATTTTATAACAATTGCACTTGTACTTTTTATTCTGTAGACATTTCAACGATTTCCTTTGACAGGTGTTTTTTTTTTATATTTTTTTATCAATGCAGCGGAAAGGGATATTTCACAAAAAGTGCTAGATGTCTAGCGCTAATGGTGAAATGTAAATTTAGTGTGTGGAACGCGGCCATTCTGAGAACTGAGAGTGAATGGTTTGTTTGTTTTGCCCGGGCCTGAGGGCACTCAACTTTGCTTACACAGTTATGATCGCCGACAGCTATAAGAACTACAACAACCGCCATTCTTCCTCACTGCATTCAAAGAAAAACTTGAAAGGTTTGACCAATTTCTATAATACTTGTTCACAATTTACACAATAGAAATAGAGTATTCTGTATACCTGACTTCTCAATTTTTAAGAATCTAGGTAGAGAGCCCAATGATTCATACCACACAAGAAATAAAAACTCAACAATAAGAGCGAAAGGTTAGTGGGTAGATGAATTGTTTGGATGCGCATTAATTTAAGATTTATGATGGAAAACATTGATCAATAAACCGATCACTCGGTTCAACACAGCATGCAACTTTACTTTCAAGGCCAGAAACAACATCAGGACTCAGTCAAATCGGCACCGTTTAAGTGGATTTACAACATCACTTATTCCTAACACGACACGAAAGATTAAGGAGATGCCTAATACTAATATGAAAGGGACAGCACTATTACCGTGACTCGTATTTTGGTCGGCCATCTTGGTTACGTGCGGCAGAAATTATGGGAAAGTACTACATAACATGGTGATATTTTTACAGCGATGGATTACGAAATTTTGATTTCCTATAAAACAAAATGGCTTCCGCAAGTGAAACGCGGATAGTTATTTATTTATTTCCTATAATTGATTGATGAATTGTTGTCAAAATTTGCTGACACTAATTACCACTCTTATTTCACATGCTTTAAATCGGAAATAGAAACGTTTTCAACTGATTGCAGAAATGTTGATCGCCGGAACTTGTGTTTATATCCGTTTTACAGATCGATCTATAATTGTGGAAAGAACATCCATTACACTTTAGGCATCTGATTTGTGCTCTCATTCTTACGCCTTTATTGGCATTGACTGCGGAAAAACGGATCTCTTTGTCCCGTCTCGTGCAAAAATGCGTGTGCGTGATGTTGTAAATGCAGTTTTAAGGTACCAGCCCCATAGATTTCGTTGCTTCCGTCGCGTCGACGCCTCAAGTGCGACGGAACGAGCTGTTCCTGTCTCGGACTCGTGGCTCGAAACAGCTCAGATAATTTCAACCAAATAAGAATAAATCTGCCAAATGCCCAAATTGTCAAGAAACAAATTCAGAATCTGACTTAAAAATCACTTGGGCACAAAAATAAGATTTGTGAAAATAAAGAAAATTCAGCGGTTTTCGAATATTCTCCCAGAACGTTTTATAGGTTTGCAAAAAGGTAAGTTAAATATATGTTCCTGACATTAGATGTCAAAGATGAAAGTGGCTCAAAGTAACTCGAAGTCAATCCACGTGCTTTGGAGTATATTTTCAGCTCTCTGAGAGAGCTTCGCCCAATTTTATTGAGTTTGACAGATTTTTAGATCTTGCCTATGGAAAGTAAGCGAAAATAGTCATAACGATTCCACCAATGAAAGCGTTTCCTGTCAACGGAAAAGTAGAAAGTAAACCTACTCTATCCGTCATGCGCTCCTTATGGATCGCCTTCCATAGACTGCTGTGTATTCCTAGCAACCTGTCAGTCGCAAACGTTCTATGGGATGGGCCCTTAACGACCAAGCTAAACGTTGAAGAAACACGAAACAAAAACAAATTACGCTCGTTTCGTATTAGAGGCATCGCCTTCAGAACTCCAAGCTTCGCAGAAAGTCGTCTTTTCATGGTTTTCCAGCTCAAGGCAATAAATGCGAAAAAAAAATCCCTTTTCAGGAAGAATAATATGGACACCTGACTACCGGAATTCATGTCATAAATGTTCAAACCCTCACTCAAGTGGTTTGATCCGCAATATTAGCTGAAAATCCAACCAGAGTATAAATGTCGGTGCTGTTCTCTCAACAGTTATTCTATTAAAATGTTTTCAATGCCTGAAAATTAGGTCAATCAACGTAAGCGATGACTAGGCAACAATAAACTAGTGTAATACGACTCCTGGCAACTATACCTGGTATATTCCTGTATTCAAAAACTTAATTACCCCCTCATTTTTGTAATTTGTTTCTTGGAATAAAACATTTCCCTATTAGCCAAAAATATGACTGCTTGTAAGCTAAATGGTGAAAAAATGTTGCATTTATGAATAGGGTTTTCTTCACAGTCGGAAGGATAAAAAAATATATATATATAGGTATGCCAGTGAAAAGCAACCCCAATCAAAACTTATCCCAGACGTTTCTTTTTTTTTGTAGTACATATTTTGCTCTGGCATGTGGAATAGGTAAAGGAAATGCGTACGTCAACGCGGGTGGTCCAATGTAGGTACAATGTACATTCACAAGTAGTTAAACCACTGCTTCAATCTCTTAAATTTAATTAAAATAAAAACACTTGAGAAAAATGGGAAAATTCGGATCTTCCTTTTTGCATGGTGAAGCAAAAGTCATTACTCATCATCACCCCATCGAAAGATGCTATAATTTTAGCAATAGGCGGAAAATGTCAATACTACTTTGCCGTTTGTGAAGTAAACTGATACAAAATAAACGTCAACAAGACATGAATCGGTGTAGTCCTAAAGAAAGTGCAATAATTGTTTCTAATTTTTTGCCTCATAATTCGTCGGTGGTGTGAATTTCGGCGTAGTATTCACGGACGTCCGACACCGACACCAACTGGACAAATACTGCGACTTTTAGCTGTTCGCCTAGAAGAATATGGGACAACACGAGATGCTGCCAGGACTGGAAGGCGCCGGTCGCCGGTTCTGCTGAGAATGTCGCAGAGAACCTCGGAGTATCAACCAGACGACGTGCCATGCAACTGGGCATTAATACTTACAGAGAATTTCGGTGAGAGACTTGAAGATGTTTTCTTACTAAGTTCAGACAGTGCATCAGCTATTAGAGCGTGCAACCTACGCTCAAGCTATCCTGAATATCGACCACGAAGGGGACAACTTTTCACCGAAAAACATCATGAGCAAGATCATAGTTCCAGAGTTATTTTAGTGCGTTTTTTTTTTAAGCTCACGAATCCATGTCAACGAGCCTCTGCCTGTTGAAGCTCTCAAAGGGAAAATCTGTCAAGAATGCGAGGCCGGAAATTCTGTCAAGAGTGATGGAAAATGTCATAAATTGGGAATGGTCATCAATCATTTTCTCGGCTTAATAAAAATAAATCTTAGACATCAAGTAAACCAAAAACCAAAGTTTTTCATACATAAAAATGATGACAGCCAAAGAACATCGGGTGAAAACCTTTGCGCCACCTTGTAAAGCAACTTGAATGGAAAAGGTGGGTTAAATTTGCGTGCTCGAACAATTTGCCAACAAGAATTCAATTCTTAGGCTTCTATTTAAAAAAAAAACATACAAATTGATTCTATAGTACAGGAAGATTCCTGTTGCGGCTGATGTTCACCACCTAATCTGACAACAATGGACTACCTGACAATCTTGTTGCTGATGAAGAAGGAAAGAACCGGTTATAACTGGACAGCGCATGCAATATTCCCATCACTAGATCTAAATATGAAGAACAATTGTAAAGGGTGATTTTTTAAGAGGTTTAGAACTTTTTTTAAAAAAAAAAACACAAAAAATTCGAAACAATTAATGAAATATTTATTTGAATCGATAGTTTGAACCTTGCAATTTAATGTTTAAAGATAATTTCATGCAAATGTTGACCGCGGCTGCGTCTCAGGTAGCCCATCCGCTGAGTCCAATTTTGGCATACTCTTTCACACATATCGGCCGGTATCTCACGAATGAATGCATGGATGTTGGCTTCCAGTGCGTCAATCGAAGCGGGCTTGTCCCTATACACATTAGCCTTGGCATACCCCCACAAAAAATAATCTAATGGTGTCAAATCGCACGATCTAGGCGGCCAATTGACCGGCCCGAAACGTGAAATTAACTGTTCACCAAACTCGCCTCGCAATTGCGCCATTGTTTCGCGTGCTGTGTGGCATGTGGCACCGTCTTGTTGAAACCACATATCATGCAAGTCAAGAACTTCCATTTCGGGCAAAAAAAAGTTTGTTATCATCGCTCGGTAGCGTTCACCATTGACAGTAACGCTGCGATTCGCATCATCTTTGAAGAAATATGGCCCAATAATGCCGCCGGCCCATAAACCGCACCAAACAGTGGCTTTTTCGGGATGCATTGGTAGCTGTTGCAATGCTTCTGGCTGATCTTCACTCCAAATGCGGCAATTTTGCTTATTTACGTACCCATTCAACCAAAAATGAGCCTCATCGCTGAACACAATTTTTCGATAAAAAAGCGGATCCTCGGCCAGCTTTCCAAGAGCCCATTCACCAAAAATTCGGCGTTGTGGTAGGTCGGCTGGCTTTAGTTCTTGCACCAGCTGTATCTTAAAAGGCTTTACGCCCAAATCCTTCCGCAAAATTTTCCACGTAGTGCTGTAACAAAGGCCTAACTGCTGGGAACGGCGCCGAATCGACATTTCGCGGTCTTCTGTCACACTAGCTGATACGGCCGCAATATTTTCTTCACTACGCACAGTACGTAAACGTGTTGGTGGTTTAATGTCCAACAAAGTAAATTTGGTGCGAAATTTGGTCACAATCTTCCGAATAGACTGCTCAGAAGGTCGAGAATGCCGATCATAAAATGGAAGCAGCGCGCGATGAACATTTCGAACCGAGCACGAATTTTGATAGTAAAATTCAATAATTTGCAAGCGTTGTTCATTTGTAAGACGATCCATGGTTAAATTGCAAACCAAACTGAAGCTGTTTGACAGTGACACAAGGTACTAAACACACGTCAGCTGTCAAAACCAGTGTTGCCAAAACCAAACCAGCTAAAAAATCACCCTTTATTATCATATACATCACCTTTCTGAGTACCAAAGACTTGCGCTCTGTTACATAAATGAATTATATTAACAAAAAAAAATATAGCACAACTGCCAAGGCTGTAGGCTAAGGACGAGCATATATTCAACATGTACATGGTGCAGCGACTAAAACTACTAACAGCATTTTTGACATAGATGAGTTCAAACAAAACAGCGTGCGATACAGCAACAATGCCAAGAAGGTCAGCTAATAGAAGGCGCGAACAATCTTAACTAGCGCTACGCCGTGGTCACAACTCTCGGAAAATCGTACCGGGTCAGCCCCTCCTAGACCTACCCCAGGACAAAAATGACAACTACACCAATGAGCGTAAATTCAGCTAGTGTTAGATTGGCCTAAGAGTATCACATCAACATATTGCGTTGCACTGTATAAATCCCCCTTGCGGTTCTCTCAATTTTCCTTTAGGCAAAAGAGCAGTCATTTTAGAACATGTACACCTATTTTTTAAAAAAAAAAAACTCTTGTTTCATTTGAACCTGCATTTGAGTGCACCATCCCATCACAAAATGTTACCTCTGCCCTTCTCATTTGTTGAGTGTACACCAATCTTCAAAGACGATGACCATCTGCTACCGTCGGTCGGATGTGCATACGAAAAACAAGATTAAATCTAAGGGTTGGCAGCAGCAAGTGAAAAACATGTGCGTGCTAAGATGTTTTATTGCTTCTGTATGACCGTAAGTTATAACAGGTGAAGAAATAGAAAACTTAACGAAATACGAACAAAATTGATGGCGTCTGTTGATGGCCGATGCATCTTAAATACCAATTGTTAAGTGGATTTCCGTTGTCGAATATCATATTCGGCACAACGAGCCAATAACAAGGTCATAGCAAGAAGTCCCTCTCGTCTAAGGATGCAATCTCGCCGTTGGTACTCGTGTGCTTAAGGAGCGAGCGGTGTATGCTATACGCAACAGAACCAGTTTATTAAGAAATGTTTATGGTGCCAGAAAACACATCGGCTGGTCTGCCACTATTATCCATACACAATCTTACATACTGATTAAAAACAGTTAGTCAAATAGCTCAGCTTGTACCCTTTCGGGAATGGTTGAAGCGGGGACGATAACAAAATTAGTCCTTCGCTGTATGTACGACGAAAGTGAAATGGTTCTGTAGTAAGTATTCAGAAAGGAGCTCATGACACAAACTAATAGAACTACATATTAATTTTTTTCAACACACTCTTACTATTTCCATTGCTAGCTACAGCATGCTGCAAACAATTCTAAGGCGAGTGATGAATATCCTGAATTACCAGTCAATGATAAAAATACTCGATGGGATTTGTGCACCCAATAAAGATACACACCAATCTCTACGTTTGGCTTTTCAAAAACTGGATTCAATGCCGAAAACGAACGATCTCATTGTCAACTGAATGTAGTTGTGCAAAACATCATCCATCGACAGGTAAGAGTCCTTTTTTAACAAGCATTGCACTTGCAACGTACACTTAAGTGTAGACAGACGCCGAAAAGTGTGTGTTTGTGTTTGCTGTAGTTTGTCCTATATACTACTTTCTGTGAATTTACTCGTTGGCAGTAACGGCTCGGTTCAGGGCACATAACCCTTCGATAAACCTGCCCTACCTCCATACTGCTTTGAATTTGTTCCAGCCCTCTGAACTTCTGACATGCACTCTATTGCTTTTCTTTGGAAAACAACCGGGTAGTGTTCGGCAGAGGACTGCTCTTTATTAAACACGTAAAAGTCTGATATCTTGGAAATCATTACCTCCTTCCTAACTTGCAGGGGTTTTCATTCAGGACAGACCTTCGGAGTTCAGAGGAAAACAGTTAAAAATCAATTATACAAATACCCGTGCCGACAACATCCACTCAATCTTCGTTCTGCTGTAGGCCAAAACCATGCGGTTTATCGATTTCACGATAGCTACTGCGTTTGTGAGTTGGGGAGCTTCCTGCAGGCAATCTGTCTGTCGTGGTGGGGGGGGGGATAAGTTTTTAGTGTTAATTTACAGAATATTGAAGACGAATGGTGGTGGACTATTCCAATGGAGAAGTATTTGAAGTCATGCCGATTGTGCCACAAAGTAGCAAGTACCTAGGACAACATTCCTTCAAAGGTCTCAGCATCTTAATGTCAGTCAACTGAGGTGAATGGTGCTTTAAAATCAAAATACACAAGTGTATCCTCTCGACTTACGTAATTAGAGGCGAATTCGTTTTGGCTATTCGTCGAGAGGACTTTTGCCAGCACAAGCAGCCATTCTCAAAGGGACCTGGTACAATGGGTTTTGGACTTAACTTAAGATTGACCCTCTTGGATGAAAAGCAAATGTTGGCATAGATTCATTTGCCACGTCAAGCGACTACTTTCGAGAGCAAATTCAGCTAAACCCCGCCGACTACAGTGCTACCTCACCCACTGCAACGAAAAAAATATAATTCAAAAGTACATATATATACATAACTGACTAACTAAGTGGTTTTCTGGCCAACTGTATATAAATTTATATCCCAAAACGAACCGAAAAAAATCGTTATAACAACGAGGACATCAAAAAAACATCCATCCACTGCAGAGTGCCAGCGAAGAGGGTGGCTTTGGCTTCTATGCTATTTTTGTGTTTTTTCTGTGCTTTCCTATGTGGGGACAGTCGAGGAACGGCAAAAAAAAAGGATTCGTGGGACAGCAGTTGGGAAAAAAAGGAAACGACCAAACTCAAACCGTTTGGAGGAGAGTCAGAGTCACACAAAAACAAAAGGCCAATAGAAACAATATGACAAACACAAAATCGATAATACACACAATTCCTCGTCGTTCGTCGTCGTTTCCATTTTCCATTTTACGGCGATTTTGTTGTTTTTTTTTTATTTTAGTGTGCTCTCCTCCTAGGTAGGTAGGTAGGTAGAGAACACACCGAGCAAACAGGAAACTCCGGAAAATGGGAAACGGTTATCCGCGAAACGGAGGCCTACTTCCCCCCACCATCCGATCCGGGTTCGGGTCCTGTACAAGAATACATCATCCCATTTGAAGAGAGAACACGGAGCGGCAGCAGCAGCGGCGTTTCTAACCATTTACACATTCTGGGAGCTGGGCCGTGAGCTAAACTAGCACTCGCACTCGCTCTGTTCTGGTAGTACGACCGAATATACCCCACATCGTTTATTTATGAAAAACGCAATAAATCCTGTGAAAGTTGTATAGTGTTGTTGAAACTAAACATTATCCCCGAACGAAGAGGGTGAGGAAAACCACCATCATCCATAGCCCACAGCCCATAGGGTGGAAGGTGGTTGAAATTCCGAATTTTGAGGCCGATTCCGTTCTGGGACATTGCGAATTAAACTGGGAAATAATTAAAATGCGTGTTCTGGAGGGTGAGACGGTGGTGTCAGCTTCTAAGGGTTGGTTTTTTAGGCAGATTCGACTTGGGGGTTGCCACAATATACAATATTGTACACCCTTCCCGTTGCGGGACACATTTGAATTTATTCAATATAAATGATGTACTAACTAACTGTATTAGCTTACCTGCACCATTGCTGTGGCTGCGTTTTAAATAGCACTGATTAAAAACTTGTCACACACGCACGTGATTTACCCGGAAATACACCACACAGAACCGATAAACAAAAAAAAAGCCCACTTTCTGGTGCCCGATTCTGGAATTTGGAGTGTTTCCCCCCCAAACGAAATGTCCAACAAATAACTACTTTCTAGATGACGATAGTCAACCGCGGAAAACTATGATGCGCAAACTATTCTACGCTCTTGAAACTTCTCTATTATTCACTACACGTGCTCTAATGTTGCTCTTGTGGTGGACACTTTTTTGATATTATTCGCCTTGTATTACAAAATTTTTAAACTCATCTTTGCCCGGGTAGCGCGCGAGTTGTTGTTCGCACGACGTGCAACCTCGTTTTGACAGCAACAACAAATGACAATTGAAGAGGAAATTTTTTGATGGCTGCCGTTTTTACCGTGTTCTTTTAAGGCGATGCTACAGTGAGGTCAGTTGCGTTTTCACCATAGGATATGATGTTTCTTTGTAGCTGGGCACGGACAAAAAAATAAATAAAAACTTGTATGTAGCATAATAAAAAATTTATTTTATCGTACACATCAAAATAGGTTAATTTGAATTTATGTCATTTTAAGGACAGTCATTTTTTATTTAAACATTCGCTTATCTCATTTTCTTTGCCTATTAAACAAATTAATATCTTTATATGGGGAATTCCACATTGGTCTACTTTATTTTGCTTTGCTTTCCTTTGCTGGGAAAAGTGTTCAATAAAACTGGCCTAATGTCCTAAGAATACAACAGAGAACGTAAAAGAAATCTCCCCGGGCTTATAAAAAGGGTACTTAACTGTGGATAATGTGTCAGTAGTGACTGCTATTGTAAAATGTAAAGGCCTATTCATAGGAAAGCGACCAAATACCTACGAACAAGTGAATTCTTAGATGTTGACTTAAAAAAAAAATGCAATCACAATTCCTTTTGCCAACAATATTAAAAAACACCATTCCCTATGGTGAGGTAACTACAATTCTACATTGTTAAATTCACCACGGCGTCGTTTTAGAACTTTACAGTTTAAGGGCATCAGTAAACAACTTCTGCGCATTACGAATTGACATTTGTTATATTTCTGGAAGATTTGTTGTTCCCAGTTTGGAATTGCAATTATTATTGAAACACGTAATTTAAGTGAATATTTTTGATTAAAATAACTTCAAAAGAATGTCTGACAATGAGTACGAAGCATTTGAAATCAACGACTATGATTTGGCGAATGAATTCAATCCGAATCGCCCACGACGGAAGCTGACCAAAAATCAACAAATTTACGGTGCGTATTTTTATTCAGATTGTAACAATTCTAATGAAATCATAGTAACATAAAAACATGAGATACTAGCTTGATTTTCTGAAAATAAGGTTAGATTGGGAGCAGAAAGGGAAAACATTTTCAAACGTTTGCTGTTTTCTTTTTCCTGATTAGCCAGTAAAGAACAATTTCGTTTAATATGATGAAGCGTAGTGCCAGCTTTTCTTTAACAAGTTGGTTTCTGAAATATTCTTCTGAAGAAATTATTTGAAAGACTGCACATTGCGGAAACTCACTGCAAGCAAGTTCGTACACAGAAGCCGGCCAGCCCATCGAAACGATACATATTTTACTCATAATTGTAAAGACAGCACATCAATGTGCTTAATTTGGCATACTTTTGAACCACCTGAACGCTTTCCTTGTACAGCTACTTGGTACAGACCTACGTGGTCAGTTTCTATGGTTAAGACAAAGTAGACATGAGTCTAAAAAGTACCAGCACTTGACCCATACTATTACTATGCGGCAAACACAAATTATAAACCTAAAATCCAGCCCATTTTATAAATTATTCAAAGTCATTTTCTCAACTAATTGGTTGTCTTATATTTATTTGCAGGAATATGGGCTGACAGTGACAGCGACAACGACAGCGAAGTTGAGATGACTGGTCGGCGCAGTAAAGGTCGCAGTTCTGGACCCGTAAACTTCGTTACCGGTGGCATTCAGCAGTCTGGCAGTTTCAAGAAAGACGATCAAGACAAGGACGACGATAACCAGATCACAGATGAAGGTAGGTGTACAATGAATATGATTTTCTGGTTGATTTCTTTTAAAAGATAAATTCATTGTACTCCTCCAGAGGACGATCGGCCAGCACACCGGGCCGTCAAAGTGGACGCTGACACGCCCAGTAACAGTTCGTCAGAAGAGGAGGTAGCCAAGCCCGCACGTATGGGTTTCGGCATGAAGCAGCCGCAAACTTCTTCCAGTAATAAGCCCATGGGTGCATGGGAACAGCACACAAAGGGAATCGGTGCCAAGTTGTTGCTACAAATGGGCTACAAGCCTGGCAAGGGGTTGGGCAAAGACTTACAAGGTATTGCTCAACCCGTACAAGCACACTTGCGGAAGGGTCGAGGTGCTATTGGAGCATATGGTCCCGAAACTCCAGCCACAATTGGTGATCAGGTGCAGCATAAGCCAATAGAGGACCAAGACATTCGCGAGGCAAAGGAATTCAAAGACAAACTCAACAAATGGAAGCGTGATGACACCAAAAAAGAGACGAAAAAGAATCGCTACTACTACCGCAGTGTTGAGGAGGTGATCGAAAAGGGAAAGAAGTCCTTCAGCGGAATGCTGTCGGACAAGCTGAGTAAGAAGCTGGGCAATGTGCCCGTGATTGACATGACTGGGCCAGAGAAACGTGTCCTCAGTGGGTATCATGCACTGGGACAGACAAAAATCATCGATGAAGATCTGTACGAACACCAGCCTGGAAGGAAACCTACTGGGTTCGCCCTGCCTGAGCTAATGCATAACCTTAATCTGATTGTGAACCTCTGCGAGCAGGATATCATTGCATTGGACAAGACGGAGCGGGAGGCCACCGACAGGCAAGAGGCGCTCGATCACGAGAAAAGAAGTCTAGAGAAAATTGTGCGCTTGGAGAAGGATCACATTGATACACTAGAGAGAGCGCTCGTGCTGGTCGAAGAACTCACCGGAAATCCAGAAAATCTAAGCCTCGCTCGCGCTGAGAAGATTTTTATCGAATTACAACGAGATTTCGCCGCAGAGTACAAGGAGTTTGCGTTGGGCGATCTGGCCGCTGGTGTCATCGCCCCCTTGGTCAACAATGAGCTGAAGTCGTGGAAACCACTGGAAGAGCCAACGCGATTCACCGACACCATCAAGAAGTGGAGAACCATTCTGGACATGCACCAGTCTGAGGATCGTCAGAATGTCTTCGATCCGTACTCATCGCTGGTATGGGCTGGTGTCATACCCAGCTTTAGGCTGACCGTGGGTGATTGGAATCCTAAGATGCATCAGAGAATGGCAGCTCTCTTGGATAGCTGGGCTCCACTATTTCCCACTTGGGTGTTGGACAATGTGCTAGAACAGCTCATTCTGCCTCGACTCGTTGGCGGAGTCAAGGAGTGGGACCCACTCACAGATACCGTGCCCATACACAGTTGGATTTTACCGTGGAACAATATTTTGGGACACAAAATGGAGGAGTACATATTTCCCACCATTCGCGAGAAGTTGGGTAACGCGCTACAGGCTTGGCTACCCCAAGATCGTTCGGCCAGAGCAATGCTTACACCATGGCAGGGCGCGTTCGCTGCTGGAGAGATGCAGGCTTTTCTGCTGAAACACATCATTCCCAAGTTACAAATGGCATTGAGTGAGATGGTGATCAACCCCTTGCAGCAGGATTTGGGTGAGTCCAACTACATTTTCAGTTTATTTCCCCCCTTTTATTGCCAATTACATTTACTTGCTTTAAACTGTAGCTCACAGAGCTGCTGAATTCTCAGGTTACCGTTACATTTTTAGACTTTGCTTCAACCGTATTTAAAGCTCCTCAATTCTGTTGCGGTTGACCCTTAATATTGCTCTTTAGGAATACTATTAGTCCGGAAAATCCTTTGCACAGTTGGTAGACAATGATGGACGACATTTTCGCGAGTTGAGTTAAGTTCATTCCTCATAACTGGCCGAATATCACCCGAATATTTTTTCTCTCAATGCGTTTGAAAAGGTTTTCGTCTGTTCTCCACAAAGTTTATGTTTCTACAACCATCCGTCGTTGTCGCCTTCTGAAACCCAGCAAATAGGTCGTCCTCTGCACTTAATGCTGCAGCTTCCGATAGTCCCTTTCCCCGTAGAATCTCCTTACATCTTCCGTTTTGTTATCCCCGAAGTATAACTACATCTGTTCCTACATTGCCTGTTCGTACAACACCCAAACACCAACCCAAGCTTGTTAATGGCTTGGTTCGTGTGTTTTATAATTTGTACAATACTTGTATAGTTGACCGCCGCAAGTCACTTGAAAGAGGCTCGTTTGACCATCATCAGGTACTCTTTAATGAAATGCTGTTGTATTCTGTTTCAATTGACGCGGCTCGTGAGTTATCGTGTTCAAAAAACATGTGTTCAAAAAGTGAATGTGGAAGAAATGGATGAATGGATTTCTGTTATATATCTATGATTAGACCTTTCCATCATGCGATTAACGAAAATGTTCTGTATCAAAATGTTCAAAATTTACCTTCAATTCCAATTAATCCTCATCAATTGGTTGGTACTACTAACTGACCAAGAAAACTGCACAGAAGACATGCGACACTAACTCAACAATCAACCTCCTCCGTTTTAGAATTGTGGAATCAAGTTTGGGAATGGAATGAACTGATCCCTCCTCTGCTGATGGGACAAATTCTCGACAAGTGCTTCTTCCCCAAATGGATGCAAGTTCTTGTTCTCTGGCTAAATCAATCGCCAGACTTTGATCAAATCTCTCGATGGTATACCGGATGGAAGACAGTACTCGGTGAGGATTTGCTAAAGCAGCCAATGATAAAGGAGCATCTCCGGCGAGCACTCGAAATGATGCACCGAGCAACTGAAACAGTAGCAACATCTCAGTCCATACCCACTCCAGTTGCGCCACCACAGCCACAGCCGGCAGCGTCCAGTAGCTCTTCAACGTGTCCCCCGGCGCTGATGGATCTTCAAATAGCTCCACCTACACAGTTGGAATTCAAGGAACTTGTTTCGCAAAAATGTGCAGAACGTGGCGTAATATTTGCACCCATGCCAGGCCGTAGAGAATTTGGCAAACAGGTAATTGATTCTATACCGTTGCTGGGTCAACCTTTCACACTAAATTTGTCCTTTCAGGTGTATCGAGTTGGAAAGCTGTTTTGCTACATCGACCGTAATGTGGTCATGCTGAGTGATGGCAGTTTGAAGAGTTGGACGCCGACTTCACTGGGGCTGACAATAGAACGAGCTCTATCTGGATAAGAGCGACTGAGTAAAGATTTACTCTGCGTACCGCAGGTTGTGTGGACAGTCTTGTTCGATTAGAAATGATAATAAATTTGTCTTGTCTTTTATAATGTTGTTTTTCTATTGTTGTGCCCGCTGCTGATATTTTACTTCATTTTCATTCTGTTGTTTGTTGTATTGTTGGGTGTTCTATGAACAAGGCAAAGCCTGATTACCTGCCCAGCGGAACCAATGAGAACTGCTGTTGAATTACCCTATGCGTGAGCGAGACAGTCACGTACTTCTCGATCGCGGATGCGGTAACTCAACGCCTGGTCTTGTCCATCCTAACTCGCGAAATTTATAAGTGTTGCACTAAAAGAAAGAAAGTAGCGCCTCAGAAGGAGGATATGAATAATCATGGAAATTGATCAAATATCAAAAGTATAAAAGCTTATCTCTTCCTCATAATTGAAACTTGTCAATAACTTGTGTTATTTATGCATCCGCTTTTGAAAAGGAAGCGACTAAACAACTCACCGATGGTGATACGTTTTCGTGACATAGTATCACACTCGGAATTCCCCTAAGACTCGGATCTATTGTTTGTGCTGTACGTACTTTATGTAGATGTATACCTAAATGATGTAAAGGAATTAAACTAACAGTGCAATTTCAGAAAGAATGGTTGGTTTGTTGTGGTGCACTTAGACAAGGTAGGTAGGTAGGTAGGTAGGTAGGTAGGTAAATGGGTGCTCTTGTAGCGTTTTTGCCACAGCTTCACTTAGACCATCAGTTGGGTCCATTGTGTCCAGTTACGGGAACCATCCAGTGTGACCTGTTGAAAGACAAGAAAATTAACCGCTTTACATATTGGCGCCACATCGATTACTATGAATCTCATGGGCTCTTGAAGCTCCGTTGTGTCATGGTCCTCTCTAGTTCGTCCTACGAGTAGCCAGTGATATGAAGTTTGTTTATCTACTAGAACCACCCAGATTTGAGTATGAATCTCAGGAGTACCTTGATATCGACATTCTTCAAATCATCTAGGTCATCGAAGAAGTAACTGTTGAGAATCCTCTGTCTACTATTTTTAAGGGCTGGACATTCGCACAGTAGGTGGCGAACAGATTCTATTTCTTCAACGTCCCTACAGCTTCTGCAAAAGTCATTATGCAGTATGCCCAGCCGTTCCGCATGTACGCCTATCGCGCAGTGTCCAGTAATGACCCCCGTGAGTATGCGAATATCTTTGCGGCTTAGTCCGATCATATATTTAGATCTCTTGTTGCTCACCTCTGGCCATAGTTCTTTTTTGTGCCTGCAGGTAATGAGATTGGTCCATCGAAGGTTAGTTCTACTCCAGGATTCAGTGTCAATCTTCCTTGCAAGTGTGCTTAGCGGAGTTCTTACTGATTTGAGGGCCATAGAGGCATGTATTTTCGACCCGTTTCTTGCAAGCTCGTCCGCCTGTTCATTACCTGGAATATCCATATGCCCTGGTACCCAGCATAGGGTCACCGCATTGGCTTTTGATATTTCGTCCAGATATTTCTTGCATCGACTTACAGTTCTTGACTTCACCACGACTGACTCCATGGCTTTTATGGCCGCTTGGCTGTCAGAGTAGATGGTGATTTGTTTACCGACAGTGTGGCGTCTCTTAAGTACCTTCGCCGCTTGAGTAATAGCGGCTACCTCAGCTTGGAAGACACTGCAATCATCGTTAATTCTAAATGATTCTCGCAGGTCTAGTGCTTCGCTGAAGATGCTTGCTCCTGTACCGATATCCATTTTGGAACCGTCGGTATATAGGGCTAACTCCTCTTCTTCAGTTACTGCTTCGAACTCCCATTCGCTTCTGTTTGGAATTCTAGTATTGCATCTCCTGTCGAAAACGAGAGTCGGGGGTAGGTAGTCTGTAATCGCCTTCACCTTCGACCCGCTCCATTGGAATTCAATTGAAGCGTGCCCGTAGGGTTTAGATGACCATAGTCCAGACTCTCTTAGCCTGATTGCGGTTTTAACCGCCTTACTGCTGCAGTATATGTCCAAAGGGGTGAGGTTTAGCATCACCTCCATGGCTGCGGTGGGGGTGGTTCGTAGGGAACCCGTTATCCCGATGCATGCTGCCCTTTGTATTTTGGTTAGGCTTGATAGATTGTATTTCTTCTCAATAGCCTTCCACCACACTGTTGTACCATATGTTAGGATAGGCCGCACTATGGCTGTGTATATCCAGTGCACCATGTGCGGTCTGAAACCCCATGTGTTGCCGAATGCACTTCTGCAGGCATATAGTGCCACGTATGCTTTTTTGGTGCGATCCTCTATGTTTTCCTTCCAGCTAAGCTTAGAATCTAGGATTACACCCAGATATCTTGCTGTCTTTGAGATTTCCAGATCCACCCCACCCATCCTTGGGGGATTGAAGGCGGGGATCGCCCTTCTTCTCGTGAACAGTAGAATTTCCGTCTTCGATGGGTTCACTGCAAGTCCACGGCCCTTAACCCAGTTATTGACTAGCAGGAGTGCGTAACTAAGTCTTTCGCTTAGAACTGGAGTGAATTTACCTGGAACCAGATTAACGACATCGTCTGCGTATGCGCTCACAATGAAAGCTTCTTTTTCAAGTATTTTTAACAGTTCATCAACTACGAGGAGCCATATGAGCGGTGAGATAACCCCACCTTGGGGTGTTCCTCTACTGACCTTATGTTCAGTGCTCACGTCCCCTAGCTGTGACTTGATTCTACGTGTGCCTAGCATAAGTCCAATCCAGTCACATAGACTGCTATTTAGGTGGGTTCTACGCAAGCTGCGTAAAATTGCGTCAGCTTCGATGTTGTTGAAGGCCCCCTCGATATCTAGGAACGCACTCAGTGTGTACTCTTTATGTTGTAGTGATTCTTCCACTACTGATACTACTATATGTAGCGCTGTGTCAACAGATCTGCTTTTCATGTACGCGTGTTGTGATTTTGATAGGTAGCTATCACCGATCACTTGACGTACGTACAGATCGATTAGTCGTTCCATTGTTTTAAGCATAAAAGACGACGGACTGATTGGTCTGTAGTCCTTGGCTGTGGTGTGACTAGCCTTCCCTGCTTTTGGAATGAAAATCACTCGTACCTCACGCCATGCCCTAGGAACATAACACAGCCTCAGACAGCACGTGTAAATACATTTAAGCCATGGAATAATAGCTTCCTCTGACTTCTGCTTTAAATGGGGCAAATGTATTGATTGCCCAGGCTATTTTCTTCTCGTCTACGATCTCGGCGATTGTTTCTTCCTCCATTCCCTCCCTCGTGCCTGGCGTTACTACATCGTAACCCTCAGACATATCAGTGCACTTAGACAAACAATTTGCCAATTGTACTGCCACTGGAAAGGACAAGTGGATCAGTTATAGCGCTTCTGGTAACAATTACAAAGATGAAAATGTTGGTCATATTGGTATCGCTATAGGACGGCTGAGATTGAGTTAAAGCTAATCACCTATTGTGCGGTCTTCCGGATACTGAGCCGATCAGCACAAGAGTGCACTAAGTTCAGAATTGTCCCCTCTCTCTCCTAATATTGATTGCGGTAATTGAAAGATTTTTGAACGTCCCAACTGTTGGAGACTATCTCAAGGCGGTTTTCAGCAGTGATAAGCTTAATTTTACTGACAAAAAGATTTCAAGTTTCAGAGTCTTAAACATTCAATATTCAAATAACACTTTTCGACTGCACTGCCGGGCGTAAACATTGACCCTTCGAGTCGGATAAGTAGCCTTTATAACTTCTTATTAAGCACCTTATATTATTTTCTTCGATTCAAGTCTTCTTTCAAATTTGTATTGAGAAATCGATTGAAAAACGTTCCGGTATCGATTGTGAAAGAATCATTATTTCACGAGAGAACAACGCAACGAGCTATAGGTTTCCGGTTTTAAGGTTGTTTTTGCATCGGAGACAATTCCGTCAAGTATTGCTCGCTCACGTGGATGATGCAATTCAACCCTTGGTTTTCCAGTAACAGTCTTGTTTAGATCTTAAACAACGACTTCCACCGGCAGATGTCTTGCACATCAGATCCACCGATCGTTTCCCTAAAACGTGTCTAATAAGTTTCCACGAAAACGACTTCCAATCTTTGGGTTTTTGAAACAAACACACCTTTTGCAATGTTCAGCAAATTCAGCAGAATAGCTGACCGAACAACTGTGACAACTCACAACATAAAATCATTTTCCACAGTTAATTGATGGGCTAATATTATTTTTAAATGCACTAAATTCATTTTATTTGTTAATTAATGCGATCAAAATTTATAACCAAAATAGATCTGGATATACCTACAGTATGAATTTGTTCGTATCTTCCACACATTACGATTCGTGTATTAATAAATTATGTCAAGCAGCAGACACTCTCACTCTTATTGTCGGTAATAAAGTGGCAGTCTAATATAAATTGTGTTTTTGTGTTTGCTGCAGGTTTATCCCTTCAATATTATGGTATGGACATTTACCTATTATTTATAATTATTTCTGATGAAGTCAATAGAAGTTCACCGACAACTGTAACTAGAGGAAGGCGTTCGACCCCTTTTCACCTTACTTGTGCCTCTCCATGGTACCTAAATGATCTTAAAAGTTTCAAACAACGTTATACGTGCGTTCGGGTACTTTTTACAAACGTAAAATTATTAAAAAATTGCTAAGCAACTGTGAAAATGCGACCACGTACTGAGAAAATAGAAAGAATTGAGAGAGAAATCCATTTCCCCTCTTTTAATTTTTTCGTACCTAAAGCTTAGTACGCTGCTCGAGCTAAACTAAATTTTATCTGGTCTCCAACTTTTCTCTCCAAGCATCAGCTAAAGTCGTAGCTAAATTTTGACATAGAGAAAGCTGTGGATAAATGTGTGTGGTTTCATCCATTTCCAGTTCTATGTACTCCTCGTCGAGGTATTTATTCAAAAAACTCATCTATGCTTACTTCTCCCATTCTTCGCAATACAAAAACGCAGAAAAAAACAAGAGAACACAACGATCTGTCACAATTTAGCTTGGGAAAATGTCCCGACCCATTAAATGGGCGCGCTAAATCTTGACAGATACATGAAGTACATTCTGAAACAAAAGTTTAATTATTTAGCTCGAGCAGCGTACCACTCAGCTAAATGGGTTCGCTATAATTAAGCTGAGGTAAAATTTGGAGAGAATTTTGTATGGCAGCGAAAATTTAGCTCGGGCAGCGTACTAAGCTTAATTCTCTACTCGCCGAATTTTGACTTCCTGCAAAATGAAAAATTAAACCTAACAACTAAGTGACGGCTGAAAAGTTTGACAAGTAAAACTCAATATATTTTCGTCTTCAACGATGTCGGAGGAAGAAGTTGTAATTGAATGTCCTCCTAGAATATATCAGGGCATTCAAAATAATAAGTTTAATAGGTATTTAGTTTATAAAAAAATTCAATTTCAACTTATTTTGTAGATGCTGCCATTTAAGAGAACTTTGTCAAATGTCAAAATGACATTCCTCAAACTTTTTGTAAGAAAACCGGTCGCAAACTTCTCTTGAAATGAAGAGATTTTTCTCTCGATTTTTGAGATTTGACATTTTTCAATTTGCGACGCTGAAAGTGCACGAACGAACCTTATACCATAACTGACTATTAAAAAAAAAAAAAAAAAAACAATTTAACATGAACTCTCTATATTTAAAACAAAACCACATTACAGCAAATCTGAAACTAAGTAGTTCAAAAGTCTCGCCAATGAGAGTTATAGATGAGCTCCTTCAGTTAAGCAAATAAAGATCGCAGCAAATAAGTGACAAGTAAGCCTTCTTGGTGTCACGAATTCACAATGGCGACATTTTTCATATATATTTACTCATTGTGACCCACAAAATATTTATTGCGAAGATTAAAAATGATTATTCGTTAGGCCCATAACATTTTATTGATTTGAAATACTTTTTTTAATAAATAATACATAATTTTCCTATAAAACTATTGCGCTGTGTAATAGCCATTGTTCATTGATTCATTACCGAATCACACAAATTGATAACAAAAATTGTCGGCCAATTAATATTTAATAGCAACATCAACATAATCTAAGACCAATCGTGCAAATGCAGCACAACTGAGTAATGTGGATGGAATATGATTCTATTATAGTAATTACAGAGTAAAGTTTCGTGTCATTACTAAATATAATGAAGGTCTGGGTTGTCATTGAGACTTAGAGGGAGATGCACATTGACAGTAGAGTAAAAAATAATAACATCGTCTGTGAATTTAATTTAATTTCGTTGCTTGTGTGGCACGTAGCGCCGTCTTGTCGAAAGTAAACGTTGTCCAGATCAATACCATCCAACTCCGACCATAAAAAATCATTAACCATCTCTCGATAGCGCAATCCATTCACCGTAACTGTTGATCTAACCTCATTTTCGAAAAAGTAAGGTCCAATGACCCCGCCGGACCATAAACCGCACCAGTCACACGTTGAGGATGGAGAGGCTTCTCAAAAATAACTCTTGGGTTTTCCGAGCCCCAGATGCGACAATTTTGCTTGTTGACGTAGCCACCGAGGTGGAAATGGGCCTCATCAGTCAAGATGATTTTTCGATGGAATTCCGGAACTGTGACCATTTCACCATTTTTGAAGTGAATTTTTATAATTTCAGTGCGTTGTTGAAGCGTGTATCGTTCCATTTTTAGTAATGGCGTAGTTTCTACTTGTCAAATGTCAAAGAATAAAAGCTTCAAAAGTGAAAGCTACCGAAATAGCGGGTCATTCACAATAACACCTCTCATTGGAAAACCCTTTATTAGTGATTACTAAAAATCATTTTTAAACTTCACATTACATGTTTTGTGTGACCCAGAAAATAGCTAATTTTAAATTCAAAATTTCGTAATCGTGAGATCGTAAAGTGACTATGGCATTACTAATAAATAGTTTAGATATATTTTTCTTACAAATTTGCTATTGTGACCTTTCGTTTATTAGACGTGTAATATGGCGCATGGAGTTTAACTCCAATCTGTTGTCGTATTGTTTTCTTATTAACTATCTCTGCACCAAACTGGGGGATGAGCAATTTTGAGCAAGTAGAATTGGTAAAGTAGTAGCCAACTGAACTAGTGAAGTTTTTGTATAGCCGAAAAACGAGATCAACCAAGTTAAAGTTAAGACTTATTAGGTCTGCTTCCTACTTTCTGGTTCAATATTGACAATATGTCATATTTCTCTCATTGTGAGAGAATTCGCTACAACAAAATCAAATTAAACCAAAAAGAAAAGCGTTTTTTCTGAGCGGGAATATTCTAATACCAGTAGAACAAAAAACAAATTTATATTTAAGACCAAGATTTTAATTGTTCTTATTGCAGACATTAAAAATTTAAATTCTTTTTCTTCTTGCATTTATTTTGATGCTATACAATCACAAAATATAAATGGAATCAAATAAAAAGTCAGTTACAAATTAGCATTTGGACGATTTGACAACCATCTGTCAGCAATAACCAACTAGACTAATATTTGCAGTTTTTTGTATGGAGGCGAAGTGTTTTGTTCTCTCTTTTTGGCTCTCTTCTGCCCAACGTTTGCGCAAAGGAACGAAGTTTGACTAAATTTGGCTAACATGTTCGAATGCAATATATTTAGGGAACAGACCTATGAAAATTGTTTGTTTTTGACAGACGCTTCTAAATAAAAATGCACATAAGACTTAATCTACTGTCATTTCAAATGAATGTATTTTAGCCAGACGTGCACTTTATTTGACGGAAGGTTCCTTACCAATACAATTTTCCACTGTCAAGATAAAAAGCTTCTTTTTCTACTAAAAACAGATGCTTTCTAATATTATACCCTTTTTAATTCCATTTTTCATTTGGTATAACATTATTCATAATATTAAGAGAAAAAGCTAGTTCATGGGCTGAAAAAACCGTAGTGTTATCGGCAGGAAAACGTACTTAGCAATTAGGTAAACATTAAGATCTGACTTAAAAATTCATCGGGCCCAAAAGAACTCAGCCTTGGGGGACACCTGTGTGAAAATAGATCGTGTTATTGAGGCAGGAAGCAATTTTGTCAATTATCCGCCAAGCCAAACGGTAACAAATGCTTTTTTTAGTATTCGCTATCCAGTATAGGGTCATTGCAGTTAACTTGCTTTTTCACCGATATGTTGTAACGTAGTTGCAAATTCTAACCATTTGTTAAGACGTACTTTGAAGCGCTTCCAAAGCCCTTTTTTTGCCTCAAAATATAGGTCTTTTGTCTTTTTTTATCTTATCAAACGATTTGACTGAGACTCCGTAAGAAAATAATTGGCTATCAGCCATTTCAGAGGCTTACTCGCTGTTGTTGTTTATATTTATACGACCTTAGTAATTGACAATTCCTCAAAAAAATACTTCATTTTCAGAATTACTTACTTATAGAAGTTGCAAGTTCAATCGGAAATATGGGCTTTTCCCTTTTGTATACACACCTACTCTTTGTCGAGTCAAAGGCCGCAACATGTCGTCCTCAGTATTAATGAAATTAGGCACATTCAAACCTCGTTATCTGAAGTCAACTAGATTGGTCTAGACTAGATGTTCCTAAATGGCAGATCCTAAATTGGTCAGTAACGCAACTTTTCCTACGTCACGCCCACACACGAACTTACAACTTAGTACTCAGTCACAAAATTCGTATGACTAAATTCGTCAGCTATACTCCTCCATAGACGTCAACTGTCAACTGTAGAAACTGTTCACCTGACTAATCAAGGCCAATAAAAACAGGAAGACATCAAGTGAGACAGATGTCAGGCTTAAGGACCATTCACATTAGAGCGAATTGCGAACTGCGAACTGGCGAATATTCGTAGATTCTGACATTTCATTCACATGAAAACTTTTTTTAGTCGCAGGTATCCGCGAATCACTTCCATTGTTGAAGGTTAAGTTCGAACGAATTTTTTATTGGGTTTGTGGATCGTGACTGTTCGCGGCAAGAAATTTCAATTCGCGGTAAAATTGCCGTTATTGTAAATTTTGCTATTTTAATCAATTAAGCCTCAGTTATTTTTTGGATAAGATGTTTGAATAATTGAATACAATGCTTTTCTGGTAAAAAAAAAATAGCAATTTTCAATTCATGTGAATGGTCCTTAACAAGACTGCAAAACTAGATTCTTGAACGTGCCCTTTGACAACTACCCAAAAGCTGAAGCTCTAGTGGCACGTCCAACTGACGTTAAAATCTTTTTAAAACATATTATTTAGTACAATAAGCGGAAAGCCAGCAACTACCTACGAACAAACAAATATTCGCAAAGTCGATATTGACAGTCTGTTGCATTCACATGATACATTTATTTCGTCGCAGGAAACCGCGAAGCAAAGCAGCAAGCAAATTGCAGTTTTCGAGGTTAAATTCAAACTTGAATTGTGAATAAACTATAACAACTCAAGGCAAGGGTGTTTTTGGTCGCGACAAAATGATAAGAATTCGTAGTTTCGTAAAATTAAACTCTTTTTAACTTTTTTTGCTAATTCATTTCGAGTTTTGTTCTCTTTTCTTTTCTTTTCTCATATGAATACATTTTTATTTTTGTTTTCTTACCTTCACTAATCAATTGAAATTGTTTTTGTATTCTCGCGAATTGGTATTCTCGAATTTTGACACTTCGAAATGTCAACAGGATTTTATTGACTAGATTTATCGGCTACCCCTCCATAAATGTCAACTGGAAAAACTTTTCACGCGACCCCATGAAAACCGAAATACATCAATTCGGTCAGCTGTCAGACTGTCAGAAATCTCAACGTCCTATAATTTATGTGGTATTCGATTGGGCTTCTTCAGATTGGCTCTCAGATTTCAGATTTCGTGTGCCTAATCGAGCATAAAAACGTCACTTCGCTCTTTTTTGTGTTGATATGCGTGCGATTTGAATATATGTAGTCTTCGACACTTTACTAAGCGATTTCCATTCACTGGTTAAAGTTTTATATAAATACGAAATTTCCGTCCCGATTAATTTGTATATATTTATACATAAATAATTTACAAACAAGGATTCACCCGATGCAATTCCTTTCTTTGCTGTGAAAAAATTCACGAAAACCTAAACAAACTCCAACACCTGTCAAACTCTTATTGGCAAATCTGGGGCAAATCTGAGAAAATATCTAGATCCGCAAAAGTGCTCTGAAATCTGAAAAATGCTTTTTTGTTGTACCAAACGAACATAAAAATTGGTCTGAGAGCGCCCAATCGAATACCACATAAGTAAGTGGGGACGTTCAAGTATCTAGTTTAGTAAGTCTGACAGCTGTCTGACTAGATGTATCTCAGCTGTCACTCTTTTGATAGGCGTAGACCGACCAGTTTATTATTTGTCTTTTAAGATGGGGTAGTCAACATAATATTTATCTTGCCAAACAAATTTCCGCCTTAATTATTGACATAGCGTTAAAGTTTTTCCGAAATTATATGGGCTTTAATAATAATAATTTTTAACCTTCACGTCAAATAGTTTGTAGGTCACAATGTGTAATTTTATATATAGAAAATTCCTCCATCTAATTAACGGTACATCACAACGACACATCTACATGTATTATATAATGCATTTCCTTAATAACCAAGTCAAGTGGGAACGGATGTCTGATATAATCTAGGTATTGTTTGAACTAGCATTATAACTTTAAAGTTGTTATAGTTGATTTATCTTGAATAATATTGTTTAATTAATATCTTATAACGACTTCCGATTTTCCGATAAGCTTTGCATTCAACAGATAAGGCAAACTTTTCAATAGTTGTGACTATTTTGTCAGTTTGTTGACAGTTTTGATTTAGTTAGAGTCATTTATATTTATATTGCCGGTAGAAATACTAAGTGCATTCTCGGAAATGTGGTGCTATCTAAATACCCGTTAGAAATTTCAGTTAAAAAAGCGACAAGGTATTATAACAGCACTTGAAAATAGCATGCTGCACCGACTTTCATCATCATAACTAACACACATTCATCTTTAAAATTTGTTATGCAATTTTGGTAACTAGTTTTCTTACGATTGACGATGCAAAGTTGTTGGGGGAGTTAAGAAATCTTATCCACAGTTTCTATGATTTGGCACAACATCTAGATCGGTGGCAAAGATCAATTTGTGATGGTTAGTATTACCTACTTCCTGTATTTTATGTATGGTATTCGATTGGTCTTCTCAGATTTCGCGTGTCTAATCGAACGCGAATTGCTCTTTTTTTGTGTTGACATTCGTGCGATTGGATTATGTGTGGCCTTCGACACTTGTCTACTCGTTTTTCATTCACTATTTAAATTTTATATTAAATCATTCGAAATCTGCACCCATATTGGTTTTAAGTCATTTGTACAGAAATTAACCCGATGCAATGGGATTCTTTGCAATTTCCCCACGTGATCAGTTGACGTTAATGACCGGGTAGCCGATGAATCTAATCAATAATTTCGTGACTGAGTATTAAGTTTTTATGACTGGGTAACGTTAAGAAAATTGACGTTACCGTCCAATTTGCGCTCGGGTACATCTAGTTCCGACTAATATAGTCGACCTAAAATAACTAAATTTTTTAATGTGCCCAATGATAAGCCTGTTCGTGCAGTGGCTTAGTGGTTAGTATGTTGGTCTACTAAGCAAAAACCAAAATTCAAACTTAGGGTTTTTTCCACTGCGCCACCTGACAAACATCCGAGAGTATAACACGACAGACATTTTTCATCGATTGATATTCTCTGAGCTGTTTCGAGCAAAGAGAGGAACTGCTCGTTACTCGTTATTTTACTAATTTTCTCTTTTTCTGCCATTTTTGATTAGACAGAAACTTTGTGCGACTTAAACCGTGAACTCGAAGGAACCTTTTATGTATTTAACTGTCGGAAAAGTATTTTACAATCGCTTAAAGTTGCAACCATTCGGTTTCTGATGGTAGAATTTATTTTGCTTTCGGTCACTAAAATTGCGACGAACACAATCATCTGTCAATGGCAGTATAATATGTATTTGGAAAGAAACCAACAGATGGCGGTCTTGTTACATTTGAAGCTCTAACTGGAGTGATATATACATATACATTTCTGTAGATTGGAAGGCAAACCTTATGCCTTTTAAAAGATGGTCTCTGTTTTTATGTCCTAGCCCGTAGGTGCGCGTTTGTTTCTAAAATTGGCTACAGAAGCAATACTTTTGCAAAAATGCAACCTCCGAGTAAAAATACCCTTTAAATGGAAATATGTATGCACACTTGTTTTATGTACCGCTTTAAAAGACTTTAGAACAGTGCAAAAAATATTATCTACAAATCAACTATTTGCTAATTGGTTGCACACTAACGAACATCAATTAGTTTCTCTTTTTATCTAATCTGCCAGATATTTTATTGAGTGAATCAATTGCGTCATATACTTTTTAGCAATAGTGTATCACCAACAGACATAAGCTTCCGTCCATTGATACCGCACACGAAAGTTATGGCTAACTATTGCTAACAACACTTACTATAGGTTATCCACTACGCCAATAAACGCCGTGGTGCTAGGGTCTCGCTGTGTGCAGTGTGCTGTGATGCTTTCTGTGGTGACACGCCGTCATATCAACGGTCAAAATGCGAAAATTCAAAAAGTTTAGGGAACCCCTTCTGGTGATAGTGTTCTTTTCGATTATTTGCTTTTCCGCGTTCTACTTAATGGATTCGGATTCAGCGTCAAGCAGTACAATAGTGTTCGAAGTGAGTGCAAGTGAAAAAATAAACCCGAAGGAGAGTCTCAAGTCAATTGTAGGCTGCGTTGATAAGCCATTTGAACTGGAGAAAATCCAGGATGGACCCTATTGGATATTGAAAAACTACATTCGGGCGGAACACGGCGCATTGAGCTGTGGCGATAGTATTACGTATACAACGCACGGAGACTACACGTTTTTGGATAATTTACCAGTGCTGCTTCCGAGGTGAGATTGACAGTTTGTTTCAATTTGAATTTGTGTCAATTAAATTTGAACGGGAATATGTACTTTTTTCGATTAGGTCGGTTTTCCTTACCGATAGCGTTCGAACACATTAGTCCAATTTAGTGAAACCTCGTATCCTTGAAGCCTTTTTACACTAAGCCAAAACCCGTGTTTTCGTCGATGAATTCACACCGAACACCAACTAGTTTTCGTCTGACGTTTCAATCAGCTGTGAGACACAAAACGTTAAACTTCGGTGCAAACTATTTTGGTTACAGATTTTGATCACATTAATTAACAAATGAAATTAATTTAGTGCATTTAAAGATAATATTAGCCCATGAATAATTGTGGTAAATGAGTTTAAGTTGTGAGTTGTGACATTTGTTCGGTCAGCTATATTCTGCTGAATTTGCTGAATATTGGAAAAGGTGTGTTTGTTTCAACAACCCAACGATTGGAAGTCGTTTTTGGGGTGTTTTCGTGGAAAACGTCTTTAAACGACTCATTTTGGAAACATAATATTTATGGGATGAAGTTTTCGAGTGTTATCGCAAAAACTCGGTTTTCGGTTTGGTGCGAAGAGGGACAGAGGAGAGCCAAAAAGAAAGAGCAAAACAAAGCCCAAGAAATTTCTTTCGGCTAGTTGGTTGTTGCTGACAGATGGTCAAATCGTTCAAATGCTGATTTTTTCTATTTCATTTATATTTCGTGCTTGTATAGCATTTAAATCTAATATGTAAAAAACAAAAGAATTGAACATTTTAATTTCTGCAATACAAGCAATAAAATATTGGTTTTAAATATAAATTTTGGCTTTGTTCTACTAATGTTTGAATATTCCGGCCTGGAAAAAAATCGAATTTTTCTAATTTGTGGTTCAACGCGTTCCTTTTCTTTTTGGTTATGTTTCATTTCGATAAACGAATCTGCTCGCAGTGAGATAAATGTGACATATTGCCAATATTGAAGCAGAATGTAAGGGAACAGACCTATTAAGTCGCTTAAGTAGCTTTTTAGTAAATGAATATTCAGGAGACCCTACACAATTTTATATCCTTTTCAATTTAAGATACCCATTTTCTGCTACTCCAATTCAAAGTCAAATTAATTAATTGACTAAATCTATTTCGGAGACTCGTAAAAGTGTGCTTTGCATTTTATTTTATTTTTCATTAATTTTAACATTTGAAAGGTTAAAAATTCGCAGAGTGCCCGTTTATTTCATAACTCTGAATATTTTATTTGCTAGCCAGTTGCATTCATGCGAGCATTATAATTGCAAAGTAACGTTTGTCTGTTTGCTGAATTTATTAAAAAAACACATACTTGAGCATTGGGCAGAGTCCTCAGAGGCCTCAGGTATACCCATTTGGTTTTGCTTTTTTGGACTACTTAAACTGAATAGTTTTCCCCAATCTGTAGCTCTGAGAGGAGCTTATGAATTGTAAAACCAAAATTTCACAAATTGTAGAGTCAAGTTGTAGTTGCATCATTGACCAAACAGTACAGTCTACTATTCACAATTATTGCACCCTTCCATTCATCGGCATTTTTCAATAAATTACAGTCTTTCCCGTTTCAAAATATAATGTTGCATATTTTCTTAAATCTTTATAAAGATTCAATAGGGTGTGCTGAAAACTCCCTGTTGTTCAGCTTGAACGTTTATAACTATAAATTAATTTTAGTAAATTGTAACAGCCGTATTTATGAACCCAACGTAGAATCTGCTTATCTTTACGCACCCTCTAAAATGACATGACACAGGAAAATGTGATTTATAAAGATTTTTCGAACTTAAGCAACGTTGCTTTATAGGGCTGCGTAGGTCTAAAGACATAAAACTATATATATCTCTGTGTATATAAAGGGTTTTCCAATAAGAGGTGTTATTTTGGTATTCAAAGAAAAATGCCATTTTTTGAGATAAATGATCGGATGTTTAGTATGCCGTTAATAATGAAAAACAACATCATATCCTTTTCATGAAATTTTCCATAACCAAATCGCAAAGTAGCTGCCCTATGTCCTCGATAGCTTCACGAATTTTATCTTTGAGGTCTTGAATCGACGCTGGGCTGTTGGTGTAGACCTTATCTCTCACGTGGCCCCAAAGGCAGAAGTCGCAAGGTGTTAAATCACAAGATCTCGGTGGCCAATTGTGATCACCTCTTCGAGAGATAACACCGTCCGGAAACTTTTCCCGTAAAAGATCAATACTTTCGTTGCTTGTGTGGGCACGTAGCGCCGTCTTGTTGAAAGTAAACGTTGTCCAGATCAATACAATCCAACTCCGACCATAAAAAATCATTAATCATCTTTCGATAGCGCAATCCATTCACCTTAACTGTTGATCCAACCTCATTTTCGAAAAAGTAAGGTCCAATGACCCCGCCGGACCATAAACCGCACCAAACAGTCACACGTTGAGGATGGAGAGGCTTCTCAACAAAAACTCTTGGGTTTTCTTGTTGTCGTAGCCACCGAGGTGGAAATGGGCTTTTTCTTGATTTTTCGATGGAATTCCGGATCATTTTCATGCATTTCAAGGACCCAATCAGCAAAGACACGACATTGTTGATGATCGGCCGGCTTGAGTTCTTGTTTTAACTGAACTTTATAAGCCTTAAGACCCAAGTCTTTATGCAAAATACGGTGTAATGACGGTTGTGGAATGCCCAATTCCAAAGAACGACGAGGAATGGACAAACCTGGGTTTTCTTCAACACTTTGGGCTACAGCAGCAATATTCTAAGTTGTTCTTGAGCGACGTTCACGGGTTTTATTCTTCACTTCAGTAACTTGTCTCAACAGCTCGAATTTTTCCACCAATTTCTGTATTGCGGTCCGACAAGGTGCTTCACGACGACCACAAAATGCTTTAGTCTTGCGAACTGTGACAGCAAGATTTTCACCATTTTTATAGTGAATTTTAATAATTTCAATGCGTGGTTGAAGTGTGTATCGTTCCATTTTTAGTAATGGCGTAGTTTCTACTTGTCAAATGTCAAAGAATAAAAGCTTCAAAAGTGACAGCTACCGAAATAGCGGGTCATTCACAATAACACCTCTCATTGGAAAACCCTTTATTTATTTATTTCAACGAACTTTTGATTAAATGAAATGGCTTATGATTTTCTCAGCTTTATCTTGTTTAGCCGCTAGTACTTGCTTTTTGATTGGTTGTCTTTCCAATAGTTAGCAAGCAACGAATGGATGCTTAGTAAAAGAATACATTTTATACAAGCTTGGAATCTTTCCAAGACAAGTGGAATAAAATATATGTTCACTTAAGTTTCGACGGCTCATACCTAAATACCTACTTATTCCAACAATTCTCAGGACCATAGGTCAAACTCTTAAAAAACTCTTTAAAAATTGAGTTTGTTCGCCGGGAATGAGGACCTGTAATGAAACAATGTGCTAACAATAAATCAATAAATACGTCACTTCGCAATGAAACGCAACAATAAACGACAATAAGCGCAAAACCGCGCACCAAACAAACACCTGTGCCGTCGGTTATTCAACCCACCAATCGAACTGCCGTGTGGGCAGTGGGACAAATATACAAACGGTCTCATTTTTGTTTGTATAACATCTAGAATAAGCAATTATATGGGAAATTACCTCACATCAATATTTGATGTGTCAACAAGACATTTTGTTATAATAAAGACTACATACACAGTTCATATTCAATTTAGTTTGGATTCAATCAAACGCAAGTGGTTGGAATGAAAAGTTTGACTTGGCGGAAAATAAAAATAGAATTGTAGCTCTCAGCAAAAGACGGCGAGATCTCATCACGGATTTTGTTCATCACTTCAATACAATTTTTAAAAGATCAAATTGTATTTATTTTCAAAAACGGAAGCGATAGGTTCTTAAAACGCTTATAGCTTCCTATGTGAGATTTTAATGTATGTATTCCGAAATCAATTAACAGGCTATTATTTCTATTTTCAAAAATATTTTCTAGCTAACGATTCAATTGGGATCTTTAGACCACCAACCAGTTTTAGTTTGCATCATCAGCCGACGAATAAATCAAGACGATTCTAATAAATTGTGTTCCGTATGTTGAATAATTTGAAAGGGATTTTATTACGACACAATCAATCGTGAAGTAGTATTGGAAAACAATGGAAAGCGTACTATAAAAAGTACTGAAAATTGTGTCCAATCGAATGATCGCATATAATAATTGATAGATCAGGATATTTTGTGCATTTCGTATTGTTTTTCACGAAAACAAATTATGAAATTTGAATTCTGCGATGACAACAATTGTAATTGTTGTATTTTATGGGCAAAGAAAAGACTGACCAGTTCGATATAAATGTGTCTATAATTCAATTCATTAATAAATACAACTTAAAAACAAATTTGGTGGTCCAGCAGAAGAAGGTTATCTTTTTGCGTGCGAACAAGTGGGCGTAAAGATTTCGACAGACGAGTTGACAGATGTCTTAATGTTTAATGGGCAAGTTCAGTGATGCTATTTGTTCTATCGCCAGTGTTGCCGTGATACATCAGTAATCGATTCTAAGAAAGTTGTCTAGGACTAAGAAATGTGGAGATCTTGTTGTTTATTGGTACCGTTTCACAAATGCTGCACATTTTTACTAAAGATTGCAGCCAACTAATTGTCAACATTAGTGCTTGACTATTAGTAAGGCCGATTGCGACATACAAATAAAACATTTTAGTCTCGACTTAACATTTACGGAAGCTGACAATTTCAAAATTTGTATGGAAAAATCGCTATTTTGAATTACTAAAATTCAAAGTCGAATCCAAAAATGTTTATTGGTAAGGCTGATTACAGAACCAAGGTTTGCAATAATCCTTGCTCTTATCGCATATCAGAGCTTTTAAGCCTTAGTGGCTTTGTCTGTTCTGCTGCCTTGCTCTGTCTTGGACACCTTCGAAGCTGGCTATACTTTCTCTCTTCTGCAGGGTCGTCAACAGGTAATCCAATATCGTTCATGGCTCTGCTTTATTCTTCCTGCGACCTAGACCTATTATAAAGGGTGATTTTTTAGCTGGTTTGGTTTTGGCAACACTGGTTTTGACAGCTGACGTGTGTTTAGTACCTTGTGTCACTGTCAAACAGCTTCAGTTTGGTTTGCAATTTAACCATGGATCGTCTTAATGAACAACGCTTGCAAATTATTGAATTTTACTATCAAAATTCGTGCTCGGTTCGAAATGTTCATCGCGCGCTGCTTCCATTTTATGATCGGCATTCTCGACCTTCTGAGCAGTCTATTCGGAAGATTGTGACCAAATTTCGCACCAAATTTACTTTGTTGGACATTAAACCACCAACACGTTTACGTACTGTGCGTAGTGAAGAAAATATTGCGGCCGTATCAGCTAGTGTGACAGAAGACCGCGAAATGTCGATTCGGCGCCGTTCCCAGCAGTTAGGCCTTTGTTACAGCACTACGTGGAAAATTTTGCGGAAGGATTTGGGCGTAAAGCCTTTTAAGATACAGCTGGTGCAAGAACTAAAGCCAGCCGACCTACCACAACGCCGAATTTTTGGTGAATGGGCTCTTGGAAAGCTGGCCGAGGATCCGCTTTTTTATCGAAAAATTGTGTTCAGCGGTGAGGCTCATTTTTGGTTGAATGGGTACGTAAATAAGCAAAATTGCCGCATTTGGAGTGAAGATCAGCCAGAAGCATTGCAACAGCTACCAATGCATCCCGAAAAAGCCACTGTTTGGTGCGGTTTATGGGCCGGCGGCATTATTGGGCCATATTTCTTCAAAGATGATGCGAATCGCAGCGTTACTGTCAATGGTGAACGCTACCGAGCGATGATAACAACCTTTTTTTTGCCCGAAATGGAAGTTCTTGACTTGCATGATATGTGGTTTCAACAAGACGGTGCCACATGCCACACAGCACGCGAAACAATGGCGCAATTGCGAGGCGAGTTTGGTGAACAGTTAATTTCACGTTTCGGGCCGGTCAATTGGCCGCCTAGATCGTGCGATTTGACACCATTAGATTATTTTTTGTGGGGGTATGCCAAGGCTAATGTGTATAGGAACAAGCCCGCTTCGATTGACGCACTGGAAGCCAACATCCATGCATTCATTCGTGAGATACCGGCCGATATGTGTGAAAGAGTATGCCAAAATTGGACTCAGCGGATGGGCTACCTGAGACGCAGCCGCGGTCAACATTTGCATGAAATTATCTTTAAACATTAAATTGCAAGGTTCAAACTATTGATTCAAATAAATATTTCATTCATTTTTTCGAATTTTTTGTGTTTTTTTTTTTAAAAAAGTTCTAAGCCTCTTAAAAAATCACCCTTTACAACCATATGGGACACCGGCGTAAATGCCAGATCCTTTTTTTGTGTAAGCAACAACAAAATACGATTGAAATATATATGCGCAAAAGGGTAAAGTTGGCGTCGCAGTTAACAACTGGTAGCCAGATCTTTCAGCGCATTCTGTGTCGAAACTTTGAACCTAGACCGACATAGCTCACTTTCACACGTGCGGTTATAGTTATCGCTCAAATCACATATTGCATCTTCCGCATCACAATTGCACGTCCAAAGTTAGTGCAAATTATATGGTACGGCACTCACATTACATTTTATCAAAAACTGTTTCATTTACACTGAACCAAAGAGGTTCATCATATTCATGAAAAAGTTCATCAGTGTGAAGAAAAAATCACAAATTTTGGTCCAGTGAACTTTTTTATTGAAATGATGAAACAGACTCCATCAATATGATGAACAAAAAGAGGAATTCATCATTCATCAACTGTATTCATCAATATTATGTAAAATTCATAAATATGATGAACCGAAAGTCCCCTTTAAATTCATCCAGGTGATGATGCATTCATAATATTGACAAATTTGTTCATCAATATGTCGCGCACTTTCTGTGCTGTCAAATTTGTTTTCTAAAATACCTAAACGAACATAATGTCATGGAAATGCCAATGGAGACAATATTAGATACGTGATTTTAATAATTTAATTTCTTCGTATCGAAAAGAAAATATTCAAACGAAAATCAGTTTTACCACGAATGCCAATAAGTTGTAGTGGCGCTCAAGAAATTTTGAGGATTTATAATACTCAATCGGCCTTACCAATAATCAACTTTAGTCTGGCAGATTACGCAAAGACTCCACACTTTCCAAAATCCCTTTACTAAACAAATATAGTTGCCAGAATATTGCTAACTGTAGAGTTAAATAAAGTGTGCGTCATATTGATGAACAAATTTGTCAATATTATGAATGCATTCATCACCTGGATGAATTTAAAGGGGACTTTCGGTTCATCATATTTACGGTCAGAGAATGTAAGCCATGTTTATCTCGGCCATTAACTAAATAAATCCTCCCTTAATGTCATTTTGAAGACAAGTGGTGCCCAACCCTCCAAATTCGCGGTATTCAATTTCGCAATAGGAGCGATCTAATACGCTGTTGTTCAGCCTGAGCGTTTACAATTGTAAATTAATTTTAGTAAATTGTAAATGTTTTCTAATTTTATTCGTTGCAATACAACAATGTAAATGGTTTTTTAGTCTAACAATACAAATTCGTACAAATGTATACAAAAAATTGCAAAATATTGCATTTTTGTTTTATTTCTAAACACTTGAAGCATATATTTCTGTGTTCTTCTCTCTTTTGTCTTGATTAACCGCTAGTTGTTGCTTTTCGATTGGTTTTCCTTTTTAAATAACTTGCAAGCATCGAATGTATGCTTATTAAAAAAATAATTTTATGTAAGGTTGGGATATTTCCAAGACTTTTTTGAAAGTCGTCGCAAACAGAATAAAATATCTTCTTACTTTTTCCTTTTACCTTTTTTCAACAATTCTCAGTACCTTAGGCGACTTAGCTAGATATTTGGCTGCAACCGAACCCTAATCAAAAACTTTGCAAAAGGAGTATGTTGTGATGTTTAGACCACCAATAAGTTTTGATTTGCATCATCAGCCGACGAATAAATCAAGAAATTCTTATAAATTGTGTTCCGTATGTTGAATAATTTGAAAGGGATTTTATTGCGACGCAAATGCGCTCATAAATCAATCGTGAAGTAGTTCTAGAAAGCAAATGAAAGCTTACTATAAAAAGTACATACCGACAATTGTGTCCGGTCAAACGATAGGGTATTACTAATTTGCATATGATATTTGACAGATCAGCCTCAAAAGTCTTTGAAAGGTATCTGTTGGGCCAATTTAATTGCAATTTATGTATTCCTTTTTTTTTTAAGAATAAAATCCTCGTTGTGAAAGAAACCATTACCATTGTTTTTAACGAAAACAAATTATGAAATTTGAATTCTGCAATGACAACAAATGCAATAGATTCTAAGAAAGTTGTCGCACTAGTAAATGTGGAGGTCTAATTGTTTATTGGTACCGTTTCACAAATGCTGTACATTTTTACTAAAGCTGGCAGCCAACTAATTGTCGACATGAGTGCTTGATTATTAGTAAAGCCGAATTTTATATCCAAGCTAATTTTATTTTCCCAAAGTCTATTTTTTTGATAATGGATCCATTTTTTCTGCCATATGCACTTCTTTTGGGTTTTTTTTTTTTTTTTTGTATTTCGTTATAGTTGAACCATTCAAAAGTTCAAATGGTCAAAAGGTCAAAAGGTCAAAATTAATACTATGTATAATAAATTGTTCATACCATTTTGGATCTTTCGTTTTGTCGCTAACTTGTTTATTTAGCGAGGTCATATAGGCAAAATATATTTTACAATTAACTTCTGTATTTTAATTGGGAAAAAGGCAACAGTCCCCAAAAAAGGGACCATTTCAGGCAGATAATATTTCGAGGTTTTTACAAAGTTTTGCTCTTCCAATAAATACTCTCAACTGTCAAAAATGAATGAGGTTCGAGAACTCGTAAAAAAACACGGCTTTAACCCGGTTGCGGCCAAAGTAGGTCTGACATAGCTGCCTTTTTTTTTAGTAATTTAATCAGTACCTATAGATCCCGTTGTGTCAATGTGTTTTACTAATCATTTTTAACATTTTGTAGCTCACAATGGATGGCTTTCCTGAACATTATTTAATATCGTGAAGTGGAATTGGCCAACAAAGGATTTTGTTGTAATTGTCGGTTCTGAATTTGTTCAAGCTAAACTATCTCTATATTCCATTTGAGTTCTGAAAAAAAGTTATATGATTTATTCATACAAATGCGTGACTCATATTTGTGCCACTAGTGAACATTTTAGAAGTGATACAAGAATATTTTGCGTGCAGGCAACAATTTATTCAACTGATTGATTTAAGACCGATATCAATAAGTGAATATAAATGTGTTAGTCGAATGATTAATAAAAAAAACAAACTGCTAATGTTGTGTTCTATATTATCTGTATGGAAAAAAAAAGTTGTAGGTATTGTGATAGAAATTGATGTTCCCTGTACTGCGTGCTACGAAAGGTGATGCCAATTCGTTTTTATTGTTTGATTGTTCTTGTGTTATAAAATTGGTATATTTTATTTTTTATCGAATTAAGAACTCTCTATATTCCTTTATGTTGTTTGTACCCATTCCTCCGATAAGTTTCCACCCATTCAAGGACCCAGTTCCGCTTGAATTTTACACTGATTTCAATGTGAATGTGTATTGTTGATATAATAAAAGGACAGTTTTGGACCCGAAAGGTGAAGCTGTGGAGAGATGTATATATTTTTAACTCTTGCAACCTAATTTTTGAAGTGAATACTTCTATGGCACTCTGGAGCTGGGGAGTGAACTGGTGAATGTCTTACGAAAACTGTGATCTTGGATTTTAGTTCATAAAATGAAAACAAAACTTCAGTTCCAACGAGGAATTGAACCTAAGCTTGGTCTTGCACTGGACTACTGAATCAGTTCATTAATTTAAATCTAAGTAAAAACAAAATGCAAAGGAAACATGTTGGATTGGAATGGAAAATGAATGGACTTATCTACTGCGCTGTACTAAAAATTATAATATTTAAAAGGATTTGGTTTTTAAATTGAATTATAAATTCTTAATATGATCCAACTGCAACACAATTAAATTTAACATCGATGCATACAAATTATATACCTATCCACAATTAGCGAAAGAAGTTTCACAATAACACACTTTAAAGTTTGACCAATGACAAATGTTTTGGTGTTAGTGTAATTAGGTGTAAATCTCGCTCAGAGATCGAGATTCGCAAAATTGATCTGACTTTTTTGCGGGCAATGAAATCTGACAGCCAGCTGATTTCGAGAGCAGAAAAACTGCTCAAAATCTGAAAATGGAATTCTGTCCCAATGGAAAACGATATTAACTATTTATAAAACAAAACAATGACACTTCACAACTCTTCGATTGTTTTATGTTAAAAATGTTCAAAATATTTAGCAAAAGGTCTGAGTCAACAAAATAGCAGACTCAGAATTTGCAAAGCATTTGCTTTGTCTGATAAGTAAAAGGTCCGTGCCACCGCTCAAAAGTTGGAACTAACTCGAATTGTTTTTTTTTTTTCAAACGAAACGTAGCAAATGCTTCAATTTTCTCTTGAGTAAGAGCAATTTCTACGTTTTATTCATACGACCCAATGTCTTACAGCGCAAAATTTACATTTTTTTAATATCGTGAACAAGCTTGTTCTTGTGGAAAGATATACGCTCAATCGAAAATGATTGTTTCTTTTACCTCGAAGTAGTTTATTACCAAAGTGATTAACTATTCTGGGTTTGGGAGAGTTTTTATTTGATTTGTGTCATACATTTGATGTCATGAAGAAGAAATCACTCGCCGTTCATGAGCTGGTCCCCAATGAGACTTCTAAACAGTTTTCTTTTTACGATATAACATTTAACAAAACAAAGCAAGAAATTGCATCCAAATGCGTCTTCAGTTTAGTATTTTTTTTTAATAATTTATTAGCTATAGCAACTACGAGTATCAGTAGGATTACTTGTAACATTCATTTCGTACTTTATCGCTTGACTTGCTATGTGCTATTGCACATATCTGTCGATCTAACCGACTCGGCTCCATGCCGCTTCTATGACAGGTAAAGCTGATTTAGGTTAATGCATGCTTATTGTCATTTGTATTAACATTTGTGTGACTAGCTTGTTTTAATAATTTTTGTAGTGACACACTTCCCTTAAGTGCCCTAGTGTGTGTGCATTTTGTTTATACATCACTCAGTGGCCTTGGCCAATTTAGTGTGAGACGTCTTATTTATTGCCATCATTTCCAATGACAATAAACCTTCCACTTGCATACCCAAGTCAATAATAAAGATTGATGATGACGCTATTACGAATGATTTGGGTATTTCTATGGAGATGAATTTGTTGGCCAATTTCTGTAGCTAATTGCTAGTGTTATACTTGACTAATTGATATTGTATTTGATTTTGTATAGACATATGACAGACATTTCGTCACTTTCTTTGACAGAAGATGCCTTAAAATAACTTGTTTCCTATTTTCAGATGGGAAGCCCCCGTCAGCATTGCTCTCTATGCGCCCGGATTTGATTTCAACAAAACTTTAAATGCAATTCAATACGTTCGCAATTGCTTGCCGGAAAGCGATCTAATTCAGTACTATGTGACATTTCACATCTATTTCACGAACAATCACATGCCCGCTTCAATTCCACTCAATGAAATTGAAGCTCTCCAATGGCCGTACAATTGTTCTCTGCGGCCGCCATATCAGAATGTCAACGAGAGTGCAATGTACAGACGTGCCCGTGATCTCCTGTATCCCATCAACGTGGGTCGGAACATTGCCCGCAAAGCTGCCATAACACACTTGATATTGGCCAGCGACATTGAACTCTATCCAAATCCTGGATTTGTGGATCAATTCATTGAGATGGTACTTCGCAATTCCAGTGTATTGTATGGAACTCGACCTAGGTAAGCCAGATGTTGAAATATGTTTTTATTGTTTTATTAAGAACCATTTAAGGGTATTTCCTTTGGTAGTATTTGAAGTGGATAAACTTGCGGCCATACCCGGTACCAAGACAGAACTGCAATCAATGCTGCACAACAAGACTGCCGTATTGTTCCATCAAAGAGTCTGTAAAAACTGTCATAATGTGCCGAACATCACCGAATGGATGTCGGCCAATGAGACCGATCAAATGAACATATTCACCATCGGTGAAAGAAACCTCAAATACAAATACTGGGAACCGTTCTACGTGAGCGACAATCAAGAGCCGATGTTTGATGAACGTGTCACGTGGGAGGGACAGAAGAACAAACGTATTCAAGTGAGTGGATTTTTAAATGGTAGTAGAAATGCGCATCTGGGAAATTGGAACTTGGAAGACTAGGGTTGAATTACCACGTCCGTGATCGAGTAATACGTGACTGAATTTGTTATTGCTTTGCTTGGTAAATCCTCAAAATTCAGTGACGTATGGCTCGCTCGCGGATGCGGTAATTCGGTCCCTGTTGTACAGAATTGTCATCTATTTATATTAGGACTGATTACGTACTTTCGGAATAGAAAATGGGATAGGTCAAATCTGAAAAAAATGGAAATGAAGTCTCCCTATTTCAGGGAACGCTTGTAGGCTATAGGTTTGTTCCTTAACTTTCGGAGTAAGAATGGGAAAGACTGTGAAAATGGCAGTGGTGGGGATAAATTCTCTCACAGGCAGAGACACTTGCGAAAAAGTTAGGGAACGCTTTTGTAGTAATCTATATAAAATGGCAGATACACGATTCAAAAAGTGGTACAAAAAGTCGTTAAAATGTCTTATAAACTCGAAGAGTTGGCTAATTTTAATTTCTTTACAATATGAGTTGATTCATCTAGCGATGAAAGTTATTCCGAATCCGATTTTGTCGAAGATTGAGGCTGATTGAACTACAAACATTCGATAAGAGGAAAAAGCGACACTGCATTAAAAATTACGTGGAAGAGACTGTCTCTTTTTACATCGTAAAAGTATTTCGTTGACACTTTCGAAAATAATCTTGAGGAGAACACACAATTCAGTTTTGTCGACTGCTGATACCCTTTGAATAAGCAAAATATAAAAACAAATGCACGCTAATGACAAATGGGACAGCAAATTTCAAATCAGCTGTAAGGTTACGTACAGCTTTTCCATTTCTTACACCAAGAAATTCATAATTTAATTACAGCAACAAAATCCAAACAAATTCAAAAATTTATATAAGATGTATATATTGTCCCGAAATGTTTGTTAAAATAGCGACATCTATAGTTGGAATATATACGCACCATCGAAAATAGATTTGAATGACTCATTCTGCTAACATAATAGATGTCAAAATTTTAACCTGGTTAAAACGTATTTTGAGCATCTTTTCATAAGATGCAGCTTTTTGCCTTTTATGGGAGATTAAAGTATCCCTTGAAAAATAGTAGTGCCTCTGGTGTTTCGAAACACTTGATAAGTTTGAAGTTGGGTATTGTCAGTCCATATCTAAATACAGTGTATAAACTGTCACTTTTTTTAAAGGTTACATTTTTGCTGAAAGTTACATCAAAATGAGAGAAGAAATCGCTTTCTGTTGCAATTTCGTTTAATTTACTCGATACGTGCACGCTTTTTGGCGAAATTTTAATAAGTCTTCGTTTGCAATTACGCGAATATACCTATTTATCGTTTTGTTTTACCAACATTTTCTTAAAAGCATTTCCTTTCAGGGTTTCGCAATGTGTTTGCTGGACTATGAGTTTCATGTGCTGAATAACGCGTTTATGATCCACAGCCCGGGCATAAAAGTTTTTAAAAGAAACCTAGTTCGAGAGAAACACGTTCGTGCTATGAACGTGCTGATTAAGGACGAGATTGTACCTGAATATAAAATATTATATGGAAACCGAAAGGGTTGTACTCCATAAACGAAGCGGTAGGTTGTCTTTTTTTCTTTAAGGACGTGCAATTTCAATAATGTATTTAACACAAACGTTTAAGATCCAAGCTTAAGCATTATTATTATTAATTGATTACACTGCAATGTTATGTTTGACACATCTGAAACTTTATTTAAGGGGTTATTTGGCGTGCCACTATGTCTTTTACTTTTGGCCGCATTTTCTGCAAACTTTCTTTAACCTTACCTATGTAACTGAATCAATTCGTGGAATTAAGTTAACTTTACAAATGAAACAAAAACAAATTCCGTGACGTAATGCTCGTTCACGGACGACGCGATTCGATCCCAAATTTAATGTCCAGTCTAAATTTTACGAACTCACAATGGCGGAATTTTCCATATAAAATTACACATTTTGACCTACAAATTATTTAGTGTGAAGGTTAAAAATTATTATTACTAAGGCCCGTAGTCGTTGCCCTAAAGTAGGAGAAACATTTTGTGAACAAAACGATATTGCACATTTACACTTAAACTTATTTCTGATAATATTTATCAGTATTCAGTTTTTAAAGAAGTTTTTAGTTTTAAGTCTGAAATGTTTGGCCAGATTCAATATGTAACTATGTTTTTGTTCTTAATAATTTCTTTTATATAAAATCTCGATATGTGTTCATCAATAAACAAACAACATATTTTACCTTACGTTTTACAGAGATTTTGAATTTTTAAAATAATTTAGAGAACTTCCTTATGTATATTAAAAAAAAGTTGACAGAGAAATAGACATTCGTCCAAAAAGTTCCACTATTTTAGAACCGTTAATGTTCGTTTTTAGTTTATAAGGCTTTCAGATGATCCAATTTCAAATGTTTGCAGAGGTCAAGTGAATTCACAGTATGCTGAAGATTGAGAAATAACACTTTTGTACGCTGCTACACACGACAGATATCCACAGTTCGCTGGGAAGTTTAATGATCCGTAGGCGACGCCTAGCACTTAATTTATTGGAATTGGATAATCTTTACTACCATACGGCTTGATCAGTTTCAAATAGCGGAGCGAAATTTCTTGAACTCAAATGTGCTGGTAATTAATATATAGTACATTTATAAAGAAGCACACGTGTATAGCCTACGACGAGTGGGATGCTCTCGTTTTAGTACATACCTCTGTTTGACTTTTCGTTTGGGAATGGAGTTTGAACAAATTTGAAAATAGGTTAGCCTTTTAAATGATTGCTGGATAACGTGCGAACATGATAAGTACCTATACATTAAGCCCTCGCTCCAAGCAAAGTAAACAAACAAAAGTAAGTGTGGACACGACAATCTGGTAATCTTTCTAATGACGACCTCCTTCTGTTTCGAATGCAAGATCAAATATTAGTTACTAAACTTCATTGATAAAGGACTCTCATAAAATCATCTCGTACAATTAAAGCCTCAAACAAAGCAACAACAAACCGGAAGCATAAACCAAAATTGTTCGTTTCAATTTTATTAAGCAATCTCTTTCGACTCTTATTTCATTTTACAAATAACAAACCACGCCTTACTGCATTGCATATTGCTAGGGCCCAAATCACAAAAGATATCCAACGCGCGCAGCTTCTAATTTGCTATCTAGCTACAAAAATAAAAAAGAAACAAATAATCGCAAACAAAATTCATCCACCAAAGGCGATATCGTCGACACGATCTGCAAAAGAAGTGAGCTTCATCAAATCAATTTCCCATTTCATAACAAATCAGCTATTTTCAAATAATCTAACCGCCGGCCGGGCGGCTGTTGAACATATGGCATGCACCTGTCGACAACAAAACCCACCCACAAAAGTCGTGAGTAGCAAAAATCCGAATTTCTCCTACAAAAATCACACAAAAGTACTAGTCGCCCAGCAATCGTAGCAGGTATACCTACTTCTTCGATTGCGCCCAGTTACGCGCCAAAAACAAAAAAGTGACAGCTGACGTGAGAAATTCGCTAGAGTTGTGCTGGTGAAACAGAATGTACTAGATGTTATAGCGTTGTGACTTTCTTGCAAGGTGAATAGTTTTTTAGGTTTGTTGACATTTTTTTCAAACAAATTTAATCGCATTTTAATGAATCGATCGCAGATTACAACATAGTGGCACTGCTCGACAAGAATAATGAATAGGTTATGTCGCATTTTTGTTTACTTTTGTGATATTTGGGAAATGAAGTTCTTTGTCGAAATGGTCAGCTACGACTACTTTTACCGTGTTATTCGTTAAGGGCCCTCTTGAGACTGCCGATTTAGAGCGAAAAATGCATTTCATTGCCAAGCAACCTAAGTTTTACTAAAGTTTGTTTGAAAAATTTAGAAATTTAAGTAGGTTTACCATTCAATGAGACACAGTCGCATGCAAATTTAGGCACTCAGCTGAATTCGGCGATTGTCTCGAGGCGCTTGCCTATAATTGTTAAGAAGTCATACAAAAAAACAACACCATTTTCTTTTATTTATATAAATGTTGTTATATCCTATTTTTGTTTTTCTGTTACGTATAGCATATAATATGTATATATAGGTTTATATAAAAAAAATTTGAATTATCATACAAATTATAAAGCAATATTGTTGTTTACAATTCTTACTTAAGCGATATATAATTTACAATCTTATTACATATTGTTCTATTTGTATAAATACACACATATTTCGTTTATGAAGAAAACTAACTAATTCTCTCCACTTGGATTACAATTATAGTGTAGTAATAATAATTTCTTTTTTAAATATTGCATTAAATATGTTTAACTTTTTTCTTTATTATTTATATTTTGATATCTTTTTTGCTTTTCTCGTTTCGTTTCAATTTATATTTTATTCCTTTTTTGCATGGGAGTTTCCTTTCTTTTAAACGAAAATAGGAATTATCTATAACAATAATAACAGTAGGCCTATGCAAAAAGAAAATCATTTCAATTACAAACTAAAGGTACTAAGTAAAAATAAAAATAAAGTAAAAATATTTGTAAATTTCTATATTTGCCATGAAAACAAATTTAATTTATTTAACTAAACAATTATGAGTGATGCAGGGTCTTGCAAATGTTGAGAGATGTTGCTCTACAAATGTATGTACAAATGTGTATCTATATTAAGAAGAGGCGTTTGCTTGCTGTGGGTGTGATGGAATTGAATTCGTTGAAATTTGATTTAATAAAGGACCAATACTTGTGTGGAATAGGGGTTTTAATTTTGTTTCATTTAAATTGAACAGAAGTTGGAATTTGGTTTGCAGTTTGATGAGGTTAAATGATGAAAGGGAATCTATTTGAGAAATGCTTCCTATGCGTACACCAATTTTATCCTCTATGGTTGGGTTAGTGTGGTTTGCGCACTAATATGTGCGTTTCTTCTTTAGGCTGCGCCTATTTCTTTGGAATTCATTATTATTATTAACGCGAACAGTAGGTATTTACAAACACTGGAAGTTGCTGACTGGGACACGGTTAAGGAGCCTGACCAAGAGTTCAAGGGGCATTTCAATCAAATCTTATCAGCCCTGATCGTAATAAAGAGGTTGGGACATTTTGTAGCAACAAAAAACCAATGTACAACATGAACCAGTGAATTTATAAATTGCTTCCCGAGTTATGTTGGCTTTGTAAATGTTATATAAACGCGTTTGAGCACAAGATCTAGGTCCGAATCGCGAACGACCTGTATTTTCGAGGAATAAATTCCATTTTAGAAAAACAACAAACCGATTCCGTCCTTAACGTTGTTAACATTTGCCGCGTGACTCTTGTTTCAACCAAGCATTTGAAGATGATAAATGATGTAAAACATCACTTGTGGAGAAAGTTTTGGTTACAATAAGTAGGTTTATGCTCACAGCTCCTAAATTCGTTGTTCTTTTGTATTCGAATTGCCGATCAAAAACCTAGAATCGGCGACATTCAAGGGACTAGCCTAAATAACGAAAGTTATCATTCAATTATCATATTCTAATGAGAATAGTTTTAATTTCATACCTTGAACTGCATAGATAAAGTAGTCCAACTCATTTCAAACTGCACATCAGTCCAAAATCTGTTATTGCCACGACCATTTCCATCATTCACCTAGTTCGTCATTATCACTAAGTTTAGTATCAAACTACTCATAACTATACACAACCTCGTCTCAGCTTAGGCACAAAATGATTACATTTAAAATAAATTCAAGCCGTCGTTTATCAACAAAACACTTTTTTTTTTTTGGAAAACAAAACTTCTAAGAGGTTACTAGAACGTTATGAAAACATTTTCTAAAACAAAAACATATCACATTCCACAAAACGAAAAAAGTGATATACAACACAGTTTGCCGTCTTCTCTTTCATTGCCTTAGTAAAGTTAACGATGACATTTAGTAGTACAAGCCTCTGATTTTGATTTTTAAAATTAAGTATTTCTCTTGGGTAAATATAATTACATATTATACAATAAGTTACTACGGCACGCACATTGGTGTCATGTTTCTCGCCTTCTTTAGCACTTTAAAGCATTCCGCACATAGTATAGGAGAAGATATGTTTACTTCTTTTTTTTTTAAATTAAACTTTGAGTTTTACTTTTTTTACTAACTGTTTTGTTTTTGTTTTAATTTAAATTTAGTTGTTCTTTTGCCCTCACTGTTACATAACGATTTTACAAACATAGTTTTGTTTTCTTTAATTTTAAGTCTAAACAAATTAATAAATTATATCACAATAGAGACACAAACGGAGTTTAATTAGAATGAAAGTTACAATCTACGATCAGGAATATTTTTTTTTTTTTTTTGTACGCACATAAGGAGTTGTAAATTTTTAACATGAGCAGAGGGGGACAGAGTTTATCCCAGAAATAATTAAGAAAAAAAAAAATTTATATAAATATCAAGGACATCCATTTTACAAGTGAATGTTAACGGTGGTGATTTGAGTGTTTTTATGTAAATGTATATTGAGTTTGTGTAGACGGTGTGTAGCGTTGTTTTGCATGCATGCAGGAAACCAAACCAGATGAAACTTGAACGTTTGAGGGATTTCTCTAATACTAACTATTGCTCAGCGCCTTTTTCTTTCTTTGTACTAGAATGTCGTAGAATGGATTATGACTGATTGACTGTGTTAGACGTTTAATCCATTCCTGTTGATCCTCTTCCGTTGCTGCGGACATTCGATAGACGGTGTGTTTGCCTTCAACAACCTGGAAAGAAACCATTGAAACTATATATGAAGAAAAATGATAAACACAAGGAAATCAACTATGTGGCTACAAAATCTGTGGTAGAATTACCGCATCCGTGAGCGAGCTGTACGTCACTGAATTATGTCGATTAAACATGCAAAACAATAACAAATTCAGTCACTCAGTATTCGATCACGGATGCGGTAGTTCAATCCCAGGTGACTCCGAGATATAGAGCGTATACACATCAATGCTCCAGTAGGGGGAATCTTAAAATGTACTCGCAAAGACCCCATCAATCGATAACTTGTTATGTGTGCAGAATGCATTGGAATTAACGCATGCTGTTCCATCAAACCCCGCGCACCCCATATCAGATCGATGACTGACTGAAACGCTGTATTTGTATGACTCGATTGATCTGGCCCATGCTGACATAATCGACTCAATCAATCTACTCTTCAAAATCTACTCCCCAACATATCACAAACTGCTCATAATTTGTCACCATCCACAACGAACTTTAACCACAATTTGGCCTTTTTTTCAGTCATCATTTGATAAAACAGTTCTGCGCTTCAAAGAAGCAATAAATTCCTTAGTATCTAGTTTACTCAACGAAGCCCACTCCTAATAATTCTACTTAAATCTATAAACACCAGGTTGTATACTCACTTTTCCTTCCGAGTCAGTCTTGCATGCCTTAATAATATCAGCTCCACCTGTTGCAAACAGTTCAAAGCAGTGGGGTTTACTTCTGTCATGAATTTCTCTCACCTAGAAGAAACATCAAACAATCATTCATTAGCACACATCGCACAGCGCATCCACAGCACAGCTTGGTACTTACAGAGATATTCTCCAGTGGAATAATACCCCTCGGCTCCTTGTCTGTTGTGTACTCAAAATAGTACAAACAATTATCGTTCAATATGAACCATCGCCGCTTCCAAGACTTGTATCTACCAAACCAACACGATTAGTTTATAAATCTTTAACTTATGCAGCTAAGTAACTCACCTCCCACCCTGTTTCCACAGCCATCCCTCTTTGTCTGGATTGAAGAACGTATGCATTAGGTCGTTCCCATCGTCCTGGGGTATTTTAAATGGCTCCGTTCGAATAGATTCATATAAAGATTCTAGTAGTCCTCTAGGAAGATCACCACCGTTATTTATACCACGATTCATTGATATGAATTGCTCCACGGTTGGCTTATCCTTAACCTAAAACATAAACAAAAATGCAAAAAAAAAATCACATTCATTTCAATCATGTAACGCGCAGTCCCCAAACATATAGCTCTTTGGCGGATAAATAAATTTAATGCTAAACGATCGCACACAGCAGTGTTGTTATACTTGACCTATTTTTAGCAAAACAAACATAAACAAATGGAAAATGTGCGCGCACAGTGATCCAATGCTTTAGGGTAGGTCTAGTCCAAAAATAGGTTGCGTTGGCTCGTGCGGCAATTGTTGGTTTCAATTGGTTTTTTTTTTTGTTTTTTGTTCATCATTTTATTATCCGCGCTGGAGCATATGTTGTAATTTGATAGAAACACATGCACTTACCGACGGATTATGCAGGGATGTGTTGAGCATTATAATTGCAAAGCTGAGAACATAACAGGTATCTGTGTTCGTGAAGATATCTGGGTTCAGCTGACAGTATCGCTGGGCGAAGCACTCCATCATTCTGTCGATCTTTTGAGCTTCACCAGGCAATCGAAATGACCATAGAAATTGTCTAAAATAATATACAAGGTTACCGTGGGTGGGTGTATAATTTGTTTTCGAGTTCTTACCTTAATGCTTGTACTAGGATGAGATTTGTAAAGTCGTGGAGTGCAACGAAAGCCTTTAGCACATCTTCGTTGAGATCATTTTTTTCGCCCAGGTAGTCACCTAAAAAAAATTAACAAATTGTAATAACCAAATATGTAACTGTCACTTGGTAATGTTGACAGAATTTCAAAATTATTTTGTCATTAATTCTACATATTCATCTAAATGCATTTTTCCTGCCTATCTGTATTAATATAAAATAAAACTCTCTCTTTAGTAAGCATTCCGTGCCTGGCCGCAGTATTTTAACTGAGCAAAGGTAGCATTATCATTAGTCTTTTAATTGAAGGCTGGAATGAATGGTTGGACGAGATATTAAATATTTCACTTAAATTTGTAATAATAAAAGAGGAGAAGACCCAATAAAATAAAGGGTGATTTTTTAAGAGGTTTAGAACTTTTTTTTTAAAAAAAACACAAAAAATTCGAAAAAATGAATGAAATATTTATTTGAATCGATAGTTTGAACCTTGCAATTTAATGTTTAAAGATAATTTCATGCAAATGTTGACCGCGGCTGCGTCTCAGGTAGCCCATCCGCTGAGTCCAATTTTGGCATACTCTTTCACACATATCGGCCGGTATCTCACGAATGAATGCATGGATGTTGGCTTCCAGTGCGTCAATCGAAGCGGGCTTGTCCCTATACACATTAGCCTTGGCATAGCCCCACAAAAAATAATCTAATGGTGTCAAATCGCACGATCTAGGCGGCCAATTGACCGGCCCGAAACGTGAAATTAACTGTTCACCAAACTCGCCTCGCAATTGCGCCATTGTTACGCGTGCTGTGTGGCATGTGGCACCGTCTTATTGAAACCACATATCATTCAAGTCAAGAACTTCCATTTCGGGCAAAAAAAAGTTTGTTATCATCGCTCGGTAGCGTTCACCATTGACAGTAACGCTGCGATTCGCATCATCTTTGAAGAAATATGGCCCAATAATGCCGCCGGCCCACAAACCGCACCAAACAGTGGCTTTTTCGGGATGCATTGGTAGCTGTTGCAATGCTTCTGGCTGATCTTCACTCCAAATGCGGCAATTTTGCTTATTTACGTACCCATTCAACCAAAAATGAGCCTCATCGCTGAACACAATTTTTCGATAAAAAAGCGGATCCTCGGCCAGCTTTCCAAGAGCCCATTCACCAAAAAATTGGCGTTGTGGTAGGTCGGCTGTCTTTAGTTCTTGCACCAGCTGTATCTCAAAAGGCTTTACGCCCAAATCCTTCCGCAAAATTTTCCACGTAGTGCTGTACAAAGGCCTAACTGCTGGGAACGGCGCCGAATCGACATTTCGCGGTCTTCTGTCACACTAGCTGATACGGCCGCAATATTTTCTTCACTACGCACAGTACGTAAACGTGTTGGTGGTTTAATGTCCAACAAAGTAAATTTGGTGCGAAATTTGGTCACAATCTTCCGAATAGACTGCTCAGAAGGTCGAGAATGCCGATCATAAAATGGAAGCAGCGCGCGATGAACATTTCGAACCGAGCACGAATTTTGATAGTAAAATTCAATAATTTGCAAGCGTTGTTCATTTGTAAGACGATCCATGGTTAAATTGCAAACCAAACTGAAGCTGTTTGACAGTGACACAAGGTACTAAACACACGTCAGCTGTCAAAACCAGTGTTGCCAAAACCAAACCAGCTAAAAAATCACCCTTTATATAAATATTATTATAATTAAATAAATCTTTAAAATTAAAATAGTACAAATATAAAGATTTATAGGGTCTCAGGATCTAAGAAAATAATAAAAGATAAAAAACATGTTTTTGAAACAACGAATTTTATGTTTATTGAACAATTAATGTATCAGTCTTCAGAATAAACAAAACAAAAAAAAATATATCAACAATAGATACCTATTTTTGAAATATTTACGGTTCGTACTCAAAAATTTAATTTACACTTTCAATTCGAGGAATCTAACTACAGTGGTTCTATATGAGGTCCATCGTTGTAAATATTTTGTTTGGTTCGGGCGCGTTGTTGTTTGCTGTCCCTGTCATCTGATTCTAATGCATATGAATCTGATTCTGATAAATCTAATAATGAATCCATTTCCATCCTATAGAGCTAAAATTCCCTACGAAGTATAAAAAAGAAATAACACCGATCGAACGAAACGGAAAAGAAACGAGAAAGTGGTTCGGTATTTTTTCTCACTCATTCTCTGCGAAATTGAAAATATTCCATAAGCCATTTCTATTGTCCAAAATTCTGTTTCGTTCCCAATGGAATTATTGTGTTGGGACTTATGCCGCAGTTATTGAGAAATGGAGGGTGTACCCTAGCGGCAATAATTTGAACCCTACTAGACATACAAGTTTGAAAGATCAGCGAAAAAATATACGTAAAAGAACAAGAAGCTAAGCCAGATTAAATATTTAAATATTGTGGAAAATAAATTTCTTTCGTGGGGTTTGAAGTCATCGGGGATGCATTAATAACCAGACCAGTTACATCACTGTTTGCTGAATGTGGTATCACACATATAGCATAGACCCAACCAGCCTTGACGAGCTTTTCCCCTTCGCGAATGGAGCGTTTTATGCCGCTAAAATATTCTGCAATATCGCATATGGTTATCGAGAAAGTCTGAGACAAATCTCGGTTAGTTGGGTCCGCCTTTGGTATTTGGGATAATGCTCCACAATAAATAGAATATTAACAAAAATTTAAAGAACTCTAAACAGTTGGAAAAGAGTCTAATCCAAGAAACTAAATTGTTTACACTAAATCAACACAAATTTTCCATTCCACTTTTAAACGATTCAAACATATTTTATGGACCCGGGGTTATTTTATTTTTCATAAACAATACTTGAATTTAAGACCGACAAGGCATTTATATCAATTAAAATAGTTTGTCATTTATAAAATAAATAAACTACCTTTACAAAAATACACTTACGGCTTACCGATGACAGATTTCTGTATGTCTGATAGGGTTCTTTTCTTTGCCACCAGATATCGCAGGCCAACTTGTACATTTACGAATTGTCATAAATAAAATGCAACCGAAAAAGTTGGAACAGTGTGCAAATGAGTTATTTTCCGTTTAGGTGGTCATAGCAAAAATTCTGTCAGAAAAATGTTTCCCTTCGAAAACCATTACAACAAATCAACCACCACTGATTGGATTCCATCAGAAAAAAAAATCCTGACAAATGGGACAGTAAAGAAATTAAATATTTCATTGGAATGATTTGGTTCTTTTTTTGTGGAGTTGACTGAGAACTAGATAGGAAAAAGTTTTTCGTACGGAAAAACTGATGAAATATTTTTCTAGAAAATTTAAACATCATTTGCTTATTTTTTTTTTTTTTTTTATAAACTGACTTTATAATTCATAAGCAACATTTTAAGACCAAGATTGAGTTCAACCATACGGTTGAAGTGGTCAAAAATAGCAAAAGAACATTTTTACGATTTCGTTTTACGTATGGCTATATCTAGGGCCTTAGAAGGGGTTTTGTAGACAGAATAATTTGAATGCGTAATGAATTTGTATGAAAAATATGCACCCTTAAAAGAAAGTGATTTTTATCAAAAGATCCCTACATTTGGACTGATATCGAAAAACTGTCCTTTGTTCCCTACGGTCTTGTTTGTGTTACAAAAATCCCTACATATAATTAAAATTCCCTACATTTAGAGAAGCATCTGAAACTTCGATGCACTGTATCAACTTAATTTACACGAATGACGGAAATGCCAGAGCAAACAAATCTTCGAAAATGCTAAATCTAGCATTAAAAATGACAGAAAGACTGCTTGCGCTTGGTATCACTGAAAAGTTATGTCGGAGACGAAAGTGGATCTTCAACTCTTCTCTCTCACTCCATTTTGGATTGACAGACACAGAATAAAAAATAAAGTCGGAATTGCAAATAAAAAAAACCTTTAAGTTTCTTAGTAGCCCCAGGAGTATTACAAAATATTATTTTCGGGTTATTTACAATGCAAGGGAGTGAAAAGTTAGTAAAAAGAGGCATATTGGTCGACCCCGTACGTTAAACTGTCAAGTTACACTGCTCATCGCTGTATCCTACCCAATTGAACACTTCCGTGCCGAGGTGCATAAATGTGAGCAGACCTCGTCTAAATCGTGCTTCATAGAAAGAGGAGCTGTATCGGGCTGAAGTACATCTTTGCTTTTAATAGGTAACTTAACCTTGAGGACGCTTATCTTTGCGACGTTGAATTACTCGCCCTATTCAAATATTTGACAGACTTCCTGTGATGCTTCCAGGCATCTCAATGTCTACGTTTGCCTCTGCTCCTGCAGCTCAACATACCTATTTTTGTCGCTGCAAATTCGAATAAAGCAAACTTTAGCCTTAAGTACACGACCAAGGCACCCCTTATTGATACTATCTGCATATAATATAACTAGCTACGAACACAAAGAAACGGTCGAATCAAGAAAACTCGCGACTGCAGTTTCCTGTCGTTTGCATACAAATCACAAAAATCAATGCGAATCTCACTTACCTATTGCAGTTTTGTTAAGTCCCTCGCCTTTGTATAGGAAATGTGCAATATCTTGAGGGTCCATCCGCAGCAAACGATTCTCCACCAAATACTCTATACCTATAAGAAAAGAGAAGAAATCAAAACGAGAACCCATAAACAAGCAAGAAATAAAATCTCAAACTCCAATTAATCAAAGCATTGAACCACAAGCGGAAGGAGCTGAAACAACGCGAAAAAAGGGCGCAGGCCGTCGCTCTAAATGACAATTGGATTGACAAGGCCGGAAATTAATCGGCGAAACATAAACGAAAAACTGTGAGCAATAAAGTCACGCACCCCTCCTGCTTGTCGGTTGGATTCGATTGGCACGGTTCACTGATGGAAGAGATTATCAAATTGAACCGTCAATACTTGAACCGCGTTAACGCCCTTCCTCTCCAATTTATATACACAAAAGCCCATTCATACGGAGGGGTCTCATATACGTGCGACAAGGGCAAGCAACAGCAAACTGATACTGTTGCAGAAGGCAGACATAATGAACAGTAAAAATGTCGCCTTCCACGCATCCACAGGCACATTGAGAATCCAGAATGAGGCGAAGACGGACTCGATCGTAAAAGATATTAGTGCCGCTTTGTGCGGTTCCTAAAATGGGTAGTGCCACTAAACTTACCCTTTTTCGGGTCCATGTTGAACTTTTTGCGGCCTATCGACATTTGTTTGTCTTTGTTGGAATGTTTGCAGTCTTCGGGCACGTCTAGCGCCTCCATTTCTGAGACTACTTCGCACAGTTCATCTTTGATTTGCTGAAAGGGAAGAATAAAAATAAATATAATTTGTTAGCACAGTTCTCGCTTTGAAGTAGAAAGATATATCTGGGACGAGAATAATAAATATATACGAGTATGACGTGCTTTCGGAAGTAATTCATTTATCTCATTGCACTCAATTAAAAATTAACGTATGTGCAACCTTAGTGGGTTAATTACGCGTATACCATGAAAAACAACGGGCTATATTCTATACAGCGCGATTGCGCTTTAATTTTGAGCGGGGCCAATTAATCACCGGGTTTGAGACTTGTCTTGTTCGGATTGCGTTTTGTTGTCTAATTAAAAATTTGTCTCTCTAGTGGACTAAGGTATTCAATGACGCAATCACCAGACAGACATACTCTTGACCAGTCATCGCGCATACAGAATATGCAAGTGAAATTCACTACGCGGTGGATGATTTAAAGTTTGTTTTATGGTGATGAATACAAAGTGGAACGAGAGATCTGCCTGGTCTTTCATTTCATCTGGACTTGGTGCAATAAAACCGTTTTTATGGCTCTTTAGGGGGTCCTAAAACAGTCAATTAGCCTCCTTAGAGCGGGTTTTATTGCCAACGACAAATTGTGTCCTCATTTAAGATGGAGGCGATCTGGTCTAGCGCGCTTTGTGGATCGTGGACAGACTTTCGGCAGATCACTATATCGTTCCCACTCGTGAAAAGTGAATTTATGTGCCCTACTAAGAACAACGAAGAGATTTCGCTATTCGCAGGCATACGCAAAGGAAAGATTGTTCTAGACATCCATTGTCATTTTAAGCAACCTGACAAATCTGGCACGGATGCCCAACTGGAAAACTCGTCACTAAATTCTGACATATTATGCCGCCTTAAATTCGGCAAATAGGTGGTAGGGTTGTGTTTTTGTTTCCAAAACCTGACGGAGTGTGAATATAAGGTCAGTTTTGGACTTGCCGGACCTTCAACTGGCAAAGACAAGTTCGATGATAAATGGTTTCACTGTGCGGCAGGCTGGATCTTGTAAGCAAGGTCTAGAAGACCGATGCCTCTAGATGGCGCAATTTGGAGGATCTTCCTCTTGCGGACAAACAATGCTGAGGATCCATTCATCGAGCAAATGTTCTTCCAACTAAATCTTAGAGTTCATGTTAAGCTCTCCACCAAGCCATCTTTAGCCTGTAGATCGCCCGCCCCATCAACCTTGTTTGACTTGACTTAAGACGGTTACGTGGAATAAAACCAAACGAAATGAGGGCAAAATTGGGCATTATTTCGTTTTCCAAAGCGAAATTAAACAACATTTTGAATTGGACACTACTTCGTTACTAAAATTACGAAACAAGACCAATTTGGCTTTATTTAGTTTTCATTTTTGAATACGTGTGGGAATTTTTTTTTAGTGCATGCGAAACATGAATACAAGCAACTTTTCGTACAAATTTGGCCTTATTTTGTTGGGCTTTGTTTCACGTCACCAATCAAGATATAAGATATAAGTTTCTTGATGACTTTAAGGCAGTCATCAGAAGGCAACGCATTTACTCGGTCTTTTCAACCTAACCCGTCTTTCCCCAGCTTCCTCTACTTTATTTCATGTTTTTATAAGCGTTTCTCATTAAATCGGATTAATCACGCAACATTAAGTGACATTTTAAGAGCTGTAACTTCGTTTAATTACTTTTAAGTGCATACGCAACGAAATGGCTCTCTTCTCTAAGAATGCCAAGTCTTACCCTGAAGCCACGTCTTAATTGAAATTTCAGGAATTCTATGGGTGATCCTCGGGCACCGCAAATACAAGTCATTCCCCACAATGACCCCCATTAAACTGAGGTCTTTACGGATAAAAAAAAAATAAAGCCAACTGCAGTTATGACAAATTGACAACTGGTTCACGCGGAGTGAATTACCTCCTCGCATAAACCGGACAGAGTTTTCCCAAAAGAATACACACAGTTGGATTCACGTTAAGACTCGTATGTCGTCGTCTTACGTAAATTGACGCATGTTACTTGTGTCATACAGAAGATAAATAATAATTTGTATGTAGATTTTATGAAATAAAATATGATAGCGGTTGCCTTGTTATCATTCTGGTGAAAACCCCATAGAGGTAGTTTGTAAAACTGGCGGACAGTGAATGGATACATTCATGCGGTTTTATAGTCAACCTCGATTATTCATGGTGCTTTCTACTTTTCCAAAGTACTACACTCGATATACAAAGGAATAATAAAACTACCAACAGAAGTGACATTCCAACTTCCAACGTGGGTCAGAGTGAGGAAATGTCAGGGGTTTTTCTGGGAATCGTACTTGAGCTTCCTCCGATTTATTCTGTCCACATTCCAAGTCGACATTGGACATCTAAATTAGTTGCAACTAGTTAAGTTTTTCCTAGGATTAATTGACTGTCAGAGCGACCCACGACTGAACTGATGAACGTGGTGTCAATTACTCTCGAACATCTACTCGGCTTACGGTTATAGGTTAGAGACTTATATAAAAAAAAAACAAAAAAACTACGTCCAGAGACCCCAGAGACCTTCACTTTGTGTACTACGACTCCTCCCCTTGTTTACAGACGGAAAGGCAAAAACATTCGCAAAGAATTGCGATGACTAACAAGCAGTCTTATCTCGCCGCCATCGCAGTTGCATAAACAACATTCAAATTAAAAAGACTTCTTCTTAACCTGATGTGACAAAAATCATGTTTTTATCTCGACCCCCGTTTAAAGATAGATTGGCACCAGTTTCGCGATAATATACAGCTTGACTTTGGAGTGCCACAAGTGAATGAACTTCAACGACAAAAACGGTACGCACTTGAACAAGTGATCGGAATAATGCAAAACTTACAACAACCACAAGCATTGTTTGTCGCCGCTGTCACGGGTTTACTTAATGACATCATCGACTTGGCGTTCAACAGCCAATAAGACGCAAAACTGTATCCATATACACACAACCTCTAAGCAGTGTAAATTTCTACACAATTACTTCGGGTATGCGCGTATCTTCGGCCTTTCGATTCTGGTTCTCTTGTGTGATGCTAATTTGCAACTGCTGCGAATAAAAATAACTACACGACAACAATTTTTCCAAGAACCAAAGTATGAGTCGTGAATTTCGAATTTCAACGCGCCAACAAAATTGAACCGAAATAAGATGCGAAGCGAATTTGCGCTTGCTCCTTTTTGCCCGTGTCGCACTTGAAATGCCGAGAATGGTTGGCGAAAGTGTTTTTATCATTTCAAAAAAGTATTTCTATTTTTGAGTATTCTTTTTCCAGCAGCAGCAACAGTGAAGAAGCTGCCCAGAGTTAGAGATACGTTTCGTTTGATTTCAAGTCAATTAAGTGGCTTTTTGAATATTTCATAAACGGAACGGAGTTTGCCTGTGAAGTGCTCGTGTTCGGTGTACTTGGGAAGTTCCGATCCGAAACGCACCCGGTTTGGCATAATTTACTGAAATAGAAACCTTCATAATTTTCGTGTCTACCCACATGGACGTGCTGCTGCGCTTTGTGCGATTCTATTTCAAATTGATTGAATTGAATTTAATCAGGCGGTCGGCATGGGTATAAATAGTCTTTAGGATGTATTTGAGGCAGGGATATGAGTACTTGGGATAAATAAATTAAGGGGAGTTCGTAATCCGTCAGGCCAAGTATTCCACAAAAATAGGTTTGAAACGGCAAAGGACTGACCTCCAGTAAATCGCGTAACGGATGCCTCTGTGTCTTTGAATACGAAAAATTTAGCAGCGCTCCTATAGTCGGTTACGAAGCGACGATGATTACCAATTGCAACTTTCACATAATGCAAAGAGGTAATCGGTATCCCATTTAAATAAAGTCAGGGAACCTGTGTTGTTTTAGGCGCTTTAACACAGACTTTAACCTTATCGATACGATTCTGTAGGCTTCTCAATGAAATCTGTGTTAAAGCCTACCGAATCTTATCGGCGATAGGCGATAGAGAGGCTGCCTTAAGATCCGCAATTAAAAATCGATCCGACTAGTTTCAGAAGACCATTTTCCGAAGCCTATGAAGTATACGAAAGACTGCGTTACTGCTAAAAGGAACGATCCTCGCTTATTAGATTCTATTTGTTTATTGGACAGTACTGGTGAAATTCTTGGACGGATAATTCACGATGAGCTCCTGCTTATTGGGAACTTATTTACAGCGCTTTTAACGGATTGAAATACCCGACCATCTCATTAAAATTAGGTATAACAAATTATTTTACGAATAGAGCCCACCTTTATTTGGGCGAGAGAATGAAAGAGTATAAATGCAAAGTAGCTGGCGATGTTCAACAGGGCTCGGTACTAGATCCCCTGCTTTAGAATTAAATGATGAGAATCTGTACTCTAAGAGAAAAATGATTAAGAGAAGAAAAGAGGTTTCAAAAACGTTTTATCAAGTAACTAGGAGTGATTTACTTTCAGCTAAGCTTCAAACGCCATCTAGAGGATGAACGCAGCAAGTCATCGAAATCTTTAAAAACTGGGTAACATATCCGAGGAGCCAAATGGAATAAAAGACTACTACTCTAAGGAGCTGTCGATTCACTAATCATTATTTTTACAAAAATGTTTATAATGATTATGATATTTAATATCAACGTGGATATTAAATTAATAATTATTTCTTACAAATTTTAAAATATCTTCCTTTTTAAATTGGTTATAATTAATAATTATCTCTTACAAAAATTTAAATTAATTTATTGAAATAAATTACAAATTTAACACTACTAAGAAAACCTACAAAAATTGTTGTATTAATATGCAGGGAAAGGGATAAAAAAAAGAGTATAGTGTTGTTGGAGGGGCTTAAAGCACTATTGGAACACCAATGCAAATTTGTCAGATTTAATTGCATTCAAATCTGACACATCGTAAATTTTAAAGAGGGTAAACAACATTCTGCATATAAAATTGAGTTAAGTCAACTCCCAGAGCAATTCAGGTTTTGTTGGCCCGTCGACTGTTTGAAAGACAAAATTCAAATCGCACCGGCGACATCTCCCTAAAAAGTACACCGCACTAACCACTAAAACAATAAGATATTCTTTTATAATAATATCCTTTGTATATGAAATTCTTTTTTACATTAAAAATAATTCGGAGACTATTGGGCCTAGGAAGCTGAATTTGAAATTTCGGCAGGCATTTCACCTCGTTTGGCTCTAGAAAATAAATATTCCGTATCCCGCGGCAGGTTAACTCAAGCCTTACTGTTTTTGAGTATAACCGCACCACTGCCGCCATTAAATTTGATCTTGTGCATGAAAGCTTAGCTTTTAGTCCTCGTTGTAAGTCTTGGATTTAGATCGTAGGTTTAAGTTAAATGTATTATAATTTATTATTATACAATTATAAATAAATATGGTCGTATGTTTAAGTTATACCTAACTAAGGAACAAATGGAGGTTTTGCCCTAACAAAATTTAGATCGTTGCTCTAATGAAAGAAGTTTTGGAAAGCATTAAGTTTCACTCTATTGACTATACCCAATTACACTATATGTGGTCAAAGTTGGGATTTAATGTGTTTAATATACGTTGCCAGTTCCATGACGGAAGATGAGGGACGTGAATCTGGGATGTTATAATTAGCGTCAAAGCGTGTTAAATTAGAAGTGGCAAACAAGAGATCATCGATAAAAACGAGAAATAGTATCGGAGAAAAGTAAGAGCCTTGGGGTTCATCAGCATTTATATACCGAATTGCAGGTTTGAAACTGTCAACCGCAAACTCATATTCAATGGCCAAAAAGACAATTTCTAATTCAATGAAGAAGAGACGCGTAGGTCCCGCATAAACACGCATTTTCGAGTCTGATACCCAACTCTGTGCAATGCTTTCGGAAATATCCAGCCCAACAATTTTTGTATTTCTCCAGAGTGGTGAATAGACTTTTTGGACGTTCCGCATGGTATAAGTCATCAAATACGAAGACTGCATTCCCGGTCGAAAAAAAAAACTAAAACTAGAAACAAATCTTTCGTTTCTTAATATATTTTTATAACATTTTTTAAGTGGCTGTATTTGGACAGTCCTTTTTGTATTAAAAATACAAAATCAGCCAGCATGCAAAAGAGTCTGACAACAAACGAAAAAGGTTGCATGCATTCTTTTTAGCCAACCAACTTATCTAAGTCCGTGCCATTTAAGTCTGTTTTTATTTTTTTTTATTTCGAATATTCCCCATGAATTATCTGTAAGTTACAATGAACTCAAAATCTCTCGCTTGTTGTAAATACATTACATTTGTTCCCCCATAACAATATTTACTTTGCACTTGGCGCCATGTTTATCTTTTCGGGTCACGTGGTAAATATAAAAAAAAAAAAATAATTCTATTTGTCCGGCTTTCACAAAACCCTCGATCAGTCAGACTGCATAAGTAGATAAAGCTGGAACCGTGGCATAAATCCTCATAAATCCTCTGCAGTCTTAAAATAAAAATTGTAAACAGTCAACGACCTTGATTAATCCTGTCGTGGTCTTACACAAGATTTATTACTCTACGTGTGCACGTGTCTCAATTTCGGAAGTCAAATAAAAATGAATGAAGTGAATGAAGCATACGCGATTGTTGAGGCAATTCGCATCAATCACTGATAGTAGTGGAAAGTATGAGTGAGATGTGATTTATAAAATAGTTTAGACAGTCAAGGATATTGATCGTGATTTTTATTTTTGATAAACACTAAGCTTTGACCCTGAACGTGAATCGTTTTAAGACTTTTTAGCTGATAGTTGTGCCCAGTGATGCCAACTCAGGCATAATTATGCATTTAATGAGGAATATTAGAAAAAGGCATAATTTTGTTATGATTTGCTGTTTACAATCAAATCATCAAATACAAATACTTTTTGAATTTGGTAAATGTGGAACATTCTTTTATCAAAGTGGCATCACTAATTTGCATTTACAACTGTGCGTCACGCTTATTTTCCAATTCTCTACTTGACTTACTCACCAAACCCAAACCTTGGATTATAGAGATCAAGATTTGGAAAACGTTTGATCTTACCTTACAGAATCCAAACCTTGGATTATAGAGATCAAAAAAGGTATTATTCCTTAATTTAGCAAATTTTAAATCACCTTCTAGGTTTGTTGCAGTTCCTTTGTGAAATATGCAATTTTCATCATTTTTACTAAACAGGCATAATTTTTGAGAAAAAGGCATAAAATCTTTGATCCGGGTTGGCATCACTGGTTATGCCGTATTTAATTGAATTAAAAAATCATTTAAGTCGGATCATCATTACACTCATGGCAACAGAGCAAACATACGAGTATGAATGTCTAAAACTAAAACGAATGGTGCTTGGCATTGTAATCAATTTTTCTGTATATAAATATCAACAAGATGATATCATATTGAAAACGTCAGCCCCACTTGTATGAATTGCTTACTGAATTCCTTGAAATCTGCCGATGCATTACTTTATCGCAAAACACCACGCCAATGACACACGTATTTTTCTAATGAATGCCGAGTATAATTAAAAACAAATTCCCACTATGGAATTTTTTCCTCCCAATGAATAAATTTGGAAAACAATTTTATTTGAGGACGCTAAACAATAAACTTGTGAGAATTGTGGCAGCAGATTATGTGAATACAAAACTATGTTTCAACCGATACGATCAGTATCAGCACTTGAGTATGGTAATGGGAGCCTATACACGAATTTTTAGCTACCAGGAACAACAATAGAACCAGTTTTCAGAGATTTAATCAAATTGTTTACTAATGATGAATTTAGATTTATCAAAATGTTAGGTGCTGCATTTAAATGATTGGAACGCGAATTGGTCTTGAGATGGCATCTGCTTTGGGTGGAACGTGGAATGATGTCAAGCTCAGTGTGGATTTAACAGTAAATATCTGTGGAAAACTATAATTCCCATACAATTCGAACCAAAGCGTTTGTTTGGAAATCATTTTTCTTTATTTTTTCTCAATAATAAATAATTGACACTTGAAATTAATTTATTGCTATATAGTTTGGGTATGGAAAATTCTGATTACCACCCAAAGTGTGAATACTTGAAAATTGTTCACTGCAGAGATTGACAGTTTTTGTCAATAGTGATACTCGTATATGAAATTTTTTTTTTAACTTTCAAGTGTCAAAATATTAAGAAAAGTTTCTGTTTCATAGTGCAGAGAAATTATAAAAACATTTTACCAACGTTTGCGCTCTGTTAAGGGTATTCGTGCAGTTCCCGTTACTCTGTGGACAATTTTTGCCATGAGGAATTGCATCTGAAGCGATCAAATATGGCTGATTTCCAAAACGAAGTACTTTTGCATTACTGCTTAATCAAGCGTTCCAAAACGAAAGCAGATTACTATGATGCAATGCATATTTTTCCAAAACGCATTGTGAACGCATCACCTGCGCAAACAAAAGCAAACAGAGCAGCGTGGATGATTATGGTGAAAATGACAGTTGACATTTCAGTTTGAACCGCCAAATAAAATGGATTCATGGCCGGAGTCGTAAAGCTACGATTACACATGTCACTTTTCATGCCGTCGCCATTATGACGTAAGCATTTGCCGCTACTTGTGATCGCCTCTCACGAAAAACACACGAGTGACCACCGAATGGCCGAAAAATGACACGCGTAATCGTAGCTTAAGTAGGTAAAATAATATATTTTGTAATAATTTGTCAGTTTTACTTTTATTTGCAGTAAAAAAATTCAAACAGAGCAAATGCATTCATAATCTGGCTTCAGGAAAGCACTGTGGATGCGACATTTTTTTACGTTTGAAAAAAAATTTAGGATTTCTCGGACGTCTACTTTAAGGATTTTGCATAAGGCGAAACGATCAAATGTTTTCGTGCGCACGAATGAATTGCCCTATGATATACAAGTACATTTCTTCGTGCACTCGAAAACGTTTCGCCATACAGAATCTGACCCCAGGATCATCTTCCAAGTACTCAGCAAACTTGCGATGAAATCTCTGATCGTTCAGCTTCATCTATTCTTCACATATTTTTGAGGCGCGAATTTTTTGATGCAGAGTTCACAATGTAGTATTTATATATGCTCAATCTAAATCGTAATTCGAATAATATATCATTGTAATTATAGCTTAAATTTTTAGTACTGAATGAACGCAACTATCATTCCTCTTTTTACCTCTTTAATGAATTATTCTACTACAGCGCAATAAATTTACGTACAAAGAACCGTCGAGGTCGAAATAAAGTACTTAAATCAAATTAATAAAGTTGTCCCATTTTTAATTTTCGGATTCGGGTTCCTTTTTTTCGGCCAACAACATGCTTAAAAAAAACTCAACAATATGGCTGACGCTCATCGGACATTATTTCTTTAAAAATGAGATGGAAAAAACAGTAACAGTCAATCACGACATCTGTAGTACAGGGTTTTCCAATAAGAGGTGTTATTGTCAATGATTGATGAATTTCGGCAGCTGTCACTTTTGAAGCTTTTATTCTTTGACATTTGACAAGTAGAAACTACGCCATTACTAAAAATGGAACGATGCACGCTTCAACAACGCATTGAAATTATTAAAATTCACTACAAAAATGCTGAAAATCTTGCAGTCACAGTTCGCAAAACTAAAGCAATTTTTGGTCGCCGTGAAGCACCTTGTCGGACTGACCCATCTGTGAACTTCAAACCTTCTTGTCTTGAAAATCATGTATATAAGAAAATACCTTCCGCGCACCACCAGTTTAGAAGTAAACACTTAATAATTGATCAAGTGCAGCAGATTACTGTCTTGATTGAGAAATAAAATTTTCGGTGTCGTATTGGTGGGCATTTCTCAAGGATTTCATAAGGAGGTACAAAATAAGACAGGCCCTCAAAGCACATTTACATCAAATCACAGAACTGTGTATCGGAAATAAAATCTTTCGTGTAAGAGGCTGAAACGAATATTCGCAGGTATTCCGCAAGGAAGCATACTGGGACCACTCTTGTACCTTTTATTTACACTGCGATATATCTTAAACAGAAGGCCCTGCCGTAAAATCGTTTGTTGATCTTACGCTAGCTGTTCCACGTTTTAAAACGTTAAACGTAATTTGGAACTGTGGTAGATCAGCGATATTTATGGCAACACCAGCTTGAGTCCAACAGCGAGCAATATTCACTGAACGCACTTTCTTTCCAGCGTCTGACAAAGTGTGAGCAGACTTGTTCGTTTTACTCAGTCAACATTTTAAATATTTATTTGGTGCTGTTGTTTGCAAAGGGTTGCCATAAACCGCTTCGCATTTAAAAATGTACCAGATTCGGAAGGCTTTGTCGCGACCGGAGAACAATGGCGGATGAAAAGTCTGCATGAGTTGTAAGACGGCTATACCCATCCTCGGACCAGTGTTGTATGTTTTCTACAAGTTTTTCAGTTTCCATTAGATAATGGTCACGGCTGGCAAGATAACATCTCTGCACTTTAATAGCCGCCTAGTTACAGATAATAAACCCTCAACCTGAAATCGTGCAATAAAATTGAGTTACCAATTCAATTACATAGACGGCTCTCATTATCGACCGGAAATAGTCTTCACTTTCGCTCTCAATAATCAACTGACCAATGATCATCGGATGACGATCCGCCATTGTTGCCAAGTATCCGGCAATTTGAACGCAACTTTCCAACTTTCTATTCTTTAGCCGAACACAGCATAGATTAGATATACAAAACAAAAACCAGCCTAATCTGGTGCAGCAACATAAATTTAATAAATTTAATTGCTTTTCATGGGTTTCGCTATAAATAACAAACAAGAGGAGAAAGAAAAAACGAAAAAATATCACTTTCATACCTTTTTACTCCTCATGGAGGAATTCTTCCAATTGTTCCTATTCTGTTGGATAACATTGCGGCAACTTTGGCACAGCTCATTATTGTTGTTGTTGCACTGTTGGGCCGATAGATTCTCTTTGACGTTGGTCTCGCTCTGTGACGTCGAACTGTCATCGATGTATTTGAAGTCGCTACTGCCCAGCGCGATTGATGAACCCAGCATCGTTGGTGTGTACGACGAACCGTCATCGCTGTCATCGAGCACACAGCCGAGGCTGTTGGAACGCTGCGTCTCGATTCTCGACACTATTTCGCCACGTTCGTTGAGCAGTAGCTCCACTGGTCGGGTTATTATCACAGTGCGAGTCGTCTTGGTGGTTGTGGTGCGTTGAAACTCGGAACGCTTGTTGTAGAGAATCGATTTAGTGTCCGTACTTGGCAAACGCCTAATCCGCACATCATTGCGCTCATCAGACTCTGTCTCGTATGTAAGGCTGTGCTCTCGGCTGAGGATCGACGGCGATGTCGATTGAGGTGATAGTGGTGCTGACAAAGGCGTAGATGGCGGCGTTGGAAGTGGATGCTGCTGATGTTTCTTTTGTTGCAGGTGGCAACAGCATTGCGAACACAATTGGCTGACTCTTTTGCCACTAACAAGACCTCGTCTGTCATCGTCGTCGTCGAGCGTATCGCTGGATGTTGCGGCTGTGATGGTCGTCCCAGTGGAAGACAAGGGCGACGCTGGAAGCGGCTGGATGTAAAAGGTGCTCTGCGAGGTGAGGTCAATGCAACTTCTTTGGAATTTCTTGTCGACTTGGATGGACTTGTTCTTGTTGTTCTTTGGCTGACGGCGTAACGATGAGAACCAGTTAGAGACGCTGGGTCTCTTCTGTTGTAATGATGACATTATTACACACAGCTAGCGTTTATTTTCTTTTGCGCACTTTTTTTAATACTTTTTTACACTTTTTTTGTGGAGTTTCTTGCACTTATGGTTATGTTTGTTGTTTAGTTAAGAAGGGTGTGTTGTTTTACTTTTTTATGATATGCTTCCGAGAAGGAGAGAACACATTGAAATTGTTTTGTTTGCGGTTTAATTGAGGTATCAAGACACTGCAATAGGGAAGGGAATTAAAGAAACATGTACACCTTGAGGTTTTGTTGCGACGACGACGCAGAAACAAAATACACCAGCAAATGATGAAATATGTTTTTCTTATGACATGAGCCGCGGATCTCTGGCGAGTATTTTTGTGAGATTGGTTTGGGGTTACAAATTTGGATATAGAGTGAAGTTGGAACTACACTCTCATCGCTTTCAGTGCATAACTCATTTGTGAGGCGCAACTTAATGTTGCACATGAAAACATGACACCGCACTTTTGGTGCGGCTTCGCACAACATAATTACGAAATATAAATAAAGCTCGGACTGTATGTCAACTCAAATTTATGAGCAAAGCAGTCTTTTTGGAGATAGTTGACTTTTTATGGAAGAGATTAGCAGCAGCACTTCATTAGTAAGAGTAGCATCAGTAGGAAACGAACTGTGCTGTCAAATGTCACCCATGTGCAGAGGCTTCAGAAATAAATTCCATCTCGTACTGAAACTAGTTACTATTGAATAGATTTAGTATAGAAAAATATCACCACACACAGATATTGTCGAAAAAGCCGACTAGATTCGCGCAACTTCGATCTATATTGTTGTGTCGCCAATTTACTACCTATGTGGCGCCACTTCGAAGTTAGCGGCCAAATCTTTAACTCAAAACAAAATTTCTTCTTCTATTACATTAATTTATCAGTACTCTTACGAGTTATGAACAGCTGAGATGAGTATGCAAATGAAAACTCAGTGTAACGCCATCTGGTGGCATTTGTTGGTTGTCAGGAAGTTTGGCACTACGCACCCATTTGGAATAATCGTCTACAGCAGCCATAAAACTAAAGAAATTATGATGAAGAATATTCAAATATCATTCAAATTTTTTGTCAGGCAAGTGGGAAAAACTGAAGACATTTGTGTAGTCAATTATAATAGGCCTTTTTTTACTATGCTCACATGTTCTAAGATCATTGATTTCCATAGTTTACAACAATAGTTGGATCTCGTACTATTGTTGTCAGCCATGGAATTCAAAATCACTTGGAGATAGTAAGGTACCAGTGGTGATTATTATTCTCTAAGAAAGAAATCGAGAAATAAAATTCTTTCAACATTGTGAGCCTTAACTAATGAAAAATATTAAACCATAGCTGCGCCCGCAAGTTCGTTTCCATAGTTTATTTACTGTGATTAGGTAAACTACTGTGTTTGAGTAGTTTCCGATAGAAGAGTAACATAATATAAGGTTAGCTTTGATTATAGCGCATAGAATGTAGGCGTGGCAAAAAGCGGCATAGCTTATAGACTTCTCGGAGTACTAGGAAACGTTTTAAAAAAAGGTTTATCGAAATCTGTCCAGTCGTTTTTACACCAACTGGTAACAGATATTAGATCCCTCCACCGTTTTTTTTTTATATTAAATATATAATATAAAAAAATATTAGATTCCTTATAAGGAAATAGGCGCAGTGGCTTAGTGGTAAGTGTGTTGCACTACTAAGCGTGAGGTCCCAGTTACGAATCCGGAAAAAAACCAAATTCCAACAACTATTTATTTTTTATTTTAGTATTAAATAGTTCAGTACCGCAGGTTGTTGGCTCATGGAACTTAAATTCGAAATCCGAAACGCCAGGCGGTTTTGAGCTTGCAGTTTATTTCTATATGTTAGGTGTTTATATAGGTTAGTGTATTGGATGCCCAAGCAAGGTTCAAAACTACGAAAAACATATATTTTCTCTTCGTCGACTCTTTCAAAAGTCTGACAAACAATGGCGAACATAATTGCATAATTATTTAAGTCAGTGACCTTCATCGTAGCCAGCTTGAAAGAGCTTTACTTAAACATCACTTTCTTAAAAAAAAAAAATGTTGGAAAAAAAAACGTTATCAGGAAATGAGAATTTACTCGACTGAACGCCGTCACAAAAACAATAGCTGGTTAAAAGATTCACCAAGTGAATGCACCCATAATTTTTGAATTAATATTTTTAAGAGATTACAAAAAAAAATCCCTTCTCCTTTTTATTTTACTAATGTGGCTCAACTCCAAAGTTTCTTTGGAACAACGCTGATTCCTTCATCTATTCGGAGTTCAATTGGGTCAACCTTTAGTGAGGCTAAATTATCAAAGGAGAGAAGCCCAATTCCAAATGTTGTAATATACAGAGCGGTTTCTTTTTTAAAATGCTTTATTGGGACACTGTTATTGACCAATCTTGACGACTGTAAATATAAGCTCACAAACGCCAGTCAAACCAAAATCACAGCCGGCAGAGAGCGCGCTTTTTTAAACTGAAGTTCGCTCATGACCTACACAAGTTTATTTCCGATACCATACAGGATTCGTACAGAGTTACCTCTGATCAAGGCTGCTAATTATACGAGAGGATAAAAGGGAATGTATAGGAAAATAAGTGCAAAACCGACGACTTGCAGTCGAACGCTACTTCAAAGACGTTTTGGCCATTTCGAAGAATGAAGCTCTATAGTAGTTGATCCATTGGGACATAGCATTTATTTTAAAGGAAAAAGTCTTTATAAGCAAGGTCATGCAATTTAAAACACAGCGCAATGGTTCGACCTTCCACCTTCCAACGCAACTATAGAAGGGTTTTAAAAGCAGTAAATACCGAATATTCTCTGTGGCAACCTCTATAACACCGATAAGGGCCAGATGGCAGCCAGCAAATAAATAGAGCTTCTAAAGTGAACTGTGCAAACGTCATTATTCCGGCTTTGTTTGGTTTGGTTAAATAGTGTATGGGAGGGACTTCCCGAACGGCAGCAGTCACAAAAATTGTCCCATTGCGTTCACTTGGGCACCAGTTGAATGTAAAAAGTCGAAGGAAACACATTTCCACTTTTTCAACATATTCCTCTAAAAGTTGAAAGAACTAAATACTTTCCCAAAGAATTTACTCTGATTTGGCCTTTATAGTTGAAAGTCACCGCCCAGATGAATTCACCTCTCGAGGCGTCAAGAAAGGCTTTCAGCAAAATTCAGCTACAAACGGTCCATAATGTAGGAATAGCTTTTTGGCAAAGAATGTGCCAAAGCTCACTGGCTGTTTGGTGGACGATTGGACATATAAGTGATGTTATGTTAGGTAAGGTTCGAATGGGTTTCCGTGTTGGGGAAGTAGAATGTACCCTATTTTGAAACCCACTGCGATGGCCTTATTCGGCTTCAGTTCAACAAATGATAATTTTAGGAGTACATTTTTAAGGGTAACTCCGCAGAAAAAACACATCTACCGCCAGCTGTGCAATGTGCGGAAGTCATCCTTGATATTGATATACGTTCTCTCCCAACGGACGTGAAACGTTACTAGATGACCAAAAACAAAACCCTGCATGCATCGAATTCAACGAGTAAAAAACGTGGCCACGAACTTGGAGGTCAATATCGAATAACTTCAAACTCATCGAGTGGCTACCCTCTTTGCAAGGAAATAAAACGAACGAAATACGCCCCAAGGTATTTGATTCCATTGACTTATAAAGTCAAAACCGACAGCCTACAGAGAGAAACTCATCGAATCTTTAAAACGGAACAGGTTTTTTTTTAAAAATATGTCGCAGCAGAAAAAACAAAATAGAATGCAACTCACGTCGACTTTTGAGTCCAGCTCAGTTATGTGCATTGCACAAGCCATCCACAATTTTGAAACAATTGAAAATCTTTTAATAACTAATTAAGAGAGGATTTAAAAACAATTTTCATCCTAACGAGCAGTTAATTTGTCCTCACTAATTCCTATGGTAACCGCTAATTATCGCTCGCTTTGATCGATTGCCGACTTTTGTATAATGAATCTTCACCGTATATGCGTTCAGTCATAATGCAAGTAATAATTATTGTCAATGGATATCAAATAGCCATATCTCTGGACGACACTCTCATCAATGAGACGAGAAACCACATATACGTATGTTTGTTTCAATGGTTTCCTTCTTTCTTTCTTTATTCGATTGTTTACTCGATTCACAGTCGCATTTAGTTTCCCTCGCGGCGTCTATCCTTGAGTACATATTTGCCGTATTACCTCGATGATATCGAAGGAAAGGAAACCCGCCGACATTCCCATGGATTTGTTTTCACCATCAACTTTATAATACCGCAGCGGAGAAGACGTCGCCTCGATCGATTTTGTTTCATCTGACGAAGCATTAGTTATATGTATGTGAAAAAAAGAAAAAAAAACGTATAATCGAATTAAGTTACCTTGCAAGAGTAACATAAACCGTCGGTGTCGGGGTAGAATGTCATTCGAATTATCATAAAATAAAAATACACTTTCACTCTGTGTGGCGTTTGGCACAACTGGTTCTCGGACTTGCTTCTGGCTTGTCTGACAAAGAACAACTAAAGTGGCAGTTCTTTTACTTCCGTCAGTGGGGGATATATCTTCTTTTATGCTGCTGCACACGCAAGGCCAACGAAATTGTTCACATCGGTTCAAATGATTTTTTTAATTTGATTTTAAATGTCAACAGATAGTCGTATGACACGTGGCCAATTCGGAAAAGTGACTTCGTGAGAAGCGCCTCGTTAGCACTATTTGGCGCAGTGGCTTAGTGGTTAGTGTGTTGGACTACTAAGCGAGGGACTCAGGTTCGAATCCCGCAAAAACCCAAATTCCAACTTAGGGTTTTTTCCACTGCGCCGCCTCTCGCGAACGTCTGACAAACATCCGAGAGTATAACTGTCTTAAGAGCTTCTCAATTAGCCGTTTGGAATCGGCATAAAATTGTAGATCCCTTCCATTCGTTCCAAAAATGAAACTCACACAAAACGAATGGTTGTGAGAAGCTAGGCCTTGGGTCTCTACAGACCTGTTGCGCCAACTATATATATATAAACAAAAAAAAAACAAACACGCAGTTTGCTTATATATATAAAAGACATAAGTAAAAGACCAGTTCCTTACGGATTCGCCTCGGCTAAATCAATTTGTAAACATTTTCGATTTTGATTTATTTTTAGACGTAAACAACTAATTTTCAGTATTTTTTTCGAATATTTTTATTTGTTCTCGATGCATTCCCACAAACCTACTTTCTGTTTTAGAAATCGGGGGTTTTTTTTTTCGTTGACAGATCTAGGATGACACACTTGACACATTAAATACTAACAAAAAACTGATCGCCGTTGTGTCGGCCCAAGACGAGATACAGTAGGTCTATATACCAAACAGTAATAGGTAGAATTTGGATTTTTTTTTATTTTTCTTGGCTAAAAATGTAAGTGGCCTGGTAATTTAGAAGGTGTCGGTCGACCGAAACCGATCATGTGTGAACAATGTGCTTGTCGCTGCGAATTCATGTGGCAGTCAACGCGCATTCGCCTTGAATTTGTTTACTTAGTAACAATAGATCGGTATGGAGTACTGACCAGACAATTGACATATGGTTGAGACATGAAGCTCATATGGAACATGATGGCTCCGACACTTAGGTCAAAATGCAATTGGACACGCTTTAGTTATTATTGTGCAGTGTCTAACATGACGCACTCTACGTGGATAACTTTTGTAAATTAAGTCATGCCCTTGCATAATGCATTCGGAGGAGAATTCTTTGCAATTTGTCACACAGGCGATGATTTAGTAACAGCACTGACATAACAACATAGCGAGTGCCAACAAAACAGACATTTGTGCGGCACTGTCTGAGCTGTAAAAAGTGGAAACACAAACAAATGGAATGAGTGGTAGCCGCAGTCGGAGTCAGAGGCGTAATGGTTGGCTAATTTTTAACTTTTGTGTACGGCTGTTTGACAGCTGTCACAAACCAAACAAAAACAAAATATTAAACTGTTTGCCAAAGGGTGGTCTTTTGGAATTTGGGGCACAAATTATATACAACATAAATCAGCGGAATGGATAAATGTTGTGAAGTGATTTAATTAGTTGATTTAATGTCAAAAACGCAGCATTGTGGGTACGGTTTAAAAGTTCGCATCAACCGATCCTTCGAGTGCGGCCTGGTCTGTGAATTGCATTCAGTTTAAATGTGTTTTTTTTTAAGTTTCGTTTAGTGTTTTTTACTAAATGATTTTGTTTACCCTATCATTAGAGCGACAATTTTTGCGAAAAGATTACTTGCCATTTAAGGCGCAAATAAAATAAGTTCATTGTGTGCTTCCATATTGCAAAACTACTTCACGAGTCCCTACAACAATTGCATAGAAGAGCAATCACATTCGCATTTTGTTTTTTCGCGAGGACCTTAAGGAATTGCCAGCGAATTTTCCAACGACATTTGCCGCGACGTCAATTAATTAACGTTTAGTTTGCGATTCTTCTGGAAAACCCAAAGTATTTTCTGCCGTTGTCAAATGTTAGGTTAGGTTCTGAGCTCTGTTAGGGCGAACCTAGGAAAAGTATTCCCCAATGTAATAGTAATGAATTGATTTCACCCGCCAGATATAAATATAACTTGTGTCCTATAAAAATTTAAATACGGTAAAATTTGCCCAGAAACTTGATTGAAACTGGATTACAAAATATGCATTAGCGCAGAAACAAGGGTTTCAAATCGTGTAAAGCCGGTAAGTGCCAATTTGTGGAACAACAATTCTTTGCATGTTATAGATTACAATGCTGACGTCTTTTCTGAATTTCAAATCGAAAGTAATTTTATTCGATCAATATTCCTTCTTTCGATTCGATGAATATCTTTTTAAAGAGAATAATTTTTGCACGTACGAATCCAATCGTGTTTAGTGTCACAATTTCGTTTCGAATGCTAAGTTTTGAAATTAAATAAATGCAAAAGCAAATTTTCTTCGACTTTTGAAAGTACACGTCATGTAACTTCGAAAATGAAATTCAATGTTCGAAAATTAACTACTTTTTAGCGAAATTCAGAGATCATTCAAATGACAGTTTTAAAGTCGAGAAACGTCCCATTGACATTAATCTCTGAATCAAAGTTGTCATTAAGCGTGCTTGCGAAAAATTAAGCTGAATCAGAATGCATCACAGAAGTCTGTGTGTTAAGATTTAAAAATATTTCCATTGCAATAAATTGAATTATTTAGTTGTTTGAACGATTAGCAGGATTTCATCGGATTAATTATTTTCTTTTAAAAACGTTTACTAACGTGTGTCTATCAAAACAAATTACAACGAACATTCATCGTTGTGAAGTTGGGTGCAGTTGGTGTCGTAATGGGTGCGTCCGATAAGTATTTTCATACGTTTTAGGTTGCAAATCACAGACGGCGCTTTTACCAAGGCTTACACATGTGACAATTCGTTCTCAAAATTAAATTATACATTTGTGACATTTCGATTGTTAAGTTGAAATGACAACCAACATCTGACGTATGCGAATCGATTCGCAAATGCAAAATGTTTTCTTTTACCCATAAATTTACTTTTACGGTATTTAAGATAACGATATGAACAAGATTTCTGATGTAAGTTTTGACATTCAATATTCTGACGTAAAGCGAAATGACACAATCCATAAAATAAACTAGACAAATAGCATTAGACAGCGAAATTCGTCTCTTGCGTCATAAATTTGTAACTTTCTTTAATATATTTTTTGTGACTGGCCAAGAGACTCCTTTTTAATATGTTCCTTTTTGAGAAGTTAGTTGGTTATTTTTGACAAAAGCTACATACAATAAACAAATGTTAGGAAGAGGGTTCGCGCAGTGGCTACTTCCCTCACATATGCGAATTCATCGGGAATTTATTACACCCAAAACCTGTTGCCTTTATCATTTTTGCACAAGTAACACAAATTGCATCAAAGGTTCTGACTTATCCGATTTTTTGAAGGGTGATAGGTTCTGAAAGGCTGATTTGAGATGATTTCTTGTAACTGTATGCTTGTCTGTGTACATTAAATGTTCTCAATCACCACCTATGAAATTCATTGCGAGTCTCTCCAAGCCATTTGCAACGACATCTTAGTCGAAATGCGGCCCAGAAAGTAAAGTGATCTGTCAATCAAAACAAAAGCGTGCAAAGAACTGCCACTGGGTCCTAAGACAGTCCTTCTTATAAGAAAAACTCGAGACACAAACTCATTTAAAACAGTAAATGACAATTTGCAGAAATGACAACTTATAATGTCATGTGTCAAGTGAAGATGAAAATAAAATGTTCCAGCGCCGCCATAGAGTGTGATAAATTTATTTCGGTCATCCGAATGTAGCTAAGGATCCGGATCACTAATAATTTAGATGTGAACGAAAATAAAAGTAATTTCGGAAGCTGCTACAAAGTATCACAAATATACACACACTAGAACTGGATTGTAGTAGACTCAAATCACAGCGACCACAAGTGGGCTAAATCTAACAATACAACAATTTGTCAGTATAGACAACGACATATATTTGCTGTTCTTTGTTAAAATAAAAAATTACACTGTCTATAAAGAGCAGCGCGGTCGAACATTCGCGCGGTCACTTCGCCTTTTTATGTCACACATCCTATCATCATACGGACTGGAGATGGTGAGTAGGTATTTGATTAAGAGGATTAAGAGATGTTAAATAAAGTTTCTAGCAAACAAACTGAAGTGGCTACAAGGCGGCGCCATGAAAGAAGCATTATTTTACTAAGTAAGGCGTCTTCAAAATTAGCTGTTCCGGTCGTTGGGATAGCAAGCTAGAAAAAAAGTAAAATGGTCGACTGTTTGAGAATCTACTTGGCGAGATATTAAGACCAGACTTCCGTTAAAAGGAACAACCCTGCCCCAGAGCTTCCACTCAATGGAATAGGAATCTTAAACATACAAAAACGTGCAAATCAATCAGCTGTACTTTCAACATTGTTTGCGTACAAATTTCGCCAAATCTATTTATGTCAATGTTTACACTTTAAACACCACGACACGACTCGAAACTCCTTCAGTTTACACACAATCTAATTCGGATGTTTGATCTGGAAATTGAATCATCGTATTTAGCACAAGAAAACAACATTTCGTCTCATTTGCATTCCAGCGATATGGCCGCACTTTTATCTGAGGAATATACATAAAAAAAAAAAAAACAAAGAGCTCTACAACATTTTATAGCAAACAGCCTTCCATTTGAATGTACAGAGCGATAAAACACTTCCTGTGCGGGCGGGATTTCAAGTGAATCAATGTCTTATCTGAGAAACACACAACTTCTGGCGGTTGCCTCAGCAGCGCCTCCAGCAACGATTGTGTTGTACAACAATTTGTACTCTGGGTTTCAGAATATTTTCTAGTTCTCAAGCGACGAAGGAGCACTGCGCAACGCACTTAATTCAACATAATGTGTCTGATTTCGAATGTTTGTGTCAGTGGACACAGCACTTCTCATAGCTGCGCTATCGTGTTGTAGGCCTAACGATAAAGGTCATTCGCAGTGTGGTGCGCAAAAGTCATTTCTCATTTGTCCTGATCTGGAAATGACGCAAGCTTTCCAACTTGTTTTTTTTTATGCCATAAATAAAAATTTTGTAGCACAACTTGGATCAGCAATAAAACATAAGACTGAATAGCAAAACAGATTTAAATAATTTGGTGGCGAAGTGCTGACTCTATGCTTGTTGTTTACGTTTGGGAAAAATAGAAGAGACTGATACACTGATAAGTCGAAATGATAATCAAAAAGCAAAGCAGAGAATGAGTAATTTGTTTTTTTTTTTTCTTAGCAATCAGCGCTCAATCAAAGAAAAAATACGTTGAACTCTACTTAACTGAACGACGACCACTTGACGATCGACACACATATCGAACTCGAATTCAGAATTCAATGGTCACCGACACTGATCTCACTCTTTGGGTGATTGAAGTTGGACAATTACCTCAACAGAGGGGGTAATTGCCTCTGGTATTGAAATTGTCGGCGACGAAGTAGAAATTCGGTCTAAGGTCAAGGATGCGCTTACACTGCTTTGTTATGTATGATTTGATGAGACTTTGGAGTTGTTGTTTTACTTTGCTTCTGTGAATTTACATTTCTTAGGTTATAGAGAGGTCAGCGACGGCAACAGCTCGGCGGTAATTGTATTACAATAATGGGCACGGGCGTTACCACTTGATCAATTTTGTTGCCACTTGACTTGCGACTTGTAGTGGACAAAAACAAGTTCATTGGTTGGAAAACGAGTGTGCTTAGCGAGTTCGAGCAGCAAATACTGGTGTTGCACCGTCAACTTGAATGTTTGGGCATCACTGAATATTGTAGAAGGAAATTCAGTGGGGATGAGGAATTTTGTTCTTTAAGTGCGATTGGGTACATCGATCGGACTATTAGGAGGCGACGAATGAGTGAATGGAAGGAGGTGACACAATGAAGGACACGCCGTCAAATCTGGACGTAGACAGGTGCGGTCGGCCTTAAGAAAGACTAAACAGCGTTTGAGTGTCGTAAAAAAGTTACAGTTACAGGCACTGTCTTTCAAGAAGTCAGAAAAACTGACTTATAATCCTTGTCACTGTTACAAAACCAGGAAAAGAAAATGTCAACAAACGAATTAAGCTGGAGTACTGAGCGAGGGGTCTATAGTAAAACACCCGGAAAACACACAAACTACACGTACCTACGCCTTGTGGTTTGAAGACCTTTTGCAAACGTCTAGTAAACGTTGAAGAGCCTAAAGCTGTAGGTCCCTTCCATAAGAACTTACACAATCGAATGGCTGGGAAAAGTTCGGTCCCATAATTGACCTGCTGCCCCAAATTTATTTGTTTAATTTATTTAACAACTGGTGAATCTTCAGTTCGTATAGTGAACTACTGTGCTAGGTCTGCTTGTCTAGACAACGTCGAGGCACATTTAGAGCAAAACAATGGATCAATTGCTATATCACAAGAGGGTGGTAGACTTACTTACTTCATTTGGAAGGCGAGTAAATCTCTGGCAACAAGGAAAAACAGCATAAGTCGACTTATGTCAAAATTGATTTTATGTTACTATCGGATGCACTGTATCCTGCTTTATATGTCATATTTGTTTCATTGAAATATCTCTTACGGTTGCTGTGTTATGGGTCAGGAAAAAACGTCGTCTTCCCACATCTGCAGGCAAACCTTTATCCTTAATACTGCGCTCCTGAAAAGTGGCTAAAAATGACTTATGCTGTTTTTCCTTGTTGCCACAGAAATAATGCGTTAGTGAGCGACTAGAAGTTTCTCAGCGCGATAACTTATTAAGATCTCGAAGGCGGTTGCGGGTTTCTCGACCCCATTCGATAGGGTCTGCTGAAAAGAGATAAATCGAGTTTTTTCTCAATTTTTTTATATTTTTTTTAGACTTTTGCGAAAGTGGCAGGAACGGGACGCTCGCCACTGCTTCCTATTGAACTGATTTCTGTACAATTTGACTTAACCAGGTACGCAAGTACCGCTTCTCAAATTTGAGTACTATTTGTACTAGTTTGAATTTTTGAAATAAATCGAGCATATATGAGATTTATTCACTTACGGCCATATTATTCACTCCAAAAATTAAACCCAAGTCCATAATATTCAGTCACTTAACCCCGATTGAATTTAAACTGCACACCAGTTCGCAGCATGTAGGAAATAGGTAAAAGTGGAGCTCAAAAAATTGACTTCATTTATGAAGTGGATGAAATGTTGATGTCTTCCTCGTCAGAGGAAAAATTTAAGAGCTGCTAGAACAGCCGATGATGAATCATTGATTGCTTGCGTCACTGATTACGATGTCTTGGATTATTGGAAAAATATTCCGTCTAAAACAAAAAACAAGCTAAAGCTGGGAGCTAAATTCATAGTAAATACAATAAAAATTAAACTCGGCACATACCAAATCAAATAATGTTTAACTGACAAAAAAATAATACAATTTGACGTGAAATTCGACAGGTTTGAAAATCGTTTTTAACTGTTTTAAATCCACATTTAACCTTTAAAGTACCGATTGGGGGGCTTTGGGTCCACGTTTTTGTCTAAAATCCGTTTAATATTAATTGTTTTGAATTATTTTTTTAGTCGTCGAGTTTTTTGGCATTCTTAAAAGAAATTCAACGTTTTTTTTACATTTTTGGGAATTTTTTTAATAACAAAAGATTAATTAAAAAAGAAAGAGGGACCCAAGTAACCTCCATTTCGTAATTTAAGAAATATTTTCTTTTTTTATTATTTATAAATGGAAAATAGTCGATTTGTCCGAGCTTTTATTGGTTCTGGCACGGGTATTACTCCCCACAAATTCTTTAAAGTCAAAGTCAATATTATTGAAAACTTGCACTTGAAGAAATCTTTATACATATTGCTAAAATACGTTACAAACAACTTCCATAACAAAACTAGAAAAATTCGTGCTATTTATGAATTTAGTGAAAATAATCTTTGCAAATTGCATTTCTTAATTTGTTTCGTCTATAAACAATATTAAAATAAACTTGAATAAAGTTTATACCTGACTTTAATTGGGGGGACCCATGGTACCCCACTCCGTCTCTTGGGTCTCAAAATTTACTTGGTACTCTAAAGGTTAATGCATGTTTCTGAATGAATATTATAATGAATGAATATTATAAATTAATTAATTTAAATTTATTTTGTACGTTTCAGTACTATTTCTCTTCAGTTTTTAGTACAATTGAGAAGAGCCCATTTGCATCACTGGCCCTCGCTCAGTATAGTTTATCATACTAGTACTTGATTTTCCTTGATTTTCACGTATAACATAACCGTAGGTATTTTAGTATAAATTGTGTCTCGACTAGGCCAAGGCAACAATCTAACCTAACATTTGACAACTCTATTGATTGTCTGATCAGCGCGTCGCATGTTTGAATAAAATTAATTGTCCACTGAAAATGACAACCCGATTTTCAACTAACAACATAAAAATGTCCATCCCTTTCTAATTTATAGAGAAGAGCCTGTGCCATGTGCAATTTACGAATGCTCTCTTTGACGGGGAACAAGCAATTTAAAATGTCACGAGGACATTGTAATTTATATTGACTGCTAATATCATGATTACAGCCGCAATTGGTCCTTTTTTCAAACTGAATAATATATGTGACCGATATCTGTTAAACATGGTTTCACTGCAGGGACACCCTGCAGGCGGCCATTCATTTTATGTTATACCATGCGTCGCACGTTGAATAGAAATAATATTTCCAATAGGGGATGTTTTAAGTGCACCGTATCCGTGGTGTCATTTTTCCAGATATTCATTTGGGTCTGCTCTGCCTACAAGATGTGCGATTTGTAAATATTTCTCCATCTCAACAAATACAGCATGTGATCCTTAATAACATGTGTGCGGGTTAGCGGCGGGAGGCAATTGCGTTACAATACAACGTTATCATGCGTGCCGCGCGACAAATGTTTTATATTTGCACGAGTAGTTTAGCTCGTAATAAAATTCGAATGCCTAAGTTATCCTTCGTGATGGTCTGGTCAGTTATCCGAATTGCTTACACGGAGTGTAGTTTGTCATATGGCAAGGCAATTAGTGTTGTGAATGGAATACAACGACTCGCAAAGTGACGTGCGTGCAAACTAAACACGTGAGCTTAGGATACTTATTGGGGTATAATAATTATAAATGCATCGCGTGCAACCCTCAACTTGGGGGTAAATGACCCAACAAACGCACCTCGGAATATGGAATTTATTTAATTATGATTTGCAAAAATGCGTTTCTTAAGGTCTGGGTTGTTTCCATGCAGGAAAAATGTACTAAATCCACTCGGGTGTAATTAAGGAAAAACAAAACATGGCAAGGGTGCAATATTTATGATGTTATTACATTTTCAGGGGTTCGGAGTTAACATGTGCTTGGGTTGTTAGCGTGGAGAGACCCAAGGGGAGTGAACCCATTTTTCAATTTACATTCAAATTTCGAGTAACATCGCGTGAGGAAGTCTGCAAATTTGAAGTCGATTCATTTAGAAAAATGAAAAGAGTGCTTTGAGTGCTTTGAGTGCTTTGAGTGCAATTTGGCAAAGGATTTAGAAGACCTTCAGCTGAAAAAATTGGCACATCAATTTCCAAATCATGACGAAGCGAAGTCATCTTGTTTACCATGATACGAAAAATAACTCTTATGTTTAAGGCTTGAATTCGCACCTTAAAACCTCGATAAGGTATGGGCATACAAGTACACAAATTAGGTGCCTTACCATACGAACTGAAGGGTTTTTTAACCCAACTAAAAGACCTTTTAGTCCGTCTTAGTTCGTCGATTTTGACACCCTGAAGCGGTCATGTTGTTTTAGTTGTGTCTGATTTATCTAGTGTTTACTTTTCAGATATGGACAGTGTGATTCGACCCAGATAGACGTTTTCTTGTGGAGTTCGCTGAAGTCTATACCAATAAGCCGCAATCCACCGGCACCCTCAAAGCCAACATAACCATTAAATATTCGACCACTGGGATCCGTGCCACCGTGAGAAGCCGCGGCGGCCCTTTAATGTACATAATATAGATTTGTTCCTTTACTTTTGTAGTAAGAATGGAGAAGACAGTCAAAATGGGAGTCGTGGGGATAAATTCTCTCACAGATAGCGTTACTTACGAAAATGTAAGGAAACGCTTTTGAAAATAGCAAAAATTCAAAAAACTGTTCCCAAAATTCGTTAAAATATTTGATAAACTCGAATAATTTGATGATTTATTAACAAAATTAGTTGATTCATCTACCAAGCGAAGAAAGTGATTCAGAATTAATCGAACTTCTTTTTCATGAAGCCGAGTATGTGAACGAGTTTGTACTGATTAAAATACAAACATTCAAGAAGAGGAAAAAGCAACGCTGCATTACATCGTAGAAGTATTTCGTTGCCATTTTCGAAAATAATCTTGAGGAGAACATTCAACTTTATTTTGACGTCCGTTGATACCATTTTTAGCTGAAAATCAAAACAAATGCACGCATATGTCAAATCAGCTGTTAATTGTGAAGTGACTGACAGCTTTTCTTGAACCAAGAAATTTATTGACTAACAATTCGCAAGATTTTCAGTGGCGGGGTAATATCTTGTTCTCTCGATGACGCTGTCTTTTATAATTTTAATAATTTTTCGAGTTAAGGAACGGCATTGAGTCAAAATTCGTAAGAATTAGTAAAAATTCGTAAGATTTCAAAGTAAAGGAACAGACCTAATGACACACATGAAGCTTTAAAATAAAGAAATGATTTCGTTCACACCTCACACATCGCATCTTTTATTCCATTTCAAAATCGTCCCGTCCTTATTGAAAAGAGCTTAATATACCGACGTCTATTCAATAACGTCGAGCTTATATAATGAAAGGAAAGCAAATGCCGTCATAAATTGCTCGTTCACGGATGAGAAAATGCGGCGCCATACAATTTGCACTTCTGTGTTCAGTTTTACAGACGCATGTTTTTTACTTTCTTACAATCCTTACCAATAATCATTTTTACTTAACCTTCACACTAAATATTTCGTAGGTCCAAATGAGTAGTTTTACATTGAAAATTGCGCCATTGCGAGCTCGTGACATCTATACCCTAGGCACTAAATAAATATAATTACTAGGGTAGTGGACAAATTTTCCATATAAAATCATGCGTTGTGACTCACAAAATGTTTATATATTCAAATGGTTATAAGTAGGGCCCTTTGCGACAGATGATTAAGCAGAAACATATGTATCAAAAAGATGTAGATGTATATAAACGTTGTGATCCTAATCATCGCTTAAAGGGCGCGTGTTGTAGGTGCAGTTGGATAAAAAAAAAACCTCTTTCTTTACAGTATCTATAGTTCTTACAGAAAAGATGTCGTCTTTCGAATAGGATAAGACCTGAGTGGCTCATAGATTGAAAACTATGTAAGGATTGCACTCCAAGACACAAGAGATGCATATGGTTCTAAAATGGAATCAGGTGTATGAGTCTGTTTTCATAAAGCGAACCATGCGTCACGAGCGATACCTTAATTGATGTTTTTTTTCACGAACGCTTATGTACGAGTATAACAAGCCAGGTGGGACATAAGTCCCAAATTCGAGTCGGGACTTATATCTCACTACTTCAGTGGGTTATAAGTCCCAAAAGTAAAAATTGGGACTTATGTCCCTGTGCCGCTTATCGCACCCATATTTAGTTGGTTCTCCCGCACAAACAGAATTTAACTAAACTCTTAATAGGCAAAACATTGAAAATTCGCAATCCTTAGATTGTTTTATGCAAAAAATGTGAGTTCAAAATATTCTGATTCAGCAAAATAGTATTTGGAAATTGCTTTGTGTGACACAGCAATATTTTCATTTATACGAAGTTTTGCAAATGTATCGATTTCAAATTTGTTTAGTTCCTAATTATTAGAAATAATAATTAGAAAAAAAACCGGCCAAGTGTGAGTGTCACTCGGGCACCGAAGGTTCCGTACTTTGTTTGCAGATGAGGTAAACTACATGAATGTAAGCGTAAGAGTAGGGAACACGCTTTAAGAACGACCGAGAGGATGTTTGTGCACACTGCACAACAATCAGCAAACAGCAATTTGTGCGGATGAGAATGAGTATCCATTGGAAAAGTTCCAAAGGAAGGAAAAAACGATTAAGAGAACACGGTTTAATGAATGGAGAATTAGAGAATGGAAAGAATGAGTATTCATTGAAAATTCCAATTGGGAACGATTAAGAGAGCACACCAATAACGAATGAATAATGGTTAAATGGAGCGTACTTTATATAGTGATTGACAGTTTGTAAATATCTCTAGAATATTACCTTTTCCGCAAAATAATCTTCGGCACATACAAACATAGCTACGAGCATGATCTACAAAAAAGGTACACATCCATTTTTTTGTATATCACTAAATAAAGAGCTTTTTAACTAATTACTCTAAAACCAGTCGATGTATCACTACCATAGCAATTTGTCGTTTAACTAGAGCTGTGTGAAATTTCAGCCTTCTACGTCAATCACTTTCTGAGATATATAGAGGTGCAAAATTGGTCTACTGGGTTCTGGCAGATGGACAAAAGCGAAACTAATGAGGTTCCGTTTTTTCGCTATGGGTATGGAACCTTAAAAAGACCTTCTTCAGAGAACTGCTAAGTCCTGAACAAATTAAGAAATCTTCTTATAATAACATTATTTCCGTTAATAGAAAAACAGAAAATCTACTACCCTAAATCTATTTCTGTATTAGTGCAAAAGATGTGGTATTTAGATCGAGGAGTTTTTTTATTAGGTTTTGCTATTTTAGTACATCTTTCGAAGTACAACTGTAGACAAACAAAAATACTTGCAAGATGGAACAAAACATAAAATGTTGTTCTATTTTAAAAATATAATCTAGTTTCTGTGAGAAAAACCAGGAGAACTATTTGAAATACAACTGTTTGGTACAAGCAAGTCGAGGAGAACGAATCCGCGCCGACAAATCAGGAAGCACCGTGAAGAAAACATTTCAGAGCAAACCTGTAGGTACAGCTCGAAGCGAATAGTTTTATTTTATTATTTAAACAAAAATTAGACAGTTCGAAGATTCCCCTGACCGCTTTTAAAATTCCCTGACTTTCCAGACCAGTGGCAACCATGTAATGTGAAAAGAAGGGTTACCGTTGAGGATTTTTAAAAGAAAAAAAACCTAGTTACGATCAAAGTGCCATTTACCTATACCTGTGCCGTGGTATTTCTTACTAACATGTAGTTTTGGAACGAAATTTTGTTTAAATAAGCAAAAAAACAGTTATATTCTTGTTTCCGCAACTCAAAAGGCAAGCGGACAAACGAACAATACTTTCAACTCTCACAAAAAGCCAATTAAAAGTCTCCGAAATTTTTAGTTAGCGTTTACGAGCACTTAGCTTTTATATGCATTATTTTTTTAAAAACCATTTACCGAAAAACATCGTTTTTAGTCTCCGTTTCCTGCAAAGTATGAAAGAAACCCTATTCCGGCTACGCAATGGCTTGTATCCTGTCCTGCCGCCCAAAACACTCTGTCTACACATGTGCTGAATTTCAAAACTACAAATCTCTCGCCCTTGGGTTTTCTTTATCGCCTATAACAAAAGACCTGTGATTACTTATCTGCTCTTGACCATTTTGTGAAAAGTCGTAGATAATGTCGCTCAAAACTATCTGCACTTTTATTAGGTCTTTACAAACAGCAAATCATAAAGCTATAAACTCTTTGGTTTTCGTCACCTGATTGATAAGCAGTTGCGTGGCTGGGAACCAGTTGCCAGTGGAAATGTATTCGCCAATAATTTCCAAATGAACAACTAGAATAACTAAAACAGTTGAGAACGAAATTCGCTCATATAAAGGCCAAATGACGCAGCCAAACCCACACACCAGGCGCAAAACTGAATCTAAGAAAATCCAAGGTTGCTCTAATGGGGTAAATTACTTTTGATTATTCAAAGTTGGCCTACTTATACACTATTAAGCACCATCCCATGCAGAGCCTTTGTTTAGATAAACAAAAAACAAAGCAATTTGAATCTTTTTATGAGCGTATTTTCACACAGCCATCCCTTTGCAAACGAATTGATTGATTAAGTATATAGTCTGTTCTCAGTTACTTGTGCAAATAGAAGAAACGAACTTCACACTTTGCGTCACCATTTGCTGTTCACTTCGGTAAATGCTGCCGCCACCTAATCAACGCTGACAATTAGTTCCGGGCACACGTTTTTTAACGATATCATACCACAGATTTGTCATAGATATTGTACGAAATTGACGTATTTTCTAGAGAAAATTTCATATAGTTGTGTCTATGTTTACATTGAACGGTGGTGTTCTTATCAGCGGTTCTAAAGGGTGATTTTTTAGCTGGTTTGGTTTTGGCAACACTGGTTTTGACAGCTGACGTGTGTTTAGTACCTTGTGTCACTGTCAAACAGCTTCAGTTTGGTTTGCAATTTAACCATGGATCGTCTTACAAATGAACAACGCTTGCAAATTATTGAATTTTACTATCAAAATTCGTGCTCGGTTCGAAATGTTCATCGCGCGCTGCTTCCATTTTATGATCGGCATTCTCGACCTTCCGAGCAGTCTTTTCGAAAGATTGTGACCAAATTTCGCACCAAATTTACTTTGTTGGACATTAAACCACCAACACGTTTACGTACTGTGCGTAGTGAAGAAAATATTGCGGCCGTATCAGCTAGTGTGACAGAAGACCGCGAAATGTCGATTCGGCGCCGTTCCCAGCAGTTAGGCCTTTGTTACAGCACTACGTGGAAAATTTTGCGGAAGGATTTGGGCGTAAAGCCTTTTAAGATACAGCTGGTGCAAGAACTAAAGCCAGCCGACCTACCACAACGCCGAATTTTTGGTGAATGGGCTCTTGGAAAGCTGGCCGAGGATCCGCTTTTTTATCGAAAAATTGTGTTCAGCGATGAGGCTCATTTTTGGTTGAATGGGTACGTAAATAAGCAAAATTGCCGCATTTGGAGTGAAGATCAGCCAGAAGCATTGCAACAGCTACCAATGCATCCCGAAAAAGCCACTGTTTGGTGCGGTTTATGGGCCGGCGGCATTATTGGGCCATATTTCTTCAAAGATGATGCGAATCGCAGCGTTACTGTCAATGGTGAACGCTACCGAGCGATGATAACAAACTTTTTTTTGCCCGAAATGGAAGTTCTTGACTTGCATGATATGTGGTTTCAACAAGACGGTGCCACATGCCACACAGCACGCGAAACAATGGCGCAATTGCGAGGCGAGTTTGGTGAACAGTTAATTTCACGTTTCGGGCCGGTCAATTGGCCGCCTAGATCGTGCGATTTGACACCATTAGATTATTTTTTGTGGGGGTATGCCAAGGCTAATGTGTATAGGGACAAGCCCGCTTCGATTGACGCACTGGAAGCCAACATCCATGCATTCATTCGTGAGATACCGGCCGATATGTGTGAAAGAGTATGCCAAAATTGGACTCAGCGGATGGGCTACCTGAGACGCAGCCGCGGTCAACATTTGCATGAAATTATCTTTAAACATTAAATTGCAAGGTTCAAACTATCGATTCAAATAAATATTTCATTCATTTTTTCGAATTTTTTGTGTTTTTTTTTTAAAAAAAAGTTCTAAACCTCTTAAAAAATCACCCTTTACAAGAGGAATGTGTATGGACAGGCAAGGCCTCTGGCCTAAAAAAAACAACAGTACAATCAGTATATTTTTATCACAAAGCGTAAAAAAATATTTAAGTAATTTCCGTAACGATTCGCTTGATTTTTCTGGGATTGTATACGCACTTTCAATCATATCTGGACAAAGTAGAAACTGTTGGTTATAAAGTGACGGCCAATACGAATCTGTGTGCTTTTATGTTATCAGAACGTAAACTGTTGCCGCTGTGAGTGGTAACAGTGTCCGCGAGTGCAATCGTTACATCTGAGAGGTTTATAGTTTGGAAACTGGGAAATTGCGTGCTCGACTGCAGCAAAGACGCCGTCTTTTGAAGGACACAGGTCTTTTCATCAAACGTTTTTCATATGAAGTTGTCCATGGATGAGTTGTCCTCAAGTTCAGTTGCCTAATGGATGAGTTCTATCATCATTATATTAACACGTGAATATCCGAAGTTTCCGTTAATTTGTTTAGTAAACAGTAGAATGAAATGAGTAGGTACTTTGCCACGGATGTGCACAAACAGGATGTTTATGTCGCCATTAATACTTGCAAAATTAAGTTAGGAATATCCCATACAAAACGCTTACCAGTTATTTGAAAACATTTTGGTGACATTCTGTATTATTAACGGCCTAGGTGCTTCACTCACTGCAACCTCAACATAAGATTAGCATAACACAAAAGATCAATGTAGATGATTTGACTGTGGATGAGTTACGACGACCCTTAAGTGATTTTAAGATTTTAAGCTATAGAGGTGGTTGCCACATTCGAAAGCACAAGCGAAAACATTGTTTCCTATCGAACTCTGACAGAATTTTGTGAATGGCCATGATCTAGACTCTAGAGGGTAAGTATAGCCTGAATGAGCCGGCTTAGGATACATTCAAAGGTTTTCAGCATAAGGAACGTGAGACTAAAAAGTGTAGCTGTGCATTGTCCTCCACGAAGTTATGGCCTCTCTACAAACCTTGTCCATAAGTTCAACTGGAAAAAGATCTCAGCGAGCTACGATGTCTCACTGTTAACAGCTTTAGAATCTTGTCAAAGTGTGATTGAAAAATTGTCAGAAAAACATTCCCTCAAGCCCTGGTTACTTATAGAGAGCGAAGCTATTATTGACCCAAGAAAACCTATTTTAAGTTTAATGTCATTCTGTCGTGGCACTTTGGCACCAAAGTCTAAAGGCATCAGTGAGCCAGTGAGGAGCCCTTTAGATTTGATACTTCAGTGGGTTCTGTCCATACACCGTATGTTCGTGGGATAAAAGGGGGATTACCGGGTTCCTTTGTAAAAATTTCCCAAGCCAGATCTAAAAATACTTAAAGGCGTCTCGTCCATCGAAAAGTTAATGAAGGTATATGAGGCAAATAGGAGATAAGAAAGTTCTGATCGAAGTTGCACATACCGGCCGTTATTACTGCGAGAAAAGTTCTGTTAATTTTTCAAAAATTCTGCACGTTAAGAATTTTAAAATGCTCAAATTTTAATAAGATTTTCTATTCCCTTCGCTTTAAGATCAACAACTGATTATCCGTGATCATTTCCGCCCAACCCTGGATAAAAGAGGCGTAATTCTTTTATTCATGTCCGATTCCACTCACCAAACAATTTCCATAAACAAAATTCGACGAACCAGTGGAAATCAATTTAAGGAAGAGCCACGTTTCAATCATCTTGCAGTGTAAACAAACCATAAACCGCACAATCTGATCGCAAAGAGGAGCATTTTAATCAAAAGTGTGGGTTTGATTTAGTAGATCTTGCTCAATATCATCTCTGATTACACCGCCTCATTCATTTCCGAGAGTATATTCCACTGAAATTTAAATTTCATTCCTTTGGAATTCGTAGAAAAACGTGTTATATACTCTTTCCTTTGATTTTATGGTTTGATTAGTACCCACGCGCTTTCAAAAATCTTTCGTTTTTTCGATTGACAAACAAACGCGTCTTCGCTACTGTTTTGGGTCATTGTGCTCTTTATGCATCGCACCTACATAGTCATTATGTTAGAAGGAATAGAGAAGACGTCTAATCCTTTTCAACAAAAAAAAAAAAAAAAATAAAGAAGAAGAAAATGCTACCATATACGAAAGTGTTCTTGAAATAGATTGGTCGTGCAAGTTAAGTACCCTCAAGGGTGTAATTTTTGTAGATGCTTTGTCTGGATTTGAAGACACAGCGTTTTTCAGTGTGAGTGCATTGATTTTTTTGTTCCTTTTTGGTGTATAGTATTTGATTGATGGCCAAAAAAAAAAAAAAACAGGAAAAAAAACGATTTCTCATTTATCTTTACCTTGTTGGGTGGGTGTAAGAGAGGCGAGCTACATCATAATAATATAGTGAGTTGAGATGAAATGAACTGTTCAAAGGGTGTCATTAGAACATGACATTTGCGTGTCATCGCTGACAGTGGTTATGAAAGACACAAAGATGAGTGTGGTTAGGCTGTGCACACATTTTTCTTGAGAGAGTGTTGTAGTGTAGAGAGGTAGGACAGAGCTATGGGAACAAGGAAATTGGAAGCTAATGCAGTTTTGTTTACTAATAAAAGTGTTCAACCACAAACACGTGTGTTCAACAGATTTACAGACAAATGTTTACTTTATCAGGCTGACTGAATTCGGATATATGCAGGAAACTCACCGGATAGTTATAAAAAAGTTGAAAAGATTCGAATACACCAACAATAAGGAGGCAGGCTTTTTGACAGCATGTTAATTTATTCCTTTGATTAAGTAAACCAGATCTAGTAGAAATATTTTTGTGTGAGAAGTCCTAAAAAAAACTGGTTTTCTATGAAATCTTTCTATCCGGCTACCGTCGACAGTGAGGATAATAAAAAAAGAAGCCACATATTTAGAAGTTTTCTTTTTTCATAGTAAACATCCTATTTCTTTATCCACTTCAAATTCAAAGAAAAGAGTACTCATGTTATTCAAGGACCGCCCAAAGTCAGTAGAAAATCGTCTTCTCCTGAAGTCTCAAGTGACTCGAATTGGGTGGAGATTAGTTATCCTTTATCCGACTTCAGTGAACTCATTGGATAAAAGAAGTGAAGGGAAACAGACTCGAACAAGACATTAATAAACAATTTTTACTATCTTCTGACTTATCCGAGTGAGGTATAGTAACCCAAATCTAATAGGAACAGCATCACATCGTAACGCCAATGACCCATGATATGGATTCATGTGTGGATACATACAAAGCATGCGAAAACTTATACATTCCCTAGATAACGGCGTGTGCTATTCATGTTTATATCCCTTTGGATAAAAACATCAAACAGACTGCTCAGGTTGGATCCCCGATAAAAATACAAATTCCATCTCAAGGTTTTTTTTCCACTGTGCCACCTCTTGCGAACTTGTGACAAACATCCGAGAGTGTAACTGTACTGAAAGCGCTTCTCATTGCCCGTTTGGACTCGGCATTAAATTGTAGATCCCCTCCATTCGTCCCAAGAATGAAAAATTCATACAAAACAAAGATGGGCTGTGAGAATGACTTTGTGGAACTATTTATTTTCTTAGACTACTCTTTTTATCCAAGCAGAGAACTGGGTAACTTTAAAGTGCATTCCATGAACTGATGCCTTAGTTTCCGTTTATATCTTCTTTTAGAAATAAAACTAAGTGAAATAGACTTGGATATGGTGCATTGTCCGCAATCATCACTCGGATAAAGGAATCATCTGCCAAATGATCATTACAGTTGCTTGACTTGTCCACATTGTGACAAGTTTATCCGAACGAAATCGATTACAAAAGTGACCACATCAAATTAAGTGGTATTTCGCATGACAGAAGCAGTTTTCGGATAAGCGGACTTTTAACTTTATCCAGAAGTGCAGTAGCGTTAATTCAACTCCCATCCTCCAGCTTTCAATGCCTCCGAATGGATCGGCATAGACTTTCGTTTATCCGACCTATGCAAACCCCCCCGGATAATTGAAACGAAGCGAAACACCCTCGGATAAGCAACAAATTAACTACTTTGACAGTTCATTCGTTTTTGCGAGTGGAACAGAAACTTAAATTTCATAGATGAAATTGATCTTTGAGTTCTAAGGCTCATATTTCCTTTATCCGGTCGTTGTATTTACTTCGGATAAATGAAAACAAGTCCGAAACTCTTCTACAAAAGGCAAGTCCGCTTACTTTTTGCACAATAATGGGATTTCTACGACCAGACACCTTGAATTCCTATTCCTTCTCCCGAATGAAACGAAATATACTGTCGCACATTTTCGCATTGTCCTACTTGTATGGCTTTAATGGCACCCAAGTCACTAGACATCGATTTCAATGACAACGAAGCCCAACTGAGGGAAGAAGCGCTACGACTTTTTATTTATTTATTTAGCAAAGATTTACAAAGACGTTCGCATTAATCTAAAACACACCCTCCGTCTGCGTTCTCGCACACATGCAACCAACCTCGGATAATCCCATTCATAAAACAAAATGCTACAAGCACACAGATTAAACTACCCACGTACTTTCAGCAAGCATTTCCATTTCCATTTCCATTTCTCAATCCGAAACGACACTTTGTTTGAAATTAGTTGACAAGTCACCACCATACGTCACGTACACAGTACACACTACACACTACACACATCTTTCTCTTTCATTTCGTTTCGAATTACAACAACTGCCGTCGATTGGTTTGGTGTCTCCCAATCAAAGGGGAAATAAGCGAAATAAATTTATACAGTTCAGAGATCACAAATTCACACACAGTGATCCTCGTTTTGTCATCCAATTAAGTATCTCAAAGGCACTCATCTGACTGACATCTCCAAGCAGCCGACTGCAAGCAAATGCGACTACGAATGAGCCATTTAACGTGATCGCATAAATTCCAAGCGAAACGCGCAAGTGTTTTACACATTTATCCGTCGCAGGGTACGAGTGTCGTCTTGCTATCTATAGCGGGGCCAGGCGCGCTCCCGCCTTTCTTTATAACATGTGTCATCAATGAAGTGTCTTCCATAATTCATATAGGCTAATGGCTGGCCAACTATACCGAGCGAGGGACGACTCAATCTTGTAAAATACTATAATTTATTGTTTCAATTTGTAAAGTGGTCGTTGTTGTGTGTGCTGGGACGCGCTTCACTCGTACCTCCCCCGAAACAGGACGACTAAATTTAAATATTCGTATAGAGTACTAAGTGAATTTACAACTCCATTGACCTCACACACTATATACACCTATAGTGCACGCAAAAACATCGAGAATGGATACGCCCGACGACGACGGCGGCGTATTCCTGTAAAACTCATGTCTGACTCGGTTTAATGCGGGAACTCTGAGCGGAATACATAAGCGATAGAGAGTAGCTAATGCCATTACGAGCAAAACGAATAATGCTCAGAGATTCGTTTTGTTTCCTTTATACACAGCACCACGAGTATGCTGCTATCGAAACGAGCCACAGACAGGAATGCGGGCCCGATATAAAACGAAACCAAAAATTATTTCACCAGCCCTGGGAATTATGTGACTGGGAGTTGTAGCAGCGGAGCATTTAAATTAATGTATTGTGTGCGTTCCGCTATAAATAATTTCCAATTTATATTCGTTGGCATCAAATAAAAATAGATTTCGATCGCCCACTGGGCACCTCAACTGTATGACTAGGAAACACGTTGATTTCACGTTAATTGTTAAGCTTAAAAGTACATATACCCTCTCAACGTTATGACAAAGGTTCAGTGGCCTCTTCCCCGCATATGCACATTTGCGAAATGACAACGCTTTCCCTTTTTTGCTTGTGCTAAAGCCACTTACGCTCAGCAGACGTTCATTTTCACAATCGCTATCTGTGGGTACGCGCGTCCTACTTCTTAAGGAAGAATGCCGGTGACGTGACACGGCATTTCACATGTATACACATGACCGCACATTCTTCTTGTATAGAGTTCCAGGTTAAGCCTGACGACGCACAAAGCCTGCATGTAAACGGGCAGCCAAAAGCGAGGCAACATTCATTCGCACATAATGGGGCAGATTAAAATGTAACCTCTTTATCGGGTTTGGCGACTGTTATCTCTGGAATTAAGTTCCGCGAGAACAAACAAACGAACTGGAAAATAAAAACAGCGTCTATGGATTGTGCATGTAGAGTAAGCCCCTGCTCCGCGTCGCTTGCCATTATTATTATCATTCAATGTTTTGCAAAGTTAATTGCGTTTTGGAATTTTTTCCCCATTTTGACAGGGTGCCGTCGCCTATCTAGAGGGACAGAGAGTCAATCGCTACATAGCACTTGACCCTTTTGCCACTAATTGCAACTCAATGTAGATGCCAGTGACGACGATTAATTAATCTTCCCCCTTCCTCTTTGCGGGGAAAATTGCTTTGAAAGCGCTTACACTTTGGGGATGGCGTGGCGTAATTGCGCATATTGTGAAGAATGCTTTTAACCTCTTTTTCTGTGGGTTTAAAGGGAGCATCTGTTGTAAGGTAAGGCCTCTGACACTATTAGTATGGACTGGAATGTGAGCGAGGAAGCGAATGCGTTATTGATTTCCCTTATCCGGTTTGGATAAGACGGCAGAGGCGAAGACGACTTTCATCGCTTGTCCGGATAATTTACGAAAGTGGAGTAGGTACAGGGAAGCAAAATATCAGGAATTGTCATGCTTATCCGAGAAGTCTTTTTAGGTAAAAATTTGAATTCGAATATTCTTCGTTTCTGCCCGATTTATGTCCGCAAAGTCGTAAACAATATTTTTTAATTCATTTATCCGAGGTGCTTTAACGACACTTTTATAAGGGTGTAGCTCATTTGGATACTTTGATCGCTTATCCGGACAACGGAAGTAAAGTGAGTATAGAAAAACAATATTCCTTTTTGATTACCTAAAAAAAGTGGTTTATAATTCCGAACTAATGACAAAAAAAAATCCAATCACTTATCCGATAAACTTGTGAGGCGAGGCACAAAAAAGGTTCCAAGTTCGAACATATTTTCTGCTTATACGAATAGTTTGTGGATGAAAAGCGATTTGAAAAGCTATATCCGGGAATGCGAATGAGTCAGGAAAGTGATTCTAAGATAATTGAAAAAGATGGAGACATGAATGCTCATGGACCCGCTTATATTCGCAAAAAAACTGCGTCCGTAAGCTTAAGGATTTCATCGCTTATCTTGGTGGTTTAAAAGCAATGAATTTTGTAAGGTTGATGATCACAAATTTCACTTGTTTGTCAAGTAGATTCACTTATCCAGATTGTTTTAAATTAATAGTAAAAGGAAAAGGGTCGATCTATGAATTTGAGGATGCTTTTGCAAGTGGTTTATGAACACACCCGTAGCTTCATTGAAGTCTCATACTCGATTCGGTGTAGCGAGTGGTTTACGAACGAAATTCTACTTCAAGAGGGACACATTATTAAACATTTAAGCATATTCATAAGTACTGTGTAAATTTTGATACTTTATTATGTTATCCGGAAGATTTCTAAATTAAATATCTATACAAAAACGAGCAGGACCTTACAAAAAAGAGCACTTCTCCAGATGATAGATAAAAGACAAAGTTACAGGGAAAGATCCAAAAATTCAATAAGATTTCGCCTATTAATCGAAAAACGAGTTAAAGGAGGCTACATCTGTAGAATTGAATACTTAATTCGCCTATCCGGAAAGTTTGTGGGCCCAATATAAATTCAAAAAGAACACGATAGTCAAATTTGGTGATTTGCAATAGTTTATAAACGAAAAATGTACATATTTCGACTTGCTTGTCCAACTAGATTAAATGCACTTATGTAACCTATTCACCAATGAACTCCTTTTTGATTGTTTTATTAATTTATTAGGCTTAATATTTTATTGGAAATGCACAATTGAATGCTAAATTAAGGATAGAGCTATTCTACTAACCCCAGCTAAGCACCAGTTTTGAGCTCAACTAATTTTTCTTAACGCTACTATTTTATGTTCGCTGTCCGCTACAACTTACTTATTACTAAAGGTACGTTCTTTTCAATATTTAAAAATATTTATAAAGCTACGGTCATAATTCAAGCTATCCGAACCTCGGGTTGAATAAGCACATCGGTGATCGACTGAATCTGTATTGTTTTCCATGTAAAATCCACAAAATTCAGTGACTTGCTCGCTCGCGGATGCGGTAGTTTGACCACTGGTAAACTTATCCGATAAAACAGAAGCTGAGGAATTCATGGATATTCGCATAATTTGAGTACAAAATTTGCCAAAAAGTAAGCCACATTTGTGATGATTAAAGTTGCAAATTGCACTTATCCGGAAGTGAGTAAAACCTTCGGATAAACAAGAGGTAAAGCAGACGATACTAGGATAAACCAATAAACAATTGGTTAGCTTCAAGGATTTCTATAGAAACTATATAGAGCTAGTTATTGAAAATTGGAGATCAATGATGGATAACGGGGTTTCCGTCTTATCCTACTTAGGTAAAGTTTTCGGATAACTATGAACAGATATCCAAAGCCAGTATGCTAAGCCAGTAGTATTAATTCGAAATGTTTTTAGCCTAGAAAAATGTACATAAAGGGAGACCACACCTCATGTACGCGGCAATAAAATTTACCATCCAAGTCAACTTATCTTTGTTCTTTTTTGCATTTAAATGTCTCATTGAGCGAAAAAATTAAAATGTTTGCACATCTACACAAGTTTCGATGCACACTAATCCTCCAACGACTTCTAAACAAAGTTTGGCAACACATTCTCCTAACGTTTTGTTCAGCTAATAAATAATATCATTTATTTCACACCTCCTGGCGTCTTCACCACATGTGTTTTTAAGAGATATGTAATGTGCCATCTGGTCAGTATATTGGCACAAATGGCACTCTGCCAATAGCGATTACAAAAGGACCAAGCCATGCCAGGAAGTGATTAAATAAAATCTGTAAACACTGCTTCCAGTTACACAGCTGCACATTTAGAAGGAAGAAGGTGAATGCAAAACTCATACGCAGAACATTTATTACAAAACCACTTAAAATACTTCTTCAGTATGACTTCAGATATATATGCAGAGTGAATCATTCACACAAAGAAATCCGAACAAGATGCAACACCGCACAAGGAATTTTCTCCATCGATATTTACTTATGTGTACTCAGAAGTAAGAGTCGAAGTCGCATCATTAGCCAAGTTGGGGAGAGAATGTGTACACAGAGATGGCGTAGTGATTAATTGCCATACGTGTTCTACAACAGCAACATCAACAGAAAGATCTCGGGTCCTAGAGTGCAATCTTTCAGAGTGCTACTCATACCTTGAAGCAATAACTATAAAGCGCATTTTTGGTTAAGTAAAAGTACAATCGCTTGCTTCCAGATTGCCTAGGCGATACGGACCAGATTTGTGGCATATCCTTAAGTAATATCCTATGAAAGGTAAATTTTTATACTGAAATTTAGAAGTTCAATGATCGCACAGCTTAGTCATCAAATTTGCGCAGGGAATTGAAGTGAAATTTGCTTTTCTTATTAAGTTTTGAACTCGGATAAGCCAGAAATGGCAAGGTTTGTTACGAGTTTAACGTGTCCCCTAAAAGAATCAGTCTAACTTAGAGCATAGATATCAAAAGCCAGTATCGGATTATCAGTGGTGAGCCAACTAAGCTATCCGGATAACAATTCAACTATTTTGTGTTGGAAAAGAAGAACTATTCGTGTCACCTATAACATCTACATCTGGAGGCTTCTTGAACCGCTTCTGACACGTGATATGTCCTCCTTTCAAGAGAGAAACAATTTACAAACAAACTGTCACAATATATAGGAGCGCCCCACTTTGTCCAGCGCTTAATATCCAAGGCTTCCCAATTCAGCATTGCACAATTGTAGGTGTTATCCACTCAGGGATAAAATAAGATCCAAAATTGGAACGGCTGCGCAAGTAGCTAACTCATTTACGGAATCAACGTGAGTCTGTTGCACAATAGTTATTTATTTATATTTGAATAGTTTCCAAAAAATAAATTTAACTATTTGTGTGATGATCAAAAAGTTTCACGATCCGCCTAAGTTGATCTTGGGCTAAGTTGAATGTCAGTTTGATTTATCATCCGATAATGCTTCACAAACTCCGCCCAGACGACACAATCCGATCTTAGGTCAGTTTCGATAAATGATTTGGTCGGGCAAATGTCCCGAACCGGATAACCTTTTTGAAGGTAGTTAAAAAACGATTATCTTCTTCTCCTACTACTAATTTGTCTGTCTAGTTTGGTTATCGTTTAAATAATCGTTATCCGATATGATATCCTTGGACAGTCGTGAACTGGTGGGTCTTTTAGAATAAAAAGTAGAAAGTAGAAAAGTGGGTTAGAGCGTTAGTTCAATACAAATAGAGGAAAAATAGTAAAACGCTTTGTCTTGGGCACTGATGAATATACCCGAGCAGGCTAATTGCAAAATTTTAACGCATTTCTAAAACAAAGCATGGAAAAGTTCAATGAGCACAAACAGTTTAAACAGAAGACAAGTACTTTTTATAAAAAAAGCGGGAGATTTCTCGCTAGTACGCTTTTGGAAGTAAGAGAGAAAGCGAAATCGGCAATAAAACTGCCATTAAAACCTGCACCTTTTTGAAGCTCTCGTTTAAAGTTTTTAATAAGAGAAAAGCAATTATTCGGGACGAGTGCAACATATCTCCCAAGCAGCCTTGAGAAGCACTCCGCCGTACACGTTTGCCTCTGCGGAAATCATTTTCCGGTAGCTGTTGCAAATATTTCTCAACCTTGAAGGAGTACCATGATTGGTAGGGGTAAGCCCTCGCTCTTAGCTTAGACCTTCAATACTGTTTGTTTGAATTTTGTGTTCCCTCCTTTGGCGAACTTCATATACGTATCCAAATTTTAAAGTTTCGATTAGTAGATATAAGAATCTTCTACCAATAAAATAAAAAGCGTCACTTTGTGTTGAATTTTGCAATTCGGAGGGCTCCGCGTAGAAGGAGCTATAGAGACAGATTTAATATTGTCAAGAAGTATGTAAGAACCAGCAGTTACCCCGAAGCCCCAAGATTGAGCGAGAGATTTGTCTTTCTCTGCAATTGTGGTGGTGCGTGTTTTAAAATCTGCTGTTCTTAAATTGTAATTTGTGTTTATAAAAACCTATTCCATTGATGTTAATATCCATTGCAGCGGCCAAATGTATTTTTTTTTTTTTTTCTATTTTTCACAGACTTGTTGTCTAAAAACGTAAATAATAACACACTGTAAAGTTTGACAAATAACAAATGTTTTTGGTGTTAGTGTAAGTAGGTGTAAGTCTCGCTCAGATGATATCGAGATTCGCAAAATTATTCTGACTCTCAAAAATGGCCAATGGAACATGAAATCTGACAGCCAGCTGATTTCGAGAGCAGAAAAACTGCTCTGAATCTGAATCTTTTTCTGTCCGAATGGAAAACGACATCGGTTTCAAAATATTGACATTTCTTGGTTCAGGAAATAAGTAAAAGTGAAATAGAATATAAAAAGTAGCAAGAAGATACAAAAAAAATGGATTTCAACTTCAATTTGTGAAGTGGATGAAATCTGATGCCTTCGTTGTTAGAAGACGCATTTATGGAAGAGCTGATGGAACAGCAGATGGTTAACCAACGTCGTCCTCGTCTTCGACTAAGTATATCGAATGCACAAGCGGACATTTTGCGGAAATATTTCCGCCTAAACAAAGAGGCATTTTGGAGACTAAATACAATAAAACTGAAACTCAGCACACGGCAAATCAAATCAATATCCAAGTGACAAACAACAAAAAATAAATGTCATTTTATGTGAAATTTCACATAACGGAGGCTTAAGTCGGCCTTAAATCGGTTAAAACTCCGCACGAAAATGCATATTTATCCAGCCGGTTTAAAGCATGTTTTTGAGTGAATATCTTAAATGTAGATGTAAATCATCGGGTGTAAACAAATGGGATGTAAAATTACCTTAAAATTAATTTACACTCTGAATGAATGGTGGCCGTTAGATTCAATTAAATTTATTTTTAAGCTTGAATGCAATATTATGTTATGTGACTCCAAAAAATTATGCACTATTTTGTACGTTTCAGTAGTATTTCTTTTCAGTTTTCAGCACAATTGAGAAAAGTCGATTTGCATCTCTGGCCTCTATAGTTTCTTTATGTAAATGTACGATCTTTGATCATACTTTGATCATAGATCTAGGACGGCTTTACAATGAAAATGGAGTAAATGAAGAATATGACGAAAAGTCGTTCAGAGTGTGACTCCGAATTTTCCTCAAATTGTAGTAAAATGACTGCGTTATCCGCAAAACTAGATTCTGATCAAAATCTATAATCGATCTTCATAGAATTGCATCTCATGCTAATTAGATCTAAGCCACACTCCAAATCGTGGGCGCAGAGGTTGCTCAGATTCGATTTCCGTATAAATGCAAATTCCTACTTTTCACGTCGCCACCTCTTGCGAACGTCTAACAAACATCCAATAGTATAACTGTCCTGTGACAGCTCCTCCATTCATCCGATCGAACTCGGCACAAAATTGTAGGTCTCTTCCAGTCGTCCCCAAATAATAAACTCACATAAACAAAATGAGCCTTACTAAAAATCATTTTTAACCTTCACACGAAATATTTTGTAGGTCACAATATGCAATTTTATATGGAAAATGAGTTCGAAAAATTTAGCCTGGACACTAAAAATGATAATTAGTATCACGGAATGTGTGTGCACAAACTATTTAATCTTTTTAAGACCTTGAATAAGCTGCATACAGTGTCTGGGAATAACATGAGAACAGTGACCTGACTACACAAAACCAAAACCACTGCCCAAACCAATTCTCCTGGCAATGCCCCATTGTGGTATTCCTTTAAAAGAAAACAACTAGGTAGCAGTTATCAACGATTTATGTCAGACAAAACAACTCAAGCTGCACCGCACTTGACCTGCGACGTGAATAGTTACCACAAGGAAATTCCACACTTGAGAAATAAAATATTCCCACGTTCAGTCCTGCTGCATTGCATACAGTGGTCGGCGGTATATTCTTTGGTATCATGTGACTGAGGAGCACTCACCACAATTTCTGTATACATTTTCCCTCCTTCATATTATCAAGTAAAATCAAAATCAACAAATATGTATAATGCTTCAATTATTTTGCCAAAGTGCTACTTCGCCCCACCCAACGCGAGGAGTTTATCGTTTCGAACTTCGAAGCCATATGCTACCGTTCCCTCAACATAGTTTTTACTGTAAATTTGCACTTTAGCTTCACCTTTTCTTCCATAGGACCACAGGTGTATATCCAAATCCAATTAACATTTCACAATGACGCCCTGGGAAAACAAAAAGTTAATGGCATATCCGTCGTCGCTTATCGCCGTTACCTCCAAGCGATTATAATTAATGCCAATTACAAGCTTTATTAAAAAGGGAATAGAAAAACCCAAAATCAAATAAAAACTTTAAAAAAAAATCCATTTCGCATAGTCAATTAGTTTTCTGGGAAAATATTAAACGGGGAACAAAATCAAGAATTCAAAGAGTGTCATATAGACAGCGCTTCAACTGATTAACCCGTGGTAGCCGGAGTCGCCGACCGAATGCCAAAGCATTCATTCGTCATAAGAAAAACATTTGTCATCGGATGTATTTTTAATTCTCTCGTTTCCATGTCGTCGGTATTTTTGTATTCTCTTGTATGGTGTAGCAGTATGAATGGAATTTTCAGCATATTATTGTGTACAGTGAAGAGTGGATCGTGTTTTTTTATAATTTTTAGATTTGAATAGTTGGTATACATGTTTTGGTGACTCTCGGATAAGTGAAACTTGTACGAGATCCGGGTGGATAAATGATTTGCGATCCGTAACCAGTTTTAGTGGCTTCCGGATAAAAGTTTATTTGTTTTTCTAAACTCGAATGGATATCGTTCCAGCTAATTGCTGCAGTTGAACAAGATAAATTATGTGCGGTGTGGCGGTGTACATAATTATATGGGTTTCTGGCAGTCAATGGAGTTTTTAAGTAACTGCAAAAGTTCACACATATTTGTTTCTTCAATAGGACGCTAATGCGAGAATTGTGTTGAGTAGAATACTGGTGTGGGAAGTGGTGGAAGAGTGACCTTCAAAGCTACGAATTAAGAATGTTTATACTAAGCCCAACGTTTTGGTTATCAGTTTAGTTTGACTTTTTAAATAACACCAAATAAGGTTGTTGATTATATCAAATGATTTAATTCATCTCAAAAATTAAGACAGAGCCGTGGATAGAAGTTTTATCCACTATTACTTTCTGGGTGTCATCGCCAAAGATAAAAGCAATTATCCGAGGATTTTACAGTCATCATAAAGCTGTAAGTGCCACCTTGAGGAGGTAACTTAGAATAATTCGGATAATTCCGCATTCGGTCGTATATAAATTGACAGACTTTATTTGCGTTTGATATACATTTTATCCAAGGCGTACGCTAAGCCCGGATAAGTAAAATTGAACTGGTTTGTTGAAGTAATCTACTCGGATGAGAAATGAAGAAACGATTTCGCCAAAATTAGCTCATTAAGTATAAAAAGGACGCTGATAGGTAAATTGAATGTAAAGTGACGAGGGCAATAAAAATAAGTCACAATAAATTGCGTTCACGTTAAAACAACAACAAAAAAAACACAGCGTGTTATAGTACTCAGGTGCGTGCGCGCGCTTGGATAAGAAACTACATGGGCTTAGTCCATTGGCAGACAAAACGGAGATAGTCCCCTTGACTAGGAGAAATATTACGAAGATTGTCAAGATTCAGGTAAGTTTTAAACTCTGAAGTAACCTGCCAGTGGATTCCAAAGTTATTTCAGCACACAGGTCTGCATGTGAGGGCGCTGTAAAGGCGAACAAAAGAAAACTGATCATGTCGACCTCGTAATGCTCTAATTCTCCTGTATATGGTTGTGAGATATGAACCGACGCACTCAGACAGTAGAAGTACAGAAAGAAGAGCTCCGCAGTACAGAGACATAGGGCCCTCAGAAAATCAAACTACGAATAGTATGTCAGAACTAGACGTTCTCGTAGATACGGAAACGACATCCATACAACTTCTAGCGACAAAGAAAAAGTATATGTCGAGAATAAGACAGTAGCATAAGTAGAAATTGCCATTACATAGAGCAAAAGGGGCTAAGCAAACAAGAGTATGGCAAAGACGATGGAGTTGCGAAACTCTACCTCCACAAGACGACGAAAACTGGGAAAGCTGTAAATATGGCAACTCTCCGGAGTGTGATGTTTTTTTCGTCCTAAGCAGATGGACAGAAGGAAGAGAAGGGCTCAACTATACCCACATAAGACTTATAAAAGCCCTACCGCAACATAATTTTTCCAGAGAGAAAACAAAAACCGTCCTAGGCCACAGAATCTTCACAGAATCTTATGACGACGTCATCTAACGTACTTAAAAACTGAACCGTCTTGATGAAAGGCAAAGAGCAGTTGAAGGGTGCATTTAATGCCAGGTGAGTTTCTATAAGCGTTCTTACTTCTTAGATGTCGGTTTAGGCGCACTTAAAAGTCGCGGATAAAATATACGAAACTTCAGAAAGTTATCCAGTTTTAAAAGTTGAAGTTAGGAATTTTTGGATATTTTGGATAAGCGTTTTTACATTTGCTATATTGTTTTAGGCAATTTTGTCAATCCCGGATAACAAATATAAACAATTAGAAGTTATCCAATTTTCTAAGAACCACTTATCCATGGTTGAGCTACTATATATCATATATTATATATATTTCTTAAAAACGTTGGAAGATCGGAATACGAAATATTACTCCTTACAAACCGATTAAGGCGCACTTCAATCCCTAGAATGTTATCCAATTTAAAATTGAAGAAAGTAACACTTATCCGGGAATGCCTATCTACCTATCAAAATTTGTACCGATGTTGAGTGAGTTGAATAGGCGATCTTTCTCCTTACAAACCACACTTTGGGCAAGTTGTCAAGGCTCGGATAACCGATATGGGCATGGATCATGTTGTCCAAATTGGTATTAAGAATGGAGACACTCATCGTTTCTCTATAAAATAAGTACCAGCTAACATCTACATGTATTATCCGGTACGATCTGCAACTGTCTTTACCATTGAAGGTGGACACAATAGAAAAGAGTTGGGTACAATGCCAACATTGGAAACATTATTAAATGGAATTATCACAGATTGATTGCTTTCGGGGTACAATTTCAAATTTGAATAGACTTTTAGAATCGAGATTTGTTGAGGATCCACGTAAGCATTCAACACCCACGATCCTCTTATTGGATAAGCAGGAAATTCAAAACTAATGAATCAAACTCCTTACTTATCCAAATAGCATTACCTGTCATTGGGGTCAAAATTCAACTACAGTGCAATCTCCCCTCCAGACCTTACTTATCCAAGAATTGTTTTTCGTTAGACGAACGAAGAACCGTACTAACCCTTTCCCCTGGATAACTATTTCGGACTAAAATTTAACCTCAACTTATCCAGCCTTCACTGTACACAAACATCCCATCCAAACAAACCCTACTAGGACTTACAAAATATTCCAAACGTCACAGGTCGACTTGATTGACAGTTAATGCTAAAACAAAATCAAGAATTTCAAATTTCATCAATATACTCTGTACACAGAAGGTATATTGCTGCGGCAGAAACAAATCGTCGCGTCGCGTCGTTCCAATGTTGATGCTGTTGTAGTAGTTTTTATTTTGAGTAGCTTTGTTGTCGCGATATCACCACTGCTGCTTGGAGCCACTTTTTTGCATTTTATTTATTTTTACGACTCTTTCTTGATATTGTTGGTGTTTTTTTTTTGTATTCCTGTGGTTCACTCGTAATTGAATGCAAAGAATTTTATATCACTCTACACTCAGAAACGCGACACAGTATTAAATGGTAATTCTCAAATTCAAACACACACTCGAGTGAGAGAGGTATAAATGGTAATTTGCATTTGGTTTCTATTTTTTTTTTTAATTTTTTTTTATTCAAATTGACACTCCACTCCTATTTATCTTTATCCGTGTACAAATGGGATCGTGTGTGCTGTGCTGTGTATGGACTGTTTGGTGCTGTGTTGTTGTTAGCCCCAATGCAATTTTAATGAAGTGAATACACAATTTTGTAGAAGACGAAGACACTGGCTATGGCAACAAAAACGGTCACTCGACGACGCAATGCACTATCGAATTGCATGGGTTATTTTTTTTACTTTTGTATTTTTATTACACATAGAGGTTTACACTTTACCGTTTGGCACATTACGTAAAAGGGAAATGTGGACAAATCGCACTCGAACTAGAATTAGACCAGCTACACTTCTAGATTGAACCGAACGCGTCAAAATCACTGAGCACAACAGAAAATCAAATATTTTTCGAGCGTGTTTTGCGATATTTTTTTTTATTAAATATTTTATTTTTACTATCAACAACGATTGTGGTATTTGTGTGCGCGATAAGCGGATAATAATTTGTATTTTATGACCACACGACAGGAAATATTCTCTAAGCTAATGTGAACCTCCGCCACCGTCCGTTACGACACATTGCACACACAGTGGATCCCACTAGCTCAGACTAAACACTGACTGACTGAAGTGTGATGATTCTTTTTTGGCCAGACAACCAAGGAATGTACACACAAGAGGAGTGATAAAGTGGATATATTGCGGCGGATAGATATTGCGCTTGGTGTGTGCCTCTGCACACAGTGTTTACGAACGGCGTTGTCGTTCCCACTACTTGTGGCTGTGGATTGGTGTAGTTGTAGTAAGGTAGTGTTTCTATTGTTGTGTCGGGGTATCTGCTGACAAAAGAGCACGAACGAGCGAGAGCGCTGAAGACAATTTATTTTTATAATTATGACCTTCTACCTACTCTGGTACTCAGTGACTCAGTCTCTTCAGTCCGCAGTCCTTATCCTCCCTCACACCTCAGAGGCTCAGACCTCAGACCTCGCCTTCTTCAACGACAAAAGCGTATGTAGCGTTAGCGTATAGCAGAATGAAGCTGAATAAAGAGCAGCAGTGGAGAACGGTGATTGGTAGAAGAGAGGAGGACAGAGAACTCAATCAAACCGATCGATATGGGAAATAGACGGCCATGATGGGAGTTCCCTGGTCTAATGGATCTTGGCAGCGGCTACACTACACGTGGTGCGGTGACATGAGTGGGTAATAAAATTACAAAATCATCTCATGGGGGGAATATACTGTTTTGTAATTTCATGCACAAGAGTAACAAGAGGACGTAATTTTTGGTTGAAGATGAAATTGGATTTCGTTAGCACGTTTCAAGGTTAAGACAAAGAACAACCGCAATGTGTTTGGGTGGAAAATTATGTTAATCGATTTATTTGGGGCAATGGGAAAACTTGATTTGAAACTGGTGTATGGTTATAGTATAATTGAAGGTGGCCCACTGTTTAGCATTGATTAGATGACACAAAGGGTTATACATATATTTATGACCGCTAAAACAGGAATTTACTTCAAAAATCATGTAAAGTTAGATTAGACCAGACTGCATGTCAAGTGGTCTGACGGTTCTTGCTGTTGAAATACGATCATGCATTTACTACTGTGTGTGCGAAATTGGCACTCAGTGTAATCTTAAAATAGTGTAATAAAAAAAAGATGATAAACGTGACCTTCCTTCCAATTAACGATAACGATGTATGCAGGTAAACACGATTTTGTTTATGTACAAATTTTTCCTATAATAATAAGAATTGTATCAAGGGAGTTTATGCAGGCGCGTAAAGGCAACCACTCGGGGACGAATAAAAATACACATTGCGTCAGTGGAATCGGTTTACAACTTGGTTTTCATTGCAAGGGCTTTACAGACAACCCTCATACTGCACGTGACAGAAGTCCAAGGGCTTTACAAACAACCCTCATACTGCATGTGACAGTTAAGCGATGAGCACTGTGGTACGTTTGAGATTGCGACTCCTTTGCTGGATATTTGCTTTTATTTATAAAAAGTGGGAGGTACTGTGACCTTAAAATATATTACCAGGACAAGTCGTATTAAAAGACATAAATAAATATTGTACTGACGAAAAGAGAAGTAGAAGACGACAAAAGAAGACAGAGTACTAGACATGAAAAGAACGATTCTGATCTAGAGCATGTAAAGCAAGTACCTCTGTTAAATTAAATTACTTTTTTAAAAGACATTCACTGGCCTACTCCCCCTTCCCTTAACCCATGTGGTATCACAAAGGACCTAAGTCAACTTGTTCGAAGTGTATCTTTCTAGACAGCCACCATACCTAACCTAACCTATAAGATATTGAAAGTGGTAATAACCTAATTTTGGTAAATAAAAATAAATTAAACAATCATTCAAAAAATATGTAAACAAATTTTCTCATTGTAGTTTACAAGAATGGCCTATGGAAGTTAAATCATTAAGAAATTGCCCAGGATCAAACGCGATTGTCTGAGGCTACCATTAATGTCTGAAGATTCCAAGGCAAAACGCAAATGTTCAAAACGTCGACAGACTCTAAATCGTCTTCCAATGCGCCAACAATTAAGGTACTATCATTCGCAAGGAGTGCAAACAATCAGCCGTTGACGACTCGCAACTCTGGAGCAACAATTTTGTGCTGTGAAAAATGTTGGTTCAGTTTATATCTCAGCGATATAAGGAACACAACATTATTTTTATTTGCAATGCCTGGATTGTTAAATGGTTAAGATCTGAAAAAAAGACCACCCTCCATTGCATGAGTGCGTATTCAAAACTTGCGAGCTGCAGCTGCAGTCCATTGTACTCTTGCATAAAAGCAGCTGTCCGCCTATAGGAGATCTGTACTTAGTGGGAGAGTTGCGGAAGGAGACCCGATAATGGTGGTCTGATTCGAATACCTCTCGAAATAATACTGGGAAAGTTCACTGTATACATCTACTGCTGATATATTAATTCCCTTGAATCACAGGAAAAACAAATTACAAAGCTCTCTGAGGATACCAGCACATGGCGGAAGAAGGAAGGTTGAGTACTTGTATCCCAGGAAGCCATATGTAGAACAACGTATTGTCAATACAACCCGCGCTACTAATAATCATTTTTAGTGTCCAGCCTCAATTTATTAATGTTGAAAGTAGCTATACAACAGCAAATTTCTTTAGAGAAAGGGTAAGACGCTGACTTAGCTCCAGGCAACGCCTGATTTGAAATTCAAAAAGCGAATATCAACAAAGATCGCACAAAAGCTACAAGAATTAGGAAAGGCATTCGATTAGAGGCCGCATAGGCTTTATTTTATCTAGGAGGTGTATCTGTATATACTATAAACTTAAGCTCAAATCAACCTCGAAACTTACTCAATCGCTCGAGTCTGCTTAAAGCATGACAACATAAAAGTTATAATAACTGTCTGCACCTATTTGACGGTAGGGGCATGTCTTCCTTCCCTTTTTTACAGATGAAATTAAATCTCACTTCAGCCAATTAGTCTTAGGACAAATATATAACGGACACTTCCGAAATTCCCTTTTATTAACAAACATTGACTTTCGTTTCGCCATCCATCAATTGGAAATTGTCCTCGTAATTACTTAAATACGAACCAAAACGAGAAATGAGGATATTACTTTCATTATTGCTTGCCATTACATTTATTACCTATATTAATCAACAGTTAGGAAACAAACAATAGCCCGTCTGGTGTCAAAACAGAACAATACACAGCCTACATCGTTAAGTTTTCCTTTTCCTCTTCTTGTCTACGACTAACTACTCGGAACCCTCGACACTAGTAATGAGCCAAATAAGGCAAACGTTCCAACTGGGTAGCCATATGCTTATACGAACCAGAAGTAAACGCAGCTGTATATCACGCAATCCCCTGGGACATAAATTCACGTTTTTCCGAAAATAGCTACAAGGCACTAGATATTGGTTTTGGACATTTACAGTAGCAAACGGCTGTTTTTAGAAACATTTGATGCGTTGATTTTATTGTTCTGTTAAAGTCGGTTGTGAGTTCTAATAGATCAATGGCATTAAGGAAACTTGAAGAGGAAAATTTATTTACAAAGACCAACTCATGAATTTAAGGGTATTTGTGGGCAAACTAGGATTTGAATTTTCCTATTCAGACTAGGTATATGGGAGTGTTTAAGGAACTACTCGAGGTCTTTATTGATGCTTGAAAGGTGTGATCAGCATGCATGGGCGCAGTGACTCAGAGGTGAGCCTGGCGGAAGACGTTTTAAAAGTATGTGGTGTTCAATGGGGACCAAGTGTGGGTTACGCGCTTCAAAAGCAAAAGAGTTGAATACAAAAATAAGCTATCATTATATAAGATTTATATATACTAGGATGTGTAACAAGAGCAAATTTGTTTCGATTGGGATAGGTGTACGTCACCACTCATTCGACAACAATGAGTATATGTTTTGTAATGGAAGTCACTCTGATGCCATGCAAATTCTGCCACAAGAAAAGTTGAGTTTCTGCCAATTGGCATCAAACGCCAAACCCCAAGACCACTATTAAGCCGATTGGGCTTCAGGCCTTGTTAAAATGTCCTAATGTTCCATCAATCCCTGAACCATTTTCAGTTTCTCCTGCTCCTGAAGAAAGTGTGAGGTGTTTCATGAGCTGCCTTTTCGTTGAGGAATCTTTAATGCTACAAGTCTGTCAATTCTGTCTTTCTATTTGGTAGATATCTCCTCCTCTTACGGCCTATGTCCAGGCGGAGTTTGCAAAGATATACTGCTGCTTTAAGAACCTTTAATTTAAAGACAACTTTGAGTCCCTAATCAAGTCGATTATTCGATACATAAATATGGTGATGGGCCCTCAGGCTTAACGATGTATAGCCTTGGAATAGTTGTTAAAGCTTCAAACTGAATTTTATGTGAGGCGCCTTAAGCAGTTGTTAACTAAATCCGTGAAGATCAGTTGCAGCGTATGTTAGTCAGTCATTGTGATTGTATAAAGTAATAGTACGCATCGGCAAAACCTTTGGTATTTTTAATATCGCTCCTGGTTCTAGATCAAAGTCCTACCTGTTTCCGGATAACTTATTTTGCAGTCGGCCGTTTAATTATTCGATCTCAATCATTAGCAACTGAGTTTTGGTTTTGGTTAAGCAACTGGCCTCAATTTGGTCGCCCACTATGCACTACTTCTTATTATCTCATTGTTCCGTTCAGCTATCCATAAATTGGAAAGCAAACCCAGCCATTTACTTATGTAGCACAATAACCTAACCCCCTCCTCTTTTCAATGACCACCAAAATGCCAAGGAAAACAACGGAATTCGACTCCAACTCTAAACAAATAAAAGTGTAGACAACTAATTTAATTACCACTAGACTACCAATATAACGACTACGGCCGACGACAGCAAACAAGCAGAATAATAACAAAAACAAAGAGAGGCGAGAAATCTCCATTAGCCCATTGTGTGTCTCGAATGTACACGTCTACTACCTACCTACCGGCCATAGTTTTATGACTTTTACTACGTTCATTGCACTTCGCAACCGCATAGTGATAGTGATACTTAAGTGACACCCCAGTCCGTTGACCCAAAACTTTAGTTATATTGATTTCCTCCTTAAAAGGAGCGCCATTCTGACTACAGTATACACAAGCTTCATCTCACCTTAAATCAAATAATGAACACTCAGAAGCATTTGGAACATAACATAACTCACCACCATGCTGATACGAAATGGTTGCCTTCGCTTTCGAACAAAAGAGCACGTACACAAATTAGAGACAAAAATAGAGGACAAAGTGATTATGATTATGATTACGATGCTGTTTGGTTTGTTCGCGTTGAGGCAACTGTTTCTCTGGCTAACGGCGCCAAGCATGGTCGGCAGCATGCTGTCATACGAGTAGTATTATCGAATAATATGTCATTGACCCACTGCGCTCTACATTTAAACAAGAGGAACACCTACCAAAAACCAAAAATGCGAACGCACTCCCAACAAGGAAGGTCATTGTGACAATGGATAAATAGAAATTGTTTGACTCACCTGAATTTCAAGTAAAAGTTCCTGCTTTCGCCTTTTTAATTCAATCAGCAATTTCTGTTGTTCCGCAGTTAGTTCTGAAATATAACGAGAAAACAAACAAAATATGAAAACACTGATGAGGAAAAAAAAAAACCGAACAAGTGGAGGAGTAGAATTCAACTAAACCAAAATCACTGTCGGTCAACTATAGGAGCTATTGTAGACGCACAGAAAAACTTTTTTAATTGAATAATGAGCGGAAGGTAACAATAATTCATTTTTTTGGGCATCATACAATTATAATTGTAAACAACAGTTAATGCTTGATGACGAATCAATTTGTTAGGTAGGGTACATTTATGTGGTATTCGTTTGGGCTTCCTCAGATTTGCCCTCAGATTTCAGATTTCGTGTGCCTAATCGAACATAAAAACGCTCTTGCTTTTTTTTTGTGTTGATATTCGTGCGACTATAATATGTGTAGTCTTCGACACTTTTCTATGCGCTTTCGATTCACTGGTTAAATTTTGTATTAAAACATTCGAAATTTCCGTCCCGATTGATTTCTAAATGTTTGCACACAAATAATTTACGAAAATAGATTCACCCGATGCAATGCCTTTCTTTGCTGTAGAAAAAATTCACGCAAATGTAAACAAACTCCACCAAATGTCAAACTCAAATGCACTTGTATTGGTAAATCTGAAGCAAATCTGAGAAAATATCTAGATTCGCAAAAGTGCTCTGAAATCTGAAAAAGATTGCTTTTTTTGGTACCAAACGAACATAAAAATTGCTCTGAGGGCAAAAAAAGTGCTCTGAGAGCACCCAAACGAATACCACATTAGTTATTAGTTTCAATTGTTGTTCGTACTTTCACTCCGAGGAGCTTTATTGGGCGTTTCATTGGATTTTTTACAGCTTCGCTTGTATTTAAGTTAAGGTTTAACTCATTAAATTCAATTTTATTGCACAAACACCGATTTTATTAGACATAAAGTTATTTCCAAGAATCTCACAAAACTAACCTGGGGTTGCAAATTCACCTCGGCCATTCGACTTTGCAATCGCACCATACGACCGATTATCCATTGTACTAATCATAGTTACTAACGAATTTTATTTACGCGCACACACAATTTTAATAGAACATAATTTATTTGATATTCTAAACAATAAACACACGAATAATAAAATTTACTTCTCTCTCTCTGTATACAAAACACTGCCCTAGACAGCCATTTTGGAATTCTTTCTTTCGGAGAAAAATATAGGTGTCACTTTTCGAGTTCGAAACTCGATTATGTTTGCTTGGGCGATGTTTTTGTTGGGGTAACGTTAAGGCGGAAGCAGAATCAAATTCTCATGAAATAAAATGCTAATGTGGTATTCGTTTGGGCTTCTTCAGATTTGCCCTCAGATTTCAGATTTCGTGTGCCTAATCGAAGATAAAAACGCTCTTGCTCTTTTTTTGTGTTGATATTCGTGCGACTGTAATATGTGTAGTCTTCGACACTTTTCTATGCGCTTTCGATTCACTGGTTAAATTTTGTATTAAAACATTCGAAATTTCCGTCCCGATTGATTTCTAAATGTTTGTACACAAATAATTTACGAAAATAGATTCACCCGATGCAATGCCTTTCTTTGCTGTAGAAAAAATTCACGCAAATGTAAATAAACTCCACCAAATGTCAAACTCATATTCACTTGTATTGGTAAATCTGAAGCAAATCTGAGAAAATATCTAGATTCGCAAAAGTGCTCTGAAATCTGAAAAAGATTGCTTTTTTTGGTACCAAACGAACAAAAAAATTGCTCTGAGGGCAAAAAAAGTGCTCTGAGAGCGCCCAAACGAATACCACATAAGCTTAGACAATAATTGAATAGGTACCTATGAATTACCTACGATTATATAATTTCTATAGACTTCCTCATGGGAGCTTAGAAAAAAACATGCAATTTTATATTCAAATTTCAACTTCCATTACCCCTAACACATATTAAGGGAACTGCATGAGGACATTTAACTTTTGCTCTTGTAGCCTGTTTTTCTTCAGCTGTTTAACTACTAATATTTTTTTCGTCATACATAATTCAAAATTATTATTGTAATAATGAGTTTTGTGATTTTAAAATTGCAGATATTTTACATAAAATACGATTTTCATGAAAAATATATAGGTAAGAGAAATTTGTCACTAGAATTGCTGAACACCGCGTAGTTTTACAATTGTCCAGTTGTTCACCATTATTTATAAGTCTTTGAGCTCATCTCTTTGACAGTCCTTTCGATTGCTATTAGGTATTTTTTTTATTTTACCCACATGATCTAGGTCATTGATTTTCGTAGTTTTACTCATAACAATCAATGGATTATATAGATTATGTGGGTAAATAAAAATGGTCGTCAATGAAAAGTCACATTTTCAAAGTTTCCGAAACAGTTTAATGACAAGGCGTTGCAGATCAAGAACCCATACAGAAAATAGCTAGCTACCTTGGCAGAATCCATCACCGTTAATTTGAAAGTTTTTGCTAAGAGGTTTACATAGTTTTCTTTGGGTTTACTGAATCAGAAGAGATTGTTTTCAACCGAATTCTCTTTCATTGTGCTGATTATGGTATAAACGTATAATCATAAGGACTCATTTCAAACTGTGGTATTTAAAAATATATATTATATTTATTGACGAATTTAATAAACAAATAGATACTTATTATTATCAAAAAATAAGAACGCCAAAAATGCATAAGCCTTGTTTAAAAAATAAATAGTAGACTTATTATTGTTATTGTTACAATCTGCCATGAACTGCAACTCTAAAAGAAAAATGGTTAAATTAAAACAACACAAACACTTGCAGTTTCATGATCAATCCTTCGTACCTGTATATGCAAGTTTGATTCGGGTTTCCATAATTCGACATCACTTTTATTTTGCAATATTTGTAATTATTTACATTTTCCAAGAAAAACGTCTGTGCTCTTTGGCTCAAGGAGTTATTATACTGAAAAGATCCCAAAAGTATCTCGGCTTCTGCCTTCAATTCGTTCAAACCCTACTTAATATTGTTAAGAATTCTTGTGCGCAAAAGTTTATTGGAATTTTCTTACATAAACAATGAAATCCTTGGGAGCATTTGATATGTCCCCACTTAAGGATACTGATGCCGGTATATGTTCCACTGTGACAGATCGGATAGAAATCTGAAAATACACATCGACAGTCTACCTAAATGGATTTCTCTTATTCTACAAGAAGAAAGCTACTGAAACACAATACATAAGTCAACGAATCAACTTTATATTTATAGCCCCAACGCAATCAATATTATCAAAAAAATTAAACAAGGCTTTGACGCATGCATTACATACCTCATGCGATAACTTAATTGTAAAGACAGACTTATCGCCTTTGAATGCATAACAAGAGCCTAGCTGCATTGAAGGGTCCAAGATATACCTCGGGAAATTTGATTTATATCGACCTATGAAAAGCCTCACAAACGAATTCACTGATTGATAGGGAACATCCTCAACATATTCTACTGTGGCACCTAAAACAAATGAATTAATTAATTTTTATTACTCACAAATACTTATATGAGTACACATGTTAACTCCCTACCAAACGATTCTAATGCAAAGTTAGGTTCCTCTTCTTTGGTAACTTGCAAATTGTGCTGTGTCTTTTGATAGATTCCGCAACTACTTCTTAAATTAATAGACTCGAGGCTCTTCTTAACCGCGATCAGTTCATCCCACAGTCCTTGGGTACGCTTCTTCACATAACTATCGATTTTTGGCAGCAGTGTCTCTCCTGGATTCCGACCCAAGAGCACTTTCTACAATTGTTTAATGGTTTTTTGGATATTCTTTCTTGGCCGCTTACCTTAAATCTTACCGCTATTTCCTCCACCTCAAACTGCAGACGTTCTACCTTATTGATGGACGCGAAATGCGTAGACACGAGCGAATATACAAATACTGTGATTAAGAGTGCGGTTATCACGTAACAAATACAGATTCTAGCTGGATTACTCATTTCAGATACATAAATACAAACAGAAATAAATTACTTTGAAACATTCTAGCTGTCAATAATAATATTATCTATTTTCAGTCACAGTACCGTAATCGAATGTTCCTTAAAATATTAAAGAATACCAAAGTGTTTTTTTTTTCTTTTCTTTTTGTTATTGAGTAGGTAGATACAAATAATACAAATATATATACTAGCTTTGTATATACAAAGATATTAGGCGCAGCTGTCCCTCTAGAAATCTGTAAAATAGTTTTTTCTTGTCATTCCATGTAAAACCAACAAGACAGATTATTTCATTGAACATGTACACCATTTTGACAAATCTTGTTTAATTTGATTGGTTGTTGAGAAAGAATAACTACTGAATTACCAGCACAGCAGCGATTTGTATTATAGTTACTTTAAACTACACCATTAACTTTTCGTTAGATTTCATTTAAGTAAATGTTTTAGCCGCTTGGTAACTAACAAAGCAACAACATTTTATTTTCTCAGAAGTTTAAAAAAAAAAAAACTTTGATTTGCCGGCGATAAAGAGTAGAAAACTTTCAATTATTAAATACTATAGAAAGCGGATGTTTTTTTAGTTAGTCAATTATTTGGTAACATGAAACCAACCCCTCTTTTGCAAAACCCTGCTTATTATAACACAAAAATGTATCACATCTTCCTGAATGCATCAACTTTCACACCCATTCACAATTGCAACAATCACGATTTATTTACAATTGTGAATTCAGAATAAACATCAAAAAGAAGAAATGACAAAATAAACCAAAAACTGTCAGCTGTGGGAAGAAAAGAAAAAACTGAAAGAAAAATCCAATTTTCTCCGTCTTTCCCAAACGAACCGAGAGAGAATTTATCAAAAAGTGCGTTTCCTCTTCTGCCGTGTTTTTGTATCCCGAGAAATTTTAAGCGAAAAACAATTTCTGAATTCTCCGAATCTATCTAAATGGACTGGCGTAGACAGTGAATAATTCGCTTCCTCCTCTAGTGAATAATGTAAGAAGAACCCGACAACAACCAAAACTCAGTCGAAGAAGAAAACCCGAAAAGGAAAAAAAAAAAAATCGTTTCTTCGGTCACCGTCCCCATAGTGGCATCAATGGAGACGACGGAGAAGAAAATTGAATTTGGTCATAGCCACCCGCCGCCCTGGCTGGACAAGGCTAAATGCAATAATAACAACATCTTTGCGGACAAAGAGAACTTCTGTGCGGCAGAAGGTGGTGATGCCAAGTCGGGCAAGTGTCAGTGTCACCGACAACCGCAGCAGGTACCCATTATAGAGCTTCCAACCGCTGAGAGTGCCGCCGGTGACGAAGCTGGCGGCGGTAGTGGTGGTGTTGGTCGGGTACAAACTCCCCAGACAGAAGCAACAAATGGCACAAGTTTCAATGATGACGAGGATGAGATGCTTAGCACGGCACTGGCAGCACATTCGCCACCAAACTCAAACCGAACATCGGTTAACAATTCCACTGACAATCTATCGTACAACAGTGACAATTATTACGTGGATGAGCTGATTGTTCTCCAGAATACTCTCTCCGACGAGGAGGTCTCGTTAAATTCAGACGATTGCATTTACGCATATCGCGGCGGAGCAGAGTTTGACATTGCACTAGAAACGCGCAACAACAATGTTGAAGATGAGACGGATTTCCTTGAAATGGACTTTGATCCGGACCCCTCCTCAGAGGTGGATCCCTCGATGGAGCTTCGCTCACTGCAATACCCGCCATCGATTTTTCTTAGTAATTCCATGGGCGGTGGTTCGGTCAGTGTGGGTGGTGGCGCACCTATTCCCCAGCGGCAGCTTTTCAGTTCGCCTATTGAGGACGGAGAGGCAGCACTCTGTCACCGTTGTCCCACAAACAAGGACTTTGCAAATCTCTCGCTCAATCTTACTCAAATCCAATCCACTTCCGTGGACGAGGATGAAGATCGCACATCCCCAGCAACAGTATCCTGCACGACAGATGATTCCAAATCGAAGGTAACCGGCGCCAAGCCAAAGCGCATCACGGAGCGAAGCATTTCCATGACAAAAAACCGTAAGAATCAGTTTTTGTACTGGAAGATGAGCAAGGCTGGCGGTACTACCACATCGCTCTGCTCCGCGGGCAGTTTGGATGAACGGGGCGGATCGGCGGGCTTTCCACCACTACACAGCGCCAATGCGTATACGCGGCGAGATCTCTCTGACGAGACATGCTTAGACTGCTTGGAAAAGGAATTCCTAGCGAACACCATTGGCAAACCTATCGAGTGGTCGGACTGTCCAAAGTGCAAGAACAAACGCACACATCACCATCTTTTGGCTTTCGGACATTGCAATAGCAGCGGCAGCAGCCGCAGCAGTAGCAGCAACACCGGAAAATGTATAAGCAGCAGCAGCAGTGTGCTATGTTGCAAACCGCCCTCGTCATCGTTGAGCTTTGATTTGAATGATTTGTTGCCAACAGCACGAGAGAAGGCCGCCGATGTCGATGTGATCGTGAGAAGTGTTAGTGGAGGAGCTGATGATGGTTCTTTAGCTGACATTGGCGACCAGGAGATAGACGCTGACGTAGATGAAAACCTGACGCACAAGAATTACCAAAGAAGATCGTCGTGTGATATTGTAGATGGGGCTAAGGTGAGTGTGGTGATGGTCTGACTTTACTGGCCTAACTTTTGTTTGTCTTTGCAGCGCTTAAGAACGACTGATACAGGAGTGGCAACATTTTCAACTCTAAATGTAGACGAGAGTACGCTAGTGCAGGCACTGGTAGGTCATACGTTTTAAATATGATTAAGCGAGGGGGTGTTTGTAAAAATGAGTTAAACATGTTTAGCCACACCATTTCGTGTCATAACAAGGAGGATGTTATATTTAATAGATTTTTTGATTAATTAGTGTCTGGTACTGTCAGACTATTTTATAAAGCAAAGATGCAAAGTCTCGGTTTGTGAAGAACACACTAGTTTTCATATTCCTTTTATCAGATAATTTAATTTGCACACCTTTGATGGTGGCAATGAAGGAACAAGCTGTTGGGAAGCACGTTGCCTACTAATTTTCATTATTCCATTTGCATGCATCGTCAACAGTTAAATTAATGTTATCCAACGCTTTACGTTTTACCATCACAATCGCGGCCTCCTGTTTATGCTGTACTAACGAACAACTAATCAATATTCCCCCTACGGATAATTTTTTAGCTCACATAATCAATTTTCACTTTTCTAGGACAAACTAAAAATCGCATACAACAAAGAGCTTATAGTATCGCATTTCCAAGCAAATCCACCAGATTTCAAAAACATAAAACAGTTCATTCTTCATCACTCGAAGAAGAACTGCAATCATCCAAAGTTGAAGAAGCTCATAGAACGTGCCTGCAATGGCACTGTGTCTGTGGAATATCAACCAGTAAGTTTAAACACCTACCCACGCCATTTTGATCGAATTTATACATAGCTTCTCTTTGTCTGTCGTTTCCTTATTAGGATGGACAAATTTTACACACAGAAACTGTTCAAGTTCACGTTGCTGACATTCTGCACCAGTGGACAAGGAAAAATAATCTTGAATTACTCAAACAATTAGATAAGCGATTCATTGAGAGCAATATTTTGGGTAAGTTGTTCAACTGAAATTAAAATGACTCTGCAGTAGCTAATTGGATTTTTTTAGGAAAAATAATTAACATTATCAGACAAGCACAGCAAAGAAATAACGCAAAACCATTTGCAGAGTTTATTTCGATTCCGCAGTATTATAAGTCTGGATACATTTCTGTTGTAACCAAAAAGTAAAACAAGAATCAGATGTTAAACTGTCTACCTAGTAGTAAAAATGGTAAATAAAATAAAAAACAAAACTCTTTCCTAGAATATATTGGAGTATATTAGATTTACTAACGTTTGGCGAATCTTTTCCCGTCTGTATATAACAAGCGTTACAGGGGTAGGATGCTCTTTGCTAGCTTGTGTTGAACTAGTTAGTACTTTGAAGCATCGCAAAGCGGTGAGTACATTACTCAATTATATTATGATTGGAGGTACTCCTTATTAGACTTGGGCCGATAAGAACGAGTTCATCATAATATGTTTAGACATTGCAATGCGTGTCAGCTTTTGGACTAAAGACTCCTACTCGACTGTTTTACTGCAGGTTTGGTTCAAGCTAACTTGTTAACAAACTTGCTTCTATAAATAAAAGCACAATTTATGCCTTTAGGTCTTTGGGACTATCGTGAATATAATGTGGTTTGTCATGCTCAACACCTGCAGTGTTTAACAGGTCCTGGTGGTGCTGACATGAAAACACATGTCTTGGAATCCGAGTCAGAAGCATTTACTTAGCATTACAAAACCAAAAGCTCCACTCGGATGAGCGGCTGTGTTTAGCGCTAAACATCGAATCGAACGACTTGGATTAAATGAATGCATGTCTAAAATATTCGCGCTTGATTGCATCAGCTCCTTATTTTGTAAACGCCTACTAACTCAGTTAATATTGTATTCTTCTACTGCGTCTTTGTCTAGTCAGTGGTCGCCTTAACTAAAGAACCCAGAAGCCACCTAATAGGCGAATATAAATAATACACTTGCGATAATACACCATAGCTTGTTTTTATTTCAACTGTTATATGTTTCCTATTACATTTGCCTATAGTCACTACCTCCGTCTGCTGCCACTACGTTGGTGGTGGATAACGCTGACGGCCGTAGGGAGGTGGATAGTAACCCCCACCCGCAGAACCAATATGCTGCGGAGGCGGAACCGGCCTGTGCGAAGGGAGGGGTGGTGGTGGTGCAGCTCCGCCATAGTGCGATGGAATCGGCTGCGCCGACATTGGAAACTGTGTCTGATACATAGGTGGTGGCGGCAATGGTGGAGGAGCCGTTGTTGGCGGAAGCTGTCCTGGCATTTGACTTGAATAGTGCGGTGGGCCATGTGAGTACATTTGCATGTAGTTCTCCGTATACATATACTGCATTGGCTCCGGCGGTGGTTGCAGTGGTTTAATCGATGAAGTACTTGGGATGCTGTTCACCTCCTTCTTCTCGTCTGCTTTGGTATAGGATAGTGATTGCATAGCGTTTTTAACTGCCGCCAAAGCTGCTGGTGATCCATCGCGTAGCGCTGATGCTGGTCCGGATTGAGGTATACTTGTTGGTGACTCTGCACGACTAGGGGGCTTCTGCGGCGGACTATTCGCTTCACTGTTCGCCTGACTTGGTTGATACAGGTCCAGCACCTGATGACAGATGTCTTCAAGAATTTCCATAGTTACATCAGAAACAAACATGTCCCACCATCGCAAATGACTCTGCTGGCGTCCCACCCAGTCGACGACGGTGAATTTACTTAGTTTACTTGCTAAATGAATCAGAGCCACGGCTATAATCTCTGGTTCCCATTGCAAACACACAACTGTGCTCAGCGAGTCGTTGACAAAGTTCCATGCCATCTGGACCATTTTCTGTAACTTGGCCTGATCGCCTTTGATGCATTTGGCGTACTTTAAGAGAAAGTTATACGGATGCTCAACTTGAAGATCAAATTTGATTGTCTGCAGTAAAATGCGTTCCAGTGTCATAACCTCCTCCTTTGGATCGTCGCCAAACGAATAGAATTGTGTATCAGTTAATAGAGCTCGTGCCGTCTTAATAATGTCGCGGCACTTTTTCGGTGTCTCTTCAACTTTTCCAGCTAGCAATAGACAACAACATGCAGTCACATATCGTGGGAAACTCCTGAACGAGTGAAACATGTAGAAACGATGAAAATACACTACACCCGTAGCCATTGTATTATGGCCCAATCCCATTTGTGTGCCACAGCTCATGATGAAGCGAGCTCCCTCCTTTCGATAGCGACGCTCCGTCTCGAATGAAATCCCATCCTGAATGGACGGTGTAACTTTGAGGTCCTTCTTATCATAATACCAACAAGGCATTTCGGCTGAATCCGGTAGGAGGTATATGCATTCCTTCATTAATATTCCCTTATAGCGATTTTGTGTGGATTTTTAGTTTTTTAATTGCTCTTCTATTAAACGACGATGATGCAATTAGAAGTTTGGTGAAAATTTGCAGATTTAATTGAAAAAAATGCGAATAAACACGCACTTTATCGAGGAAATGCACGAAAAACGACTTTGACACAAAGGAAAATTTGTCACAACTGTCAAGTCAGTGGTATGGCAAATGGTGAGGCATGGATGACATTTCGATTTGGCCAGTTGTAACTAGCAGAGACAATACTGAGACCCCCAACTCCGGCCGATTTTCCGTTACTTGCCTACAAGCTATATTACCATGGGCTTGTGACGTTTTTTTTGCGCTAGTATTGATACATAGAAATTCGCATTGACAAATGTCACGAAACTTCAAAAATTCCGAGTCACCAACACACGCTCAAAAAAAGAGCACAACTTCCGCTGCTTCCAAACTGGCTTCCGGTGTGGGCAAAGTTGCTGGCTGCGTTCGTAAAATATTATCCGTTAAATTTGAAAATAATTGTCACAACTAAATTTTGTGTGGAGAGTGATTAATTTCAAAAAAATAATTGTATATTTATGTGAAATAAAAGAAAGATGAGCAATTTTGTAGAATAATAAACAAATTAAAACATTTTTAGCGAACATTTGTAAGGCATTTAACATAAATCGAGTAGAATATACTTATCACATACGTCGCTTAGTATGCTTCTGTAGTTTAGTTATAATTTATAAATACCAAGATTAATATCGTTGCTGTTATTAAGTATAAATTAAGAGTTCCTCCGTTAGTCTAAATATAATTTAAAATAAAGTATACGTATGTGTATTTGTTTTATTTTTTTGTGTCTCGTATTTCCAAGTCTACATTTATATTACTTATAAGGCGTATGTTTTGGTATTATAATGGAACAATAATGGTGAATGAGTACTCTGGTTGAATAGAAATACAAAATGTTATGAAAAAATTAATATGAAAATGTACTGAGATAATATACTTATTCACCAAATTTGAGTTGAACTTCTCCTAAAAAAAGCTGTACTTCTGAACACTGTCACAGCTCACCACGGTTGAAATCTGACACTGACACTGACAACTAGTCTAACTTATCCCAACTTTTTTTTTTCGCGAAATTCGCTGTCAGGTACCGATTGCCTGCACAACTTGCCCAACTTGAATCATGAGTTTCACCCGACTTTTCCTATGCTCCAAAGAAAAGGGCTACTTCACCGTCGTCTAAAATTGCTCCGACTTCTGCCAAGACGATTTAACAGACGACGACATCATGATACTGGACAGCGGAGAACAAGTATTCTTCTGGCTCGGCTCCATATGCAGTGAAGTCGAAATTAAATTGGCGTAGAAAACCGCACAAGTAAGTAACACAGCCGACGACAGAAACTCTTTCAGTTTACACAAATATGCATTTATTAACTTTTATTCCAGGTATTCAACACAACATCTATCAAATAACCAGAAAATGCGCGCAAACTGTTCCTCACTCTGAAGAAAAAGGAGTCGAAGCGTCCCACAAAAAGTTTCCATGGCTGGAGTGCACACAAGGCTCCACCAGAACAGAGTGCAGATTCGTTTCATCGTTCATATTAATAACACGTACTGATAGTTTTACATGTAAATTATTTTATATTCAATACATATAATAAAATGTTTCGGAACAACAATAAACTACGATTACTGGTGTTGGCCTAGTCGAAGACTTTGTAAATAGTTGTGACGCCCAGTTGCTCCCTTGGCAGACCAGCAGCAGTGCCTTTAGAAGAATCTGTTCTATGTTGATGTCACGATTCTCCCTGTCGACCTGGGCTTTAGTTCTCATCTCGTACTCGAATAGTTTAAGACTGTTTTCCTCCTTCATCTCGTGTTTGATGGTTTGCCGGCGCATTGCCTCTTGGAGTGCGACACTTTCCTCTTGCCTAGTAAGTGTTACCGTTTAAAGAATCAATTCACACAACTTTTACAATATACTTACTTTTTGAAATTGTTCTCCTGGATACGTTGCTGCTGCGACAATTGATCCTCATAGCGACGCCTTGCCAATTGGTCTTGATATTGGGCACGATACTGTTGTTGCTTGGTCTCTTCCTAGAAGTGGATACAAATGATGAGCAATTCGTCGTCAGGTTCATATTAATTCAAATCCAACTTACAATAAGGGTCTTCCTACGCTCTTCGTGATCGAAACGCTTGTGTTCAACTTTCGCCTGTTCAATATGTGTTTCGTATTCCTTGGCTTTGGCCATACACTCTTGATGACGTGTGTTCTCCTGCATCGTGGACAAATCAAGGGTTTCTCTAGCATGATCTTGAGTGGGAGCTTGTGATTTAACAAACCTTGAAGAAATATCTAATAATTAAATATATATAGTGAGACAAATTCATTGAATAGTATGGCTTACTTATATCGATTCCGATTGATATTCATCGTTGTCTCCAGTGCGATCCATTATATTTGGTAAGGTTAGCGAACACCTCAACGTCGGCTTCTTCCTTAGCTGTAAGATAAATGTATTTAATTATTAATTTAAACACTTAAAATACGTGAAAACTTACATTATTTCAATTTGTTGGAGGAAAAATACAATTTGTTTTCCATATTTTGACAGTTGTCACTCGACTTCTGTCAAAAGAAATTCACCTCATTTTTTTTGTTTTGCTTTTTTTGTTGAAGCTCACACGGATTCTAAATTGACATAACACCGATAGGAAAACAAAATGGCGAATTCAAAAAAAAACTGAGGGGGCCAGCGGCAAGAGGATTGCGAGTTGGGGGTCTCAGTATTGTCTCTGGTAACTAGTTTGGACGTTGGCGCTGCAGGGTAGCTGATTTTACAATTGTTCCTAGATGGCTTTTGCGGGATGTGCTTGGAAAATATTTGAAATTTGATACAGACATTGTATTGTCTGTTGTCTCTGATTTTACAGGTAGGTTAAGCGATAAAATTATTATCAGTTAATCCGAAAACATTTAGCCCTATAGGATTAAGTAGAAATTTAAAATAAGTCCGCATGGACATGGAAGGCTGTTTCCACTGCGCTTTCAATACAAAATGCTCTACTAGGTTGAGAGAGATGAAACTAACGTTATTGTTGGTGTTCTACTACACTATTCTCTAAACTGCCCAACTGATAATGATAAATAATAGTCATGCCGATAGTGCAATTCAATGCAATTCAAGTTACTTACTTATCTTTGAAGCCTTTTTGTTGTAATTTTTTTTTTCTTTGCTGTAAGTCAACACACTTAAAACTATTTCTTTCTTAATAAATTTAACTTTTTCACTTTACAAAACATAAATTAACTTGTACTTGCACAGATAAAAAAATACTGTGCAAAGCGAATAATAACAGCATTTCGACGCAGTTCAGGGAAAGTCAACTAGCTGTATGTGAAGGGGTGCGTTCAAAAGTTAAACCAAATCGCTATGTCGTTTTCCATTGGGTTTTTCAGATTTTGCTGTCAGATTTCAGATTTTTCGTGCCCAATGGAACATAAAACGAGATTTTTCTTTCTTTGCAATTGTGGTGGTGCGTGTTTTAATAGGCAGCGGTTGTTAAATTATAATTTATGCTTATAAAAATCTACTCAATTTATGTTGATATCCATTGCAGCGGCCAAATGTAAATTTTTCTCAATTTTTCACAGACATGTCTCCTAAAAACGCTTTTTTGCGGCAATTATTTTGCAGAACATGTCAAACTATGCATTTTATGACGACGGTATATTAATATCGACTATCGATCCACACATCGTCACTGATTTTATTCAAAGAATATTTTTTTTCGCAAGTTTGGGGTTCGAATCGGAGGCCTTATGTCTATGACACACAAAAGAAATTTTACACAAAAACGATAATTTATTGGAAAAAAGAGCGACAAATATTCAGTCTGGAACTAAACAGAAGGTGTCTCATCAACTCCCCTGTGGAACTTTGTTGTGTTCTCTCTCTTTATGTCAGCAGCTTCATAAATTGGAACTCTTTAAAACACATCTCGTCTGTAAAATGTAAACTTTATTAAAAATAAGGGCACATCATTTTTTCATTACTGTTGTACAGTTAATGCATTGAACAAATCTCTGATCGTACATACAACAAAGAAAGAGAATTACATAGGAAAAGAAACAAAAACAAATGGGGAAACGCTCAACTTCAATACAAATCTCAATCTCTTTTCTATTTATGTATACTGCAATTTTAATTTCTTCTTCAAAAAGAAACGACTTAAACATAATTTATGCTTATAAATTATCTCTACAAAGAGGATCAACAACAAAAAAAAAAAAAAAAAAAAAAAAAATACTTGTATGTACTATATAGTGTTTGACAAGATACAAATAAAATATGAAATACCTAATCGGATCGGAGTCGGGTTGATTATAAAAATACAAATCGAGATAATATAATATAATATATAAACATAATCATAATTTGTTGTTTAATACGTATTAAAAAATATATATAAACTTTCGCATATAGTGTTGTAAATTATTAAGGCACATAATATCTTTCAATTTTATAGATTGCTCTTATAGTTGCATTTTGATCACCGTTTGCAGATGTATTCACGAACATTGCTTTGCACACCCGTTTTTTTTATTACTATCTACTTAAATCATGTAATTGTTTTGTTTCTCTGTTTATCTTATAAGCACATTTTTTCTTGTGTGGTTAGTTGAATACCGAATGTTGAATACATACTTAAAATGTTGTAAAAGTATTCCGATGGATGGTTTGAATATTAATCGTTAGTAGCTGCTCCAGCCTCTAGATTAATCTGGATCGTTTCAAGTAGGTTATAAGTAATGCATAGATGAATTTATATTGCGCCAAAGACGGTATTATACTATCACGTTGGTGTCGCAGTTGACCGATGACCCTTGGAATATCTAGATCCTAAAAATAAATTCGCAACAACAAAATTAATGCATGTTTACACAAAAAATGTTCCTTGTTTAGATAACAAGTTTTCCTTCTGGTCACAACGACTCAAATACGCAACGGAAATAATCCTTGTGTCGAGAACTTATTTGTTAAATTGCGGCGGACAAGTTTAGCTGGCCTAACCGCAGCAACCTCATCGCAATCGAACAATTCGCTTACCTCATTATGATCCAAAGTATACAACAGAAGATCAGCCGTCAACGTAACACCCGAACGTCCACCGCCTTCCAAGCAATGTATGAGTACCGGTGGGTTTGTATTGTGACCAGGTGGCACCTCATTAATTGATGCCATTCGCACGGAGTTCAGCTCCTCCAGAAAGTCCAAAAAGTGATTAACTTCGCGGGGACAATTCTGCTCAGCCCAATCGGTGTAATTCAAGTGCCAAACGGATCTGTAACGTCTTGATTGTACATGGTACAAGCGTAGCTTACTCGTAATGCATCGATCAGTTTTCTGCGAGAATTCCTGATAAACTTGAAACTGCAAGGGACCCAATTAATCAATCATGAGAAGCTAAACCCTGGGAATATTCACCTGTCCTAACTCCAATCTTTGATTGGAATCGGGTGGAATATAATTCAAGTCCTCAGATAGCTGAACAATAAGGTAGACATCAGCCTCCCATACGCACTGCCAGAACATTTTCTTTGTCAGCTCAACCTGGGGACTCTGCGCGACGATGTAGAACCGCTGTTTTGTTCCCACTGTTGCCTGGAAGGATACAAGATGTACAACAAGCGGTGGGCATATGGAAAGCCAAAACTTACAGAAATATGCGACGCATTCACATAACCATGTCGATTTTCCATTGTCGGTGTAATTCGTACTCGATTGTCATCGTATGGCAAAAAGTTCGGATCTGAGTTTTTTCTCGTGTTTTCATCTAGAAGGGCGCATTCGTAGCGCGCACTCTCTCGTCGTTTTGGTATTCGTTCAAACTCCATAAACAGCTGCGAGTCGTTCAATTTTGCATCCAAAATTTGACACTGCAAGGAGAAACTCGAAACGTGAAACTATACCCTCGCCTTAAGAAACCCTACTTACCAACTTGTCCTTGCTGTACGTAGCAGATATCGGTTGAAGTCTGGGCAGTCCTGTCGACCATCGATGCCGCAAGTTCATTTCCTCCTGAGACAGCTCCACCTTTACTTGATTTTTGCTCTTGTCCCTGCCCAAAGTGGCACTCTTACGTTCCTTGTCCGCTGAATTCTTACTTCTACTGAGGATGTTCCACTTCCGCTTTTTCCGTTTTTCCTTGGTTCCGCTACTGGCCATCGAGCTATTGACAGAATCCAGCGTAGTATTCAGTGTTGTCTGAGTGGAATTCAAATATGAAGACGAATGCGAAGTGTTGGAGTGTTCGTCGTTGAAGTGTTTTGATGGGTGCGGCAGGACATCCGATGTCGTCTTCATTAAATTTGTCTTGCGCGGTTGTTCTATCGGTGAAGACGAAGATATGTTTTCGCGACGTGGCGCGACCAGCAGCGAAGGAGCTGGCGGTTTATGAATGTTCATCTGTAAAAGAGCATCATTGGTGGCGTCCAGTTGAGTGATCGCACCATTATTGACACTACCAGTGTGCAAACGCTGCATGTTAAGTGTGATTCCATCGATTTCAGAATTCAATTGTGCGATTGGCGTTCCCTGATGTATCCCACCGGGAGCAGACTGAATACTAGACGTCCGATTACGCATTTCGGTGCTTGCATTCTCCGAGGTATAGCAATGGGGCAGAGGAACGTTCTCGTAGATGGGCTCTATGGATCCATTCATGGCTGACCTCTGGAGGCCCCCTACGCCGTTGGACTCTTGGAACTTCGGTGAACGATAAATTTGTTGCGGTGGCGTGGGCAGCAAGGGTGGAGGGGGTGGCTGCTGAGTGGGCGGTGGTAGAGGTAGCACTAAAGACGGCTGCTCCTCAATCATGTTGAGGTTTTCAAACGTTCCATGCGGCGGCAAATATGGTTGCGAGTGGCCAATATGATTCATATACGGATAATGGATGGGATGATACTGAGTATTGAGCAGATTCCTATTGGACACCAGATCAGGACTAGACCCGGAAACGTAAGAACGATAACCTAACACTGTACGGTGACTGGCGACTGCCAAGTCGGGCGTCGATGTCGAACTTAAACGATTTGCGGGGTACGGTGGCGGCGGTTTAAAGCGCATCATTTGCAGCCGCTGTGCCAAATCGATATTCGTGTACACGTTGTTGGGACTCAGGTGGTTCTGCATCGTTTGAGCTGTTTGCGTTACATCCGGATATCGGTGGGGCGCCAAATGATGCAGGATATTATCTGTGGCGGACATGTTATGGACATCCGGCTGACTGCCCGAATAGAAATTCGAGTCGGCCAATAGCATGGCACCGGACGAAGTAACGCGAACAGCGCCTGTTGCAGCCATAGTCTGGTGGTTAATGTTATGGATCTCATTAGCACTTGCGCGATACTTCTGCTGCATGGCGGTTTCATAGTCGGGAGCAGGCCTATACGTCGGTAGCATCGCCTTCAGACGCTCTCGCTCCTGGGAGAAGTTGTTGTTACTCAGATCCAAACAGGAAGTGCTCTGAATGCGATTGTCTAGCGGATCCACCACCATATTGGTAAAACTGCAATTCGTCGACGAGGCATACTCCTGGGGGATGTTAGCCCAACTTTGGTTAGGTGTGCGTGCCTGCTGATGGCTGCTTGTCGCCAAAGAGATGTTGGACGACATTATCGAATTTTGCACGCCAACACCTGGACCGACCATCTGGAACTCTGGCGTGTAAATGGCTCTTTGCTGCTCTAAAAGCAAGTCCTCACGACTGTCTCCGAAATCTTGGACAAAGTTCTGTATGGACTCTGGATGATGGCCGCCATTCTCGCTGTCCGCCTCGTCGTCAATGTAGCTTTTGAAGAATATATGCTGGGTGACACACAGCTTCCAGATGTATCGTGAAGTATCTACATCTGGCAGCGTGAACGATGCCACATTATATGTGACCTCGTCCTTTTTCTGTTGGATGTTTATCGAACGCTTTGCATTGACCACCATGAGAAAATCCTTCCACGGATAGTACTGCCGCCCGATCTGAGAGTTCACAACAATTCCATTTATGGTCAGACCCAGCTGAATGTCATTACCCAGTGAATCCTTTGCCGAGAACCTCTCCTCGCCATAGCCATCCAACTGCTGACAGCATTTTATGTACATTTCCTCTGCCTGACTCTGACTGAGATGCTGAATGCTTGGATTCAGCTGCTGAACTTCGTCAATTAAACTCTCATCCAGTCCCTCGTGCATAAGGCTCTTTGGAAGTATCAACCGCGTTCTTAGGTAGTCCTTTGTGTGTTTGTCTCGTTGATAGCTGTCGTATTCGGCTTGTCGGCAATATAGAGCCAGTAGTATGGCTGTGCGAACGTCGCATGCAATTCGTTCCTCCACCACATCGTTTTTCAGTTGCAGGAAGTAGTAGTAGCGCGACACTTCGTCGCTGAGATGTTTTACTCCTGTCGTCACATAGTGCAGTACTCGCAGAAATATCTTCGGGCCGGCTGCGTACTTCTCTAGCTGCCTACTCAGCGGACGATCCAGATCGATCCATTTCAGTTCGTGCTCTTTGCCTTTAACTACATAGCGCAGACCGAATAGTTCCGGCTGACTGATGGACAGGCGTTGGCAAACATTATCCAGACATTCCTGTCCTTTGCTTTCTGAACTTAGTGTGCAATCGACTGTTGTTGATGTGTCTGGGGGGCAAAGAAAAAAAATTTAATTATAGTATGTCTGTTGATAAGAGCACTAAACTAAAAGAGTAGACTTTTGAGAGAAGGGAAGGCTGTAGTTACACCTTGCACCATCTGATCACACGTCCTTCAATAAAATACTTAACCTCAAGCAACACCAACGAGTCGAAAAGCTGCATCAAGCATCTGTCAAGGTTTAGCGCTTCGGTTATAAACGATTAGTTAGACTTAGATCTAGATTTAGCTTCCTCACTTCATACGGTTCTGGCCCGCATCGTTCATATTAAATAAGTTAGGTAAGGAAGGAGGGCTAAAGGGACAAGGAGAGAAACCTCTTTGAGGTCTGAAAGAAACGTCTGCCTTTTTTTTATTTGAAAGATTCTCTCGGTTTTATCCACTTTCACCAACGCTATTTCAATAATTTGTTCCCAATAGCCTGTTAAAGACTACTGTGTAAAATCTTTATGAAGTTCAATGAAAGAATCTTGTTCTTACCATTCCAACCCATTCAGGATTCACTAGGCGACCACAATGAAGCCCCTGGTTCAATGAGGAGTATGAAAAGAACGATGCTTCAAATCAAAACCGGAAACAGCAAGCTCTACGGCCAAAAAATAATGACAGAACATTAAAATGTTTCAAAGTAAATGGACATGATTTCGTAAGTAGTATGCACACCAACAAACTGCTAAATTTGTTCATTATTCGAAACATACATCGGAGGCACAATTTTTCAAAAGACCGTTCAACTATATTATGTTGGCGATGACAATTATCACCAGAACGCGGCCGGCCGTCTATCAGTGAATGAAAATGCATTAAGTCAACTTGTGGTAATTGCAAAATACAAGTCATTCCACACATAAATCGAGTAAACTTGGCTAAAAGCGCATATACCTATGTATTTCCGTTCTATTTGTTGGCAAAGCCTCAAAAGAATTAAAAATACAAAAAACCTTTGGAAAGCTGTTTCAGTGTAGAAAAGCAATAAAATGCGCCACCAACGCAGAAAAAAAAAACACAGTCAACTTCCAATAATAAATAATAAACAAACGAAAAGCAAGCAATTTGCACAGAACATTTTTTACCCCACAGCAAAATAGGAAAAGATTCCGCGAAGCTGCCGGTTGTTGCTTTCTTGGAAATATAAATCTGTTTAGAATATTAAATGATACGCCACCGAGGCATTTAGTTAAGCCGGCTTTTGGTTTGGTCTGAACATGACCACTGCGTCAAAATAGAAGGACGCAACGGGGTGGGTCGGGACTTCATATGCATGAATCAATTGAATACTAATGGGTACAACATGAAGTTTGACAAGCGAAAAACACTGAAAATCTATTGATCACTAGATTGACAGCAACAACAGGCAAAGCATTAGCCAAAGACAGTGCAAAACACACAACGCAGGTGAATTAGGAAAAGTAAGAAAACAACGACGTCAGAAACACACACACACCTGAACTGAATTTGCTGGCGAGGCAAAATGATAAGAGTACAAGTCACACAGGTAGCCAGAGCAGCAGCCAACGTATATTGCGGCAGCACCACCTAGAGATCGGCACTACACAGGTTTACCTGATAGATCGCACCGTTGCGGTAGACTCGATCTTTGTGTTGTGTGCGTACGTTTAGAGATTATGGTGGGGGAGGGGTGTTCGACTCATTCCCATGGAATGTTGTTAACGCCATTGGGGCAAGAGTGGGGCGAAGGCGGAAAATGAGCTGCTGCGTTCGGTCGGGTGGAAGGTGAAGAAGAAGAACGTGTGCCCTGATAAGGCTAACCGCCCCTGGAATTCGGTTTTCTATACTTTATCTAAACTAATCAGAGGATTGACTAATTTGGATAACACTGGGGGTGTTATCTAATTAAGTTCTTTTTTTATATAAGAATTTTGTTGATTTTACTTACCCAGGAGATGGTGAACCGATATGACAAAGAGACTCTTCGAAGTAACATTATAGTGGCGAGACTTTTTCAAAAACTTTAATGGCATTCTTTACTTTTCTTTGGGAGTTTCGTTTCTTTTTTTTCCAATTAGTATTGTTGAAGCATTGATTCACTTTATATGCAAAGGAGGAACGGCATTTATACACGACGACAACAAGAACGACAGTAGTGCAGTGCAAAATTCACAAGGAAAATGCAAGTGAATTGGAAATTCCACAAAAAATAAATGTAGAACTGCAACCAAAAAAAATTCTCGGAACAGGAACCTGAGTATTTTATGGCAAATGGAGTGGTGCTTCTATGCTTCTGCTTATTGAAGTTTTACTTTAAACACATGCACACATCCCGAGTTTAGTTTTCGTAAGAAATAAGTCTCCTTTTAAGATTATTTTTGGGTAAATAAAGTGAAATTTTTAGAAATTAGTGTTAAAAAAAAAATACGAGAAGAAGAATGCGACGACGGGAAAATGACAGAAGCGCGACATCCAAACTATTTGTGTTTGGGTCACGGTGAATGATTTTGAGAGCAAATAAATGGATTTCTAGTGGGAAGTAGATGGCGACAGGAAAGCAATTGCGAAAATGTTTGGCAACGTTCGTAGCTTTATTTTTATTATTGCGATTATATATTACAAAAATAAAAACCCTGATTCCATCAAACACTTCTACTCAAGAGAAAACACATCGGATAGAACACTTATTAAAGGGCGAGCTACAAAGGCAAAGTAAGAATTTCAGATAGGCGATGCAGACTATCATTTATTACGGCAAACTATTATCCGCCTACCATTGCTCTCACACCTTAATATTCACCAAACACCAATTTCTCTAATCTGTCACGTAAAATCTTTCCATTGTTTAATTTACATCAAGCTAAGAAAAATATTGAAAAGGCAACAAAATATATAATAATATAAACATTCTGGCTGCCACTAAAAGCGACTCCAATTTTGTTAAATGAGGCATGTGACTGAATGCACCCATCTTGTCAAACACCGAATTTAGGAAAACTTGCCGCCTGTCACAGCACGTCACAGAGCCTTCATAAATTTGCGACAAAATTCACAAAAACAATGGCCGAGTCTGTAATTCCTGAAGATAAAAATCTGCACGATATATTTCTGAATGGCTGGGATCTGTTCGAAGAACTGGAAAAAACATCTCTACCGTTTTCCGGTCTTGAATATCAGGTAAGTTCATTTGAGTATTTCCTAGCACGGACTCGACATTTTAACAACCAAATCTGCTTACATTTTCAGCGAAAAGTTAAGGATTCCATCGGCTTCTTTGAGAACAGTACAAAGATTGTAAATCAAATATCGATGTTTAGCTCAAACGAACTCATCGATGAAGTTCCCACAGAGCATCTGCAATATCTTCTGTTGCCATTCTTTCTGGCTAAATTGAGTGCCAAGCTAAGTGACTCGGACCGAATGAGAGTTCTAGAATGTGCTGAAATTTATTACAAGTGAGTTGTGCTGAAAATAGACACCGCCTGTATTTTTAACACCCAAGTATTCCTCATAGCGACTTTCTTCAGCGCTGTGCTGATTATGGATTGACCGAAGCCCCTAAGAGCACAGAAACAGCTTTAGAAGAAAGTAATGGCAGCCCGCAGGATGAGCTGGCAAGTCTTGTTCGTGCAGCGCACTCAAGAAATGATAAAATCGCGAAATTTCGCCAGAAAAAGGACCTAGATGAACAAATAAAACTTCTTCATGAAGCTGTGCGTAATGATTCCGTCGACGATGAGGTAAAACGTGATTTCTTTCTAAAATTTCTGAATAGAAGCGTGATTGAATCCCGCGAAGAATTGGACAGCTTAAAGCTGGAGAAACAAATGGTTCAAATGCGAGCAACACAGATCTCGTCGAGGCCGGCCCGAAACCCAGCTCCAGCTAGGGCACCGATGAAGCCATTTATTATTACCCGCGATAACACACAGAAAGCAGTTTTCGGCATGGGCTACCCCAGCTTGCCTGTGATGACTGTCGGAGAGTTTTACCATCAGCGCGTCCATGACGGCATCTTTCCGGACGAAGATCAGGTCGCAGAGATGAATAAGCAACAGATGTTGGCCAGAACGGCCAATCCTGACGACAAGGAGGACGAAGAAAAAGCAGCCAACGAAGTCCTGGCCGAAAATGATGATCCCGAGTATTTGGAGCGACAGCGTCGCATGGACGATTACAAAGACGTGGTGCGAAGAGGCGACGGTAATCGCCATAACCGTAGTTAGATTTAAGGCTAAAACATAAACATATTTAATTCTCATGGTATGCCAGTAGTTTTTTATTTAATAAAACAAAACTGTAAGATCCTTACAGCCTACAGATAAATAAAAGCATGCTTACCCAAAACGCTATTGAGTCTTTATATGCGCATATCCTTGTGGGAGTGTATTCAATAGAGTCAGCATAGCATTAAAAAAAGGAATAAATAACAACAACAGGTAAATGCAAGCGTAAAGCATCGCATTTGAGCTTTAACGATTAGCTGGTCATCATCAACTGAATTGCGTCGACAATTTCCTCAGGTAGATCCAATGGTTTATCGTTCAGTTGGCCAGTTTCTTTGCACATTATGTAAATTTCATTGACAGTCTTATCGGGATTGGCTGGATCCACACTGGAAACAAACGCCAGTGTTCCATTTGCCAGTTCGCTGAGAATCAGTTTGATTGATGTTTCATTTATGTCAGAACTTTCTGCGGATGCTATAGACGGATCTAAGATGTCATTGATTTCTCGCTCCAGCACTTCATTCTCGTCAATGGGCTTTGACGACCGTGACGGTGGTACTTGTGATGGTGATGCAGGTGTCCGCTTCTTTCGTTTGTCTGGAGTGACGCCAACGCAATCGACCTTTCGTTTGGAAAGTTTAGCCTTTGTAACGTTTTCGTTTTGATAGATTTCATCGCCAGACACGAGAATACGCGACGATGAACTCGCAGCGTTCCTTAACTGAAAATAAAAGATGATAATTATTCAAAGGAAATTAGAGGCACCCAGTCAATGAAATTTGCACACACATATTTTAAATAGGGAATAGCGACGACTTACGAACCGTTTAGCAGGTAAACGTTACCATTTCGGTTGGTCAAAAATGGCATGTTGAATATTTCGAAATCATATGAAAGCGAGGGGCATATTCAACGTTAGCACATACGAACGCATTTTGAGGTTTATTGTTTTATTTTTCAGATATGTGTTTACCGAAACATGAAATAAAAAAACAAAGTGCTGGCACCACTGTTATTAGTCACAATAAAGTTGCTAAAAACAGTCAGAAAAAGAAATGAAAAGAAAATGGCGTTCTGTCAGTATTTTCACACGATTTGCCCAATTCTCTTCCATTTCCATTCGCACCCAGCAAAACGTTTTCGTCGGTCGAACTTACCGAATATAAAACAAAATAAACTTCTTGAATCCATTTTGAACTCGTAAAGAACATTTAATTTCATATATCTTGCAAAATGTCCATTGGAGTTCCAATTAAAGTGTTACACGAGGCTGAGGGCCACATTGTGACATGCGAAACAATCACCGGCGAAGTTTACCGCGGTAAGCTGATCGAAGCCGAGGATAATATGAATTGCCAGCTAACGCAAATAACTGTGACCTACCGGGATGGACGCACAACCAATTTGGAAAATGTCTATATTCGTGGATCGAAGATCAGGTTTTTGATTTTACCCGATATGTTGAAGAACGCCCCGATGTTTAAAAAACAGTCTGGCAAAGGTGGAACGGCGGGGCGAGGAAAATCGGCTATACTAAGGGCGCAAGGCTTATGTGAGAAAATTGAAATTCTCCAAATTTGTTTCTTTTTTAATTGATTTTATTTCAGCGAGAGGAAGAGGTCGTGGTGCAGCTGGTTTAAGGGCCGCTCAGCCGTCTGGTCGCGGCTCATGGCAGGGCGGAGCTCCGTCGGCAGGAAGAGGTCGTGGCGGTTTATAAGAAACGAAATGTAGTTTTTACAAAGCTCTATAAGTAACAAATACAAAGGCATTTTAATTTAGATGAAATTGCGCTTTTTTTTGCATTTTATAATTAAGTAGAGCGTACAAATCATTCATTTTATCATACACCCGAGATCCTAGAACAAATGGACGGGTCCTTAAGAACGAATGAAAGATTCACCTTTGGCGAAAATATGCAATAGGAACCGTAAATTCTTCTATCTTTCAGACCAGTTTATGTGTCTCATAACAACTGTTAAGTGAAAAAGAGCAACACTGCAGCAAACTTAAAATATTTGCAGTATGGCTCTATTGAGGTCCATACTGTTCGTCTTCCAAAGAGTAACAATAGAAACAACTGAGTTGTAAATGAACGTGTGGTTAGGGCCTTTTGTATGGTTAAAAATGCCTAGTCAATGCAGTAGGAAAGTCTTAAAATTAATATAAAAGAATGAAAAGGAGCAATTGGGAAATAGAAGACCCGAATGTAGTATAGCAAGAATCAGATCTGTCACCCACAGTCAATTGGTAGAACATTATGACACATGTCGAATTTATAAAAGGTAATATCGTTCAGAAAATATATACAAACAAACTGCGATTATCTAATTACCTTCTTGATTTGCTTAGCTTCCTTGGCTTTAATCGCCTCCCACTTGCGCTCTTGCACCTGCCTCTCCTCTTCTTCGGTGTCCAGTTGTGCCTTCAAGTCGTGTATATTAAACGTTCCCGGATAAAGCAGTGCCTTGTTGATCAAATTCAAATTGCATCGTTCCTCCTTTTTGAACTTGAGCTTGAGATCTCTACGAGTGCGATTCGGAAATAATGTCAGCATTAGCGAAAAATCCGTTCCAACAGTTTGCAGGCATCTATAGAATTTGATTGTCTCCTCAGGTAACCAGTCCCTTGTGCGCTTTTGCTTCCTATAGAATCCCTCGCTTCCAGTATTCTCATCATGATATACCAAACTGGAGTTAGCCAGCACTTTACGTGCCTCCATTTCGGCAGTTGTTTCTATTTCTAAGCTCTTTTCGTCGATCATCATTTCACCATTGGATCCGAGTTTTAATTGCGGCACGGGCATAGCGCTGTCTTCTGCTACGGATGGATCATCAACTTTTTCAGATTCTGCTGATTCGGTTGCATTTTCAGAACCAACCGCAGTTTGGAGAGCTCCCGGTGTCTTCTGCTCCATGGGGTTGGTTGTTGGATTGTAATAGATCAAGTCGAACATTTTCAGTGCAGATTTGTCGGGCACTTTGCCATTGAAACGTTGATACTCTCGTCTATTTATGTTGCGATAGTCCTCAGCTGGATTTTTTCGAGACGATCCTCTTGAGTCGGAAATGGTAGAACAACCCGATTCAGTTCGTATTCGGCCGAGAGTGCCAGCTGCCATTTTTTTCATTAGAAAAGAATTTGGTCCATCTGATGAGGTACTGTTTGAGCTTCTTTGGCGAGTTCCGCCTCCAGAAGTTGTTTCAGAGTCTTCTGTGTGCGGTGACGGGCTTGTTCCTACAAAACTGTTCCGTCGTTGACCAAATATCGGGGTTGGCCTGATCCGTTGACGAGATTTAGTCGGAGACATTGGAAAGCCTGGCGATTTTTGTAAGTCCATGTGCAGAATGTTGTCTTCAAAGTCGGAAACAGTATTCTCTTCAATAGGAACCACAGCGGATGGTCGCTTATACTCAGGATTCTGTGGATACTTGAAAGCATCTTTGAAGGATTCGATAAAAGTGCTCTCAGAAGACCCATGCATAGTTTCATGACTTTCTGCTTGTTCATATGTGTTCATTGGAATCAAAGTTTCGTGGGACTCGTTAATAATTTTAGCTGGTTGGAACACGGGCTCCTCTTCAACCGATTGTAGCACAGAATCCTTTGCAACAGGCTGTAACACAGACTCCTCCTCAGCTGGCTGCACCACAGACTCTTCTTCAGCTGGCTGTTCCACAGACTTTTCTTCAGCTGGCTGTAACACAGACTCCTCCTCAACTGGCTGTAACACGGGCTTCCCGTCTACCGGTTCTACATTCTGGACAGAAGATTCATTGATGACTTTCTTGGCTTCGAAAACTTCAGTGGACGATTTTGGTTTACGTTTCGATGATAAGGCAAGGTTGGCAGATGCCTTGATTCTTGGTCGTCGTGTTGACATGATTGGTGTTGGTTCTCCTTGATTTCCTATTGGAGAGGGAAACTATTAAATTACGAAACATGTATTGGTTATGTTCTTTATTTACACTTAGAACGTATACAATCCAGCAAAGCGTCACATTGAAAATTTGAAGTTTTATTAGCGATTAATGATTATAATCGGTGATAGTTTGATGCAAATACATATTTGCCTTATGCACTACCATTCCAGTTCCATGTCCACGACCACGAGTGAAATTTTTCGATTTGTTTTGACGTTTTGTATATAAAGAAAGGATGATGTAGAGCTGTGAAAAATAGTGAAATGGTAGATAAAGTAATGCCAGTTTAGTCTAGGTATCACTTTCCGAAATTAAAAAAAATTTTTAAATATTAAAATAAGCTAAGAATGTCCCGATTTCTTATTACTAATATCTAAGGCCGTTTGCCAATTGTGCATTGTCCACTAGTTAGGCCCATAGGCCATGTAAAAGATATTTCTATTCATTTTTGTGTGTGAATGTCATCAAAATTTGATAAAGGTGAGCTTTCTTATATATATATTCCTAAGCATCAAGCCTTCAAATCTTACTCATTTTTACATCAGTCGATGAAAGTATGTCAAAATAAATTCACACTTTATTTTAAGCTATACTTATCTCTACGGCGCTTTGCTATCATTAACGCGTTGGCAAAAGAAAAAATTATATAATTTTCCTTCGCATATAAATTTGGCATCACTGTACGAAATACAATTCTTGTAAGGAAGAACTGTATAAGCAGTATAGCCGGTTCAGTCACTCTTCCCTGTGGAAAAATGAAACCCGTCACAGTCATTCGCGCTGCATCATTCGTTCACACATATAAGATCATTAAAAACAGCAGGTTCGATCAAAAGCACTTTTTACCACTCTTCAAGAATATTTCTCGTAATAATTGTAAGTAAACCCCTATTCATTCCTAATCTTTTATAACAATAACCAAACAAGTATTTTCTTAAGCTACCCAAAAGGGAAAACTAGCAGCTTCAGCAGAAACGATGGTCGCCAATCAGAAGTTTGACTATCCCGTCGCACGGAAGGACGATACAATCGAAGATGATTTCCACGGTACAAAAGTAAGAAAAACCTGTGACCTAGTTCCTATACTTCAGATTAAACAGGTTCAATTCTTTAAGGTAAGTGACGCCTATCGTTGGCTGGAGGATCCCGATGCAGCAGAGACCCAAGCCTACGTGGAAGAACAGAATAAAATAAGTCAACCATTTCTAGAGAACTGTGATCAGTGGCAAAAGTTCAACACCAAGTTGACTAAGCTATGGAACTTTCCCAAGTTTGGAGTCCCAGCTAAGCATGGAGAATTTTATTATTTCTACAAGAATTCTGGTCTCCAAAACCATAGGTAAGGCGCTGGTAAATCTTAAATTTATTGAACAAATAATTATTATATTGTTCTAAACTTGCGACCTGATGTTATCTTAAAGAGTAATTACTAATTATCTACCGCTCCTAATTTGACTATCACAGTTTCGTCGGTTTGCAACTATTTATCTTAATTTCGTTATCGTTCCCTGAAATGCTGTGGTACTAGGTACTTGGTTGGATCCATATTTAGTTGAACAATGACTGAATTTATGTGTTTGCATTTTGCAAATTTTGTTTTCGTTACGTACCGTTACTGAGTCAGATTCAATTTATTCATGGAAGAGACACTTTGTGTTCATTTATTTATAGATTTTTATCCATAAATAACACACAAAGCAACCATTTTTTTTTTTTTTAAACTCAAGCAAACACTGTAACACGGCAATATTTTCATTGAAAGCGTACTATCTAGGCGCTAGATTTGATCGAATTAACTTAAATGGATGTTGTTGTGGGACACCTACGACCTACCCGCATGAATAGACGAGACGTTCAAGTTGCTGGTGCAACCAAGAGGTACTCGTTTCGTTTCTGACACAAATGGGAGGGTCATATGGTTTGTAGTTGAGTTGCATTAAGTGAGATGTCGTGGCTACTGTGCCCCTAACTCTATTTTTTATAGCATACCGATAAAAAGCTTTAATCATTCTAGACTTATAATATCATCACAATCCTCCTTACAGCGTCTTGTATCAGCAGGAAACTCTGACGAGTGAAGCAAAAGTGTTCTTAGATCCAAACGCGTTGTCCGATGATGGTACAACAGCCTTATCCCAAGGTTCTTTCTCAGAAGATGGTAATTTTTTCGCATACGGTCTCAGCGAGAGTGGTTCCGATTGGATAAAAATCAAAATCCGCGACGTGAAAACAGGCAAAGATTTTGATGAAACCCTTGAAAAGGTAAAATTCTCTTCAATGGAATGGACAAAGGACAACAAAGGCATCTTCTATGGCGTAGGTAGTTGTGTTTCTCCATGCGAACTAAATTGAAATTTGCTTTTTTGACAGCGTTACCCCGATCAAGCGGGTAAAACAGACGGCTCAGAGACACAGCAAAATGAAAACCAAAAATTATACTACCACCGTATTGGTGAGCCGCAGAATCAAGACGTACTCGTCGCCGAATTCCCCGAAGAACCATCATGGAGAGCGTGAGCTTCCGAGTTCTCCTATATGGTGCTCTTATTAATACAATTTTGTTTTACGGTTATTTCTGTAGAAGCTGTAGAGTAACGGATTGTGGGAAATATCTGATTCTATTGATCGTCAAGGATTGTCGGGATAACATTGTATTCTATGCTGATTTGGAAAAGGCTGGAGAGATCAAATCCAAACTGGAAATTCATAAAATCGTCACGAAGTTTGAGTCGGATTACGATGTATGTACGAATACAGTATCGCCTCATGGGAATTTTCTTATTAAATGTGAATTTTACAGTACATCACCAACACTGGATCTAAGGTATATTTCCGGACAAACAAAAACGCCCCAAATTACCGAGTCATTGCGATTGATTTGAAGAATCCGGCTGAAGAAAATTGGAGTACATTAATCAAGGTAATGACGGTATTTTCATAGATAGTTTAGTTGATACAATACTTGTCGTTGTTTGCAGGAACATGAGAAGGACGTCCTGGACAGAGTGATGTGTGTGAATGGTGATAAACTGATGCTGGAATATATACGTGATGTTAAGGTTAGTGCAGCTTTAGTTTAGTTGTAGCTTTTCTGTCACATTGTCTTAATGAAGTGTTCCAAGAAAGATTGAATTGGTTGGGACAAAAATCACATACATGCATTGTTGGCACATAACCCATAGATGACCCTAGGCCTAGCTTCTCACAACCACTGGGAGCCGCCTGCAATTTTATGCCGAATCTGTATGGCTGAATTTAAAAGCTTTGTCGGGACAGTTACATATATTATCTTATTTGTGTGTGACATATGATTCACCTGGGTGCCGTGACAAACGTCATAGGAAGTTGGTAGACTCTTTAGCTAGCCAAATATAAAGCACACTCGATAAAGAGTTGAAGGTACTAGGATTGATTGGATAAGTGGTACAATAAGTCTGTCTAGCTACAAATCAGATTCAGTTAAAGGTCTAGGCGTACTGCACATCAGCGCTGCATTAGGTGTCTTCATTGGGTACTGCCTTATAGGCATGAAATAAGACTTGGCTTACTGTATGACTGGAAGGAAAACATTCTTCACTTTTTCTTTACATGTCCGACTCTGTCCTTAAAGCAAAAACTCCTTCTCTGAACTTTCAAATTCAACAATCGAAACAACTTCAGAACTACAGATATTAACTGTTTCTTGCGCTTCATTGGACGCTCAAACTCATTCACTGATTAGGGGAAAACAATTTCTCCTCCAACCATAGTGGTCCAAATGAGAAGGTTTTGGCTGAAAGCCACTTTAACCTAAGCAATCCCAGTATATAACTTAACCCCAAGCCAAGGTTCACCCAATAATGTCCAAAATTATCCACTTAAACAAACACTTTGGTTTATTATTTTTTTTTTTTTAGAGTGCCCTGCAAGCGCATTCCCTTGAAACCGGTGATCTGATACGTACATTCGATATAGACATCGGAACCATTGGCAGCATTTCAGGTGAAAAGAAGTATTCGGAAATTTTTTATCATTTCACTTCGTTTCTGACGCCGGGAACAATCTATCACTTTGACTTTGCCAAACCAAACGAGGAACCAAAAATATTCCGTGAAATTACTCTCAATCTAGAGGGTTTCGATAAGAACGACTACAAAGTCGAACAAGTATTTTACAGCAGTAAAGACGCAACAAAGGTTCCCATGTTTATCATTCGAAAAAACAAAGAAACCGTCACACCGCGCCCGTGCCTTCTCTATGGATATGGTGGATTCAACATCAGTTTGCAACCTTCGTTTGGGATAACTGGTTTGTTGTTCATAGACGCCTTCGACGGTGTGCTCGCCTTTCCCAATCTGCGCGGTGGTGGCGAATATGGTGAGAACTGGCATAATGCCGGTCGCCTGCTAAACAAACAGAATGTGTTTGATGATTTCCAAGCGTCAGCGGAATATTTAATAAACAACAATTACACAAGCAAAGATCGGATTGTGATTCAAGGAGGTTCCAATGGTGGCCTGTTGGTTGGTGCGTGTATTAATCAACGTCCGGATTTGTTTGGCGCTGCTGTAGCGCAAGTTGGGTAAGTTCATAGATAGTAAGGTTTGGGGTGGTTGAACATTGAAAATTAATTTATCTTACATAGCGTCATGGATATGCTGCGCTTCCATAAATTCACCATTGGCCATGCTTGGTGCTCGGACTATGGCAATCCATCAGAAAAGGAGCACTTCGATAACCTGTACAAGTATTCACCGGTTCACAATGTGCATAGTCCCAAAAATGGTACCTGTTTCAATTGTATTTGTCTAAATCGCGGATTTTTAACCTTCTCTGGCATCCATTACAGCTAACGAAGAGTATCCCTCCACTTTGATTCTAACTGCCGATCACGATGATCGTGTTAGTCCTCTGCATTCGCTGAAATTTGCTGCCGCTCTACAAGAAGCCGTTCGGGGCTCGGAGTTCCAGAAGAAACCAATTTTGTTGCGTGTCTACAGCAAGGCGGGACATGGAGCCGGCAAACCAACGTCCAAACGTATTGAGGAAGCCACTGATATTTTGACTTTTATGTACAAGAGTCTGAATGTGGATGTGGTCAATCTGTGAGCGGAGCCCTTAGTTTAGAACCAGTTGCAAGTGGAAGAAACAAATATTACAAGTTACAGCATTTCTGCCATATTTTAATATATATACCTAAATCATCTTCTTTTTTTTATAACTGAAAAAAATATTGAAGTGTTACAAAAGTCAAAAATAAACTAATCTTGCTTTAAAAACAATTACTTTGTATATAAATACTAGCTGACCCAGCGAACTTCGTTCCGCCCAAATTCATTAATGTACCTAATAAAATTTATAATTCTGAGCATGCAGAACGCACGTGCTGCTTTATGAAATAAATGAAGTACATATTATAGCAATATCGATGGGTTTGCTCACACGTGAGCACGCCATATACAATTGACCATGTCAGAAACATGGGAATTGAATTGATGCCACAAATATCCAGCGATTGTCCTTGCGACTATTTGTCATAGTGAAAGCGAGGCACACGGAAAATTTAAGACGCTCAAATACGAATGGCAAATCGTTCTGAATAAGGGGATTCCGCTGAATGAAAATGTTGGCATTTGAATTTTTCCCTCAAAATCGTTTGCTGCATGACATTCGATTTGAGATTCTTCACAATCAAATCAAATGCGTTCCGTTGCAAACTTTCGGAGCATTTAGGTTGCGAAACAAAATTATAACTGAGCCGACTTTCAATTTCATCCTATCTTTTAAATACAGCAATACGAATAAAACAAAGAAAGAATCATGAAAATTGGCCCAGTGGATATCGAGTTATAATTATATTATATTTATGTAGATATGTGGAATAGATAATGTAAAGGGTTTTTCAATAAGAGCGCTACAAACGTTTTTTTAAATAAAACAAAAACGGTTTTGGATATCAATGAAATTCTTAATTCCTGTGAAAGTACGTTCGATGCCATTATGTATGGAACTCGATTTCTTTTGCATGGCCACCACGGGCACGCTTGCAGAAGTCCAGACGTTGAACCCAATTTTCGACGGTTTTCAAGCATAAATCGGCCGATACTGCTGCAATTTCACGTAGTTCATCAATCGTCGCTGGCTTGTTGGCATAGACCATATGACTTGACGAAGCCCCACAGGAAAAAGTCTAACGGCGTCAAATCGCACGACCGAGGCGGCCAAGCGACTGGACCATTTCGTGAGATAACACGTTTTCCGAACTTGGTTTCCAATAAATTGATTGTGACATTCGCTGTGTGGCTTGTGGCGCCGTCCTGTTGGAACCACATGTCTTCCAAGTCCATATCATCCAATTGGGTTATCATTGAACGGTAGCGATTCCCATTCACAGGAACGTGCCGGTCTTGATCATCACGGAAGAAGTCCGGCCCAATGACGCCGCCGGCCCATAAACCACACCAAACCCTAATTTTATCGGGATGCAATGATGACTCATGGAGGACGTGTGGATTTCTGCCTGACCATTACTGCATATTTTGTTTATTGACGAAGCCATTCAGCCAGAAATGATGACGACCATAAATTGGACGTAGCGCTCTTAACGTATCGCACGCAGTTTTCACAAATCACTAACTTACCTTTGAAATAGCCAAAATACAGAAAGGAAACGAACGAAAAGGGTTCAATTGAAATTTTGAATACAACTGGAAAAAGAGAACAAAACACTTAACGATCGAACAAAACAATAATAATAATAGTAAATTTAAAAATTTTATTTAAAATTAATTTGACTTTCTTTCAAATGTTGTTTTATTTTTCTTTCTTGATTTACAAAAGGGTACAACTTCTTTATCAGTACACATTAGTGTACTCCTCCGTGACCACACAGCCCAAATTATCAAATCACAAAGAACATATACTGTGCTATCAAATGGAATGACCGCCTACAGCGCCACCTGTTGAGAATTTTTCAATTTTTCTTTTTTCCTAAACCTTCGCGGAGTAATTACGAACAAATCCGCAGAAGGAAGTATCCAATTTGGTCCAGTCGTTTTCGAGTTTTAAGCATCCGAACAAACCAAGATCCATTTTTATATATATAGATTATGTTCTAGAGATAGATACGTAGTTTAACATACTTGTCAGTTCATTTGTGTTAGGGGCGTAGATAAGACGCGTTCTGGTGCGAAATGTGAGTTGCGGCGTTGACTTATCGATTACTGTGTAAGGAAGGCGCAGTGTCTTAGTGGTTAGTTTGTTGGACTACTAAGCGAGGGGTCCCAGGTTGGAATCCCGCAACTTAGGGTTTTTTCCACTGCGCCACCTCTCGCGAACGTCTGACAAACATCCGAGAGTGTAACTGTCTTGAAAGAACTTCTCAATTAGCCGTTTGGAATCAGCATAAAATTGTAGATCCCTTCCATTCGTTCCAAATATGAAACTCACACAAAGCGAATGGTTGTGAGAAGCTAGGCCTTGGGTCGCTCGGAACTGTTGCGCCAACTAATTATAACTATTATTATAAGGAAGCACAATTCGACGTTTAGGGCACGACTGGAGATTAGGTCAGACTTTCCTTATGCATAACGTTCCAAATCAAGGGGCATGGGACCGAGCCTTGTAACACACCGCCACGGCATTGGTATTTCGATAAGCCGCCTGATGATTACTGGCTGAAGCCAATCGTGTCTAAAAAACAGACGATATGGTCTTTGGATTCGCATTTCGTTTCGGCAGTAGCACCAGTCCTTCCAAGGCTCTGCTAAAGATGCGTTAAATATTAAAGCAAATAAGTTGTGTGAAGTTTAAGTATCGACTTTAGAAGCTTTATTTGGAAACCAATGCAGTCTCGAAGTTATTCTGTTGTGTACCATCTTCCATGCTTAGAATGGTTAGGTTAGGGTACGAGGCCACGGCGAGTGCCGCACTAGAGGCGGTTGATGCTTACATTAGCAAGTTCGCCCGAGACCTTCGAATCAGAACTCGCCTTGATATAGTCTCCTTCGGGTTGAGTGAGCAAGTCCGAAGAACGTGAATAATAGTCTCCTTTTCCTCGTCGTCCATGCAGATTCCGTAGAAATCGTTTGCAGAAAGGCCCAACCTGAGGGCATATCTTCATATCTGCATTGCTCCGTAATGACTCCTAATAATAGATCACTGATAAATGTCTTTAAAATCTGCGGTTGAAAGAGTTTGCATGTATTTAAAGCCATGTAAGAGATTCTCCTTCTCCGGTAAAATCGACACAATTGTGTCACTCCTATTAATTTCATCGGCGCAACAATTAGCGCAAATGCCCCAATTGCCAGACACCCAAAATAGGTAATCCAAATGATATCGTTGTTTCCAAACGATTTCTAAGGTCTGCTTATTTAGACTGCGGTAGTAGAATTCGCAGCGTTTTTTGCAACAGTATCACTAACGGAAGTAGAGCATTGAATTCCGTGAACACATCACATTAGGATTCCACCGAGTTTAAAGACAGCTCCCAAAAACAGAAAATAACACTAAAGACCTGTGAAACTCATCTGTACATGAACGCCAAGAAAATAGAGTACAAAATAACACTTCAATTTAAATGCTCATTTATTAAGCAAGTAATAGTTTAAACAATTGTGCACAAGCTTAACTTTGTTAGCTGGTATAGATATATATATATAATATAATAATAAACAAATAATATCGGTCTCTCCACAAAAATTTCGTACAGTTTGACCGTTTATACGGATTTGTGTGACAGTTCTCGATTCTTCATGGTTATGCTCAACACATCGTCGATAATCATCTCGGCTATCTGCCAAGCAATCTCTTCTTGTATCTTATCATCTGGAATGTTGACAAGTTTTCTAACAACACTTTTGATTGTACTACTGCCCAAGGACCAATTCTTCGACGCCGGACATATGTCAAAGTCCCTTTCGTAGCGGCCCAGTGAATTGACACGACCAAACTTCAGGCCATTGGACTGTTGTCGCTGCCATAACATGTCGGGATTCACGAAATGCCTCGAATCGATGTGCATGTCCTGCGAGCTAGTATTTGTTGAAACGGTGCTCTTTTGGGTGTGATTACTGTGGCTCTCCATGGCCAACAGCGTATTGTGCTGTGAGATAAAATGCTTTCGCAGATCCTTTGTGTTTTTGTTTGTGCAATCTGACATGGTTTTGCGGTGCTTGGTGATCTTCTGCTGTGTCTGTTGTTGGTTACCAACATCAAGACGCTGCTTGTGATCACTGAGTTTTGACTGTAGCTCATTCAAGTACTTTGAGTAAAGTTCAGATTCGATGAAACTCGGGAAGAACTCCTTCTCCAAGTAGGTTTCGATAATTTTTAATGGCCGGTCGAAGCAGCGGCTTATCCTCGCGTTTGGCTCATTGCTGCAGATGCATTCCTCTACGATACTGCGTATTCGATCCGAGATTCTCAGTGGAGAGTCGGCTTGTAGGGAAAAGTACTTTTCGTAGAGTATCATTGCATCAGACTGACATTCGTTTCGATTGAAACCGGAAATGGTATTGCTTTCGTAGTGTCTGCGAAAATGAATGGCAGCCATCCAGAAGTCCAGACAGTTGCGCTTGTTCTCTTGCTCCAGGTACTCCATAAAGTAGAATAGAGCCGACTCGCTGTATAATATATCGATTAGAGTCATCTCGGAGCTGCTAAGCAACTCAATGCAATACTTGCAGTACAGGTCACTTTGCAGGAAGTCATACAAATATTCGTGCTCGAGCTTGTCCAGCACATACTGTTGGGCGTTTTCGAATAGGTTTGTGGGTATCTTGTGGGAATGACACGACTGGCCGTCGGAACAGAGAGCGAGTGAAATTTCCGACAGAATGCCTACAGGCAGCGGCACATATTGTTCTGCGCTCGGCATGAAGTACTTTTTGTAGATACAAATCGCGTCAGTAGTCTGACAAGTGTGCTTCGAGCTGGAGGACGCTGTGCTTTCCGAGCGCTCCAGTTGACGTTTGTTCTTCTCGGCATATATTTGACTTTTTTCGTCGTCAGTCAATGACTTCCGCATAGACATGTCGTAGAGAGCCTTTGAACCAGGTACAGAGGTGTTGCTTTCTTTTGGGGATTCATCGCCAACGGAGTGCTGACTTTGAAGCGAAATCGCGTCACTATTGATGAATTCATCGGAAACAGCAGCACAAGAGCAGCAGTATTCACTCGGCACATCCAGTGATTTTGTTGGTTTCCCATTTTCGGAAGCCACTTTAAAGTTTTGAGTGTCTAAGTAGAATTTGATTAGCGGAAGAGCCTTTTTCGCCTCCAAAAACTGTACGAAGTAGATTAGGCAATTTTTTTCGTTGACGATGGCATTGAGATTCATAGAGAGGCGTGAATTGCACTCAAAAACAACATCTTCGTCGGTCGTGTCGTAGAATTCATCGATATTGATTGAATCATCACATGAACTAGTCGATGGACACAGGGAATGTCGTTTCCTATCGTTTCTTCCTGGCTGCGAACGTTCGCTTGATGTGCGACTAGACCTCTTAAAGTATTTAAACATTTCGTGGATTATTTCGATAGGCTTACATCCGGGGTGTGCAGCTGCTTTGGTGCACTCATTACACGAGATTTAGTAGTTTCTCTTACTGTTGCAAGAGGTGGCCACATACACGAATATTAAATGATGCCACAAATCCGGGTTCTATATTATCTGTGCTGATTGCTTTTTACTTTGTTTTATCAACAAACACACTTGCAATAGTTATATCACGCCGACGGCGCACATAAATTAGTTTCTTTTGTATCAATTAAACGTTTTTTTTTTTTCTTTTGAAGAAATTTCTCTCAGCTTAAACCATCAACAAACTACGTACATATCAAAAATCAGCTGCTTCTGACATTTTTGCATTTGCCAGAGGATGGTATCATGCATGCGTTCAGTTGGCGCAGTCGTTAAGATTCAGTGCTGACAATTTCTTTTGTCTTAGCGCTTTATTATAAAATGTAGTCAGGTAGGTAGGTATTTACCCAATTCTTGGGTTTGAGCATTTTTAATGTTTTGACATAACGTGTCCTATTCTGGAACGTAAGACAGATCTACCGTGAATGAACCTTGGTCTCTACTCGGTACAGTGGGTTTTATTGTTAAGCAGAGATGAAATAATTAAAAGAGATGGATATCTCTCGTACGTCTATCCCCACAAAAACCATTTGTTAACATTGTTGTTTTTGTAATTTCAACCCACGTCTGTGAATACGCCAGCCACCATTTCTTTTGTATGTTAGACTCGGCTTAAAATAGTAGGTCCATTCCATTATACGTCCCAGAAGAAGAAAACTCACACAAATCACAAACTAATGACTGTGAGAAGCTAGGCTGAGTGTCGTATATGGATCTATTGCGCCAATTATTTATTTATGTATTTTTTATTATGTTGAATCAGTGGTCGTCGTACTTGTAATAGGTTTCATCAATGGAACACGCAAATAGAATCGGTCTGGCTATGTACCTTCAAACGTTTTCTGTAGAAACTGTAGATGTGAGGAGAAGGAGGAGACTATCCTCTACTTTTTTCTGTGCTTGCTCCGCTCTCTCGCAGAGGAGGCGATTTTACCTGCGGGTTTTCTACTTAAAATATAGTAGGTACTGATCTTGTTAACACTGAGACCGACGTTAGATGTCTACTTTGCTTCATTAGAAGCTCAAATTCTGATCACCACCTGACCAACAGCTTGATGCAGTTTACATTTTATACAAAACCTGTGAAGATGGTGGTTATAACGTTAACCACAAGGCTCGGGGGTCTGGCAGTTCTTTTTCAATGAGTACCTAGCATATACTGGTGTTCCTCTTACGAATTGTCCCTCTTCCCCGAAATACAACGAAGGAATTTTATTCCGGCATTTTGTATTCGCGAATCCTCTTTTTAGACATGAACATAAAAGAATTGGAACAAAAACCAAATAGCAATATAATTCATGAGATTAAATTCTAGGATAGGATCATCTATACAACTTCAGTACAAGACTGGAAGTCAAGTTAAATTTCTTTCTACCGTTTATTTTCAGTTCGCTGGTACTTGCTATACAAGTTTCAGTAAAGTTGTAATTGTTGTGACGTAGAAAGCTCAATAGCATTCCAGTTATAATCAATTTACTCATCTGAAGTGGCAGGATCAGACGGATAAATGTTCGAACAGCAGAAATCGGTTAGTCAGCGCTACCTTTTGTCATGTCTCTGCCTAGTGCACATTCCTAGCTGCCGACATCCAATATTGTCTTTTGACTTATTTGGAAACGCATCGTATGTGAGAATCACCTGCTGATAGGTGTACTTATTTAAAATATGCTATTTACAAATGTATAGCCACTCCAGCCGTCCACCAGTTACTCACCCACCTAAAAAAAAAGATCCCCTTATTGAAAAACATCGAATACTCAAATACACTCAAAAACCAATTTTTATTTGATTTCATCCGTTTTATAAAATTCGGGAATAATGTATTCCGTTTGCTCTCTCTCTCTCATTCCCGTTCCTCTTCTGAATTGCGAGTTCACTTCTCCTCTGGTTGTTTGAAGACAAATGTCAAGTTGCACTTGCCGCAATAGTGACGATCCTCGTGGGCAGCCATGAAGACACCAGCGCCACAGTTCTCACCGGGACATTCACGTCGCAGACGGTGAATCTTGCCGTTCTCATCAACCTACGTAAACGAAAGAATTTCAAATTACTTGTCATGTGGTAGCACAGCGGGCAACACTGCGTCGATTTCAATGTAAGCTCAAGATCAACAAGACTCAAGAATTCCTGTAGATCGTTCATTGTCTGTGGTCTCTTGCGCTCAACTAACCTTATAGTATTTTAGCACGGCTAGTTTGACCTTCTTCCTCTTGTGCTTGATCTTCTTGGGGGTGGAGTAATTCTTCTTCTTGCGTTTCTTGGCACCACCACGAAGGCGGAGCACCAAGTGCAATGTCGATTCCTTCTGAATGTTATAGTCGGACAAAGTGCGTCCATCTTCCAGTTGCTTGCCAGCGAAAATCAATCGCTGTTGATCTGGAGGAATTCCCTCTTTGTCTTGAATCTTGGCTTTAACATTTTCGATGGTATCGGACGGCTCCACCTCGAGGGTGATGGTTTTGCCCGTTAGGGTCTTGACGAAAATCTGCATCTTGGATGTGTCAGACGGTCACCTGGAAAGACAGAAGAGGCGAATATTTAGCAAACGATTTACAAAACAAATATGTACAGAAAAAAAAAGACCAAACACGAAATGTATGTTTACGTTCACATTTTATTTTGTACCACCATCACATTCTTATTCACTAACATCTAGAAGCTTAAACTAAGAGCACAGCATTGATGACGCCATCGTTCTCTGGATTGTTTGTCACCTGGGCGTATTTACCCCAGACAACTTTACCGGTTTGCGTCACCAGGCCCAGCTCCGAGATATTCACCTCAATCACGGTACCCTTCGTGATAACTCCTAGCGATGTGAACATTGGCGAGCTGGGATTCTTCTTGACACCAATGATTGGCAGGTGGAAAGTTGCCTTCAGCTCGGGATGTGTGACATGGGCATTCTTGAAGCGTAGCGCCATTGGACGTATGAATCTCTCGAACTTTGGTGGCTTTCTGGTAAAGTTTTCCCCTACGAATGTGACTTTGGTGACCATTCGCTTCCATGCCTTGCGCTTGGTTTTGCCACTCTTCAGAACTTTGAACACTTCGGCGTCAGACTGAGCACGAACCTTGGGTATGGGGACATCCCATTTGCCAGCCTTTTCCTTTCGCTTCTGCTTAATCATGTTTGATAGTACCTTAGCGCTAGATTGGATGCCACGATCCAGGAGATAATGAGGCAAAGCGCCATCTTCGACCTTCTCCTCCTGCTTCTTGACCTTCTTCTCTTCGTGGGCCTTGATTTTCTTCTTCATTTGGATTTTCTCATTGCGGCGCTCCTTGTTGAAGAGCTTGGCCTTGATACCTCTCAACTTTCTGGCCTTGCGTGCGCGGTCTTTGGGCAGACGTGCCTCCTTTTTGCGTTTACGCTCCTCATAATCTAGCCGCCGACCGTATAGTTTACGGTGGCGCTCCATATACTCGTTCTGTGGCATTCTGAGTTATGTTCTTGTCGATCTTAGTGGCGAGTTCTAGAACGAAAAGAAAAACAGAATATCCATCAATGACCCTCCTTCAGGCAGGACGTCTATCTGTTTCAGAAATTAGTTACTTCCATTTGTTTCCACGCATTAGTCTAATTTCTGAGGGCGACAGCGTCCTGCTTTACTCACCAAAAGGAAAAAATACACTAGGCAACCAAATTAAGTTCTTTTGACGGATTTGTTCATTAGCGCGTGGTTAATAGTGAAACCGGAAAATACACGCGAAATTCCGATGGAATTCACCTTAAACTAACAGCCCGTATAAGATAATTTTAAGTAGAATCGTTTTATGTTGTTTTCAATACTCTTTAAACATTTTAAACAGTATTTTAGTTAAAAATTACAACAGTAAAAATGAACCCACCTTGATCGACACACAGCACGATGAAAAAAGAAAGATGGATGGAGGTGGCCGCGAACAGGAAATGAAAAATTCTATGATGGCTGCTTAAAATGTCTACTGCACGAAAGAGTAATGCCATACCAGGTTTTTGTGTGACAGACAGATGGCGGTATAAAAAGGAACACGTTCGGGAGCGATACAAGGCAAACAAGCTCAAGACACAGAATTGAACAAAAATAAAATTTTACAAGAACGAATAAATTATGATTATCAATCCGTTATGTTTTTCGCCTCTAAAAATCGACGAGAAAAGAAAACTTTCATGTAATATAGTATAAAGCGTTGTAAGCGCGATAAACTTAGGGGACTACTCTTATTTAACTTTAATTATTTTCAATGCGCAATTAACTAAATGAAAGTAAGCCTGCTCATAAATGAACTTTTATAAAAGTCGAGACTGCAATTTTTTGTCATGACGGGGCATCGAATGTGCTTTTTGTAAAGTATGATTTATAAAAAAATATTTTTTAATTTTATATAAGAGGGATAGTAATTGTGCGTTTTATTCTGCTTTGACAAATTTTCTCTCAATTTATACAAGCTGAAATAAGGCTTTAAGACGTTTTTAACTATAATGTGCATCCCCTAAATAAAAAACAAGGTTTTTTTTTTGGGTATACTTTCATTAACATTATAAAATGATGAACATGGCACCACTTCACAAAAGAATTCTCTTCTTCTTTACATTCCTCTAGTCAACTGTCATTTGGAAATCAAAAAATAAATTACGTTTGATTTTTTTTCGTGGGATTTTATTTACTGTTCAGCAAAATAAAAACATTTTATAGAATTCTAGTTCATATCTTATTGTTTGAGCTTCAAATTAATTTGTAAAACATACTTAAAAGTTTTGTTCTTCAAATGGATCCCGACGATCAACCTTCAACCTCAACAAAATACTTATGTATGAGTTCCCGCTACTTTTATAACATTCGATTAGAAATATTTATTTTATTTTTAGCTAAACTCCGCACCAGCAAAGCAGATGCAAACGCCATATATCCGGCAACTTTTGAGCAATTTAAAAAATACACAAAAGTGGAGGAATATGTTATAAAAGAAATGAAAAATGCAGGGCCAGATATATTCAAAATAAACTATAAAATAAGACACAAGTATTACCCTATTGTGTACAAAAAATTCTATTCAAATGAGGCTACGAGAAAACAGATGTTTCAAAACGGATTCGAACTGAAACCTATGCCTAAATTTCTAAAAGACAGGCTAATGATGATGCCAACTGGCGATGGTAAGTTCAAATGGATAATTGGACAAATTTACGAGAAACCGTATAACTTTGTCAATTCAGTATTAATAAACCCGACCATGACAAAGTTTAGGTAGTTTCATTTGTTTACATACATACCTTTTCTTCATTTTTAGTTGAGTTAACAGTTCCAGACAAGTCTAATAGCAATAAGGGCACTTCTAGTTTGTCAAAACGAATTGAACAAATAAACAAACAACTTAGTCCTAAATCTCGAAAAGAAAACTGTAACACAAAAGTTCTGAAAAGTCCAATAAATAATGCACCGATATTGGGCAGACCAAAGGAAAAACAACTTAATGTTGAAATGCAGAAAATTACTTCGTTCTTCAGCGCACTCAAGTCATCAGCAAGGAAAGTCTCCGAACCAGTTGTACGGAAACGAAAAAATGATCTTAGGCCATCAAGTGCAGAACCCAGAGTAAAACGTTTAAGAAATGCAGCTCCAAAAAACAAAACGAATCCGAAAAGAATGAGTAAATTCCCCTCGGACCTGATCAGCGATGAAGGTTCATCAAACATTCAAATAATGGTCGAAGTTCCAACACCAACAAACACCGAGTTAAGTTCAGCGATGAGCACTAAGCTGCCAACTGCAAAAGGTCCAGGCCGTAAAGTAGAGCCAAGAAATAATCATAGAATAACAGGAACAACAAATCGCAATAAGCGAAAGGGCACCAAAAGTCAGCCTAGAAATCGTGGCGTTCCAACTATTTATTCCAGCGATGACACAGACATAGAATCAAGTAATATGATTGATGATCCAGGCTCACTAGGCTCAGACGTAGTTAGAGTTTGTGAAGATATCTGTCTTACACCTGAAAAGTCACCACTTCCGCGGCGTAATAGAATGGAGAACTATGAGCCCCATTCGTTGAGTCCGCAAAAGAAAATTCTGCAGGATGATGCAGATGCGGGCATGTCGTTGTTCAACCTATCCGAACGTAGTTCTCCCATATTTGTAAGTTTTGATTTGCAAAATTTAATCATTCTATTAAAAGCCATATTATTTCACAGAACCGTTCGTCGGTCGTTGGGATAGAAGGATGTGCGGAATTTGAGGGAAACGTCGCAGCAAAGGAAATCGAGTTTCCCCGAGAAGATTTCATAAGTGTTGACAGGCTAGAGGCGATACGAACGCATTCCGCGAAAGTAAGAGCATATATAAAGCATCTACTGAATTTAGAAATAGAAAAAACACGGGAAAAGGTGAGTTGTATTACAAAGAATAATCTTCGGTTCGCTTCTTAACTAAATTTAATAATTCAACCCAATGGGTGCTTATAATTTATTCCCTTACGTGGTTTTGATATAAGCACCAGTTCAGGTCTACAATAATTCTACGAATTCTTGTTACTCCATTTCTAGGCTTCGCAATTGTCATCGAGATCTAAAGTTGTGTCAGCCTTTTTACAAATGTCATTTGACGAATACAAGTGCTTAGTAAATGCAAATAGGTTGTTGCAGTATGGAAAACTAGCCGACAATGTCACCACAAGTCTTAAGAAACAATATGAAGCAATAGTGAACAAAAAGAAGCCATGGCTCAAGGGGGTGTATGTAAAACTCCCAACATTGATATCGTTTTTGCAATCAAAGGGAATCTCACAGCCGATTCAATTGCAGCACATTCCACCACGGATTTTAAGTTTCATAGACGTCATGGCCAATACAAATTTAAAAGAATCTGTTAGCTTTAGCAGCGACAAACCCCCAGACAGCTACAAACTTTTACTGCATCTATGTAAGAAAGAATATCGAAAGTGCTGTGAAGACGGTATATGGAGCGACGGAATTCACTTTAATGACAGTTCGGTGGTAAGTGTTGCGGCTATTTTTTTTTCGAATTGCTTACAGCATAAACTTCTTCTTGCACTAAATAACAGATCGAAGCGGAAGCAGTTCGTCTTCTGAATGTGGATACATCTGGAGGTGAAGTTAATGGGGGAGTGTGTTGTGTGGAGGCACAAAGTGCTGTTCCATCTAAAGAGTGCTTGCAGCTTGAACAAGTGACATACGCATCGGCAGTAAATCCACAGGTGGTTGAAGATAAATCTGAACAGTCTGAGAATAGTAAGCCTAACCCTTCGCTGAAAAAGAAGAAGAAGCGAATTATCAACTCATTTCAAAATGACCAGGTAATCGAAGATTACTTGGATGCCATGTTCCAGGACTCAGATTTTGAATCAGAGACAACACAGTGCCCAGCTATAACAGATCATGATTCTCCTTCCGTCACTCCGACGCTGGTGGCAGGCATAGACAAGCCTGCAGACCAGAATAAAGACCCAGCCATTACTGCGGCACCTACCGAAGCTTTAATACTCTCCTCCCCGAAGAGATCGGTGGGCCCAGAAGAAGTTACAGAAGCGACTAAGATACCTACATTCTCGGACAATTTACTTCCTTTAAAGGAATCAGAAGAAGTACTCGAAGACGTTAATGTACCTGTTGAAATGACTACACCTGCTGAAATACTTATCCCTGCTGAAGTGGCTGCGCCTACTGAAATGGTAGCCCCGGAACCACTACCTGGAATATCAGAAGAATCAGTGGGCATAACAATAGACGATACACCCGATTCCGCTGGAGAACTTTTAAGCGACATTATTTATCCGAAACATACACAAAACAAGTCAGCAGATCTTATACCTCCATCACCAAATCTTTTCCAATCGAGCGGTGAAAGCCAGATTAATTGTACCCAGGCTCAGGATATTAACGCACAGCCTACGGAGACAGTATACCTTCCATGTAAACACAGCCTGACCTACAGTATGACCTACAACACAGAGCAGAACAATTTAACTGTATGTGTACATCCGACTAGTGACAGTGAAGATCCGTTTGTTGAAATAATTAACAATCAAGAGGACAACATGCTGACACAACTGCCATCGCTGGATTCTGGTTTAGTTGTGAAACAAGGTGAGTCTTAGAGAATAAGTTAGATGCTTTGGACATTTGTCAATTGGGAAATGAATTTGTTCATTTGTTCCAACGTGAGCACTAAGGTTTCAATAAGTTTCCCTTTTCATTCGTGCCAAAAGTAAAACGTACACCTGTGAAGAGAAGAGAAAAGGTTTTAGAAAAAAATAGAGCTGGATGAAATCAGCGAAGAACCCTTTATCGTAGTATGTATTGCTTTATATGCCCAATTGATTAGCAGCCTATACTTGTAGTGTTGAGCAACAGCATATAGACATGAGCAGTTCGACTAATAGGATAGCTGTATCCAACATTTTTGTTAGGTTCCCCTTCCTAGCTTAGGTATTATAGTCATCTGCCGTCTGTGGCTTGATGTCTCTACGCGCTATATATGTCTGCCATCTGACAGCTCGTAAAGTTCGCTTTTTTTCTCCAAAGACGGGATCGAGAATCAATTATTTAAGTGTAGTTTACGGTGCGCCACTGAAGCGCTGAAAGCTTTCGTACAGTGATTTCAAGATATTACGAGATCTTTAGTAAGTTATATGCTATGTCAAGATGTGCTACTGTGTCCATGTCATTTTTGTTGTTAAAAGATCTCGTCGGTTTGCATCTTCTGAGAATGACTGGTTTAGTGTTTTAGAATGTGCTTTAAGCCCGCGGCTCAGTTCCGTGTATGCCCCCGGAAAACGTTCAGTGTTTCATATAGAATATTAAAGTGAATCCTTGCTAATAGAACGCCAGCAATTATTTCTAAACAATGTTTGGAGTTAATTTGAGCCTTGGTGCACTTCAATTCCGGTTCGGCAGAAAACCATTGAAGCAATTCGTTTCGCTTTATGGCCGGAGGCAGATTATTGCTGTCGACTAACCTTTCCCGTTCGGGTCGGAACAAAGGCTTACTACACTGGCCATGGAAAAGCCGCTTTCCCGACTTGATCAAACAATAAACACAGTAATCGATAAGTGAAGCTACTAAAACTCCACACCCTGTAATATATATTTCTGCCATCAAATCAAGATCCCTCGACATCGAAGTAAGTATAGCAGAACGTTTTTTTGTATGTCCAACATTGACACTCATTTGTTGGTTTGTTTAATACCCCATGACCCTGTAGCGAATATATCTCGAACATGGTCAATCTAATTCTTTCTCTTCTTTCTTTCAGAACTCCTTTCCCAGCGATATGTTCCTAACAAAGCCTACAATTGTTCACCCGACGATAGCTTGGAAATTATAGAGGTACCTCCGCCCGAGCCATATGTAATCGAGGATTCTCCAGTTATGACACCACTACTAAATATACCAACAAGGCAAGCATCGAACGAGTCTGGTACAGAAGTAAATCAGTTGAATCATAATAATGAATCTTTGATCGCACCAGCGGTGACAGTTGAAAAAGCTGTTGAAAGTGAAGGATTGTCCGCAGCATTCGAATCAGAATTACCTGAGACTAAAGTGTTTATTCCTCTTCTACAGAATATAGGTTAGTATGAAAAACAGGCAATTGACGTACTTTAATAAGCATTTCCCGAGAATCTGGTGTAACTTCAAAATTGAGCCGAATGTCTATGCTATACATATAGTTCTCCAATATCAACCAAGTAATTTGTTTCCAGTCGGGTAACTAAATCTATTCCGATTCTGCCTTCCGCAAAACATATTTTATGCGTCATATTCCTCTCTGCAAAAACTCAATTCAATTCAATTCAATTCATTTATTAAATGGTTTGTACATTAAGATATGATCTTTTACAGTGCTTAGTAGTTTACACATCAGTTATAATAATTCAAAAATACTTAAATCTAAATCTAATAATAATATTTATGTTTAAATCTAAGAGTGAGATAGGATAGAAGCGGGCCTAAAGAGAGAAAAAGAAAATAGAAAGGAGAGTGGATAATTATTTTTAAAATCATTCAAATTCAATTTGATTTGTACCGTTTAGTGCGGCATAAGAAGTGACAGTTGCTTATATCGCATCGATTCCGCGAGCGCGTAGTATTATTTTCGAAAGTTCCTTTAATTAGGAAGACAATACGAGATGAATATCGCATTTGGTTTGGTAACCATTTCTGGTTATCTATATTCGCTAGAATTTGCTTCAAAGTTCGTCATCTGCCAGCCTGTTGTGACAGGATATCTCTAAAATCAACGATCAAAACATCGCAGCTTTATCTAATATATTCCCAAAATTGTTGAATTCATTTCAGTAGTCTCTTCTCAGCACATTGTTCCCGAAGAAGATGGAAGTAATTTCACTGACAGCGTTGAAATTATAGACGTACCACCATCCGAGCCTATTGTTATTGATGACGATGAAACGGCACCAGAACTGCTGGATATGCTACTAAGAAGGCCAACAAAAAGCACTAATCCTAATCGCGATGTCGTCAATCTGAACACATGCGATCCATCCTTTAACTGCCTGGACAATTTTCCACAAGCCCAGCAGTTTCCATCGCACTTAAGCTTCACACAAGGTCAATCGAATGTTCAACGGAATGCACATAGTGCAGCGTTTTCGAGTTCACTACGAGAGGAAGCACAAAATGGCGAGGAAAATGTAGCATCGCCTGAAGTTGAAACCGACTTCGGCGTTGTTTCATCGGGTGGTATTGAAGAGCAGTTTCAAAAGGAGGGAACAGACATTTCTATAAATGTCACAGAGGAAATCTTACCGGGTGGATCATCACAATCAATCAGCCATGTATCAATTGCTCCGCAAAATTTTCCCTCTGATGTCGATTTCACACAAAGCGGGGCCAATGATTCCTTAAAGGCGGCGTACGGTCGAGTTGCTTCCCAAACTGTTGATCAGCTATCAACACACGAATCTGATGACGACGAATCGGCGGTTTTTGTCTACGCTGCTCAAAGCAGTTATGACACTGAAGAAACTTCGAAAGGAGACCAACCGTTTGTGGCATCTGCCATGAATATTGTATGTTCTGAAGCTGAGATGCCTGTAGAGGCTGGATCAGGAGGAGATGTGCCTGAGGATCGAACTATACACGTGGATTCGTCAACTATTGTTGAGGAAACAGCTAGCAGTAGTATTCAAGAACAAAATCAATGCTCACAAGCGCCTTTGAATCGCGAAATTTTGCAAGCCTTGGAACTAGCGACCTATTGTGAAGAAGAAATTTCATCTGTGGCCCATGAAGGTACCTGCTTACAAGAGCCGGACACTGACGCGAATGATCTAAAATCTGCAAAGGCCGACGACGCTTATAAATCTAGCAAGGGCGAGTTGGTTGAAGTCGACGAATTAGAAAACAACAACAACAACAAGGAAGCTTCAAGAGAGAATCAAATACTAGGAAAACCGCAGGAAAATTGTGTTTCCGTAGATCAGCCGAAGGGAGACAGTGAAGATTTAGATCGTCAAGAGTCCGAGCACTGTCCGGACCAGCTCAGAAATGTTGAGTCATCGGAAACTATTCAACAATTCGATATTTCTATAGATGCAACTACAAGGAATGCAACGTCGGCGTGTCTTACTTTTGCAGACGAGTCAGAAGTTGTTGAGCCAGCTAGAGCTTCTTTAGAAGCAAATGACAAAGCACCGGCATTCGATCAACTAAATCCAAGTCTGTCGATGGAAGTTGAAATACCACAATATGCAGAGGATTGCGAAAGTCCTGCGCCTTCTCCTAATAAAACCGATGCGTCTACAAAACATCTACCAGAAGCTGAGTGTTTTACGTCTCTGCCGGCTGAAGATAAGCTGAGTGAAGATCAGCCACCAAAAGTTGTTGCATTTGCTGAAGATCTACAAGATGCTGATGCGCCACCAAAATTTGTTGCGAATGCATTTTCTGAAGTTCTACAAGATGTTGTTGTGGCTACAAAATATCTAACAGAAGCTGAGCGTTATCAATTTCAGCATCCTGGAGATAAGACGAAGGAAGACGAGCCTCCAAGAGCAGTTATCAATACATTTGTTGAAGATCTCCAAGAGACGGTCTCATGCAAACAAACCCAGCAAAACCGTGTTCCCTACATTGTATCAGTTGAGTCGAAGGTGCTTTCTGAAAATGCAAAAGAAATCGCAACTTTTGAAAATCATCTTCAAAATGTAAGGATATCCAGAGGTGCCCATCGAAAGCGTCCTAAAAATGATGTACAGAAAGACCAAATAGCTAGTTCTTCAGGTGGCAATAAACAAGAAACGATGCCTTCGGAACATAACAGGCAAACTGGACAATCTCAGCAAACCCATCTTCTTGCAGACAAGTCAACTTCTAAGGAATCGCGAAATAGAACCGAATTTGAAGACGCTAAGACTGCGAATTGGCATGGTGCGGGACCAATTACAGATGACTCAAAAAATGTTATGCTATCTAGTGCTTCCGAATGTAGTTTACCGGCTGAAGTGTTCGCATTTGCTACCCAGCATATCGAAGCAATGGAAATCAACGACGAAGATGGTGCTCCGGATACATTTTGTGATATCTGTCCATTAGCCGATTACTTTGAAGTAACTGTGGCAACAACCGTAAAAACCGTAAATCAGAATTCCGCCACAAACAGCCAAAACTCAGGTTCTTATCTCGAAAGTGTTTCATCTGCTTTGGAGAAGAGCTGCGGTTCTCAGACGCTTCAAGATTCATCTCACGCTATGGTCACACCGGCCGCAATCGAACATGATCCACAAATTCCTGTAAGCAGTACTACTATCACTAACATCATATCACCCAGTTCAAGTAACAGTGCTGTGAAATTGCAGCCAACACTTGGCTTTGTCGCAAGTAAAAGCGGGAAAGCAACAGTCTTCAACCAAATGACATCAAACGCCGTCCAACAGACTGAGTCACCAATCATGCCGCAAGTAATTGCTACCGAAAACACTACCGAAGTCACCGATGCGGCAAAATCCGCAACACAGAAGACCTTTACATTTCCAGCGCTATTGCCAATCGGTATAATTTCTAATGACAGACCCGACGAGATTATCGAAGGCGAAACTGTCTTAGACGACGCCGATGAAGAAGTCGTCGTAGTACCTTTCCTAATAAAAGGTCGGTTCCTCAAATCGTTTCCCTTCAAAATGTTATCGCAAACCCAAGTGCAGCTACATTGGGAACGCTCTCAGTTCTTGGGGATCGAGGTGAAATTTGAAACCAACTTGAACGACAATATAGACACTTTTGTGGAACCTCTCGAAATGGCTGTTGAAAAAGACGCAATAATTCAAAATAGCGAGGTTACTGCTTTACCCGTGGCCACATATACACAAAATATAAAGAAAACAAATATAAAAGCACCTGCACCAGAGGCTAAAGACCCAAAAGTGTGTAGGATCAGTGCTGCTAAGAAAACGAGCTTAAGGAACCAAGAAAGCCTGCAGAAATCCGACATCTCATCAACTTTGTCTGTGCCCAAATCAACAACAGTTCTTAGTTCTAGAGCTCAATCAATGCTGCCCAAAATGGTGAGAGTGGATGGAGAATCTAAAATTTCAGCACAACCAAAATTCACCCAACCCCCGCCCAAGCGAAAACCAAGTCCAACTTCCAAAAAGAAAGCAACACCCAAAAAATCCACAAAAAAACCTGATCCCGAATTGGTTCCACAAAAAGTCCATTCTTTCCGATCACTCCCCATGGGAGCTGTCAAAAAACCCCCTTCCAGCGAAACACCCACCCCCCGTGCGCCTCTAACAACAGTCGAAGAAATCGACTTCTTCATCGAAGATGCATCACAAGTTATTGCCTGCTCTAACACGGCATCACAACTCCTCGCCACCGACTGCACCTACTTTGAGAACTCAAAGCTGCTTAACAATATCGATGAATACTGCGCACTGCAACCTAGCACCAGCAAACAACCAGCACCGGAACGAGCTAACCCCAAGGTAAACACATTAAACCCTCCAACAATTCTGTCTGATGGGATCACGGCTCGGAAAGTCTGGAAAGTGCATCTGCAATGGATGACTCAAAGAAGAAATATAGTTGAGACAAGATTCATTTCAGGTGGACGCTGGCTGTCATCGTATGATCAATCGGCAAGGTTGATGTTTCATTTTTCTCCCACCACTTGGTCACACATATTCCGAGTGTTGAAAGAAATCGATCACTTTGAGTACAGACGTATGGCAGCGAAGGAGAGAAAGCATTGCCCGGTGGTTACACCGCTTCATAGGGTGCTTCGGTTTTTATTTGATACTGCGCCGCAGATTGTGAATGTTCGTTTGACCAACGACGCACACAGTCCGTTTACGATGTGTGAAAAGTCAACCCCTCTGTATAGAAAGCCGTTTCAATGCCTAACTAAGGGGATACCAGCGAGCGTCTTAGATCGAATGCAAGCCCTAAAGCGGGATCTACACGCTGCTAATTCGGATGAATAGAGAGACCTGTTCCGGGCCATGTTCCTTGCAACAGACTTGATACACTTAAAATGCCAAAATCCGAATATAATTTTTGTTTCTTCTTTCCAGAGTTAGCTGGACTGAGATTCTGATGTAGATTTTGTTGATTAGTATTTAGTTACAGTAATAAATTGAATTTATATTTAACCATGCTTCTTTATTTCATATTTATAACGAATTTCTAAGCGAACAAAAACAATTGTCTGCACTTTGGGAAATACTAAGATAGCTATCGAGTTGATAGGAATGCAGGAAGGTGGGTAAATGGGTGGTCTATGACCGTTGACACAGCTTCACTCAGACCATTCGTTGAGTTTAGAGGTACCGAAGGAAGATTTGTACTAGAATCACAGTCGTTGCAATGTCGGAATGTGGGGACACCTTTTTCGAACTTTACGAGCTGTAAAGACGTGTACAGCGGATTGGATACAAAATGCTTCGTCTTCGAGTCTAGCAGGAACAAGGCAGTCGAAGAAGACCTAGTTTTAGGTTGGGCTGCGGTGCTGGTTAACGAAATACCAAATACTATAACCAGAGAGGCATATTGGTTTCGGTTGCCCGGACAGAATTCTCACCTGTAGTAACTACACGGTGACTAAATTTGGTACACGGAACGGTTTTGTGAGCGATTGTTCGTGTTTCGTAATTCAACACCAATCTACCAGCTATGCGTGCTTATAAATTAAATTTCCTCTCAAGAGAGTATTCTTTGTAGCAACGAGGTTTCTAATGTCTGTTTTCTATGTCGAGCAAAAGCAGGCACTTTTGAACTGGATCTCCCTCTCACCAACTATAATTGGCATGCAATTATATTAAAGAAGAGACAATAAGTATGTTCATGCGTTCTACCACACCCGCAGACTATAATAAATTCGCTTTTCCCCATATTGTGTTAAAGAATTGAAGTAATGAAACTGACACGCCTATTACCTACACCCAGGGTGGCACAAAACACACCCCACCATTAGCGTTAAAGTCGTTAAATTAAATTCGCTTCCTCATGAACATCATATGTCCTCCCGTCCCGGTCGCGATGGCGATGCTACTTCTCCTCATTGATTCTATATTAATCCTGTGATTTGTAATAATCGATTTTCTATTACCAATTCCCCCTCGGGCCCTGTATGGCTTTGCCCGCCTCACGTTGTCTTGCTCTCCGTCTTCGACTAACAAAAGGCAACATTTCCTTATGCACATTCGAACATAATCCGCGAGATAGTGCCATACTGGCAATCCCCTCTAGTCCTGGGGGAATTTTTATGTCTGCGGCAGAAGAAAACAAATTCTTTGCAATAAAAAATAATCAAAGATCTGCAACCCCTGTGAGACCACCGCGGAACACTATACCAAGGTATAGATATACACTAACAAACAAACAAAAAAAAAAACAAATTCCACGCAGACCCCTCAGCGATGTGTCGCATTCACTTCTGGTGCTTGGGCTTGGTGGTGTTTTTATTTTTACTTTCATGTTACAAGAGCATAACGGAAATGTTAATGCACACAAAACTAACTCCCCTGTAATCCCATCGTAACACCTATGGGAATTCCACATCGAAATCCCAAATTCAGAGTCACAGCGGAGCCCACCTCTGTTGAACTTTGAACTGCACATGATTTTGGGTTCCCTTCATTTTTCACTCACTTTGTGTGTACCTAGTGCTAGCGACAAGCATATTCTCTCGCAAAAAAACACTACCCTCTCGGGATGAACTATTTTCAATATGAAAAAATAAAAAACAGAACCGTTACAGTATAGTAAAAAGGCAAATATACAAAACACGAGCTAGAGGAGGTTGCAGGGGACGAGAAAATAGAAAACAGAAACTAAAAACTGTTTATACACCCTCGTGCATCGGGGGGGTGTATACTGTATAGCACTTTACGTCGACACACACTCCCCTACGGCACAAGTGCGTTTTTTGTTCAGTGGGGCCCTGGTATCCAATGGGTGTGGATTGTGGAAACCGAGGAATAATATTTGCCACTTAGAGTGTATTGGCCCTGGGGTGATAGAATCCGAAAGAACATCAAGTCGGAGGATACATCAAAGTTGGTGTTTTAGTTAGAAGACTTTTTAAATCGTGGGGCATGGCTTGGGGAAGATATAGTTGAAAAGAGCAACTAGTGAAGTGGATTCATTCGCAAATAAAAAAATAAAAAGGTGGCCCTGCAATCTGTTGTTAAACAACCTCTATAAAATTGTATTTCTGTCCTGATTTCATTATTAGAAGGTCTTAGGTGGAACATCATCTCTATAGCTAAAAAGACTCAGTGAATTCAGATCAATCGTATTTGTCACTTGCGGGGGATTGATCTTGTGACATGCGCCGATGTCGTTAGTGTAGAGAAAAGACAAACTTCCTAAATCGCTATTAGTATACTTTTGAGTGGTCAGGGTACAATATTTTCTGTTTTAATAGAGGCGCTTTTGATCCCAATTGTTTTCATTAGGATATAAAGTGTGTAATAACTAACCATCATAAAAGTTTCGACAAATATGATCAACTAGGTATGTTAAAAGCTATATCAGCAGTAGGTAAAATGTATGGGATAAATGGGAGCTAGAAATAATAAAGGATTTTCCAATAAGAGGTGTTATTGTGAATGACCCGCTATTTCGGAAGCTGTCACTTTTGAAGCTTTTATTCTCTGACATTTGACAAGTAGGAACTACACCATTACTAAAAATGGAACGGTACACGCTTCAACAACGCATTGAAATTGGTAAAATTTACTACAAAAATGGTGAAAATCTTGCAGTCACAGTTCGCAAAACTGTGTCCTCGATAGCCTCACGAATTTTATCTTTGAGGTCTTGAATCGACGCTGGGCTGCTGGCGTAGACCTTATCTTTCACGTGGCCTCAAAGGAAGAAGTCGCAAGGTGTTAAATCACAAGATCTCGATGGCCAATTGTGATCACCTCTTCGAGAGATAACACGGTCCGGCAAAAAGGTGCTTCACGGGCAGCCACTTTGCGATTTGGTTATGGAAAATTTAATGAAAAGGATATGGTCCTGTATGCGTGCTCGTGGTGGCCACTTGGCTGATGTTGTTTTTCATTATTAACGACTTTATTCTTCTTTATTATGAAATAAACATCCGATCATTTATCTCAAAAAATTACATTTTTCTTTGAATACCAAAATAACACCTCTTTATTTAAATATTTAATCCGTTCGTACAAAAATGATAAAGATGTTTAGACTTCGAGAGATATTCGATTCAGACCACCATTGTCGGGTATCTTTTTGTCAAGATGGGTGTCTATGAATAGTTTCAAAATTTACTGGGTTCATGCTCCACTGAAAACTGGTCCTCAACGAGATAAAAGATTTGATAAGTTTTTCCCAAGCCGTAAAATTGAAGAACATGCATTTCGAATATAACATGGCTTGTGTTGATAACTCTTAAAGGCAGAAGCACAAACTCCAAGTGCTGCGACTACTTCGTGTAAATTACGCTATATTTTTTTAACATTTTCCCGGGCAAGGTGAACTTCTAACGCTTCCAGCAACGGCCCAAGATGCTTGCAGATATGCTTTGTCATTAAACGTCAAAACTATTGTAAGTTGTAGTCGTCTGTAAATATTTTTCTAGTAAGTGATTTTCGAAGCTGGCTCGGGGCCAAGCGAGTTTTGAAAAATGATGTCCACATTGTTGTAAAATGTCAAAATTTTCAATATTATAGTTTGGCTAGATTCATGATTCAGAAACATGTACTGGAGGCTCCAAATCATCTAAACGATGGAAATGCTGCAGGATCGGATAGAATTCCCTCAGACTTTTACAAATATTGGACAGGGGAGCTATTGAATAAATTTACTTCCTTGTTAATTCTAAGCTTTTCTTGTATTTAATGTATGTTAAAATATTTATTTTTAAATTCCGCATACTAATATTGAAACCCCATAAAACCTGCCTAATTTCTGCTTTATACAATTTGTTTCCAATTTATTCCGTTCTGAACCAAGAGTGCTAGCGCTAATGTTCCAATATAATAAATCTACATTATGTCGGAAATGCATTCGTTGTCTGTCTTGTAGGAGGCTCATATTTTGGAGTCACGTTTATAGGTCACGTTTATAAAACATCTCTATAGGGATATGTCACCGACAAGTCTGCAGATTTGTTGTTAGTGTAGAATATTCTATTTGTTGAACTGCTCGTCTCTATGCTGTCCATTAAATAAACTGAATGGGTTTTATATTTGGGCGCTGGGAGCAATATTCGATGCCTGGTTTAACCTTAGTGTTATAGCCAAAGAGGAGCTGCTTCCGGCAGAAGTACCTCTTTGCTCTAAATATTTGACTTAAATTTGAAGTAACCGATCTTGGGATATTGGATAAATGGTTTTGTCATTATGTTTCCGAATTGACAGCGACACCAAGAAGGTTGAAAGTAGAGCCGATACAATTTTATAAATAAAATATAAGAGTATAGTGCGAGGCCTGTCTTAAATGCATTAAAAATGACAAAGTTTTATTATTCCCACTTCTCAACTTTAGTTCTTCATTGAGGGAACTTATTTGATCGTGTGAGATCCGCAGATATCTCTTGTCAATCCATTTGTAGTTTCCTAGATATTTAACTATTTCGACATTCCTTGCTTTTTCCATTATCTTGAATAGCAAAGAACATAAAGCTATTGGATGGTTATTTTTTCCGTAATAGGATTTCCTCCTTTTCGGAATCAATTGGATGGGAGCGGTCTTCTAGCAGGAGGGAGTACGGGATGTTGAACAGCCAACAAAGTATACGGCTACGATTACACATGTCACTTTTTTGACATGCCGACGTCATTACGACTTAAACACTTGTCGTACATTTTTCACTACGGGTGATCGCCTGTCAAGCGAAATAAACAAGTGTTTTCTGTTTTCCTTTAAAGTTTATTGTTCACAGTATTGAACTTGTTTATCTTGGTGGTTATAATTCAACTACTTAATTTGTCAAAAGAACGTCAGAGGAATGCTTCGTTCCACGAACCATACTTGCTGAGTTTATAGTTTTCAATAGGTCAGCCGAATGCATTGTATTGATTTTCTTATTTTGTTTCCCAATAGGTTAACGAATGCTACTTTCTTGTTTAATTCCTCAATTCGTTCGTTGACACTTTTATGTGACAACATAAAGTTTATTGTTGGAGGTTGCTTTGAAGCGCTCGTGGTTAAAGGTTTACTTCCGTCATCCACGAATTTCTGTTATGGATAGAGGCGGCTATAGTTGTGTATACAGTGCCAAAAACGTGCAAACATTATTGGCGTGTAAACGAGTAAAATCATTATCCTTTGAACACTTTCGCCTTACAAAATACCGACCCAGCCCTTTCTGTGCGGGTGATAATCCAGCGATAAGTCTTCCTTCACTAAAGTTAGCAAAGAAAAGCAACTGAAACTACACTTCTTGCACATGGGCATTCACAGACAAGATCTAAGATAGCGCCTTGAAAGCTGCTGCAGTTGTATTGTGTGTTTGCTGATATGATTTGCGTCTGTTTAATTAAATGGTGTCAATTTGTTCTTTACATTTTTTAGCCGATAACATTTTTTGCTATTCCTACCAATTGGGATGTAAAAATTGCTGTTATCGACCATTTTCGTTTGCATTTTCACTCTCGGCGTGAAGTGAATGTCTTTCCGTCATTCGCATATTTCGTTTAGGGAGGGCTCTTCTGCAGAATTGTTCTTGCTGCCTTCAAAGATTGTAAATTATAGCGAACAAATTTACATTGGGGATGTGTTAATGAGTGAAACTAGTTCACCTTGATAGCCGCTGCATTCGATGTGAAGCTTGTACGAGATGTTTATGCATTTAAGCTTGCAGAAAATTCCAACTCCTCCTGAAGCTAGTTCAACTTTTAATTTTTCAGTATTTATTTGGATTTCTATAGGACACTCGTATTCCCTGTAAGACGAGTGCTACTACTATAAGTGTTCTTAATGCAATTGGACCCCTGATAGACTTACTAATACACTAAAGTAATTTCGTGTGGTACTTATTGGTTATATTTTGTATGTAACTTTTTTTTTAAACCTTTGCCAAAAAACAAAATTTAGGGGGTCTTCTTGATGTAACCTAAATTTGGCAGCTCCACGATTTTTTTTACAATCTGACGAAAAACGAGAACAGGCAGGCTTGAGTTCAGCGCTCTGATCAAGTTAGTTTTCCTTCGACTGTCTTCGAAACGATAGACCGATTAAACGATATCGTGCAGATGATGACGTGATCTTCCACCAGGAAGATCTGTGCACTACTGGGTTGCACGAAACTTTCTCTCTCATTGCGAGGCACAGGGAAATAACTTCACGGGCAATAACTTCACATGGGGAATAACTTCACCTCGAGTGGGAAATAACTTCACTTTTTTTTTGTGGAGTTATTGCCCACTGAAGGTGAGCAATTCCAATGTTTATGAATTGTGGGCTTAAATAATTGTCGTCGCATGTTAAGAGAAATGATGTCCCACAAAAAACTGCAGTTTTTGCTCACATTCAGTGAGAAACAACTTCAGATAAAAAAAGTGAAATTATTTCCCACTCAAGGTGAAGTTATTTCCCTGCACCCATTGCGATTGGTTTCTTTTGATTATAATTGACTTTCAAAAGTTTCGTTAAAATCGTAAAGAGCTGTATAAAGAAATATAAAATAATTAATTTTCTTCGAGTGAGTATGGATTCCAGTTTGACCCCATTCTTTGGGTAGCTCTATTTCTGGCTAAAAATCAAATTAAGGGCTTGTATGTGACTGCTTTTCAAATGTATTCTTTATCTTTTTGGCTTAATTTTTTGAAAGCATTTTTTTTTTATGTTTGGCTGTCACAACTTTTCGATGTTGACTCGTACTTTAACAGTACATAACCTTCAAAAAGACCGGTAAACAAGAACAGTTTGTCGAGCTTCCTCCACATCTTTATCTATAAATGGATTTTGAAGAAATTTTATTTAAACAGCTACGCTGAAGGTAGCTATAGACAGTTATTGAACTGCAGTAATGTGTTTAAATATTTGATGACAATTATCACAACTCCACCTAATAAAATATTGTTGTAGATCATTGAAATAGTATCGGCATTCGAAGAAAGTCTCCTAACCTTAAAAACGAGTCACCGTCTCTAAATAGTTCAAGAATCTGTTAACTATTTCTGACAGAACTAGGATTGTCATACGTGGGTTTGCTGAATAGGGTCGGACAGACAAACTTCTCTTTGTTTGAACTCGTGAAAAATTGTAGGTAACCAAAATGTAGGTTGCTTTAAACCAACTTCGGTGTTTTCCAAAAAGCAGAAACCTCTTAAAGGTCACTGAGGGTTATTGCATCACCGCCTAGTTAAAGAGGTTTTGAGTCATCTCTGACCAGTTTATTTTTCATTCGTCTAAAAAAATTTAAAACAATCCCGAAACGATGTTGACAACTTGTTTCCTTGTTTCTAAAGCGGTTTTCAAAAGCCTTTGGAGTCACTTTTAGGAGATATTCGAGGTTGCTTTTGCAGTGAGACTTATTCCGCCAAAAACCAAAAACGGTCTAGAAAAAGAAAATTTTTAATCAAGGTCGCGTTCTTAAAACGGTGTTCCAATGTTAGTTTGATGTCACTTTTGCTAAGCGTTATGTATTGATTTCTGGGCAGATCGTTAACGACAGAGGTGAAAGCCTGATCTTCTCATAGATCTCAAACTTCGATATGAATTGAATGTGATGATGTCCATTTTAAGATTGGAAGAGATTGCACGAGGAAGAACGTCGCTTGCATTCTGGATCTGCTTTGCTAAAGTTGATTAAATCGCGAATACTTTTTTGAGAAGGCTGTAGTAATACCTCTGGCTGTCGAAAGTTTGATCAAGAAAAGGTACAAACGAACCTATAGTCAAAAGTTTTCTGCCACCCAATCGTTCACATTTTTTTCAATTGTGGTTTTCTGTAGTTTGTTTAATCGGATCTATATTTTTAGATTTTGACGAAAAACTCCCTCATAGTTAAGGTCGATACTCATATAAAATTTTCGAATTAAAATTTTTCAAATTTAAATTTTTCGAAAAGAATTGGTGTTCGAGGCGGACGAAGTGACATTGCCCGCTAGATGTCTTCCGTCATGTCAAATTGATGTCAAACTGTACCCAAAAATCTACATTGAGCACCCGGAAATAACATCCTACTAACCGCTGACTTCCTTTTTACCAAAATCAGCAACAGCATCATGTGTCTTCTAAGTCTCACCAGCCAAAAACAGCAAGATAGATGGGGGTACATTGGGCGTTGGTCCCACTGTCGTTCTATTGTATTAAAATCAAGTCACTTTTCCTAGCTGATGCTCTAGGGTTAAAGTACGTACAAGAAGCAATAAGGGGAAGCGCAAAATGGAATAAAATTTGCGGGAACACCGCCACAACCCTCTAATAATACTGTTGCTGGTTGGCGTATAGCTTGCCATGTTCCAGGAGCTTGTTGCTGCGTTTCTGAGGCGCGCAAGTAATCCGAAAATAATAACAGTCGTATAAAAAAAAAAAAAACTATATATATATATGAAAACGAAAAACAAGTCCTGAGCCTCATCTGTTCTATAACCATTCGGGGATATAAAGGGATCAAATTCTCATTTGATATTCGTTCCTTCCATTCTCGTTGTCGTTCATGCACCGTGTTCGTGTGGAGCAGAGAGGCCATTGCCACCCTGCCACACAGTAGCCGTATCCTGAATGGGTACATTTAGGCTCTTAAGAGCGGTAAATGTCACTGCTGTGTGGTTTTGCTTTGGTATATTTTTTTCCCATTTACTTCTTCTTCCCTTAAATGCTCTGTTGGTTTGGGGCGGGGTGTGCGGTGTGCCCCATGGTTTATATCCCGCTTGCAACTCTGCGGGTGCGAATTGGGAATGGTTACAAATAGGCGAACATTGCCACTCGATGGTGTTGGTGGAATGGCATCGACCGACCGACAACGAGAATAAAAAAGAACACAACCCATAGCCTCTGACAAAGATAATGATGCTGATGCTTTTCAATGGTTATAGCCCAGAGAGGGCACAGCGCTATTCGAACGTATATACCCGACCGCAACTCAATGAAAGGAGGGTATTACATGTCCTTGTTGCTTCGCTTCCTTGCTCTATACTTTTCGTATCTATCAGACTGTAATTTTAATAAGAAGAATCCCGTTTCAATTAGCATTGCACGTACTGGTACCAGTGTTTCGCTGTAAAGTATTTTGTAAGGATAAAGTTGCTTGGCTGTGCGTGTTTGCACTGAGGTGTATGGCTTAGAAATGGATTAATTGAATCCGGATGGCAGAAGCTTATGAAATAGATTAGGTGCACTGTGTACAGTACCTAAACAGAGTGTGTTCCATTAGGACTTTTGGAAATTGCGGATTGGATCTTGGATGGTGTGGATGAACGTGTGCGTGGCTTACCGACGGGATAAAAAGAGAATTTAAGTAGAAAATTGCGCGTTGGAAAAGTTTGTCAACAGAAAGAAGCTGGTGGGCCTTGACGTTCGGCAAACTTTGCCACATTCGAGTGTGATTTACGTGGAAATCAAGACAATGTCACACTTATTAAAGACATACAAGCTGATGTACCCGCTTCACTGAGTAGTAACGTGTAGATAACTTTTGCGCTGCATGTTTATGAACCATAAAGAAGAGGCTTCGTCCAACTTTTAATTACTTTTTACGGTGGTCGTTCTTTTCTAGTTGGGGAGTCAGTTGTTACTTACTAACTTACTTAGGTGGCGCTACAGTCCGGGGTGGACCTGGGCTTCAACCAATACGCCTCTCCAATTAGCGCGATCTTTGGATAACTGCCTCCAGTTGCGCACTCCATGTTGGTCCACTTCCATTTGCGCGTGCCACCTAAGGCGAGGTCTTCATCAACTGCGTTGTCCCTCCGGTTTAGAATCGAAGACTCTTCGGGCGGTAGCCTTGGTGTCCATTCGCTCTACATGTCCCAGCCATCTTAGACGGCTGATGCGTCCTTTTCTGACTAGGTCCATGTCGCTGTACAGCACGTTGAGTTCGCTGCTAAATCTCCTCCTTCAGAGCCCGTCAACGCACACGGGACCAAAAATCACACGAAGAATTTTGCGTTCGAAACGATCAGAAGATATTCATGCATCCGACTTCGACAGCTCCATGCTTCTGCACCATAGATTAGATAGATAAAGCACCATAAAGCAGGACTGGGATGATTTGGGTCTTATATAGCGTCTCCTAAGAAGTCAGTTGTTAGCTTAACTATTTACTTCTAAACTGTTTGCTAACACCTTCCCTCAAATCCGTTGGGTAGGTCTGCAGTGTTGTAGAAAGACGCAAAACGTTGGTCAATTACCAACCCAACTCATTCAATTAGGTAATCACTTTTAATTGTCTCGTCTATTTAGTAGAAGGGATGCTTAAGTTGTTCCTCCAAAACTCTTGATCTTTCGAAACCGACTCGAAATCAACATACTGAGAGAGGAGAGATGTCGGACTTTCATCCAACTATCTCGACAACCATAACCTCATCGAACAGATTTTGTAGCCGGTCTTGAAATTCGAGTCGCGGTACTTGTCTTCAACGTGACCAAATCATCGGAGTAGTAACTGATGGTCCCTTATACGATGCCTCCAAGTCACACCGGCTATATTCAACGAAGCAATCTGGTTTTGGTAGGTTGTTTCTGCGGTCTTATTTCTTTAGGTCCACTACTAGAGTAGGCAAGAAATTGGAACAGGGAACGAATTGAAGACCGAAAATATTGCTTTGCCTCAAAGTTTGGTTCTGTTGATAGGAAAACTATACCTCTTCCTTAAATTTGCCCGTTCTCACAAATCTAATCGAATTTCCCCATCCATTTGATAAATAAGAATCTGAAAAAGGTAAAACGTCCCCACCTGTTCCAACGGGACTTTACTTACATGCAGAGAGTGCTTTGAAAAGGCGTTCTGGACGTGACCTTCACTTTAGATTTATTCAGATTTACCCTTATCCCAGCTTCTATACAAAAACGGCAATGAACTTATCCAGTTCGAGGTGAAGTTCAGATGGGAGGTTCGAAGAATAACCCAGCAAGTGAGTTATCTGTTGGTCTCACAATTCGAAACGTTCTTCGCCAAGTCTGTGCTGTAACATCCAGTCCATATTTAAGGAAAGAAAAGGAGGGGAGACATAATGCAATCCTGACGAAGTCCAACGACCGCAGAAATTCCATTCCAGATGTCCGTTCCGATACAACTTTCGGAAAAAGTAGCCGATGACATAAAGCGTATGCCACTTAATTTTGACAGCTACAGGGCAAATTTTTTCCGAAGCTCTCTAATTGCTGCGGAATATTTTAATAAGTAATGAACGCGTTTATATACTTCATTTATTTTGTTCCGAAATGGATACTTCGTTTAGGATTTTTTCCTGAACGGATACATTGATAGTGTTGATTGATTTATCGCTGCTAACCCGTTTGTATAAAGAGAGAATTGAATGGTCAGTTTCACAGCGTTGCCAGAATATATTTATAATGTATATTTTCAAAATATTTCCCCCCAGATAACTCAAAAATCCCCCAGATAGGGTTACTTAAAAAAAAAAACCCCAACTTTTTGTCAATATTTTTTTAAGATGTTTTTATACGACTTTAAAGACGAATTTTCGCTTTTACATATAAACGCGAACACGTAAGTTTGGTTTTCCGAATGCAAAAGTGTGCGCCAAATAAAAACAACGCAATTTCAGCGCATGTTGCATTTTGAAAACATCTTGTAATCGATTGATTATTGCATTTTAAAATAGCACACACATTTTAAAGTTACCAAAAAGAGTATATTATGCCAAAATCCAAATAAAATAGAATTTAAAACATGATATCCCCTTAAACAATTTCTCCCCCCAGGTTTCCCCCCGTCGAACAAAAAAAAAACCTAAATATGGCAACACTGCTCAGTCGGATTTGCCTAGATTCAGTGATTTGAAGGGAAAAACGATCTACTTTTGGGTTTTTCATTCCTACTGACCTGATCTGGATTAAAGAAGTCAGCCAAGTGATAACTCTGTTTGAAGTGCACCATCTTTGGATTTGACTCCATCAATAATATTCCACTTTCCTCTCCTAAAACAGCGGATGGTCTGAGAGACCATTACGCTTGCAGATCAGCAACTACGCTGTCTTACTTGTTGCCGAACTCCTTCCATTTTCTATAGATTACCAACAATTTCAAAGTTCTTCAAGGGGTTCAAGCATCCGTTTACTGGTTTCGAGAAGCTGAGTCTCTCAAGTCGTTCTTCCTTAGAGCCTTATAGACCTTCTTCTTTCTGATGATTTCCTAGCCAACGCAGTTCTGTTGTCATCAACAGTCGTCAAATCAAATGACTGCTGCTGAATGTAGCAATTGGAATTTTTTCAAATCCTTCAAACCTGTGTCTATCTCAAGGTCACATAATTTATTAGTATATACAGACCCTGACTAAAAACCGTATCGTATAAGTTAACAAAACTCGGCTGTGGCAGCCTCTATATTAGAGCTGAGCTAGAGTGCAGCGCATTTTCATCTCCGTCAAGCCTATGCATAGGATGAGGATGGTAAGCTCACCGCTGAATCAAGATTGTTAACCTTTGATTTCAAAAACAAGTGATGATCCTCTATCGAGTGACTTCTTCAACATCTTCAAAGGCCTCTGCGATTGCGTTGGCATTGTTGAATACAGCGAGATGTAGCGAAGAAAGGGTTAAGTCCTTAACGAAGTCTACCTTCGTATAAAGGCATACTGTCAGTCAGAACTGCGCAATAAAGGGCTAAAACTTTGATGTATAGTAAGTGACTTTGTCTATAGTTACCTTGCCTTTGCTAAAACGGGCTACTCTTCAGAAGTGATATGAAATAAATACCTCTTGCCAATCGTTATTTCTTTGGCCTAAGACAGCCCAGTCTAACTGTACAGACCTCCTAAATCAAGGATTAAGTATGTCGTTAGTCTATTAGAGAGAAAATGTCTTCGTAAAGTATTCAGTATCATTTGCGTTCTTTAAGGGGCTTAGTGGTTAGTGCGTTTAACTATAAAGTTCCAGGTTTGATTCCCGACAAAAAAAAAATTCAATTTTCGCGAACGTCTGACAAACATCCGAGAGTATAACTGTCGTGAAAGAGCTTCTCAATCAGCCGTTTGGGATCGGCATAAAATTGTAGATCCTTTCTACTTGCCCCAAAATGCAAAATTCACACCAAACGAATGGTTGTGCGAAGCTGGGCTAGCAGGGTCCCTACGGACCTGTTGCGCCATCTATTTTGTATTTTTTTTTTGTATTTGATTTCCTTTGAAGTGTTTCGGATGAGACGATTTAAGCACGGACTTACACAGCTGCACAGCGACATCACCCCCCTTTAAAAAACTACCCGCCACTGCACGTCTTACAGGATGATCTTGTTTAACGACCTCGACTGAGTGTGCAACTGTAGGGAGTTAACTAAACAGATCGGTCTACCGAGGGGGACTTGTTGGTTGACTTGCTAAACTTCTAATCGAACTAAAGTTCCACTTTAAATAAATATTGACATTTCCAGACGGATCCAACTCCAATTTGAAACCCGTACTTTTATTATTTTTTTTTTGTATTAAGAAGCTTTTTATTTTTATGTATCTTTGAATACAGTATCATTCGCTTTAGTTTTCCTTAAATGAATTCAATTTTTACATTCGGTCGTTCTGTTTGTTAATTTAATATTTTTTACTTTTAGTTTATAGTCAGTGGTTGTACATTTAAACATTAACTCAGGAAATATCAGATTATCGCACTCTTTGTCTGCTTGACTTATCTCTTCAGTTACAATAGCAATTATGTAATAATAATAATTCATTTGCATTCTCTGGCATTGCTTAGATCTACTTCTAATAATAGTAATAAAAAAGAAATTCTCATTTTGTCCAAACATGCATTTTCTGATTATTTTCTGTGTCGTTTTAAGAAATGCATTCAAATAATTGTAGTACATATACAAATCTAAAGAGTATAGTACTGGCATTTTAGGTGCTATCAATTATAAATATTATCATCTTTTTATTTTGCATTTTCTTTGGGTCATTTTGTTTTACTACCTGTGTTCTTTAAATTTAGGTACCTTCTACGATTGGGGATTTTTCCATCTTTCTCCATTTTATATAATAATTATATATATCGTTATTTTTCTTCGAATTCTACATTGGCTTTTGGTCCGTTCCTAAAAAATAAAATAATTCAGGACTTGTCTTTAATTTGTTGTGTGTGGCTCTATCTTATAACAAGTAATATTGTTTTTATTTTTTGTATTTAATTGTCTTGCATTCGCTAAGATTAATTTTAAATAGTTTAGTTCAAACAAAGTTTCAAAATAATCACATCTACAAGATTTTATTTAATTTACACTTGAAATAAGAAAACAAACAATCTTCTTCGGTATTTTATTTTCAAATATATGTATTTACATTGAATATTGCATTTGGAAAATATACCTCAATACGTTAAAAATACACTTCGTTTCCTGTGATTAGAGTTCATATGTGTATATATGTGTATAATATAGTTTATTCGTTTCTTTTATATATTCTTCATATAGTTTTTTTTTTTTTTTTTTTTTTTTTATGTTTTATTAAAACGTGATTGTGCTCATCTTTTTTTTTGTTGTTTTATTATAAAGTTATTTTATTTAGTCAATTTAATTCATACTTACTTACTTTTTGTATTTCTTTTATTAAATGTATGCTTATAGTTAATAAATTCCTTTTTTGTATTGTATCTCTTTTCGGTTAAAATATCCCAACAATTGCGTTACCATTTTAAATAGACAATGTCCTTCGTTCAAATATTTTTGGTTTTTCTTTTCTTTTATATATAAATCATGTATGATCGAAAAAATAAGAAACAAATAGGTGACCTACCTCTAGTTCATATACCAAAATTAATATTTCTTTAATCTTATCGGCTAGGGTGTGTATTTAATATTTAACTATTATTATTATTAATTTTTATCGTTGCAATAGACATTATGATATGACTTGTGTGACTGTATATATATATATTCTGTTTAAACGTTATTTCTTTAAGTGGGCTTCTTTATTAAATCGGCAAAGGAAGTGTATTTTTACAGAAAACCATAAATGAGTAGCTCTTTAGGCAAGGAAGAGGGATTTTATTATTAGTAAGAGGGAGTTTATTAATTATTTATGTGTATACTAAGAAAAGCGAAACCTTTTATTTTTGTTTTAAATATGCTTAATACTACATTCAGAGACAGGATTAGAGGAAGGCCTGCGGTGTCCGTGATGTCAATGAGGTGCGACATATTGTTGCGTTTTTATTTGCGCTTGACTTCCAGCAGCTATCATTTATTTTTTATAAAAGTGTGCAAGTGTATATAACATCGAGTAATCGTTGTATCAATTCGTTGACGTTTCCTCAAAATATAGTACAAGCATTTACCCGATAATCGGTAAAAGCCTGGATCACAATGGGCACATTGAAAAATCTAGTTACATATCTTGAGTCGACTATATTCGTCTGGGATGGATGTAAACTGAACGCAAAAACTACATTGGTCGGAAACGTCACCTTTCATACGTCAGCCACAGATGCGAACTGTCAACTTATGTAAACTTAGTACTCAGTCATGAATTTCTTGACTAGATTCGTCGGCTACTGTTCAACTAAAACAGCTGTTCATACTAAGCAATTCAAAACTGAGATACATCAAGTCCGACAGCTGTCAGACTTACTAAACTAGATACTTGAACGTACCCAATGACTAGGTACTAAGCCTGGAAATCAAAATTTTCAGTAAGAATCTTTAATAATAAAATAATAAAGTAATTATAAGAGTGATGAAGTATACAATATAGAGCTTTTTCGGAAAGCATTAGGAAATAGTCAAATGAGTGTACTAAATAGTGCGGGGATATTGATGTATTGGGAGAGCTATTTCTTAAATCTATCGACGAGACCGCAGCAAAGTTTATTGTTAAAAGTGAAACTAACCACGATAACTACAAATGGTTCAATGAACGGCTTCAATCGTGAAGATCATTAAAGATTTAAAAACATGCAAAACTGTGATTACAAATTAACAAGAAATAAGTACAAAAGAGAAATTAAAAAGTGCAAAGAATTATTTACTAAATGAAAAGTACAATGTTCAACCGATCAAAAAACTATGTGGAAACATTTATTAAACTAGTTTTAAAGAAAATGAAAAATAAAGTTGACTTCACATATAATGAGGCCAAAGAGATTTTTAGATAACAACGATTTACTAGGACCAGCTTTCTTTTTTAATGATTATTAATAAACCATTATAAACAAAGGTATTCCCGAAGTCATGGAAGAAATCTTTAGTGACACCTTTAGAAAAAGTATGCAATACTAAAATAAATGTGATGAGTTCCGTACGGTTAATGCATTGCCTTGTGAAAAATAAAAGACAAGGACAGGAAGTAAGACTGAAAATTGACAGCGACTATATAGAACAAATTGATGAAATCAAATATTTGGGTAATAGATAATAAATAGACTTTCAACAATCATGTCGATTACTTATGAAAGAAAATTGCATAAAATATAGGTTTTTTGAAAAGAATAAGAAATGATATATCTGTTATAAGTGAAATAAATATGTATAACGTAATAATTAAACCAATACCAATACTTGAATTAAAAAGTTCAATTCTTTTGCTTCTCACATCTATTTTATATTAATGAAAATAAATAAAAAGTCAGTAACAAATTAGCATTTGCACGATTTGACAACCATCTGTCAGTAAAAACCAACCGACCAACCAAAGAAATTTCTTGGGCTAATATTTGCAGGTTTTTTATAGAGGGGAAATGTTTTATTTTCTCTTTTTGGCTCTCTTCTGTCCAACTCTTGCGTAAGGAAACGCGGTTTGACTAAATAGGCTAATGTGTTCGAATGCGTTATCGTTAGGGAACAGACCTACTGAAAAATGAAAACTGACAACTAAGTGACAGCTCAAAAGTTTGACAAGTAAAATTCTATTTATTTTTGTCCTCAACGATATCGGAGGAAAAAGTTATAATTGAATGTTCTCCTAAAATATATCGGCGCATTCGAAAGGGTAATTTTAATAGTTATTTAGCTTACACAAAATTTGATTCCATTATTAATTATTTTACGATAGTGCCAAAATGACATTTCTTAGACTTTTTGTAAGAAAACCGGTCAGGTACTTCTTTTGAAATTGAGAGATTTCTCTCTCGATTTTTGAGATTTTACATTTTTCTATGCTGAAGTGCACGAACGAACCTATAGTCTTGTGAATACAATACGAAACACCGAAACAACTGCATTCTGCTTTGCCTTAAAAATAATTTACTGCGAACGTTGCCTCGCTTTGTCTTCTGGGTTTTTCTTTTTCTATGTCGAGTCTAGGCTTTTTGGATTTTAATAGACGCGTACACAAATTAATTACATTCATGCTTACACACTTTCTGCATTACGAACACAGTTTCTTACTCTCAAAGTGTTCGAACTTGTGTCATAACTGTGGGCCGCTTGAAAAACTTTGAGTCTCCGAGTAGCGAGTAAATAAAACCAGGGGTCGAATCTTCTCTACCGTGAACGAGCAATACGTGACGGGATTGGTTGTTGTTTCGTGTTTGAAAACGGATGTGCTGGCGATTCGACCCCGAATGGAAATGCTTCAGTTCCATTTGTCAGAAAATATATTTCTGTTCTCAATCTGCTCCTCCATTTTGTTTATGTTGTTCCATCCAAATAATTTAACTTAAGCCAATATGCGAATATGTAAAGTGAAACTTGAATTATGTCGTGACTTTTCGTAAACTAAATTTTTCTGTCAAAAGTCGTACTAATGTACAAATTTTATATCACAAGACGATCTTCGCGTTCAGTAAAGGCTTCCACAATGCAAGCAATAATCAAAGATAATTTTATAATACGTTATAATATCTTTGTAACAATCACCATGCTTGACACAATTGAGTGTCAACTGTGCAGTCAGTCACGGAATTCCAAAATACAATCGGTTCCCCCTCCAAATGCAAAAACAGTCTAATTCCAGTCTAATAAAAACTCTGACAGATCGCTTCAGTCAATTGTCAAAGTACCGTGTTAGTTAACAAATCTGCACAATTACACGTCAGATTGCATAGAGGAATTTAATGTAACTTCAGTGCTCGGTTGTTAACTTTTAGTTTATTACAGCGCGATACTGATAATCAATTTTAATGTCCAGGCTACATTTTACGAATTCACAATGGCAAAATTTTGCATACAAAACTACCCATTTTGACCTACAACATATTTAGTGTGAAGGTTGAAAATGATTATTAGTAACGACCGATATTGAAGATCACGTCTTGTCTTTGATTTTCGCTGTCATATAGAAACAGAGTGAACATTTTCTAACAAAAAAAGCCACTAGGCAAACAAAAAAAATTGCATCCTTTCCATAGAATCATCAGGAAAACATGAGGGACTGTAGGCACCCACAAATAACAATTTTAGACACCAACCAGAAACCAAAAACTAATAAAGCATTAAAACTCCACCCACTTCAAACGGAGCAGTTCTCTATTGAGAATTCCTTCCCAATATAGTAGCACAGATATGGCACTGAGGACTATGCATTTTTTTTTGACTGGCTATCAGTTGACTGTCCATTCCATTCTTTGTCGTGGTTCTAGTCTTGTTATAGAAGAAGCCCTGCTCCACTTTGAACATTCGCAAGTTCACAAGTACATATTGATACAAATTGCACGCGTAAATAAAAATGAATTCTTCTGCATGCTCCTCATCGACATCGGGACATTTTGACTAATAGACATTTATACATAGGTATAGATATAAGTATTACATTTTAGCCGCGATATATTATTATTTCGATTTATTTGTAACTTACTATCTGTTTGTTGAAATATTTTGGTTTGCATATGTACAGATAAAATACTCGTAGCTCAGCTAAGTAACACGTAACATAATTCGAAAAGGAAGTACTTCGTGTATGGACTCAATAGCGTTTGAGGAATATATGTCTAATCTTGTTTTTTAATTTGAAGCGTCCTGATTTTATTATTGCTGCTATTTATCAAATGTTTTTGCTAAACATTATTGAGTCAAATGTGTCAACTAAGGAGTTATAAAGATTTGTTTTTTTTTTTTTTTTTAATTATTCAGAGACAACACGAATAGCGGTTGTGAAAAGGCACAAGGGAAATCGGGATAGTTTAGAATTTTTTTTATTTAAATATAGATACATATTATGTTTTTATTTATTTATGATTTCATATGTGTAGACATATATAGTTTTAAAGTTTTTAATGAAATGCTGGGCTTCTATAAGTATTTATTTACATCCATAACGTTTTTTAAACACAATTAGATAGGAGTTTTATTTGTATTATGTTTATTAATTGACACTAAATATAAATGAAATGAGTTATTATGTTTTGGGCCTGGCAGTGTAATTTGGGTGAGTTGAACATTCTGTGGAAATTATACAAGCTCTAAGACGGGAACATGTGGCTGTTGGAAAATAATGTGGTATACAGTTGAACTAAATAAAAAATACTTAGTGGTCAGCTTATTTTGTGAACTCTTTTTATTTCACAACGTTTACATAAACAACTTCAAAGTGCAACTTAATCCGGTGTGTAATGTATCTTTTATCCAGCATTTCTCTTAGTTCTCATTTCATTTTAGAATTTTCTTTTACATTTAATAACGCGGGGAGCATATTCATAGAATTGAAATGCAATACAATTAATTGATTTTTTGTTTTTATAATTACATAACTACAATAATTCATAATTATTTATTAAAAACAGTAATTTAAGGTGATTTATTTAAAAAGTACGTCCATATAAATATTCATATATTTCTTCTTCTTTTTTTATTGTCAAAAATGATTCAACACTAGAATATCAAAGCGGTGTGATTTGTAAACTTATTTTTGTCTTGTTAAAATATCATACTTGACCATGAAAATTGGATTTTTTACAATCTGTTGACAAACTCATTTAAATACTCGGGGAAAAGGCATTTTGAAAATGTCTACTCTATTTTAACTGACACCAAGTGGTTAGGTGAAGTCACTATATGTGGCGCTAATTGTTTCGCTTTGTTTTTTAGACACTACTTCTCATATAGGGGCGAAATGAGTTTTATTTCGTCACATCGGTAAGTTTCTTTCGCACAATGAATATTTTTATTAAAATTAATCCTTTGCAAAATTTCAAAATTTCAATATCAAAGCTTTAGTCAAGTATTTTTCTTTTGCTCCGCTGGTGATGACATTTCGTGGCCAGTTTAAGTTATTGTAGAAATTACGACTTTTTACAACTTCTAATGCTAAAAGGGGTTCAGTACAAAGGACAGGCATTATTTATAGCTTATTATTAAGGATAATTATGAAATGATCTTTATACAAGATCGAGTGTTGTGGGAGTGTTGTTTAAAAAAAATTAATAGAGAAACGAAAAGGGTGACAGTGTACGTGTGAATAAACTTTGAATGTGATAAAGTAGTCTGTCCAAATAGTGCGGCATAAAAAAATAAAAGAATACATTTTACCTAAGCTTTCACGAGTAAAAGAAGCTCAACACTGGTTTTGGGATGTTCTTCTGACTTTCTTTATTATTTAGTTTTGAAGGAAATATATGCAATTAGAACACTTCGACATTTGAACGACTCAAACGGAGAGTCGACTAATATTTTACTTTTTGTCCGCATGGAATCATTTTCCGCTAGTAGACTCGGAATTGTTTGCTTGGGCATTCCTTTACGTACGGGAAAATATGTGACTGGCAACACCGAATCAATTGAAAGAACTGCAACCGTAACTTACAAATTTAGAACGTTATTTCGTTTTTCCTCCTTGAATCGTCTATGCGGTGTTTTTTGAGTTCTTACTCTGAGTTCAAGCAGATTGTTGAGTAATGAAACTTCGAATTTAGTTTTGTACACACAACTCCACTTTACTATAATAGATGTAGATACAAAACAAAATAAAACTACTGACAAATCGTTTTCGCCGTAAGAACTAGGTAAAGTGCAAATCCTTTGTTGACAGTTTACCAAAACCTTTTAAAACAAGATGTAGAGCAGTTTCGACCAAAATGCCGTCTTTGTGCAGCTCAGAGTCATTAAACACAAGGCTTAGTAAAAAATGTAAAAAATCCCTATCCGTGTCTGTGTGCAGAAAAAAACCCCACGCTGGCCACCCCTTTTTGTTCACATTTTAGAGGAAATTTAATCAAATGGACTGTAGGGCAGTGCAAGCAACGATAATTGCCTGCAAATGACGTTCCTATTCATGGAGAAGTTATTTATTCACTAAGCCTTGGGTAAAAATATGTAAACAAACATTTTAAATTGCATACACCATTGAGTACGAGTATATACAGGAACAAAAAAAGAAGCAGAAACCATCCTTTTACCTTGTAACCTAGCAGAAGCAAAAACTGACCAACACCATTTAAACTTGTGGCGGTCTTATACCCATTTCGTTCCGAGGCTACGGAGAAAGATGCATTAGTTCAGGTTAAATACACCAACAGGGATAACAATGAATTATGCAGAAACACACCAGAGCAAGAGAGTGCGGCCGGGAGCGGGCACCAAGAGACTGGGTAGTGGGTAGTGGGTAGTTGGTAATTCCCTTTTCAAATACAGAGAATTTCAGATAAGCATTTTCTTTCTTTCCATAGAAAAGTCCTTTCAAATGAATTGAATTTCATATTTTCTCGTACAGTTCCAGCTTTTGTTATATCCTCGAGATTGCATTTGATGGAGGGGTATTATGTTTCAGCTAAAATGCACAAGATGCTTGTGCTTGTACCTACTACCTACTGTACTCGTATATAGATCTGCTTAAGGGTGGAAGAGAATTAAGATACAAAAAGACCTATAGAAACGGATGTTTCACTTACTTTGAATTGTTATTTGAGATTTTATTTTTTTCTTCCTTCGAGATTGTAAAAGTCCCGAATGAAAGGAGTATCGCACGGAAACGGAAAGGCATTGGGCAATTGTTTTTGTTGTTGAAAAGGAGTTAAAGCGTGAAACTGGGTTAGGTTCGACTTTTATAAAAAGTTCTGTCCTTTTCTTTTCGTCCATACCAATGGGAGTTAATTTGAAAATGTCATAAAATTGCACTCGAGCTAAGTAAACTGAAATTAAAGTGTTTTGCCAGTTGGATTGGATATGGAATGTGTCCTTTAGTATTATTTTTCAAGGGATATTTTGTAATTGATATATATATTTCAATAGTAGTATGTACGTCTAAAAATGACAAAGCGATCCTTGCTTGAAATGTGCTACAATTTACGAACTCGCTGCTATTTAAAGTGGTCACTTCGATGGCATTAAAAGTTAGTTTTATAACGACGGTGACCATTTTATGGAATTCCAAGTCATGAACAATAGAAAAAAACAAAAAAAATCGACATAATTTTCAATAATTAATTATTGTTTTTAACTAAACTTAACCTATAAAGCACATTTTTTAGTACTAGATTAATTGTTCACTCGTTCAGCAAAGTAATGGTCCTTTGGCATTGTCACCGTAAACGCTGTCAAAACATGGCACGGCTTAACTAGAACAGTGAGTTCTAGCGTGTTGAGCACATCAGTGCTTGAACTTTCTTTTCTTGTTTCGTTAAGTTAAGTTTTCTATACTTTTTCTTAAGCGTTTTGCACTATATTGAACGTTATTGATAAAATTTAACAATCAAACTTTATTTTCTGCAACAGAAATTGCATTTTATAACATGCCGTTTATTTCCAAAGCTTATTCTATTTAAATACTTGCTTTACGTCAAACGCACGAATTAAATAAATAAACTTGCATCCGTTATCCTTTACTAGCGTGACGTTTAAACAATGCAAGAATTTAGAATGTTGTTTGGCTTAAGTTAGCAAAATCTCTGAACTTTGTTTGGAAACAAAGAGTCGGTTAGATATTTGAGAAGTGGCAGATTCACATACGTCAAAAAGAGGCGATATAAAGGGTGATTTTTTAGCTGGTTTGGTTTTGGCAACACTGGTTTTGACAGCTGACGTGTGTTTAGTACCTTGTGTCACTGTCAAACAGCTTCAGTTTGGTTTGCAATTTAACCATGGATCGTCTTACAAATGAACAACGCTTGCAAATTATTGAATTTTACTATCAAAATTCGTGCTCGGTTCGAAATGTTCATCGCGCGCTGCTTCCATTTTATGATCGGCATTCTCGACCTTCTGAGCAGTCTATTCGGAAGATTGTGACCAAATTTCGCACCAAATTTACTTTGTTGGACATTAAACCACCAACACGTTTACGTACTGTGCGTAGTGAAGAAAATATTGCGGCCGTATCAGCTAGTGTGACAGAAGACCGCGAAATGTCGATTCGGCGCCGTTCCCAGCAGTTAGGCCTTTGTTACAGCACTACGTGGAAAATTTTGCGGAAGGATTTGGGCGTAAAGCCTTTTAAGATACAGCTGGTGCAAGAACTAAAGCCAGCCGACCTACCACAACGCCGAATTTTTGGTGAATGGGCTCTTGGAAAGCTGGCCGAGGATCCGCTTTTTTATCGAAAAATTGTGTTCAGCGATGAGGCTCATTTTTGGTTGAATGGGTACGTAAATAAGCAAAATTGCCGCATTTGGAGTGAAGATCAGCCAGAAGCATTGCAACAGCTACAAATGCATCCCGAAAAAGCCACTGTTTGGTGCGGTTTATGGGCCGGCGGCATTATTGGGCCATATTTCTTCAAAGATGATGCGAATCGCAGCGTTACTGTCAATGGTGAACGCTACCGAGCGATGATAACAAACTTTTTTTTGCCCGAAATGGAAGTTCTTGACTTGCATGATATGTGGTTTCAACAAGACGGTGCCACATGCCACACAGCACGCGAAACAATGGCGCAATTGCGAGGCGAGTTTGGTGAACAGTTAATTTCACGTTTCGGGCCGGTCAATTGGCCGCCTAGATCGTGCGATTTGACACCATTAGATTATTTTTTGTGGGGGTATGCCAAGGCTAATGTGTATAGGGACAAGCCCGCTTCGATTGACGCACTGGAAGCCAACATCCATGCATTCATTCGTGAGATACCGGCCGATATGTGTGAAAGAGTATGCCAAAATTGGACTCAGCGGATGGGCTACCTGAGACGCAGCCGCGGTCAACATTTGCATGAAATTATCTTTAAACATTAAATTGCAAGGTTCAAACTATCGATTCAAATAAATATTTCATTCATTTTTTCGAATTTTTTGTGTTTATTTTTTTAAAAAAGTTCTAAACCTCTTAAAAAATCACCCTTTATTTTCAAAAAACATAAACGTTACATCGTCCCAAATTATAACACTACTTTACGTCTTAAGTCGTCAAAAATAGGCTGCTGGCTGAGGCCAGTGTAGGCACTTCCTTCAAATTCAGTCTCACGTTGAGTTGAGATCAATTTGATACTATTTGAAAAACTATTGGAATGAAGAGTTTTTCAGTAGGTTTGAGCGATTCTATTACATTCTCAGCCTGACAGCGTTCTACTACCGCCCTTTTTTAGGCGTCAAAATGTCAAAGTCAGCGCACCAAACCAATGGGAATATTCCAAACTCTTAAGAGACTTAAGTCGGCTAAATTTGTCAATACTAGATTAAACCTGAACGCAAAAGCAAGATTGAACGTTAACGTCACATTTTAAACGTCAAGCACGCACTCGAAATGTCAACTTAGTTAGTACCCAGTCACGAAATTCTTGACTAGATTTTTTGGTACCCGTCCATTAACGTCAATAGAAAAAAGCTGTTCACCTGACCAATCTAGGCCAATCAAAACTTAAAAATATTAAGTCTGCCAGCTGTCAGACTTATTTAACTGTAGTTTTGAACGTCTCTAAAGTACGTGTAGAAGTTAAATAAAAATGCACAGCTTTTATTTCGCGTAGAAGCACATATTAAATTAACTGACATCCGTACCGCCGCCATCTTCAAGAACGGACTGAATTAAGCAAATAGAAATGAATTGCAGTCCTTTGAAAGTTTCGCTAGTACTAGGTATACCTTTTTGAAAACAGAAAGTAGAAAAACCAAGTAAGGACCCACCGTCTGTCACCTCATTGGATTTACACATTTTCCAGAAACCTTGCACAAATTTGAACTAGAAATTTGAATTCAAAAGAATTTTCAAAGAAAGAATAAAGTTTTACAAACAAAAAAAGCATCTGCTTTGTGTTTCTTAATCCATGCAGTGATTATAAACAAAAGTTAAATAAAACAAAAAGATGTTGTTAATTGATAAAGAAGTGTATTCTTGTTGTTTATTTAAAACGTATGCCTACTTAATTTATAAAATCCTTTATACAGAAACAATACAAATAAAAAGAAAGGAATAACAAATAAAGACCTTAACTTTCAGTTTAGTACATTTAATAATTATTTGCTAAAACTACCTTATTCTTCAGCAAGTGCACGATTTGATTTTTGTTGATACACATAATATTTTATTTTTGCGCATGTGTAAGGGAATTGTCTTCGATTTATTGTTTATACAAAACTAACAGTTTTTACTTAAAGTCATCAAAAATTATAGCACAAATAAGACAAATAAAATTTATTTAAATTTATGTTTAACATCTAGACACTAATTAGCTTATGGCCGATTGTTCCGATGTGATTTCGTATTTCTTGTAGTCACATTATGGTTGGTTGTATTTTTAACTAGTTTTTAATTTGTTATTTTTTTTTTTTAATATTATACAAGTGTTTTTAAGTCTCATTGTTTTTCGCATGATTTATATTTTTACTTACCATATTTTATACATAACTTCAGATAATTGAACCGTTTTAATTATAAAATATAGTTTATTTTTTAAGAGAGAGGGTTTAAAGTCACTCTGAGAATTTAAAATGTATGCTTTTCTTAATTGTTGGGTGAAACATCATTCTCGGATAACATTTTCGTAAGTATTTCGTTCAACAGTTCAGGTATTTCCATGTGATGCATGACAGATCCAGAAGTCTGTCGCTATGACGTGTCTTAAACGATACAAATCGTATGACCTGTCAACATGACATTGAATGTCTGCAGCTACTATGTATGCAATGTAAACGGTTTGTGGGTGTCTTGCGGAAATCTAATTTTGATTTCTCTTAAACATGTTCGCAAATAAAAGATTCGATTTTCGTAATCGGAATGGTTTTCCATTTGATGGCTACTCCAGTAATGGCGCAACAAACATCGAACTTTTCCAAAATATTGGAAAAAGAACTACACACCGCATTACATCTCTGGACAATCTTCTATACAAAACATTCAAGTGAAATAATATTTCACATATTATGTTGTGTTTAAGGCGAAAAAATAAAGCAAAAATAAGCTTCATTATGTCAAACAGTAGTTGTTTTTACTTGAAACCTATCGCTCTTAATAAAAAAAAAAAAAAAAAGCACCGACGAGTATCGCTCAACACTACTCTCTCTCTCATGATTTGTTTTTGCGGCATGGCAATTCCAATTTGCAAACCAACAATCGAGCAAAAGCAAATCAGCAGGAAAACAGACGCAGCAGTAGGTCTCCAATAATAGGAAATCTCCCAAGCAAAGAGAAAACGAACTCGAATATTGACTCCTCCTACTCCAACCGGTACAATTTTGTCTCACTTTGGTACTGTACACAGAGATGTCACTGAGGATCATTGAGGAATATTTTTATGCATCGGTTTGCTATTTATGTACCTAATTTTTTTTTTTTTTTAATTTTCTAACTATACAATGATTATATAGATAATAGATAATCTAGTTATATTGGGTCGACAAGATTGGTTTGATCTAGTCGTATAATGAACTCAAAAGCTTGATTGGTCGCTAATGTAATTTTCTTTAAGTCAGCTGTCGTCAGACTTACTTACAATATCAGACGAATGTCACTTCCAGTCTGAAAGTTGACGGTTTGATCACGTTTGCTAGACGCTTTACTGCCGAAGCAAAATGCAGTTTGTGGTAGTATAAGCTGTCAAAATGTTTATCGCAACCATTGAGATTTGTGGCTATGGTATCAAGTTTCCATATTAATTCTATTACTTTCAAATATCATTTGCCATGCAAACTTTATGCAAAAATTTACAACGAATTTCATTCACAATTATCGTCAAACGAAACCGCCCATTTTGACGTTCACATTAAATTATTCCTACTAGGCGCTCAGGAAAAATGGAGAGGACTCTCAATAACCAATTTTAACTAAATATAAAAACAGTGAAAGGCGGTCGATATGGGTTAAACCACTCCCACCAGCAGTGCGACAAACAGGAGAAAGTAAAGCAACAACAAAAAACCACACTGGCACCCTTTTAAGCGATTCAAGCCCAACAAATTGTGAAAAAGCACAAAAATCACTAGGCGCTCGGAACGAAAAGAACTGTAGCTCCATCGAATTCGAATCACACTTTTTTTTTGTTGTAGGCAGCGTTGCCGCTGAAAAATTTCAAGAATGGGACTAAAAGGGACCCGGGGCGAAAAAAGGGCCGCCACATAAAATACTAATAAAAAAAAGAAAACAGAGCAACAAAGACATTTATTATTATAATTTATTCACCACGAAACACTTTGCATTCTTTTTCACTAAATAGAGAATAAAATCTTACTACATAATTGTGAGAGCGGTGATATTTTGATAATTTTTAAAAAGTGGGGCCATTTGTCCGGATCCTAAAAATGGGGACAGTGGCAACGCTGGTTGTAAGGCAAACAAAAATCAAACCACTCCCACTCAACCGGGACATTATGTAAAATTGAAGATCAGAGATGTCAGCGAGAAAGCCGAGCTGGAAGTTCTTTTCTAGGCATAATTTTTCATAAGAGTTCATGTGGAAATTAATCTTAAAACATTTGTGAATTCAATGAGCAAACCAATTGCGAAGTTTTGTTGTACAAGAGCGAGCGACTATAAAATCAGCAGGAGCCTCCAGATCAAATAAAACAGAGTACAATAGTAGATTCGGTTCAAGTCACAACAAAAAACTAGCGACCACCTACCTCCCTCCCTCCCTTACAAAGTGGATGCTGCATTATTTCAAAACAGAACGAACAATGCTGGTCAAATTACCGGGCGCTCATGAAAATTAGCAACAGCTCATAGGTAACAATGTGTGGTACGAAATGCGAATATATCAGCTAATTTTGACTCCTCCCACAAGAACGGCACTCTAGTGCCAAAGAAATAACCAACAGCCAGAGATGCTAGTGAGGTTGAAAAGAAATTTTTTTTTTTTTTTTTTTATAAAATACGATATTAACAGAAAATTCATAATTAAGGAAAAAACAACTCAATGCAGTGACTTCAACCCACAATCTCTCATCATGTTCAACATTATTATAGGAACAAAATATCTCAATAAACAAATTCGTTTAATGTGTTTGCGGTCTATTTAAAAAAAACAAAATCATTAAAATAATTAATTCTATAGTAGGTAGATATTTTATTCACAATGTTTACATGGAAAACAATTTAACTATATAAAAAAAGGTATTTACATCACAATAATAATTATCTCATTGGTGAAAACAAAAGAACACAATATATTATTAATACATTAATTCCTTAAACATTTATACCTATCTTAAGTCTATAAATATTACATCCTTTCGATCAATCATTGTCAAGTACGTTAATTTTTTATTTATTTTTTTTTTTATTTTTCAGATCAAGGGTGGTCATCTTCTAACAAATGCAACCCCTTCTCAGCCAGTTCCTTTGGTTTTACTTGTTTAACAAAAAACAAAATCACTGGATGCTTTCACATTGAGTTCGTCTTCCCCATCCTCATCATCATCGTCATTATCTTGGGGTGGATACGCATGGAAATATATGACAAAATAGTGATTGAATACGGCTTCAAGCTACGCTGCGCCAATACGAAGTTAGTGAATGAAGCCGTTTGGTAATTTTCAATAAAGCGTTGATGTCGGCTTATAGCCGAGATTTTTTCGTTGTAAAAAGAGGTGAATTTCACGGAAATTAGGTCGATTCGAATCATTGCGTTGCCAGCACTCGCACATTAGATCGTAGATTTCACGTGGGCAGTTCATTGGCATTGGAAGAAGAACCTGTGAAGGGAAAATGTGTTTTAATAAATGTAGTAAGTGAAAATTTACATTCACATAGTTTGAATAATGGGTCTGATCTGGGTAGCCTGAATGAACAATAAGAGAAATTCACTTATTCCTGTGTTCATTTCGTTGATGAATAATAGAAAGAATCCCTCGGAATATCTGCAACAGATCAGGATAAAAGGGCCCAACCCATAGAATCCATCGTTTCCATTGCATCAACTTATTTAACTGACAGATGAATGATATAATTTACTTTACTTTCAAATCAACTTAAGGAATCAGCGTTAATGCCAGTTGCCACGGGTGAAGTAGGTTCAAGCGTCAAACGCATATGATCAGTCGTGTCCGTTACGTCGACGGATAAGTTAAAGTATTCGAATAAAATCCGGCTCATATGCATTGCACAAATATTTTTTTTAAGAATAAATCAACAGACTAATTGAACTGATGGTTGAACTGGCATTTAAATGAACTTAAAATGCAAAAAAATTCATTTTAGTTTCAAAGTTTCGACCAATGAATTTGCATTATTACAATTCATTCAACGACCGTCACTGATGACAGTTTCACGCAGTACCTATTTCTAATTTTAGCAATTAGTATGCTTGCCCTCAATTGATGGGAACTGTCAACGGAGTCAACGGACGCAAAAGAAAAAGAGTCTTTACCCATTGCATCTCGTCAATAAGCTGACGAGAATTCTGTCAATCATCCATTCAGTTGAATGCAATGCTGCAACAGACACGAAGGATTTTATGGGTTGGGTCCTTTTGTTTTAACTTTGGGCCGTTGCATTTTTTGACAGTTCTCCAAAATAGATATAAAGCACATCCATTGGTGAAACCTTTGAATCGCTGATGACAGTTCAATCAGAAAACGTTTTGTCTGTGGATGTATTCTGCAACAAATATTTCGATGGATTTTATGAGACTGATTGCTCCGTGGAATACGTCACTGTAACTTGTCCGTCGACGCAACGGACACGACGTGTTTAAGTCGTTCTTTTTCATAATGAAAATTAGCAACGACTTAAATACTCGTTAATAATTGAATAACTATCTTCCGTTGAGTGCGTCAACGTTGACTTATCCGTCGACGCAACGGACGAGTTTGAGTCCTCCCTTTTTTAATCAAAAAGATTAGGAACAACTTGAATACTCGTCAATTTATTGAACACCTATCTTAACAAAGCAAATTTTTCGAAAGCGTAATAAAACAGTTAACTGCCACAATTGTGAAAAAGTGGTAACAAACTGTATATTTTGTTGGGCGTCTCGGCTCTTGGTTTAAATAAACGTTCTCCTAGCTCTCTCCCGCTGAAAGTAAATGGCGCTGTTACTAGCAATGTTATGGATATTGAACATATCACGAGAAAAAGAGGGCAAAATGAGCTGCTGCTGGTTGCTGGTCAAGTCACTTCTACTTGCGATCAATGCTTAGTGACATATAGTTGTCGAAACTGCGCCCTTAAAGGTAGATGTTCAATAAAAACAAGACCTTTATGCAAAAAAGAGACTTAAAGGTTCCCAAAAATAATATTTACCGTGGTTGCAGACGTCAAAAATTGTTCAATGTTCGACGGATCACGCGAAAAGCTGTCTACTTTGCAATGACAATTGATGCATATTTCTATCGTTCAACGTCACTGTTCCGCCTAATGATAATATCCCTAATAATTTTACGACACTTTTCCCTTAAAGTAACCACACACACACACATGTACGTGTACGCAACTTATCACTACCAAACTAATACAAATTCGCTCGTCGCAGTCTCTACCCAGCGCCATCTCTCACCGGGCCCATTCAACTTCATTTGTACACTTTGTACAGAAATAAATCAGACTTTTACCCATTTTAGTTATCCAATAATGTAATAACATGAACACTCAAACAAAACAGAGACAAACACACAAAGTAATATATTGACTTACGTATTTTTTATCATCCTGATATATGTGACCAATATTCTCGATAACTTTTTCATCAGTCATATTCTCGTAAGGCTGCTCTCGGGCAAAAGTTAGAATTTCCCAAAGGGTTACAGCAAATGACCATACATCAGACTTTGAAGTGAATTTCCCCTGCAAAAAAAAAACAAACAAACGAACAACAAAACACCGATGAGAATGGAAAAAGAACAAATCATTGCAAATGCAAAAGGAAAAAAAAAAAAAAAAGAAATCACAAATTGAAACAGATGGTACAAGTACAATATTTCGTGTCTAGATTGGCAGGCGATATCGCCGCACACCATCCCCACACACACACTACCCACTCTTGGTAAACAAAACGAAAACATACGCCATGCACTCCTGTTTTAATGGGGTAGAGCCGGCGAGTTAAATCCTACGGGAGGGGTTGGCATGGTAATAGTTTGCTTCCAGCTCATATAGCACTGGCAGAGCATATGCAGAGGTATCGTATCGTATCGGTGGTTCGCTGTAAAAACAGTCAAAGTCTCTAAATCCCATACCATTCCGGTATAGATTTTCGAAACGAATTTAATGAAAAATAATACGACGACGACGACGACGAGGTGGTGAGTTCGGTGGGGTCTCCTCCGCCCTCCGACTCTTCCTTACGCTTGACGTGAGCGCGCCGCAGCATAATATCCAGGACTCGTTCTCTCTGTGTCCCGATCCGTAACAACCATGAGGAATACCCTCGAGTGTTTTTCATTATGATTATTTCTTCTTTTCTTTCAATGTGTTCGAGTACCTACACTATGTATAGATAGGACTTGAGTGTGAGCCGAAGCAGGGGATACTGTTTTGCAGTATAGTTATAGAGCCGTGCATCCATAGCCCCGGGCAATGCTCAACAGCGACGGCAACGGGGAATTTATTTAAAGGCTTAACAACTGAAAAAAAATATAGAGAAAATGACAGCTAAAATCTGCCTATATCTCTCCCTGTTCAGCATGACAGGAAAATGGTTTTCGACGATAAAAAAAAAACTGTTAAATTTCCAAATTAACTTTGTCTAAATCTGGCGATTTAAAATTTAAAATCCGCAAGTGTTGGTTTGAACAAGCTAACTTCTAGTTGTCAGACAAAACGAACATGGAAAGTTAATGGAAGGCTAATGGGGGCCCCTAAAAAGAAACTGAGGTCTTTAATCTGTTAAGGTTTGACGATAAAAAGTCCTCAAGTGGGATTGGCGGTATACACAGATCACAAAATGTGTTTCTATTTACTGGCTTGGTAACACAGAGCAACAACCAGAAGCATTTCAACACATTCCATGCTTGGGGATCTAGATTAACAAATACTAAAAGCAGAGAAATATATGAAACTATTAAAGAAGTCGGCGCCAAGTATCACTCAACGGGCAAACCTACCTACTGGCCTACAGATAGGAATAAAACCCCAGATCTTGTCGACTTCTTTATATCCAAAAATATATCTTCAAATGAAATAAATATAGAAGAAGGCCCTGATCTTCAATCAGATCATTCCTCAATACTTCTTACACTTGGCGATAGAATAATAAAAAAGGAACATAGCCCTAAACTAAATAGTTAATAGACTGACTGATTGGAACCACTTCAGGCAGAAGATGGAAGAATGTATTCAACTATCATCAGCTATTCAAACAGAAGATCAACTAGAAGAAGCAGTGCAAATATTTACACTGGATATACAAAAAGCTGCATGGGCTGCAACTCCCAAAAGAACAAACAAGATTAAACAAAACTCTTATCCTCGTGAAATATGTGAAATTATTACAGAAAAGAGGAAAGCTAGACAACGTTGGCAAGCGACAAAGCCACACTGAACAACTTAAATAATAAGCTCAGAAAATCTATAAGAGAATTTAATAACGAGTCCTTAAAAACGTATCTCACCAGTCTTACAAATGATGCTAGTACCGACTACTCGCTCTGGAAGGCAACAAAGAAAATGAACAGGCCAATAGCTCACATTCCGCCGGTAAAAACCAGAGAAAGTAACTGGGCAAAAAGCAGTCAAGAAAAAGCAAATACTTTTGCCGAGTACCTTGAGAACGTCTTCAAACCTTATGAAGATAAAGATTATCAAGGAAACGAAGAAAGGTGCGAAGAAGACAGACCTATTCGGCCGGTGACAGCTAAAGAAATTGCCAAAGAAATGAAAGAAGGCATAAACATAAAAAAAGCCCCAGGGTTCGATTTGATCACAGGGGAAATTTTAAAACAATTTCCTCGAAAAGGTTTAAATAAACTAGCGCAGATTACAAATGCTGCATTTTTGATAGTTGAGATATGTGCCAAGCATGTGGAAGGTCGCGGAGGTAATAATGATACCAAAACCAGGTAAACCACCTATCGAAGTAACCTCATATCGCCCAATATCGATACCACCAATGCTGTCCAAGCTATTCGAAAAAATGCTGGCAAAACGTCTGCAAAGAATAATTGATGAAAAATCGCCAGTTCCAATTCATCAATTTGGGTTTAGAAACAAGCACTCTACAATTGATCAGGTGCATAGAATCACAGATAAAATCGAAAAAGCATTCGAAGAGAAAAATGTGTGCTCTACAATATTTCTTGATATAGCACAAGCTTTCGATAAAGTCTGGCATAAGGGACTGATCCATAACAGATCGATTCTTCAGAATTAAACAAGAGACAGAGTACTCAACACTAAGAGCAATTAAAGCTGGTGTACCACAAGGTAGTGTCCTAGGTCCAGTGCTATACCTTCTGTTTACTGGCGATTTATCTGAAAGTGAAGAAACTGCTATAGCAACTTTTGCAGATGACACTGCTGTGCTTGCTGTTGGAGCAACCGTCGAAATAGCAACAAAAAAACTCCAAATGGCAATAAACGGTATTTCAGAATGGACTATTAGTCCATATTAATTTTACATATAAAAACGTACCACACATTTTAGTATACATTAATAACAATGTAGTGGAATACTCAAATATAGCTAAATATCTGGGCATGACCCTAGACGCTAAACTGAGTTGGAAAGCGCATGTAAAGAAAATAAGAGATGAGCTGAACATGCGATACAGTAAAATGTATTGGCTTATTGGGAGATACTCATCCCTGTCCAACTACGATAAATTACTTCTATACAAGCAAGTCTTGAAACCAATATGGACCTACGGGCTCCAATTGTGGGCAGTTGCCCAAAGGCACAGAAGTAGGCTTCTCAACCATGTTAACGTAGAATTTACAGAACTATTAAATACTGACAATGTAATCAGAAGATTGAGGCGGGTTAGACCCCTTGATCTATAAGAGTTAGCCGAGGCCAAGAACAAAAAAGTTTCGAAATCCGACAATCGGCGGATTCTTCTTGTGAATTTTTCAAATAATTTAAGAGTAAATTGCCGATTAGTCGAACGACTAGGCGCAATCCCATTCGGAATGACGACAGTCAGTCCCTCCCGGGAGGTTTTTTAGATGTTGTTCGAGTCCCTCACTATAGCAGAAGCATCCCTCGCGTACTTGCTCTGCAATGTCTTTCGATGATTTTTCCTTCCAAAAACATTCCATGCTTGCAATTTTCGATTTTATAAAACAGTGTTGCTTTATGTGATTTGAAAGACTTTCCCTCGGATCTTGTGGAAATGCCCATTAATTTTGCACAACGCCTCTTTCAACAAAAACCATATTTTGAGACCATGACTTTCAACCAAGGGTGTACTATGAACTAGACAAACGGTTCCGTACAGTTCAAAACTATTTAAGAAAAGATATTTTTTTTGTTTATCGGAAAATTGTGTGTAGTATCGAGGCTCACTTGCCTCAGAGTTTCGAAACAAGCAACATAGGCGTTTCTAGGATAAGGTAAATTCACAAGAGCCTCATTCTTAGGGCGTAAATAGGTCCGTAAAAGTGCACTGTTTGGTGTTTTTTTTTTTGTTTGTTTTTTGTAAATATTCTACCTGAGCTAACGCGACAGTCAATAATTTATAATTGTCAATATTACAATAGAGTGATTACTGATTATTTCGTTGTTTTCCCTTTTCCAATCACACGATTTTTTGGACCACAGAAATTACTACAAAAGGACTATTTTCCACAAAGAAATCGCCTCAGATATTTCTTATTCATTGATGAGCATCAGACAAATTACCTACATTAAGGGCGGTTTTATGTGCACGAGAATAGCTCTCCTATCATCTACTCAGAATGATAAGCCAATTGTGGAATTGAAACAAAGAACAACTGGGTCTCGAAAAATAAAGAAATCCTCTGTTGGTAGCATTAGCAACTCCATGAGGAAAGTATGCTCGTAAAAATTCTAGCTAAATCTCCTAGATCTAGATCAACTTGTGAGTGCCTCAAAAAAAAAAGAAAACAACAGCGTCAACGATTTCAACTAAAAATCATTCAAGTTGTTATTGAAAAAACGGTTGACGGTTTGGGTTTTTAGAAATAAATCAGAAGTGTCAAAATGGAGTTCAGGTTTTGCCTGCCGCAGATCCGGCTTACTCAAAAAATAGTCCTCTCAAATGGGCTTATCATCATTCTGGCAACACTACGATCTGGGATGATAATACTAAAACATTGACAAGATCCACTGCCTATAGGTTAGAAGTGACATTTCACGAAGTGTGAAATGCTGTCAGGTTTTAACTTTTTACAACAATTTCGAGTGTTTGGTAGAATTGTCGACAAATATTCAGTGGACAGTAAAATTCTCAGAACATAGAAAAATTGGGTAAACCCTCATTCAAAAATGCATAGTTTAAAAAATTTGACAGCTGTTCCATGTTCCAACTGACGGTATTGATCATTCGCGATTTTTATATGGAAATGAAAAAGGCAAATGACAAATTTCTTAACTGAGTACCTACATAACATTCAAATTGTGTCAAACTGTCATTACAAAACTTTTACTTCATGTACAGTATTTGATAAGAAATTGGGGACGTTCGCATTTCTAATTTAGTAAGTCTGACTGGATTGATCTATTTCAGTTTTTACTGGTCGAGAATGGTAACGTAAATAGTTTTTTCAGTTGACGTTTGAGGAGGAGTAGTTGACAAATCTAGTCGGGAAAATACTGCCTGCAAACTCAGTTGACAATTCGAAGTCAAATTTCAAATAAAATGAGTGGCCGCTGCAGAATTCTGTAAAGTCAAAAAAATGGCCGGTGAGACAAAAAGGTGTCATGCGCTACTCTGCGCATTTAAAATTAACAAGCATTGGGTCGCATGTGACTACAATAGTGTTTTGATAGGCAGCTGTGTTACATTTTAAACGAATTTATTTGTAAGTAACATTTTTGAAAAAATTTGCCCTTTCCAAATAAAAACGGGGAAAATTGTGTCATGCACCCAAAAAAAATGTGGAGACTTTGGTCAACGGTAACGCTGACAGTGAGAATACAAAAACAATTCAAGTCAACGCGTTCGTGTACCTAGTCTAGACAAATTTAGTCGACGTTTTACATTAACTAGGTATCCGAACGCACCCATTGCAAATTCTGCGTCAATTACTTTCTGACAGTTGCATGACAATTAGTCAGTCACCTTCATATGCAAGCTACAAACAAACAAATCTAATCAGTTTAAGAATACTAGACGACAGTGTGAGAATTTTGGCTACTGTGTAAAACCGACGTTCAAAATTTTACTTTACTAAGTTTGTCAGCTGACAGACGCAATTTGTCTCGGGTTTTTATTGGCCTAGATGGATCGCGTGAACTATTTTTCAGTTTATGTACCTATATATGAACAAATTTAGTTAAGAATTTCTCGATTAAGTACACACTTGATATTAATTTTGATTGTGTCAAATTTTGACTGCGGTCAATTGACATTTGCACTTTCGTCCTTTTGAATCTATTTTTTTTTTTTGGGATTAGCGAAAATCTAGTTGAGGCAAATCCAGTCAACTTTAGACAGTTTTTTATGTGCTCTTAATGGGATCGAAAAAGAATTGTCATTTCAATACCGCTGAATTGTTGAAAATTGTCCGACATTTTTTTTTTATGGAGCAGAATAGACAGTTGTTTTGTTTATTTTCATTACAAAAGTGTGCACAACATTAGAACTTGACAAATAACGTCTTCATTTATATTTTGTGGACAATGTCGACAGCCGATCGAGTGTAGGTCAAGATTTGACATAAATGCCGCATGAACTTTGACATATGTTTGGAAATTTTTACACCCAAATCTGTCATTATATGCAGTTGGCAAAATTATTTTTGAAATGAATTTGTCAATCTGCATGAAATGTCACTGTCAATGGCACAGAGAATTCAAACGTTGTCAATTTAATAAATTACAGTTTCAATTTAACAAAAATACAACTCTAAACTTACCAATAAAACACTCTCCCACGACATCCATCTGATTGGCATTGGCTGTGATTGTCTTCCGGTGCCTTCCAGTTGACAGTAGTCGGTCACATATGCCGAACGGTTTATCACAGTTCCAATGGAGCAAACTTTGACTTCCAACTCTGGTCCGATTATGCAACTCCTGAAAGGGAAACGAATAGAAAGGAAACAATGGTTAAGTGCGTCTATACATATGCGACTCTGGCAACAAGAGGGTTGTGAAAACTAATTAAATGCAGCATGAGTGGTACGATGATTACAACATGCCACAATAGGCACAAGCATCCCTCCACTTAGCCGTATGTGATTGAAAGAAAGCCTTTGGCGTTTGCTTTAGAAATTTAGCCATTCGTGACATAGCGTGTTTTAGTCGGTCCCTTACCTTTTGCGTGTGCAAATGGTCAGTGGATTTTCCGAAAATTAATGGTTACTTGGCAGAGAATGAGTTTCGGATCTCGGCCTATCACCATACCCTAATCGCAGGATCGTAATGCGAATGACTGCGGATAATCGAGGCAAGTAGGGCGAGATTCTTGGCAATCCTTGGATCGCAGTCGCACGTCTGCAAAGAGCTGTCCTTTCATGCGTATCAATTGACAATGACGTGACACGTGCTACTGCTGGTTAAATACATGATTTTACGGATTTACACGGATGAGTTGACTCGAAAGGACTTCCCAAAGTAAACCTAGTGGAAATGCTCAACATGCTGCTTTGATTGTTTGCGGAGGTACATCAGTTGGCAGAAGACGAAGAAACGCAACAGCAGCAGCAGCACTGTGTGCTTGAGCTTTGACTACACACAATTTGGGGATGCACATGCAATTACAGATTTTGTTTGCAACGCAGTATTCGACTGGATTAACAGGAGAAAGCGCCATCAGTACACATCAGAGTTGGTTTTGCACGTCAAAGTCCTTTTGATTGGATTTTGATAGAAGTGCGTAGTATTTGCGTTTGCTTTGGTTGATGGGAAGCAACACAGAGTTCGTTTGTGGCATACCAAACGATCCTGACTACAGACTGTACTCTGTGTGTTCCTGATAGGATACGGAAGTAATAAGCGACGCGGTGCAGTTTGTATAGTATGTTGCGAGTACCTAGTCTAGCCCAGGGCATTGGTTGTGGCAACATGGTGAGTAAAAAGTCCCGACTTTACATTGGCAATTTCCCTAGTCAATTGGTATGGATTTACAGACAGACTTTAGGAAGCGACGAAGCGTTTAGTGGCGCTCGTTCACATTGAACGTGATGAGTTTCCCTTTTTTGCGACTGAATAGTTGTGCGACAGAAAACTCGTGAGTGCGGCAAGTCTTAAGACGTATTCTGGACAAGAGATCGACACTCTCCATTTAGACAGCTTTTTCAAAGCCCATGTCTATCTAGTTTGGAGGATACTTACTGGCGCTGACCTAACTTAACTTAACTCATACTTTAAACAAGGGTTTGATTTAGACAAGCCTGTCATGTGGCTTCTGAACAAATTTAGTTAAGAATTTCCCTTTCGGTATTTTGATGCCATATGGCAACAGGAATATTCCATTCTCTCTCTCTGAGTGTATTTTTTCGATTTTCTTTTCTGATGAACTTCGTGAAGTATCTGTTCAATCAGTAGAGGCAGTAGAGGGCTTTTAGCTCACGTTCAAGGAAGGTCTGCAATAGAGCTCGAATTTTTTCGTCGGAAGACAATTTTTATGATTTCATTTTTACATTGGTAATTGGCAAATACATTATCAATTTCAATTTTATTTTAACGATCAATAGCAGGCATACAATAAAAAAAAATAAAATAGACAACTGAATTCTGTTTTTTTTTTGATTTGACACATTTCTCCTTTTTCAATGTTGCCAATCGGCATCAAATTTGTTTAGAGGTGCTTTTTGAGGCATCATTTCCTAGAATAAGATTGATGCCGATCGGCATAATTTGTTATCTTACTTTAGTTTTTGTTTTCTTTTTACCTATATTAAGCTCTTAAAATGTCAAAAAAACTGAAAAAAATCTGAATTTCAAAATATTTTGGATAGTTTCGAAGAGTCGGATATATCTGATCTCGAAGATGCAGATGAGCCAGACATTCTTGATGCCCTACTAGAAAACTTGAACGAAGTTTTTCTATTGGAAAATAGCAATAAAAGTGAACATAATTTGATCGAAGAACCTAAAGAGGATAACGAAGATGTTGAAAACCCAGATGTTGACGAGGTTCCAGTGGAGGAAGACGAAAATGTGGCCAGTTGTTCACATACGGGTTTTAAAAAATGTGCAAATTTTAAATGGGTTAAAAGACTGTGGACCGTTCCACAATCTGATTTCAAGGAAAGCTACACAAAAGATGATTTGAAAACACCTGTTCAATATTTCAAGTTACTTTACTGATGAATTAATAAATATAATGCTTGAAGCAACAAATAAAAATTCGCTTTTGCGAAATGGAACGTCAATCAATATTACAAGGGAAGAAATCTTAAAAATCATGGCGTTGGAAATTATTACTTTTACATTGGGGTTTCCGAGATTAGTAATGTACTGAAATACCGTCATTCAAGAAGTATATAACAAGGGCAAGGTTTCATTCCTTACGTTACAATCTTATATTCACCGTGGGCGAAAATTCAAAGGACAAACTATATAAAGTTCGGCCATTGATAGACACTTTTGAGATTCCTAAGGATGAAAACCTTTACGTTGATGAAATGGTGGTTCCATTCAAAGGGCAAACGGCTTTGAAACAGTACATGCCTAAGAAACCCATAAAATGGGGCATCAAAATATTTTGTATGTGTAGCTCAAATGGCATTTTATACGATTTTGAAATTTACCAAGGTAAAAATACAATTTTTGACAATTCCCAATTAGGTTTTTGTTCCGGTATAGTTATTCATCTCGCAAAGACAATTCCGGAAAATAAAAACTGTAAGCTACTTTTCGATAACTATTTTACGACCATTAATTTGAAAGCATACTAACAACAAAGAGGCCCATGGGGCTAGAGGTACTATATGTAAGTGGCAATAGAACTGGAAAAGCCCCGCTTGCAACTGAAAGGGAATTGCAAAAGAAAGGAAGGGGTACTTTCGACTAACTTAATTTTGCTCGTTTCATTCTGACTTTGCTCCTTACTTGAACTGTTAACTAATCTATTCTATTTGCCTTTATTTAGTCTATTTTCCTATTCCCTCCTTTCTTCTTTATTTTATTATATTGTAAACTTAATTCTTATTGTAAGATTAACTTATTGTATTATTGAAATTATTTTCTTATTGTCTTAATTCTAAGTACTATAAAAGATATTTATCTTAATGTACCTTAATATTGTATAATAATAATAATAATTGAATTGAATTGAATTGACCGTATTGAAAGAAGCAATAATATTTTTCTTTTGAGATGGCTTGGTGGGGGAAATTGTTCAGCTTGCATCTAGTCTTTTTTATGACAAGGATTTGAATTCGGTGTCAAGATTTAATTACGAGCAAAAAAAAATGGTTGATATCCCGCAACCTAATATTGTAACTATGTACAGTAAGAATATGGGAGAAGTAGATAAAATGGACTTTTTGTTATCGTTATATCGGATTTCTATACGAACTAACATTGATCTCGCCGTATGTAACTTTTGGTTAGAATATCGAATCGACCATGCTAAAACAAATTTGAGACCGAAAGATCGAATGGATTTACTAGACTTTCGCAACGATATCGCAGATGGACTTTTGGCCTTAGCATCGCAGCAAGGCCCTTCCCGAAAACGTGGACGAACCAGGACAGATGACGATTTAAATGAGTGCAACAGCCCAAGGGCAAGAAAGCAATATGAATCAACTCCATCGGTTTCCCTTCGATATGACGGATTCGAACATTGGCCGGAATATACTCTGGATAAACGGAGGTGCAAGATAATAGGATGCTCAGGATACTTCAGGTACATGCGTGTGAAATGCAACATTCATTTGTGCGTCCCAAAAGCAACCAGAAATTGTTTTAATGCATACCACAAACAAAACATGTAAAAATGTAAAACATTTTTTCTATTTTTTTTTTTAATTTTTAAGTATATCCACATACATTCACTATAATGAATAAAAATACATGTACTACGCATAAATACTCTTGAAAATCTTTAATTTTTATTTTAGTTTGAAGGACACAAAATTTACCCACGACCAATGAATTCTTTAATTTTTTTTTTAAATTTTATACTTGTGTAAAAATTAGTGTTTTTTAATATTTTCGAAGCTCCTCCCTATTTTGTTGTATTATATTTGAAACATAAAAATTTAATTATATTTTTTTCTTTTCAATTTTTTTAATCAATGGTTTGTAAAAATTAAAAATATAATATTGTTGTCCTTTGTTCTGCTGCCACTTGAGACAGTTGATGCCATTTGGCAACATTCACAAAAACCACCTTAGAACAAATATTTAACAAAAATAATGTTCCAATATTTTTAGTCGGAGCCTCCGTAACAACAAAAAGAAAAAAAATATTTTTTTAGCCTTAGAACCAAAAAGAAGTACCGAAAGTAAACAAACTTTACATAATATTCAAAAACGAGAGAGAAAAAAAACATCAGAAATATTTACTAACAAATATCCTTCACGATAAATCAAATTTCAATAATTTAGAATTTTTAAAAAACGTAGCAATTCATTTAAGATTGGGTTGACGAATTGGTATAAATTTGTCCTTCCTTCCTTATTGGACGAATATTAATTTTTATGTTTCTTTATTGACAAGAAGTTTATTAATAAAATTGAGTTTATGAATACACTGATACCGGATTGTTTTATTTTTGATACTTTAGCGTTCGAGCACCAGTCGACATTTTTGCCGACACTTTGTTTATGTTTATTCCGTTCAACATTTCGTCTGCAGCATTTCAAATTGTTCGCTTTTTTGATCGTCTATAAAACTTAAGTCGACATTTTAATAAGCGGCAAGGAATGGAAAATCGACATTTGTTACAGCCGACATTGTTTTTTCTCGTCAATTCGAACCCTTCCCCAGTTAAATTAGCGCTTAAACATAGTATTTTCAAAGTTGGATATGTTTGAATAAACAAAGCACAGTGATTACTTCAAAATGTATTTGGAGTGTTTTTAAAGACATTTGATTTGACTGTGCCATGAGTCAATGTCAAATTAAAGCTAAAACTTAGTATTTTAAAAGTTGAATGTATTTTAATTTACATTTGCATTATTTTTCCATCAAAATTTATGCTTCGATCTTAAAAAATATAACAAAAGTGCTCTGGGGTTGAATTATCGAGTTCTACGTGACTGGATTTGTTATTGATTTGCTTGTAAAATCCACAAATTTCAGTGACGTATGGCTCGCTCACTGCTGGAGTAAATAAACGAATGCTAACTTCTCAATATTATATTTTAAATAGTTTACAATTCAATTCATTGTATTTTTTGCCAATCTTAAAAGCACTGTCAAAATAAAGTCTCCACGTTGTTTTTTGTCTGCCACTTAAATGACATTTCAATTTTATTGGTTATACGAATAAACTTTTGGATGCAACGAAAAGAAGTGGTTTTGAGTTTTCCTTTTAAAACAAACGAAAAAAACTATTAAGACACCAGAAAAAAGAGTATTAGTTGGAAAATTGGAGAATCCAAGAAAACTCTCACGGATGCGGTAAATCGACCCCTGCGTCATATTGTCACATAGGTGACACCCCTGTTCATACATGTGTATAAATTAACAACGGATACGAAACCCGAACGCTGACGAAGCGTCTGGTGCAACCAACTTGAAAATAAGCAGAAACAGATTGCCGAATCAACACTTCACACGAACGAGGCGAAGCTACAACTTAAGTATCAATAAATTTGTTAAGTAAGTCGATAAGAAGTTATAATAAAGGAAAGGCAATCTGCCCCCAAAAAATATATTTTTTTCTTTTCTTGCGAACGAATTAAATTAACTTATAAAGGGTTTTCCAATATGAGGTGTTATTTTGGAATTCAAAGAAAAATGCCATTTTTTGAGATAAATGATCGGAGGTTAATTTCATTATAAAGAGGAAGGTATGTCGTTAATAATGAAAAACAACATCAGCCAAGTGGCCACCACGAGCACGCATACAGGACCATATCCTTTTCATGAAAGTTTCCATAACCAAATCGCAAAGTGGCTGCCCTATGTCCTCGATAGCCTCACGAATATTGTCTTTGAGGTCTTGAATCGACGCTGGGCTGTTGGCGTAGTCCTTATCTTTCTTGTGGCCCCAAAGGAAGAAGTCGCGAGGTGTTAAATCACAAGATATCGGTGGCCAATTGTGATCACGTCTTCGAGAGACAACACCGTCCGGAAACAAGGTGCTTCACGACGACCAAAAAATGCTTTAGTTTTGCGAACTGTGACTGCCAGATTTTCACCATTTTTGTAGTGAATTTTAATAAAGTCAATGCGTTGTTGAAGCGTGTATCGTTCCATTTTGAGTAATGGCGTAGTTTCTATTTGTCAAATGTCAAAGAATAAAAGCTTCAAAAGTGACAGCTACCGAAATAGCGGGTCATTCACAATAACAACTCTTATTGGAAAACCCTTTATAATGTGTGTCTGGTTGATGTTTTATTTTAGAGATATTGACGGTTATTCTAAATACAGCCCGACATAAAAGTTTAGACAGTGGCGAAATGCGGAACAACATATTTTCTGTTGAACTCGGCGTCGGCAATGTCATTGGCTTATCACTGTTGCCATAAAGTCGCTATCAACCCATTTATTTAAATGTTAGTAACATTTTTTTTTGGCAGGCTTGATTAAGACGTTCTCTATCAAAAACTCGACCGACGTTTTGAAATGAGGAAATTTCTGCTTCGACTACTGTAAACGATCAATTGAAAAGCAACCTCATCCTGTCTGGCTGTCTCCCTTGCTTAGACTGTGTGAACAAAGTTGTTCTCTCGCCCAAACAACTCTGAATCACCGGTGCAGGGAAACTGTCAATGAACAGCAATAAATACGATGGTCGGAGTTTAAAATCCACAACAATTTCTCATCATCCACATCTAATTGCAACAATAAATAGTAATTACTCCGATTGAATTTACGCCCAGCCATTAATCAAGTTGTACTAAATTTCTTGCTCCTGTCGTACCCTAATTTCATATGTAGGTATTCATCATCTGCACGGATGATAATTTACAACACACGATCCGATCCAATTATTACATTATTTTTTGCTGCACATCCCAAGTGTAATTACTGGAAAATTTTCAAATCCACCACGCGGGAAAGACGCAGTTCCCATCGCACCACGGGACAGCTACTGCACAGAGCACGTGCAAAACATCATATTCAATCATAAAACACGCACTCGGCGGTCCATTTGCAGCATCGCCACCCCACTATCAATTGGCATGATTGCAATCATGTCTGATGCGAGTCCTTTTTTCATTCCCTGGCCAATATGTTGATCGCTCTCCCTTGCCCATCACCCATCACCATAGGCGATCACACAATAGTTTTTCTTGCATTCGGCGTCGGCGGTGGCAGTGTTAATAGAAAACATTTACCACCCCGCACTCTCGTTCTTTGAACGCGCCATGGAATATATCCATTTGTGCCCTGGGAATACAACGAATGACGAATTACCCGCCAGTGGCACACCATCACTATAGGTAGGACGTCACTCTCGAGCTCGACATTCGCCTTTTGATTGTATATTTAATTAAATAAACTGCACAGTGGCAGGGGACGGCTACGGCTACGGCGATGGATAACTGGCCCAACCAGACATACGTTCCAAATAATAACACTGCACGTGGTATGGGTAGTCGCTGTGCTCTGCTAAGTCCTGGCTAAACCCAATGCCATCGCCCATTATAATGCAAAAACACCATAGACCATAGCACAATGTTTTTCGTCGGTTTCGGCTATACAATTACGCTGATGGAATCCTTCCTTCCATCCACACCACGCACACATCCATACGGACGAACAATGCCGCACACACACACACGCGCAGAGAAAGAGGGAAGTTTTGATCCCACCATGTAAGTCGGTTTTGCCTTTTCCCAAGGTGAGCTACACGAATCCTCGCATTAAATGCAATCGACGCGACGACGACGACGACGGCGACATCGACGGGGGCCAGCATCAGCAGAATAGACATTGTGTTGTGGCCGTCTCTCCGTCATTGTGCTGGTGTGGGTTTCACATAGAAAACAGAAAACACTATGCAACACTAGGATGTGAAGGATGGAACAATGAGGTATTGTGTAGTTTTGCTCTGTCAGAATGATTCGAAAATAAAAACAGAATTGGATTGGTGTTTTGTCTCATAGGGGACACCGGAAGGCAGGGAGGTTATACACATTAAAACAATCATATGATCCCAGACAATGGCATGCATGTATGAATTGATGTCTTTTGGGGACATGCGATGAATAGAGGTGCATTTATAATTTGAGAGAGAAAACCATTAATGAGTCGCTGACATGACAGGACGATGTCATTAAATTTTCGACAGTAAAACTGGCAACATTAAAACAAAAACTGGACATGGCCACTGTGTACTGCTACCTCCCCAGGGGGGTGGTAAAAAGGCCGCGCCGCTGTGTCGAAAATGACCGTTTAATTTGGGTGAAATTGTCGCCAAATTGATGGTCATTTGCGCGATGGCGGCGACTGATTGGCAGAGAGTATCACGTTACAAGGACCATCTTTGGATGATTGTCCAGTCTTTTGGGTCAGGATCGCATTTGGCTTCAATTTGAAAATCTCCTCACTGGTATTTATGCGAATGGAATTTCGAACATGGTAGAGTGGTGGGTTTTCTTTGATGTTTACTTACAGTTGTAAAAGCGGATCCGACCTAGCTTTGGTGATGGCCAGTACATGTAAAGCGAATCACAACTGACGGTCCTGACTAAAAAAAAACTCTCAGGGACAGCGCTGCAGAAGAGGACCTCACATTAGGTGCTGCGTCAAAGTAAAAGGAAATCTAAAGACCGCTCTTTAGCTGGACTGCAGCTTATCAACTAAGTTAGCAACGACGCCTTCGGTTAGCTAAGAGATATTATGTAGTTATGTCTGCTGTCTCAAGGTCTGATTTTCTGATTTACTGATTTACCTAGATAACGTTGACGTCCTCTGTCACACAGTAGAAGAAGCTTTGCATCCGTTTTAGCTATTACTTTAAAGCTTGAGCGCATTTCTGTAATACGCAGCATCCAGAATGCGTATTCCAATTTCCACAATTGATGAAAGTTATTCAACGTGGTTTCGTGATCGAACAAGTTTCGTGCGACCCAGTCGTACACATGATTGCGATTTTAAATTGAAACAGAATTCTCCCGCCTCACTACGTAAAGAGGTCTAATTGTTCTACCATATACAGAAAATATAGAACTCTAGTTTTTCAGGTCCTCGCAGTTGAACAAAGCTGTATTCAGACTTCAAAGTCCAAACGCCAAATTCTTAATTTGATTGACATTGACACTAAACACAAATTTGTTTAGAAACATTATGGTCGACAAAACAGAGTCAGAAAAGTAGTATAAAAGCGAACATCTTAAACTATATTTATCGCAATAATATAATGGAGTTGGGAGCGATGACCAATTCTGAGCAATTGGGGGGAAAATGTCTCCAATATGACAGTTTGTACAGCTTTGTGACAAACCAGCAGTCAACTGTGGCCCCGCTCAATTGATTTTCTGCCCCCAAAATTATCCCGAAAAACAGACGAAGTGTGCAAACGTTTTTGCACAAATATCGCATTGAAAAAATTCACTTAAAGACGGCCCCAAAAATGACACAAAAAAATGTAAAAGATTTATTCAAAATTGGTCAGAAGGACGTCACAAAATGTTATACCTCGATATGTTCGCATTTTTATTAATCAGTAAGAATTGTGGAAAAAATGACAAAGAATTATCGAACATAAAAAGTATGAGGGGAGCAAAAACGGAACCTTGAGGGATACCCATCTTTAAATGCCATTTCGGGTTAGATAATGTTTGATCCAGATTTTTTCTTTGATTACTATTGGTAACGTCAGAAAAGAATCAATTATAAATGTGAGCCCATAATTTATTTAAAAAAAAAATCAAAACCCAAATTGTCGGATCACTTTGCCCATAGTAAACTTTGTCCCAGAGTTAAGAAAATGTCGAAATAAATCTGGGAACAGACCAATTAACAGTTTTGGACTCGGAGAAAATCACATAATTTCGCATTTGAATCCTGTGTTCGAATGGAATACAAATTAAGATATGATCAGTTAATATATAGAAACCAAACACATAAATCAATGAATAAAAAAAAAAAAAAAAATCAAAGTTAATTTGCACTTTTCAGAGTAGCTACTCTCATTTTCCTACAAATAGCAAACATGGGTAAAAAATGTCAGCTGTCATTTCGGTGGCACAAAAGTGCAAAATTTGACTGTTCATAACCTAATTTATAAAGATGGGTCATATCTAATTCCAAGAACAACATATTATAATAAAAAAACACGTTTCAGACCTTTTTTTTGATAAAGTAACCATAAAAATAAAACCCACATTCTTTATTTTAATGAAAAAAAAAAAAAACGCAACGAAATTAAAATACGAAAGTAAGTTAGAAAGTAAAAACCTGGCGCGTGTCTTTTCTTTTATTTTCTAAATTTTTTTTAAGCTTAAAGTAAATTTATTATCTTAAAGAACTTTTTGTTTTAGCTTCAGCAAATTTTAGAAAATATATGTAATAAACTCGCGCGAATCTTTTTGTTTTATTTATTTATTTCGAATGCATAAGTAAAGTTTTCTTAAATATCTGAAGAAAAATTGCTCAAAATGTTTTCATTTTCCCTCAACGAATCTACATTGTTAATTTTTGATAAATATATTAAGCAAAGTTACACTTGTTCCTAAAAAAAAAAAATACTATCCACACTTAATGAATAATTTCAAATTTAACGGATGAAATTCTATGAACGCTGCCAGAAACTTTGCCGACTACGGAAGCGGCTCATATTTTTTGCGGATGTGTTGGTGAGATGGAATTTTGTTGTCAATGCGAATTTGTATGGAATAATACCAGCGCACCAATTCGTGAGCTTATAGGCAAGTAACGAAAAGTCGGGCGAAGTTGTTGGTTATAAAAAATTGTTTTTGCTCAAAAATTTGAGAAAATAAAAACAATAACCGCTGAAAATAATATTTCCGGTGTGATTTCCATTTTAAACAATTTGGGCGATTTTTCAATTTTAGTCTCGCTGGTGGTCGAAAATCGATTCTAATTTTAATAAGTAAGTAATACTTTATTATTAAACAAGTATTAGGTTCATTACTTTTTGTTAAAGTAAATACTAAAAAAGTCTCCGGAAACTTCGGATGTTCAAAATATTTATGTCGAAAAATGTTCGTTTCTCATAGTAACATCTTTGAGCCGAAAGTGGTTGGTCAACACCTCGCAGATCCTGACTCTTTAAATGCGATGCCCTGAATTAAAATTATACAGTTTCTTACTTTTGACGGAAGGTAGATTGGGTTCCTTTATGGGAAAATAAGGCGCACCATCGAAAACAGATTCCAATGGAAGATGATTCGTATTTGAATTGAATGCACCAAAAAGCTTTCAATGAACTGATACGCGTTTTTTATTGGGACCAGTAGAACACGAAGCAAATGTATTTCTCTGAACTGATTGATTGCCTTGATCTTGGGGAATCCCCTTCCGTAAAGAAAATCTACCATAAACTACGTCTGCCGGATTTCCCCCACAATTTTTTCCAATATAAGCCGCTCCCTCCCGCTCTCAATTGTACTGTCTGTGAATACGTGTGAAGCACAAAAAAAAAGGGAGGTGTAATAAGCTATAGACACTCAGCAGTGTTCCTAGATCGTAAAGGGTCCGCCATCTAACTTTTTTTTTTTTTTTTTCAACTAGTGCTTATTTCGCGAATGGTAACACTTAGCTCATGTCTGATTTGACAGATAATTAGTTTTATCCTTCCGCTGAACGAATATGGTTGTGTATACGCTTGAACAACGCTGGGAAATATTGGAAATAAGTGGGCCTGCGATCGACTTAGAGAAGATGCCGATTTTGCCAAAAAAATCATCTTTTCAGATGACGATCATTTTCATCTTGGCGGGTATGTAGTAAACAAGCAAAATTGTCGCATTTGGGGCACAGAAAACCCGCACGCATACATTGAAAAGCCGATATACCCAAAATGAGTCACGGAATTTGGTCCAGAGGCATAATTGGGCCATTTTGCTTGGAAAATGAGCAAGGAGTGGCCGTTACAGTCAATGGCGATCGTTATCGGGCCATATTGAACGAATTTTTGTTCACAAAAATTGAAGAGGAGGATATTGGCAACATTTGGTTTCAACAGGACGGCGCTACGTGCCACACAGCCGAAGCTACACTCGATGATTTGCGCCCTGTTTTTGAAGATCGCATTATCAGCCGCAGAGCTGATGTCGTCTGGCCACCTCGGAGCTGCGATTTGACACCGTTGGACTATTATTTGTGGGGTGCCGTAAAAGATAAGTGTTGCGCCGACAAGCCAGAGACAATTGACGCTTTAAAGGACAATATTCGTGAAGCCATTGGTGAAAAATACAGCTGCACACAATCGATAATGTGCTCACAAATTGGACCGATCGTGTAGGCTACTGCATGGCCAGCCGAGGCAGCCATTTGAATGAAATTATTTTCCATTATTAACCGGAAGGATTGTACTTTCAAATAAAAAAAGAAATTTGAGAAAATATTCAGTAGTTTTTTTTATAGCATTTTCAAAAAAAAAGAAGTTATTTGGCGGACCCCTTAGTTTCAGAATCTGATTTTTTGAAATCAACAAATGAAGAAAATAAGAAGGTACAAGTCGGAGCTTCGTATTTACTTCTGAAAATCGGAAAAATTACGATATTAGCGATCATATGAAAACGTTGCAACGACAAGCAATTGCTTTTGAAAGACTTAAGTTCGGCTCAGCTGTAAATCGGCTCTAGTTTTTTGACATGTAAAAAAAAAATGTTCCGCAATGGACGATTTAAAGAAAAACGATGTTAGTTAGTTGTGGGCGCAGGGATTAGCGCACTGGACCACTGAGCGAGGTGTTAAAGGTTCAAATCCCGGAAAAGGGTTTTCCACTACGCCACGTCTAAGAAACATCTGCGGTAGGTATAACTGAAGAAAAAGAGAAGCAATTGTCATCAGGATACGGAGCTTGAGATGCGAGTAAAAGAAACAGAGCTGCACACATTTACTGCAGTGTTCCAACAACTCCCCGCTCCGTTATTTGTCAACAAAATGTTCTAGTTACAACAGTCACTAATGTTACATGTCTCCAAAATTGACTTCAAGCACTTCTACATCAGCAACCAGCAGCAAATAAACAAAGGATATATTGAGAATAACTTTTACGATATAATATACTCGTACAACGTGGCTGTAAAATAAATCCTTACATACATTTTGCCATAAATCATAAGCACCTAAATAAGGATCACCCGAAAACTTGTCCCGGCAACCGCAGATTTTCATCTTTTTGAAGACTCATTGTATACATGTTAAGGGAGCTATACATAATACTTTATACATCCTCAGCGTTATCTTAATCCGGTTAAGAAGATTTCCCAAAACAAAAAACAACCCCATCCCTCAACTCTGACAAAGATACACAACGCATAAAACTAATAAAGTCGACCCCACCCCCCCCCAGTCCCATTTACACATTACCATCAGAGCATCAGAAACAAGGACTCAACTATTAAGGTTAATTAACTGAAAATAATGTTTAACATCAAAATGACAAGATGAATCCAAATGTCCATAGTGAAAACCGCAAGCCACCCTTGCCGCCCACACTTTGGGCCCGCTCTTTAATGTGGTTAAACTTGTACCTTAACCACAATGGGGTACAAATATTTAAACTCTGTCAGCTAGAGTATTCGCCCTCTCACCTGACGTCATTAAATACCAAGTCGCCATAACTACACAGCGGAGTGGAAGTCTACAAGGAGGAGTGGTTGTGTTTTTTTGTAGATTTTTTTTTTGTTCAGTTTGTCACGACTGAAATGAAGGATTTTCGTCCTCGTATACGAAAAGTTAAACAGATGGTTACATTCTCAAGAGACTCGCCCGCCTGATATCGGGTGTACGAAGTACGAGTGTATTTATAGCCCGGCAAAGAAAAGTCCCGTCTGCGCTGCTGGGGCGGACAAGGTGTAATTGAAAACAGAAAGCAAATAATATTCCTAGTGAGACGGATTAACGAATTATCATCGCAACCCTCGCAACGGCGGCGGCGGGGTTGAATGAAATTAGATACGAAAAGTAAATACCGCAGTCCGTGAGGAGAATCCGTTAAAATGCACTACAAACACACACAATTCGACATGCACACGTGTGCAAGAGCCCTCATCGATTTGGTGCGTCAAATTTCCATTCAGGAGAATAAGCAATTTTAAGGACACAAGACGCATTGTTCGTTGTGACCAAAATTTGATTTAAGTCCGCCCTACAGGACATCGAACACAATGCCAAATGGATGTATCAATTGTCGCGTTGCCACCACTCTGACATCTGTTTAATGCCGTCGAGTTTAATCTGCTCTCCTCCCACAGCTATCCTGGGGGATATTTCATTTACAGCTTCACCCCCTTGGTTACGGTGTGTGTTTTCTTATTGAATTGATTAAATGATATCATTAAGTATTTCATTTTAGGGTGGTCCCCGGTTACGGTCCAAGGATACGATTTTTGAAGATTATTGATTGAGTGTGTTTGCTTGTGTTTGTGTGTGTGGGTTAAGGACATGTAACCACGATTTTATATTCATTTCTTTGCCCCCGGCAACGTATAATAAAAGAGTTGTCATGAAATTCAATTTATTGTCTTGTCACTTGTGCTCGCTCTCGCTCGATGTTTGGGACACACATACGCCACACGGTGAATGAAGGATGTATGTTGTATGTAGGTATAGCTCGTAGGGTAGCGGTACTGCGCCGCCATCCACGAAAGAGGAGACGGAAAGCGAGCGACTAATGTTAATTTCATGGCAATTTATTTAGGGCTAAACACGTGGTTGTAGATGTGTCGTATAAGGTCCTTTCATTTGTCTAGCTCGTGTCATCCTTCGAGTGGAGCAAGGAGCACACACCGCACACAGTACATCCCGATGTGCTATCAATTGTATAGTTGCTACTGCGGATGATCATTTCGAAGTGCTTTCACAGGATGTGTCGATAAACTTGTCAGCGTATGTTGATTAATGAAAGGATTTCGTTACGATGCTGTTGCGTAGAGGGATTTCCAAACGATGACAATGACAGGTTTGCGTGAGCAACAGGAAGAGATGATAGTTAATGGTGGGAATCGGACGAGAGCTTAAGTTTCTATTGGTATATGGGTGCGGAGGGGCGTTTTACGACTAAACTAATGAGCGGAAAATGCTGTTTGCATGTCATACACTTGTCGAAGGAGTTTCCAAGTACATACTCGAGTAGGTGCATGTAAATAGTGTCAAATTGTCAGTGGAATCTGTTTCGATTGATGACTAGACGAAGGTCCCTTTTGCTTCGACCAACAGTTTCCATTGTGGCATTCGCCACTTGGGACATTTGCAGCTAATTGCAGAGACACTTTCAATTAGGGAGTCCTTTTGACGTGGACAGGGCAAGTGGCCAATCTCTTAGTGTTTGTGACAAGAGAATGTTTGTTTCCTTGGAGATGTTATCTCGTCGGTTTGATTTGCTGGACCAAGATCTGTTTGTTGCCCAGAAAATACTTTTGTGGGCAGGCGGCATTGCATCGTGTCCAGGTGTTTCGAGCTGCATACCTGAGGCTTTGCTTGTTAGCCGCATAACCGAGGTATATCTCTGGTTAATAAAGGAGCAAGTTTATTTGAACAACAGGAGGTATGGAGCACGGAAGTCAATTGATCAAAGCCCTTCTCCGAGTCATTGCCACTTCTGATAAGTCGGAAGCTTGAGCGCCGTAAAATGTGGAATCTAAGGAGGTTTTCAAAATCGTTGCGAAATATCGTCCAAGTCGAAATTGGCCAGCAACGTGGCTTGGAAATGTTTGCACTCTTTGTGCTAAAGCTTTGGAAGCGGTTTCGGAATCGCACTCGTAGGTGTACACAAAATATAGTTAGAAGGATAAAAAAAAGCCCTTCGACCCGACCTTATTAAAAGATCTGAACAACCTACTTGTATTCGCGCCTGACGAAACCGCAAATTTAACAGAGATTCAACTTGCACGTGCTACTGGCGATAAAAACTGTCGCCTCAGTCCACTGACTCTTACAAAAAAATTTCCTCAAAGGACCTGCTGCCTCTCTCCACTGCGCCCTGCTTTAATGTCATTTCAATAGATAATTAAGGAGATTGTAACTTATTTTCGTATTAACCAGCAATCACAAGAAAAGACAACTTTGGTGGGGGGGTGGAGGGCGGTGTCAGTGGAAACGTTGCTTAACCTTAATTGTTAATGTTTTGCTGGCCAACATCAGCATGCGGCAGGCATTTTCGCTCAAACGTAAGGCATAGAGGCTAACAAAGAATGAAGGACTTCCTACCTAATCTCAGATTCATTCATCCATTAGATCTAAGGAAATACCTTTTGGCCAACATACACAGACAATGCCATGGTTTCGAGAATCTTTTTCAAACGTTCAGGCTCACATTTTACAAACGTCCCTTTGTGTGTGTGTGTGTGTTTGTGTGGTGATAACATCAAGGGCCAAAATGGATTTTCCCTTCGTATGTCCTTTGTTTTGTGTTAATGGTTTTTCGGGTGCCTTTAAGACAAGAAATGTCAAAGTTTGATTAGTAAAGTGGACGGAAAGAGAACGAGCCACTGTTCTCGTTTCATTTGTTGTTCCTTGAAGAAAGGACATTGAAACATATAGACACATACAAACCTGTGTATACTTTTACCGCATGTGGGAGGGTGTATCGATTTTATTTTGTGCTCATAGGTAGCACATAGTGGTCGACATAATTACTAATGATGGGGAAAGGAAACTTTCTCTTTTTTTTTTTTGACAGAAATAAAATAATGATAAATGACCCAAGCGCAAGTAAATTGAAATTGATTACAGCAACAGTGTGGGTGAAGGAGCTGCGTATATATTAACTAGTATTCTGCGGAAATTGATTTCTCTCGGTTGAGAATGTTTGTTTTTTTTTTTTGTTTTTTTATGAAAATGCACCCTGACCCAGCGAATCGAGTTGATGGCTTTTTCGATGTTTGACAGTTCATTTCCTGTTAATTAGTTGAGAAGGTTAATTTTTAATAATGACATATGAGATATGACATATTTACTGCGATATGAACTGTATGGTGTAGGGATTCGTTAACGAGGGCTTGACGTTTTCTGGACATCGGGCAAAAATGACGTGCACTTAGAGAAGATCGAAATGAAACTATCCAAAACTAAAAGCTAGGGTTTGAGTACGAAATCTGTGAACTATCGATGTTAAGTCGCTTTAAGTAGGTATTTTGGACAGGCACTACCAGACATGTCTGACATATCAAATATTTCTGAAGAAACGTTTAAATGAAGTTGCGCTCTCTGTCATAAAAAATGGAATGCAAAAGATGTTCTTTTGTTTGACTTAGGTGTAATGCAATTCTGGCATTTTAATGCTAGATCAGGCAATTTCGAATTCTTGAAAGGATTTCTTAAAAAAGAAAAATGCTTAATGTTTTTTTAGCATTTCTGGAATTTTTTTGAAATTTTTTTAATTTTTCTCGATTTTTGCTCTTTTTTTGCTGGAATTTTGGTCATTCGTGTACTTTAAGCTTACATACAGTCAATCGAAATTTTAGATTTTTCCAACCACTTTATTTATTATTATTTTATTTGGCAAAATTTAAAAAATCCATTTAAAAAATCATTACAAATTACATAATTATGTAAATCTATTTTTAACATATTCAATCAAACGTTTTTTGAATCTTGGTAAGTTTTGTTCCATTTCTAGAACATTTGGCAGGGTATTATAAAAATGTAATCCTCTGTGCAGAACCATATTCTTGGTCCTTACATTGTTAAACCTTATCTCATCTGTGCATGTCAAAAAAAAAAAATACAGCCGCTGTAGTTAGATTTCTCGAATTTAAAGTTTAATTTTTCTTTTTCAGTAGGTATCGTAAATATTTAAAAAAAAAGTATACTGTTGAAATAATTTTATTTCGTTTTACTGATGGCTAATATTTTAATGTTCAATAAAAATAAAATCCTTTCAAAAACATGTTTTTTATCTGTTATAATTTTCCTAGTTATTTTCAGGCATGCAATTTCTTACTAAAGAGAGAGTTTTATTTTAAACTATACCTAGAAATAGGCAGAAAAAATACATTTAGATGAATGTGGAGCATAAAAGACAAAATAATCATTTTTAAAAAAAATCTGATGAAGACACATTTAGTTTTGTCTAGCATTTGTTTTTGTGGCTTTATACATTCTAGCATTTTCCTTTTTGAAATTTTGCCAACATTTAAGGACCATTCCCATGAGCGCGAACTGCGAATTGCGATCAAATCAATTTAACTGTATTTATGAATTGAAAATTGCTATTTGTTTTACCACAAAAACATTATATTCAATTAATCTAACATCTAATCTACAAAAAACTGAGTCTTAATTGATTAAAATAGCGAAATTTACAACTACAACAATTTTCCTGCGAATTGAAAATTCTTGCCGCGTACTGTCACACTTTTTTTCACAATCCACATAGAACAGTCGCGATCCACAAATCCGCGAATGAAAAATTCGTTCGAACTAACTAACCTTTAACAATGCAAATGTTTCGCGGGTACGTCAGAAATGTCAGAATCTAGGAATATTTCGCCAGTTCGCTCTCATGTGAATGATCCTTTAGGTTGGGTTTATCTTCTGGTCTAAGCAAAAAAATAAAAGTTCACGACTGAGTCACACGAAACTTTCTCGGTCAATCACCCTTATTCCGAGTGGCGTTTACGAGGATTTAAGAAACACCAATTTGAATTTTGAATCACGAGAGGCGTTTTTGAGTCGTTGAACGTCATTTGTCACTGAACGTCATGTGGAACCTATTGGCGTACGACAAACGTCATGTGAGAAACTTCACTCATTCTGTAAGGCGTTGAACGCCGCAAAACGAAAAGAAAAACGAAGGTATTTGTCGTTTAAGGACTATTCGCAATGAGAGCGAAGTGCGAACTGCGAACAAGCGATTATTCCTAGTTTCTGACATTTCAAACACATGAAAACTTTTTTTAGTCGCAGGTACCCCAGAATCAGTTTCATTGTTGAAGGTTAAGTTTTTCATTCGCGGGTTTGTGGATCGCGACTGTTTTATGTGGATTGTTAATAAAGTGTGACAGTGCGGGGCTAGAATTTTCAATTCGCGGGAAAATTGTTGTGATTGTAAATTTAGCTATTTAAATCAATTGAGATGCACTTTTGTTGTTGATTAGATGTTAGATTAATTAAATATACTGCTTTCGTAGTCAAACAAGTATAGAATTTCAATTCATAAATACAGCTAAATTGATGTGTTCGCAATTTGCCTATTGGAAGTTAGAGAATAAGTCTTCTAAAATGAAACTCTTCAAAAAACGACAAACGTCGCGAAAGTAAAACGCCACTCGGAATATGGATGAATGTCTTATATGGGGAAAAAGGCGTCAAGTTGGGTGTTATTCTGTTATTTGTTAAGAAAAGGTTTTCAATGGTTTCTGATGGACTTGTTTTCAAACTGGGGCGATTGAGATTATACAAAATATATACAGTTTGTGAATGCAAAGAGGACTCTGGGAGGCCTCTTTTTTTATAAATACATGCATTTAAAATACCATTTTTGGAATTCTTTGTTTGAACAAGATCTGGGTGATTGATAAGTACCTGTCAGGCAAGAACAAATATTCTTCTTTAGAAAATTCTTATTTTAATTTTCGATAAAGTCGCCTTGGAAATGACACTTAGCTCAACGATATTCCAACTTTTTAACACCCTAAAAAAAAAAAGGTTTTGTCGAACTCTGTAAAATATGCCGCAGTTTCGACAGCGACCTCCACGTTTGCCAAGACATTTTTTCATATTTGGAAACAAAAATAAATCAAATGGAGCCAAATCTGGAGAATACGGTCGATCCGGCAGTAATTCGTAGCGTAATTCCGTCAATTTTGCCGCCGCGACGTGACTCGAGTGAATCGGTGCATTGTCGAGATGGAATAAAACTTTTTTCTTTGCCAAGTAGGACCGCTTTCTCTTCAATGCGTCGTTAAATTTTAACAATAATTCTGCATAATATTGTCCTGTTATCGTTCTTGCCCTTTGCAAATAATCGATGTAGATAATGCCCTGGAGAATCCCAAAAAACGGTGGCCATGACATTTCCGGTCGATGGAACTGTTTTCGCCGTCTTTGGTGCACGTTCTCCGCGTGCAGTCCACTGTTTTGACTGTTCTTTAGTTACAGGCGTATAATAGTGGTGGATCCAAGTCTCATCAAAAGTCACATAGCGGCGCAGAAACTCCTTTGGATTGCGCTTAAAAAGGTACAAATTCAGTTGTAAAGTGGACATTCGAATCAGCTTGTTGGCGACGGTGAACAAACGCGGCAGCCATCTTGCCGATAGCTTCCTCTAGCCAAAATGTTGATGCAATATTACCCGCACACGTTCAAATCAAATGCTTATGATCTCAACAAACTCCCTTGTCTTCACTCGCCGGTCTGCCAATACAGTGTCAAGGATTTTATTCACCATTTCATCCGTAGTCACTTCAATTGGACGACCTGGACGCTCTTCATCTACGACGGATGTACGACCACGCTTGAATTCATTGAACCAATATCGAATTGTTGTCATCGATGGCGAAATATCACCATAAACGGTGTCCAACTTTTCTTTAGTTTCTCTACGCCTTTTCCCATCCAAAAAAACTTACACTTGCTCACTTCCAACAGCTACTAAAACAAAATTAATCGATGAATTTATGTGAAATTTTGACAGTCGTTATTTGACAGATGACACTAAGCAACAACATACAACGGCAATAACAACGCCGTCATGTGTCTTCAAACGCGGGTACTTATCAATCACCCTCGTAATTCGAGCTTCTTTTATTTGTAGTGATTTGGCCACTTAAATAGGTCAATTTCTCAAAGACCACTTCACAATCTCAAATTGCAAAAACTATTTGATGATTCACTCCCCCTAAGTGATGAATCAATAAAATCTTATAATAATTTAGCACATATAATTTGAAAACGTTAATTGACCTAGAGAAATCGTAAATTGCAAGATATTTGTTTTTTTTTTTTTAATTTTCAGGGAAACAACTTACTAACGTGTGGATTTTTTTTCGCACAGGTAGCCGACAGTGTAACGATACGTCACATCATGTACATGTATCGAAATCATATTAACAACACTCATGTCATATTAAATATGCATTTCAGGCAGGTTTTTGTCCAATTTTGTTTTTCTACTAGGCAGCTTAAAGCTCCATACAGGATATTGTTGATAATGCAAACTTAAGCTACCACTAATATTCTTATCATTTCAAAATTTCTTTTTCTTTGTCACTAGGGAAATTTAAAAGAGCATTTGAGTACGATGAAAAGGGAAAGAAGGGAAAAATGACCACGATTCCTGGGAGAAATTAAGAAAGACTGCTAAAGGCACTTGTCCAGTGAAATACCAGAATATGTACCTACTGCGATCTTTTGACACGAAAAAAACTGCAGTTCTTGGGCAAGTATGATTTCGAAAGGAGTTTAAATGCGAGGGGAAAGTATTTTGCGTGCGAGTGGTATACATGGCTACGCTGCTGTAAAATGTCATTTATGCGATAAAATGCTGCCAAAGTAAATAAAAAAGACAGCTGACAGTTCAAAGTTATTAAAAATGGAGCGCTCCACGAATATATTTTGAAAATAGAGAAGGCCTGACAGCTGCGCATCATAATTTTTGATGGCTTTAGGTTAGGTTAGGTTGAAGTGGCTGTCGGCTAGCCGACACACTTAGACCATTGTAAGGTCCTTTGTGGTAACACATGAATCTAAAATGCAATTCTTCCTACTCGTTGAACCAATTGGAGCTTCTGATGAAGCGTAGGATATTCCGAATGTCTGTGTTTTTTAGATCGTTCAGATCATTATATAGTAGAACGCTCCCAGATGGAGTTTACGTCTTTGTGAGAGGGCCGGACAAGTACAGAGGAGATGGAGAATAGTTTCTTCTTCCTCCTCGTCAAGACAGCTTCTGCAAAAATCGTTTGCAAATACGCCAATCCTTGTTGCATGCCTGCCTATGAGACAGTGTCCTGTGATGACACCTATTGTAGCACTTATATGCTTCCTATCCAAGGATATCAAGTGTCTAGAACGTTTTAGATCCAGCTTTGACCAAATCCGTTTTGTCGCTAGACATGTCGAGCCGGTTGTCCATCTAAGATTTGCTCTATTGATAGCATCCTGCTTTATTATGAGTTTACAAGTAGCGATTGGAATACCTAACGAATCCTTAACTGGAAGTATAGGTAGTGTGGTTCCGTGTTTGGCGAGTTCATCAGCCTCGCAGTTACCTGGGATGCCCCTATGCCCCGGCACCCAACAGAGGTGAATATTGAACTGCTCCGCCATCTCTATGAGAGACGAACGACAGTCTTGGGCTGTTATATGTATGTTGTTTTTATGGCTTTCTTAGCCGTCAAAATCTTCAAATTTGGAGCTCAAAAAATTAACAACATTTCAATGTTTTTGTGCAGAATTCGGTCTTGGTTAGCAGTGTTGCCACTAAAAAAAGTGAATCCGGTCAAATCCAACCGAATGACCGATTTCTATTTTTTTTTAAATTCGGTCAAAAGTTCAAATAAGAATTTTTGACCAGAAGTCCGGTCAAAAATAGAATATTGTAATATATTTTAACTAAAAATATAAAACAAAAACTAACAAATATTATATAATAGTAGTTTATTTATTTTGCCAAACAAATCTTTAACCTAAGAGAATAAAAAACAACGAATTTATTCAAATGCTTTGCATCACAACGTTTTGCAGAAAAATCTAATTCTGCCTTCCAAAACTTTGCTAAATGAATAAACATATTATCGGAAAAAATGTACAATTATAAATTATTGAAAAATTCGTTATCATTCAGTTCAGTCTTGTTTGAATGCACAACCCCAGTCACAGTTTTGGTGGGAGCATTCAAATGAGATATGAGACTGCCGCGTGGCAGTGGAGCCCCTGTATTCTAGGGTTATTCACATTAAATTTTTTTCTGTATGAAATTGTGAGCGTGTTTGTGTTAAGTATGGCAAAGTTTCATTCAAATAATAGAAATTTAACTTTATGTCTAGTCATAGAACAATATTATTTTTCCGGTAAAAAAAGGTTTTTCCGGTTAAAGACTTTTTTGGTTTCGGTTAAAAATCGATTAGACCGGATTTAAAAATTTGCTCCGGCCAGAGGGAAAAGATTTCAGTCAGATATGACCGGAATCCGGTCAGAATGGCAGCACTGTTCGTTAGTTGGTAATTGTTTACGCTTTTACTACTGACAATCTAGTACTTTGTGCCTAAATTGCGAGATATAGATGTGGGCGATATGAGCCTATAACAGAACGGTGGCTGCCTTGTCATACAGCGCGTGAAACTTATTTACTGCATGAGTTTTTTCCTGGTTGTTTAACTTTTCGGTCGCCAAGCGAACGAACTCTTTGGAGTTTTTTTGAAGGCGAATGTTCACGCCAACCAGTCACCGACTATTCACGCCTTAAAGAAGCAACCAAACTAAGCAAAATCCAGTCACATTTATGCAAAACGATCATGGATTCGACAAAAGATTGCTTTAGTGCCAGCAAAGCCGTGGATGACATTTACCTGATAGCCCTTTACGGTATACATTCTGAATCAGTAAGAAATTAACAATTTTTAACTAAAAACCTGTGTTTTCTGTCAAAATTAATGCTTACCGCAAGTTTTGGGACAGCTCCTAGAAGATTCGAGTCATCCCGGCCCGATGTGCGAAAGTGCGAGAGCACGAACTTTTTCAAAAATGTAAAAAGCCATTTTTGGACCGTTTTGAGAGAAAGATTCTTCGCGTATAGTATTCGGTTCAGTTTCTTTGATGGAGTCTATCGAAGAAATTTAAGGACAAACCTTTCTGGGTATATGAGCGACTGGAGCCTTTTCAGGATGTTCAAAATACAACGCCTGCGATGGGTGAGGTTTGTGGAGGGTATGGAACAGCAATGCACCTGGCCGAAGTCTTAAATTCCACAGAGAACAAGGCAGTAGAGGTAGACCTCACCATAGTTATTAAGCACAAAAAAAGAGAGCAACTTCAACCAAAATTGTGTTCACTACTATATGAAGCACAGTTAGGTTGAGGGGCTTGCTTTGGACCCTTCCACAACAGATTTTAAGGATCACCTATACAGTAAAGTAAAAATCATATAAATATAGATCAACTTTTAGCACGGCGTTGAGTGGCTCATAGCGAAAAACAGTCCGAATTTTTGGTGGGACCGACAAAAAGACTCAAACAAGCTCTGAAATAGCAAAGGGCCTACTCCAATAAAGATCCCCTCACCTTATACGGCAGTTGTTTGATTGTAAAATCACTTTCTTTGTAGATCTGGTTCCGGCAACTTGTAGAAGAGTAGAGTAAGAACCCCAAGGAATGCATGGACAGGAGGTGATTGGATATTCTTAGAAATTTATCGAAAAAAGTGACGTTTTTTGTTCAGTAGTCGGATGGTGTGTGGATATACCAAACGATTTCACTCAGCTCCATCAGGTTAAGTGCTTTCTTAAACACTTGTAAGTAAAAAATATAATTATTGGGCTATAGAACCTAAGGCCCAGCTTTTTGAATGAATTTTAAGCAGGCGAGTTGAGAAGATTCTTCACGACAGAAACAAAATACTAACGAATAGACCACCATAAGCTTATAGGAAGAACGACAAATGTACACTTATACAACTTGTGTTGTCTAGGTCGTTGTAAACAGCACGTGGGCAATATTTTTGCGTCGTTAAATTGAGAGCGCTTGAGAGGATTATAATAAAGAGTTTTTCAACAGGGACGCTACAAAAGTAGAGCGACAGGGACAGCAAACGACGCCGAATTTCTTGCCGCTCTTTTGACATTTCTCTTCAGTAAGGTAAGGTGCGATTTCATGATGGAAAGATACACGAGCCAACAACGAGTCGAAATTATTAAAATTTACTACCGAAATTCGGAGTCAGTGGCCTCAACGTTAAGAGCGCTACGTCCAATTTATAGTCGTCCTAGCAGATCAACAATTGAGCGTCTAGTGGAAAAATTTGAATCCACAGGCACAGTACAAAATGTTCACGTGCCAGTGAGACAAAGAAGTGCCCGTAGTGTCGAGAATATTGCTGCCGCGGAGGCTTCAGTTGAAGAAAGCCCAAATGTGTCTCTCACATGTCGTTCTCAAGCGTTGGGCATCTCTGTGACGTCGTTGTGGCGAATTTTGCGAAAAGATCGTGGCCTACATCCTTACAAGATTAAATTGACGCAAGAACTGAAGCCGCTTGACCACCAGAAGCGTCGTATGTTCGTGAATTGGGCTGAGCAACAACTTGAAAATGATTCGGATTTTCATCGAAAAATCATCTTCAGCGATGAGGATCATTTCTGGCTGAATAGCTTCGTCAATAAACAAAATATGCGGTATTGGTCAGGCAGCAATCCACACGTACTCCATGAGTCATCATTGCATCCCGAAAAAATTACGGTTTCGTGTGGGTTATGGGCCGGCGCTCTTATTGAAAAACCCTTTATATATTTCAGAATTTAAGGCGCAATCAAATGACTTCAGACGTCCACAGGAGGTGTTACAGCGTGTTATTACTATTCCTCCAATGGTTAAACCCAAAACATGTTCGGTAGTTCATTCACCCCTCGCCGACGCCAAAGGAAAAACAAATGCGATCATAAACGCTATTTATATATGCGCTATGTAGGTATCTCTAGAACTGTTCCAAATGTAATAAAATTCAGCTGCAACCTCAGCCAAGAATTGAAAACTTACCCCCTACTCGATATTTTAAGGAGTAAACCAACCAAACCCATGACTGGAATAAGATATAAAAAATTGCGGTCGACGCCGAATCATAATTGCTATCGGAAACGAAAGTCCTCTACATTCGCTGGGGCTCCTAGACAAAGGAGCGACGACTGCCATTCATCGCTTGTGCCTCAGCATCAGCATCAGCACCACCCTCCTATTTCAAAGTCAAATCACTCTGATTTATTGTTATTGTTATTGGCGGCGGGATTAAAATCAAACCAAAGAATGACAGAATTTAATAAAAATATCAACCATGCCTGGGTGGCAGCAGCTGTCGTTGTCATTATTAATATCGGTTAATTATTCACTTTAATGTTTCGTTTAAGGAGTTCTCGCCCGTCGGCTGTTTCCCCTTTTCCGATTCGTCTGGTCGTTGCTTTGATGGCCAAGGAAACCGCTACAAACTTGATCCCCATTGTTAACATTTTAAAAATATTGAACAAAACATAATAATCATTTGTTTATTTAAAAAAGGAGAAGAAGAAGAAGCAGAAAAAAAGAGTCGCGTTATTCGAAGAATGGAGTAACTTTCTTGAGCTGGCGACATTTTCCTGGAACTCATTAAAAATGCACAAAGCTCTCGAGTGGGATCCCCTTGCGAATTGTGCTTACTGCCAAGTAAGTTCATAACGGCACAAATTATTGAAGCATATAATGTTATGCCGAATAATGGTAAAAATTTGAAAAGTTGTATTCTGTCGGTCGGTATCTGTGATGTCTGGCAGGCGTGTAGGATAGGACATGAAAAGGAAGTCTACGAAGAATGAAACTAGAATCAACTCGGCATGACAGGCTATATGACGAACTGTCAATGGCATTGGATAACATTGTACAACAGACAGTCGAGTTGTTTAATGTATGCAAATACTTTTCAAGTGGACTGTTCAAACTTTCAGCATCTTTTTCCAATTAACCGCTGGTGAGGGCACTGATATTCTATCAGACTTGAAAAAAAAACTTCCTTTTAGGAAAGATTTGATGAGATAAAATGGAGCGGTAGGTAGAAGTTGGCAAAACTGAATGGTGCGGCAGATGTTCAAGGTCAGAGAAAAGCCACACGACGCGACCCGTGGTGTCAAAATGCCAGAAGACAATTTGTACTTTTGAAGATTTTTACAGAATAGCTTATTTTACCAAAAAACTAATTTGTTCATTACGAAACACTTCTTTTCAAATGTTTGCATTCTGTTTCGTTCAGTAAGGAATAAAATCTTGCTTGAACTGAAAAAGGGGCCATTTTGATCGTTTTTCAAAAAGTGGGGGCCAAGGGTCCTGAGGCTCAAAAAGGGGTCATTTGGGCTCTAAAGGCAACGCTGGCAAAACTTAGGTAGGTGGAAGAAGTTTTATGGAAGATTTTTACCAATAACTTTAACAACTTTAACAGCCATCAACGGCAGCAAGATTAAGCCTAACCAAATAAAATTCGTCTGTTTGTAAATATGTGTGGATTAAGTTTGTACACTTGTATGTGGATTTGTATCGGGTTAAAACCATCACCCATTCGTATAAATAGCTCAAAAAAACATGGGCTTCATCGTGGAGCAACAATTAGTTTTTATTTCATCACAATCGCTCATTCAGAAGACTAAAAATTGTCTAAAGACAGATGTCAACATCGGTCGTCAACGGCACATGAAATTTCTCAACGAAAACTTTGCAGTTTCAGATGTCAACTCTCAGATGTGTCTCATTGGAAAATGCTTGCCACATGGACTGATGGTAAATTGTGATCCTGTGTCGCGTTCGTTTGTTGCATTCTTTTCGTCGACTTTTGAAGTGAAAAAGGGGTACACAAATTGACAAGACTTTAAGTTATATTTGCATGGTTTATACGTACAGACTCCAACTCTTATATAGTTGATGAATATGACCCTAGGCCGCTTGTTTCCCAAAAACATTCTTTTGCGGCAGTTTTTATGTTCATTTTTGGTACAAAATGGAAGAGACCTACAGTCTAATGCCGGATTCGATCGGCTGAATTGAGAAGCTCTTCATGACAGCTATACCCTTGGATATCTGTCAGACGTTCACAAAAGATGGCGCAGTGGAAAAAAAACGCAACTTGAGCATTCTGTGGATCAAAACTGAGACCCCTACTACACTAGACGAACAATTGGTGACTGTGACTTTAAGAAGTAGTAAGATTCCCATCTCTGCGTTTCTTAGGCATATACGAAAAGGCTTCTTCAAAAATATATCGCAGATCCTGATCGTATTAGTCTCCACTTCAAGCCACTCCACTTAAATCTTGCAACCGTGGCAACCACTCTCACCCCCTAAATTCAATATTAATCCCGAAACCCTTTCGCTTTCGCCAGCGCTTTGAATTTCCGCTTAAAATTAACGCGGGCGTGGGGAAAAATAAACTCTTCAGCAAAATCGTTAGTCATAAGGAAATCTCTTGTGACAATTATAATTCCACATTGAAGCCAAAACAAATAAAAGATTGAAAACTGCCTGCGCCCCCACGACAAACATCAGCAAAACCACATAACAGATAATTTCCAAAACATTCTCCAACTCTTATAGAAAACCTCTAAGGGCCGCAACCAACAGCGGGAAAGGATCCAAGTCCTTATAGCGGCGTAATTACCATTTAGCATGTGCACGGAAAAAGCATTTAGACAACGAACAAAACAGAAAAAAAAAAAAATAATGAAAAACGATAGAAGCAAAAACTGTGAATAAAGGGACACAGAGATTCCAACGGTAGATGGAGTGAAGCAAATTAAAAGGACGCCTCTCCTAACAAACAGAATCGCATATCTATATCTGCACATCTATGTGCGCAGCCATCAGAGAGATAATTACGAAAATTTTCGTTCCATTTATTCATTTTATTCATTGTTTAAACAATTATAACACAACAGTAAACCTAATCTGTGCACATCTTCGTCGGTCGTTGGTCCTTTTTGATGCGCCCAACCTAATGGAATCTAATGTCGATGGTTGGCACTTGCCGCCACCGCCGCATCAGGGGTTCTTAACTACACTCGGTTGTAGGTCCTGTCGTTTGCAGACGTATTGCGGTGGCCGGGGTCATTACAGCAGTGCTCCTTGTTATTGGGCTAAAGATGTCAGCCGAAGAATGGAGGTATCCTTCATTCTTCATCTCATTTCCGTATGTCCATTGTTAATTTTCTAGAGCACAAATGTTAATAAGATGCCCTGAGTGAGATGGGCAGTAGCTAGGATGGGCACCACTTTTATCTGCATATACACGGGTTTAGGGTTTGTTTTTTCTGGCTTTTTTTGTTTTTTCTTTTGGGTAGCATCACAGACGGCACCCACTTGGGAGTGCAAACAAAGGGAGACGACATCGCACAAGAAGAGTGATTACTTTGTTTTGTTTGGAAAGGAGAGCGCAGCTTAATTTCGCAAGGAAATTAATATTTTTCTTTTTCTGCTGCTGTTGTTGTTGGGCTTTCACTGACACAGAGATGATCTGGTTGTTGAAAGGAGCAGTACTGTAATAAATCGCCAAGTTAGCCCAAGTTAGCTGATCAGTGTGAACGATAAGCGAATATTGATAACAAACTGATGGAAATGGTATTGTTGGTCATTTAGCTGTGAAATTAAGACATCATATCATTTGCGAGAGATGACAGTGCAGATATATCTCAAACGGCTAAGGATGTTTGAGGATAATTAGATTGGGAAAGGTATTCAACGGCTGGGATGTATGGTTGGTTTCATATTTATATGGTGGTGGCATGCCGTGCGTTGGTCTAAAGTTCAATCCGTTGGTCTCATGTTCAATTTGTATACCGCATCCGCTGAACGGGTAAATTGAAAAGCTTTCTCTGAGCACTAAGATCGTCATCAATAACATTATATGAACTCTGGCAACACGGCGAACGTGTCCTCTGAAATGTCGCCATCGATTTGCCGATGGGTGTCAATAGGTGACCACAATGCAGCCTCGTCCTGGTTCGATTAGGAGTAAAGAGCCAACACATGCGACGATTCTGGGAGCAGACTTAAAACGAGAGCTGATGCTCATCGAGTTAAAAAAAAACATCGAGTTCTCGTCAGCAGAATGTAACGAGCGACCGAAGACATTGTTGAACAAGAGGGTTAAAAGTGTACAGATGTGTGAGCAGGGAAATACGGTAATAGCTTCAAAATCGCTGCTAAGGATTTGGAACGGTGGTAACTGCCAACAGTCCGCTCTACGGCGGAATGGTCCCTTTAGTTAGAACTTCGACTCACTTAGCCAACCTAAAGAGAGAATAGCAAACTAAAAACTTAAGTCCAACAAGGCCGGTGGAGCGGAGGTGATTTGCTATGGAGCACAATCTCCAAAATTTGGTCGGGTCAATGTGTGAATGTTGTATGTCCGATGAATGGACCCATCCACAAGAAAGGAAATACTCGCAACTGCACCAACAACTGACGAATGAATCCTCTGAGATCTGAAAACCGTCTATAAGGTTGATAATACTGTGGTTTTGCGCTAAGTGAAGTCTACACAAATTTGACATACAAATGTTGTAACAGTCTGGGCGACAGAAATGAAACTTCATGAAGGATGCTCAGGCTCAGCCTAGTTCAAAACTATTTTTAAGAAAATTGTTAAGTTTCCAATGAGGTTTTAAGAATATATCCTTAAAAATACGGAAGTACCTATTCCCACTTTTTTGTTTGACAGATATTTTGGGTTCAATATCCATTTTTTTGGGGGTTTCAAGGACCTCAGGGTAAAATAGGCATGGAAATTAAAATCTACCGTCGATTTGAGAAGACTTTGCCAAAATATCCTTTCTAAGGATTTCAAGGACCTTTTGCTAAAATTCAAATTTCCCAATAACAAGATGTATTTTTATTTTATAAAAGGAAATTTTTGGATTAATGTCCTTTATTTCGATAAAATATGCATGAAAATCAAAGTCTACCGTCGAATTCAAGGACCTTATGGTAATTATCAAATTTTCAAAAAGCTCTTGGTAAGACATTTCTCAATATAACAATTATTTTTTCATTTTGAAACAAATATCGGGATTAATGTCCTTTTATGATACCATATGGCCATCAGGGTCAAAATTGAATGTCTACTGTTAATTTAAGAACGTTTCGCCAAAGTGTCCTTTTTACCTGCGGTAAGAATCTAAGTTTTAATGACCTATGGCCAAAAAATTAATTAAAAAAAAAAAAAACAATATTGTAGGGACATTTTAGAAAGACGACCTTTTAAATAATTTCAAGGACCTTGTACAAGATGTCATTGAGCATCATAAAACATCCATAGAAAACTGGCAACAAATTCGCATCCGAAATGGTCATGCTCATACGAAGAAGTTAGCCATGGCTCTGTGAAGTGCCTAGCCTACATTTCGACCTGTCGTTTCGACGTATAGTTTGGAGTGACAGCCCAAGGAGCTATAAGATGTTTAGCTTCCAAAAACCAGGGACACCAACTCTCTATCAGCTCCAATGTCGCCTACGATAGGGTACTCGTATCTAGCAACAAAAATTATAGAAAGCAATTGCAAATTGTGGCATTCATGTTAAAAGCAATCACCTGTGCAGGACGACGATGGAAAAAATCTCACTAAAGTGGAAAAGAATTCGATGGTGGAGCGAGAATTTTCCATCGTCATCCTGCAGAGAGCAAGAGGTTTTAGCCAAGAGGTGACTCTCTATCATGTAACTTCTCTAACCTTAAACTTAAAGCAATTGCACGAAACTCCTGGAAGATGGGTTAGCTTGTATCTTCCAGGACCTTAAGGAGTTCCATCACATCAACAGACAAGATAAGAAACTTCATTAGATCCTAATAATCTGGCAAAGTATAAGTAACTAATCTTACAGCAGGTCCTGGTAGGGTTGCTTTAGGCAAGGGACAACCTTTTTTCCTGACGGGCGTCATAATCGGTCTATATTGACCTAAGTGTGGCACGGGTTAGGTACAACTTGCCAGCCCACAAACCGAACCTAGCCCAAACTCAGAGGCATCAATTCTCAAAAGCATGTCGAACTGTTAAGCTATGAAGACATTGGAGTCTTCAGAAGAACGCAGCGATATGTCAGTAACGCGGCATAAATGCAGAATAGGTTCTTGAAATTGGTGACTTGGGCAAAACATCGCAAGGAATAGATAAAACTTGGAAGTAAAAGACTGTGATCCTTGGCTCTACGAGTACTATCACCTCGACATTCGAGTATTGTCAATCACTTTGGGCCAAGAAGGCTTCAAAGAAGATATCTACAAGACCCTTAACAACCCCGTATACTGCTTGTATGGTGCAGGACTTTGTCGAAAGCGGCAGAAATACCTTTAAGTATATGTGGACAGAACGATTCTGGCGAGGGTTCAACACAGAATTTTAACGGCCTTTATATGGTTACGGGGGTCTGGCCAAAAAGCTTAACCTACAACTGCGGAGATGGCTTAGCAACAGTCTGACGAGTCTTTTAGTCAACCGCTGAGGGACATTGCAGCAGGGGAAGACCCAACGTTAGAGAATGAATTCAACGGACCTGGTTTTGCCTAACCTAGGGTGCTTGCGGTAGCGGGCCAAGGTTTTTATCAACATGGGGTGTAGACTGGAAGCGTCACCTAAAATTAGTCACCCCTTTTCGATCCTCGTTTCCCACTCGCTAGTGTGTCCAGTCGTCAGTGTGCTGGGCTACTCAGCGAGGGGTTTTAGGTTTCTCACTAGGAAATGCACCATGACAAATAACCTGTTACGATTTTATTTCCCCTGCTATACCTCTCCCGCAAGCGTCTGGCATATATCCGAGCTTACAACCTTTATGAAAGACACATATTTTAGGTCCGAATGGCCCCGTATTTCTGAAGAATTGAGAAGATTCTGAGAATTTGTTTAAATTCCATAGGTATACTCGGGACAGTTCATTGAACGCAAATCTTGCACAGCAATTGGAGCCCTGAATGGAACGCATCAATTCTTATAAGGGTTCAAGTTGAGGGCTATTGTGAATCTCCGTGAAGCCAAAGCCTTCTTGATTGATCCATGCATCACTTGACAAACTTTCCTCTGTTTACAAGGACGCCAGACGTAATCAAAACAAAGCGTCACGCAAACTGCCATCTTGGCACCAGAATATTCGAGAGAAAAAAATTATAATACCCACCAGGTAAACACACCAAAGATGCACGACAAACCCCCAAATCCCCCACGGATAGTATTTCATCCAATAACAAAAAAGTTTCTCTCCAAAAACAAAGGAACCATTTCATTTGGCATCTCTTTTATTCAAAGTCTAAGCAGACTTCAAACAAAAACCAGCAATCTGTCTTCAAGAAAGAGAAATCCCCTTCATTTGTCTATATAAAGTGAACAGAGGTAAATATCCTGGCAGAGCCAGCCCTACACCTACCCTCCGCCGCCGACTGTCCAAAACCACAACTTAATAACAAGATCTGTAAGTCCGAAAATTTACAGAATGTAAACTTTTATTCTTCGCTGCCTTGTTCTTCTTGTTTCTGTTCGACTTTTGTTCCTTTGTTGTGCAAAATTAATATTTAACATTTTTATTGCGTCATGCATCCCCCAACCCTCTCCAACCAAAATCATATCTGCTTTCGTTTGCGAAAAGTAAAGTTTTCCCCCGAGAGGAACGCAACCATCAGCTCCCAGTCGTACATCTTCGTTAGCCCCCACAACCAGCACCACCACCACCACCACCACCACCACCACCTATATGGAGGATTCTGACTCGCACGCTCTGGCCTTTTCTTACGCCATTAGCAACCTGAAGTTCTTCGCAGGTACGAGTGCGAGTACGAGTATATGTACCCACTCGCACAAAGGAAAACCGCGATGTTCATTTGTTCTTCTTTTATTTCGTCTGAGTTTTGGATCTTTTTATTTTTAGCAAGCTAACGTCTTATAAAAATATTGGGTTGCTCGAAAAAGGTGTTTGCAACTGTGGAGACATAGCAACAATGGAGACGGCGCTGGTGGCGGAAAAACCATCAGAGGAAAAGTTATTGTGTGCCGCATCCACCGGGGGTGGTGTATCTATATAGCATTCAGTATTATTCTTCTTTCGCTCGAGTTTACTGAGCTAAAAAAAAAAACCAAAAAAGAATAAAAATGTGAGGATGATTGATTGTGCTTTTTAGAAAATTATTTCTTGGGTCCTACAAGAAAGCGAGCAACCCCAACCCCAACAGCGCCCACCGCCGCCGACGAACATTAACTTGGCCCGGTTTCCCTGTGAGCCCGCACTGACTTTTACCATTTCTCAAATAGGTAAAGGTAGACTAAGTAGTTTACCTTTGAGGCGAAGCGAAAAAACTTGGAACCATATTCAAAGAGGATTCGAAACATAATTCGGGAACAAAACATGGCTCGTAAATGCTTCCCTGTGCTGCACTGGGCAACAGGAAATGTTACAGCTTGTGCGATTCAGGGAGAGTTTTGAGAATTCGAAAAGTAAACTTGCAGAGCTGAAGCAGATTGGACTTTTAGTGGGAAGTTTAGTTATGCCCAGGTTTATGTCGAAGGAGAGGCAAATGAGGGTAAAGTGTTCTTCGGTGAATCAATGAACACTGTGACAGTTGTTCAATAGTTTTCACTCCACAAAGTATTTATTATTTTATCGCTTTCATGACTTGACAACTATTTGCTTGCTTGAAGTTGCCAACAGAATTATACCGAACAGAGTGTGAGACTTGTTTTCAAAATAGTTGCTACTAAAGTGATCGCCCGATTGGTTTTGACAGAAAAAAGTATTTGAGGAAACGTGAGTTTTCTATATAAGACCACATATGTACTTGGATTAAACTAAAACATACAAATAAAAGTGACTTGCGAAAGTTTATCAAGAACGACTATAAAAATTCCGATCTGTGTTTTTTGAAATGCTGACCAAGCGTCTAGGTCAATAAAATGAATTCCCAGGGAAATTCACTTAACAAATCGAAATGCAAGCTGCGGGAAAACAATATTGTAAGGAATTTGGAAATGAATGCAAGCTTTGATAATGAAGTAAATGAGGACAAGACTGTCCACCGCCTAGGACAAAACGTCACTATTGATAGCAACAATTTCGAGGTAGTTAAGGAGTTCATCTACCTCGGAGTAAACATAAACTCCACGAATGACATCCTAGTGGAGATCCGGCGGAGAATTACCCTAGGAAACCGCTGCTACTTCGGTTTGGCAAAACAATTGGGTTCAAAACTCATAACTCGAAGGACGAAATGTGTGCTCTACAAAACACTTATCCTGCCAGTTCTGCTTTATGGCGCCGAGTGCTGGACGATAAGCAGGAAGGGAGAGCTAATACTGGGCTCCTTCGAAAGAAAAATTCTTTGTCGGATTTTTGGTCCTGTGTGCGAGGAGGGCGAATGGAGGAGAAGATACAACCGCGAACTCTATGAGTGTGGATTTAGTAAAAAAAGCCAAAATACGTCGACTACATTGGCTCGGCCACATCGAGCGAATGGACAATAATGCTCAGGCTAAGAGGATCTTCGAATCCCAGCCCCCAGGTTCGAGAAGACAAGGAAGACCGAACCTCCGTTTCAAAGACCAAGCCATCGCGGATGCCAGAGCGCTTGGTCTGGACAACTGGAAGCAGCGTGCCCGGAATCGTAGAGGATGGAAGGCTGCAGAGTCTCAGGCAGAGACTCTCCACGGGTCGGGAGCCCGTTAAGTAAGTAAGTAAGTGATAATGAAGTAAAAATCTGAAAGGTCAGAGCAAGCTGCTCTGGATATATTTTTGTACAACTCTTGAGCTAATCTTTTAACTTGCACAGTATATTTTTGGAAAGTTCAAAACACCAGTTGACCAACACCCAACATTACCATACTTTTTGAACCACAACCTTAATTGAGGATCGCCCAAAATTGTACAACCCATGCTACAACTTTTGCAAGTGACAGTAACTGTCAGTTTTGTGAGGTAAACAGATGCAGACTACAAGTCAACTAATCATGAAATGCTTTATTTCTTAAGACCGTGGAAAAGTCGAGACTACGTTCGAAGATGACGCAAAAAAAATAAAAGTAAAAGGACCGTATAGGAATCCTAGGCCTAGATTCTCACAGCCATTCGTTTTTATTTTTATGAAGAATAGAAGTTTGTCAGAAGATATAATTTGTGTTTGTGAACGTGAGACCCTTCGCTCAGTAGTTAAGCCCACTAACCACTGACACCAGGTGATAGAAAATGAGGTCAAAAGAGCAAGAGACTGATAGCATCTTCAAAAAGTAATGGAACACATTTTAAAGGTCAAAGGAAATTAAGAATATAGATAAACAACATCGGGTGGGTGAGTGTTTTGAGCCACCTAAATTACCGCATCCGTGAGCGAGCCAAACGTCATTGAAATTCGTGGATTCAACAAGAAAAACAATAACAAATTCAGTCAACAAATGCAACCTCTGCATCAACTAAATAGCTCAACTGTAAGGATCTTCCACTGCATTCGTGCTGCGAAACACTTCCAGCCTTAAATTCCTCATTAAAAACATCTAATAAATAAAAATCTCGTGCCACGTTTTTTGTGGTCGCACTCCTCCGAAACGACTTCACCGATTTTTATGAAATTTTTTTTGTATATTTGGAATTAGAATAGGCGTAGTCATACTATATAGATATATAATAAGTCAGTGAGAATAGGTTTTTACTGCTAAGTGATTAGGGTGTCCATATCGAGGGCATTTTTTTTTCTATTTTTTGGACGAACATATTTTTAAATTTTTTTTTGTTTTAGATTCGGCAAAAAAAAATACCTACAACCTAAAATATTCACTCACCTAACCCACCCTCTATTTACCGTCGTTAGTTTGTCAAACAGAACGAAATAACTTATGTTGTTGAATGACAGATGGCGCTACATCCGCCGTATTGCACTTTCATCCACACATGCGCAAGTCATGGACGTGTAGTGGTCACATAACTTTGACATTTCATTCTGCATTTTTGTTATGGTTGAATTACCACGCCCAAAGTTTTAAATTTGGACCGGAAAAAAAGTTGGACAACCGTGAAAACCAGAAATTGCATACTTTCACAGGTGGATTGTTGGGATTTAAAAACATAAATACTTTTACTTTATTTAATGATCATAAACATGACTTCAACTTTCATTTTCTTTTCAACAACAAACTGTCCGACGGAAAGTATATTTTGTTCGTTTTAAGTATCAGGAACGTTTGTACTAATCCGCAAAAATAATTAAAAAAAGCCTTCCCAGCTTACATGAAATTAAATAAGTGCAAAACTATTTACGCTACCAAAACATTTCGAAATCGAAGTTTTCCCATAAATATTTCAGTTTCAAAACGAGTCGTTTAAAGACGTTTTCCACGAAAACGACTTCCAATCCTTGGGTTGTTGAAACAAACACACCTTTTGCAATCAGCTGACCGAACAAATGTCACAACTCACAACTTAAAATCATTTTCCAAAATTAATTATTATTTTTAAATGCTCTGAATTCATTTTATTTGTTAATTTATGCGATCGACATTTGCGACCAAAATAGTGTACACAGATGTTTTCACGACTAGTGTGTCACAGCTGATAGAAACGTCAAACGAAAACTAGTTGGTGTTCGGTGTGAATGCATCGAAGAGTTTTCGACGAAAACACGATTCTCGGCTCGGTGTGAAAAGGGTATTAGGAAGCATATTTAAAATTTTCGGAAAGCGTTAGAAAAATGCGAACTGTAAAAATGTAGTTAATTTCCAAAACATTGGACTTTCAACTAACTCCACCAAATGCATTAATTTCTAAGAGAATTGTTTGTTTAATTGTCATCAACTTTACGTTTGAATATCCCGTCACATCGTGTCCACCGAAATTCGACGAAGAAATGTAGATAGTATTCTAAATAGTTACCTTTCTTACAAATAGTCAATTTGTGGTTCTTTCTATTTCTATAAATACCATGCCAAGTTTCAGGCTTACCTAAAAAGAGATAAAAGAATAAATTGTCATTAAATTATTGATTTCAAATTAAATACAAAATCATGATTATGTAAAGAAAAAGTATAGAAAAATCAAAAAGTACTGCGTTGCACGTAAGTACTTGGTTTATGGAAAGGCGAATTTTTATTTCAAAGTCTTACTTCCATGGAAAAGCACATTTAAAAAAAATTAAGTGACGTGCAGCCTTGGTATTTAAAACAGAATATTCCATGGCAGCTCGAAAGTGTTCTGCATGACTTATCTTTTACTATCGGGCACAGTCCTTATGTGAGTACTGCCCTTGAGATACTGACAACAGGTTTAACTCACGGAAAAATATAAATCACATGGTAGGGTTTCTATTTTTGTAAAACTCAGAACCTTTTGCGACAGACGGACAGAACAACGGAGAGTATAACTATTTTCAAAAATTATATAAATTCAACTGCTTGAAAATTTATTAATTTTTAAGAATAAGTAGATAACCGAAGCAACAGGACCATACACCAAAGAAAATCTGCTAAAGTATTAATTCCTCAAAGGATTTTAAAATCAACTCATCCTTCCCGATTATTCATTATTGTTCAGCACTCGGCGACATTAGGTGCGGAATTGAGGAAATTCTGTTATTCTTCGCAGGATCATAACTACCGAGTCATTCGTAGACTTGATCTTTATTGCGGTAGATGAACTGCTCAACTACCTCGCAGTTGTTGCTATCAAAAGTGACGTTCTGTCACTTCAAAAGTGACGTTCTGTCACTTCAAAAGTGACGTTCTGTCACTTCAAAAGTGACCATCGGTTGAAGACGCTGGATAGATTTGCGGTTTTTCGTTGATAGCCTTGTCTTCGTTTATGTTAAGGCCAACTGTTGGACAATGGTTGGACGAATCTGTTAAATATAGTGAATTCCATGTTGAAGAGGTCACACGATACGTCATTCCTCCACCGGAATACGGTGCATTTTGGAATACATAGTTCCGAAGGGCTACGTTTAAATTGCACCATAAGTCGTCCGTAGTTCTTCCATGAAATAGAATCGGTGTTTTTGTAAATCGGACATATATAGGTAGAGTGATGCTGACATCGGGTTGATGCTTTCGTGCTTGCGCCCTACCAAACGCCGTATTTGAAAAGTTCCAATGGTAAACTATCCGAGCCGGTGGTATTGATATTCTTAAGCGTTCTAGTTGCTAAACCGATATTTTCTACTTTTTGTTTATAGAACTGGATAGCGTCCATTCAACATCGCCAGTTGGAAGAACGTTTGCTGATATAGAAGGTCCGAAAGGACTATAAAAACGTTGACTGACCGAAGATCCAAAAGATCAATATAGATCCGTAGACGAAGCTTCCTACAACATGGTATCTACCTACAAATATATAGCGTGTTAGAGCGGCTGAGTTGGAAAGCTTTATAAAAATGGTTTTTCCTAGCTCTGTAGTCCGTGAGTATTATAACCTTTGAGCATACCAGACTGCCAACAGAAAATACTGATTTAAAATAATAAGACATCAATGAACGATATCTGAATATGGAGCAATGCAGAACAATGTCGCCCTGTCGCCCAAGACTCCAAGGTGTCGAAGGTACGATTGCTTTAAAAACTCCAAGGTATGGCAGGCGCGATGATTAAAATTCAGGGCTGTTATCTTTTATAATTTATAATTATAAGAGACGACTACAGATTAAAGTCCTAAGAGGCATTGTGTCAAAAGAAACCCAAGAAAAGTTCCTCATCATGCGTAACAACGAGGATATCAATTGATAGCGGCCGGACCCTCAGAGTTGTTTTGAAGGCTTTTACCTACCAAGCCAGCTGTATCGACTGACCGACTGACTGACGGTGATTTATGAACTTGCAAATGCTTACAGCTAGTTTGTGCAGCTCTTCCGCAAAAGAGCGTTTCACGTCCCATTAACTAAGCCTTTACCTGCATGCGAGCATTAGTGGGTATTAACCTCAACAGAAATGTGCAAATACCCGTGACTGCATAACAAGTGTTATAAGTTGCTAATGTGCAATCAGCAATTTGGTTCAATATATATACGAGTTAATCCCGACCGACCGACCTGCCCCACCCCAAACCCTAATCGAGGTCATTTAAATCGATAAACATCAGTTAAAATTGTTTGTGTTGTTTAACACTTATCCGCACTTAGGCCGTAATGCACCATTCATTTTCAATGTACGCCAGGCTAATAATTACCCTCGGCCATAACAATGGGCCGGCACTCTTAACCCCCCCCAAAAAAGCCTAATTAATCCTCAAAACTCGCTATACGCTCTATGGTTGACCTCATAATGTTTAGAGAGCAGCGGGACTTGACCCAAATGTAAATTACGCCGCCCTGCCGACATCGAAATCAGTGTCCGACTGTTTGTGTGTGTTGGAGTGCATTTTAATTTCAAACTAAAACAAAACACTCCACGGGAACGGTAACCACTTTGCCTGGTGCATTCACGAAATTAATTAAAACGGAAAATAAGTTGCTCACTCCTGGCCAGCGGGGGAAATAAAAAAAAAATTCAAGAGGCACCCTCGTACTACCTGCAGCTATGTACGAGTATGTGCGAGCAAAAAGGATATACCAATCGAAAATGAAACCACAAAAATCAATTGAATTACTTCTCACCGAGTGGACGGCAGAAGGACGATGGTGGCGGTCACCAAATGGACTATTCTCCATGATGGGGGATGGGAGTACAGCTCGGATCTGTCAGGTGTGTGCGGGAAAAAGGTCATCGCATCGCATTTATAGGGGCTCACTCCAGCAGCCGACGAATTGAGCCATTTACGTCGAAAATTAGCCTCGCACCCGTATCCATGGTCCGGGAGGGGGCTCTCTCTATCCGATGGACTCGATTGGGTGACACACTATGTGCTATCGGAAGTAAGATACTCTTAGGAGCTCCGTTTTTTCGCCACACAGTTGAATGGACACAGCATCAGGGCATTTACGACCACCACAATGCGGACGACGACGACGACGACGACGACGACGACGACGAACGATGATGATGATGATGGTGGTGATGGTTTGCTTGTGCTCCTTCAGGGCTAAAATGCTTTTTAGTTTTCCATTAAATGAGCCGCACACACATACTCAGGAAGTCCGGTTCCCTTTGCAACATGTGGGCTACACTTTATTGAATCCTTATAGAGAGGACAAAGTTCTTTACTTTTTTTCCTTTTTTTTTATGGTGGACCACTCGCCCAAGGAAACTATAAAGAGATTAACATCCTAGATAGCTACCTACACATTTCGATAGAGGAATGGCCTTACACGATGTGGGTCTGTCGATGGGACCGGTGGCGGAAAACTTAAAAGGACACGACGCAGAGAAGATGTTTGTCCTTTATGATTGCAATCATTATTGTTACCTTCTGCAGGTCGGTGGTCTTCGGCACCGAGCACCGTATACCGAGAGCTTTTAGCACCACATTCGATTTATGACATGACCGAGTCACCGCCCATTCGATTTTTATGCCACACACACTGACACACGCGCGCACCCTACAAACGTAATTTATCGGATCTATCAGAGCGTGTGATCATAAAAAATAAAAACGAGTACAAGGACTAGAATAAATATAAAAGGGACAACCACCAAAACAACAAAAAAAAAAAAGCCGCTTCTTCCTCTCTCATGAGTATAATTCGCACATTCCATTACGGTAATTATGAGGCAACGCAGAAAAGAAATATGCTACTCGCTGTAGCTGTAGTGAACAGGACACAGGACACTGTTCTCCACGGCTCTAGAGCGGGTATAATTAGAATACATAAAATAAAGACATATTTTCGCAGCGCAACAGAATACAAAAGGGGCTGAGGTTGGGGGGGGGGGGGGGGGGAGGGCTCTTGTTTATGTCACAATGTCAGGTTATATTCTAATTGCTTTCGGCTATAAAAAGGGTAACGATTTGAATAATGCCTTTGCTGAGCTATAATTGGAGCAGAACGCAGCCGAGCAACTGAGGACCTGGGCCGGGCGGCGGATTAACTACGTTGGGTTGGGCTATTTTCGGATTGTGCAAATTCGATGTCGTTAGCTTTGCTTTGGACGCTTTATGGTTAAATGGCCGAAAGATTAAAAAGTTGAATGGCTGAAAGTGATTTTTGTATTTGCAGGGAGTGTACCGACTTTTTTTTTTTTTTTTTTTTTTTGTTAGTGGAAAAGGACTCTTGAAAGGAGTGTGTAATAAAGGTCGGGGGTGGTTCGCGCTTTATAATTCACACAGCCTTATAAAAGTTGTGGAAACCTCTTTAGCGCGTGGCCATTGTAAAAAATAAATACGGTCAACGAGTTCGTCACTTGAAGTTGCATCCTGTTAACGAGGATTTCTATTACAGCCAGCAGTGTCTAAAACTATGGTTCAGTTCGCCCCCCTTAGCAGTCCGAACAGCGTTGGCTAATGTGCAGTGAAATAACTAAGGCGGAATTAAAGGCCGTGGGTCCTATTTACAGCCACGGACTTCGCACGGTCGAAGGTTTTTCCTTGGAAAAATTTACTTATTGAATTAGGAAAATTCCCGCGGAATTGATTTAAAAGCAAATGTACGATTTGTTGTGCTCAAAATCTCGGCAAACAACGAAAATGAGTTTTGCCCTTGCTAAGCGATGAGAACAAGATTTTTTTAATCGCTCAAATCGAATAAAGCGATCGAAAAACGACGACAAGATCTATCAAAGGAAAAGCTCCGAACTTGAATGGTATAACCAAAAGTGATTTTGTATTTTCTACACGAATTTTATATTTTATACATATATATAGCTTTAGTACATAATAAATACAAAATGTCACTAACTATTCTCAATATTTTTAGCTGCAACATTTACTATTTTGAAATTTTGTAAATTGTAATATGAGAATAATTAAATACATAATAATAATAATAATAATTAAATTTAAATATAGTGAACATTTTTTTAAGGCGATAAGTTTGAGTTTTGTTTTTTTGAGATAGAAGAAAGTAGTAGATGTTAGTAGGGATGTAATTTTTAACGCAACGATTTAATAAATGCTATGACAAAATTAATGATTTATTGTAATAAAGTCTGACTAAGCTTTCGATGTCCGTTGGTTATATTATTGTGTGATCCAGCAGACTTGATTTCTTCTTTAAAGTGGTAATAAGGCCTACAGCAAAAAAGCACCCACATTGACATTCAGAATTGGCATAAGAGTTCACACAAATGTATAATTCTAATTTGCATAATGTCATATAAAAGTTCAAAATAGCGGTCATTAAAAGGTACTCATGTCAATGGACACAGTCGGAGTTTTAAGAGCAGACAACTGGTCGTTTGGTTTAGACGAGGAATTGCGGATAAGCTTATTGTAATTTTCGTTTCTCACTATAAGTTCGGTGGATATGAAGCGTTCTTTGCTCGAACTTACGCAAATACTCTACCCGTTATACCATGGGCGCAGCCGCTCTCAATGGATAAACTAGTCCTCATCGTCTGTTCAAAATCTGACGAAATATGCAGTTCAAGTTCTCAACACCGACCGCGAATCTAGTGCGAAGTTTTCTTTTCTTTTTTTGTCCCTTCTTACAGGGATTGACACCAGCTTGGTTTATATTTTGTACCGCTACTAACATTGCCAGACGGTTAAAATATTTCCTCCCAGGTATACCTAAAAAAAAACCGAGATTTGGCTATTTTTTTCACAAAAAAAAAACCCCAACATTTTTAACTTTCTCGACTACGAAGTTAGCAAAAAATATTTGGACCTATTCTGTGAAATCTTTTATTCTGTTATGAATCATAAAAGGTCTTGACCAAAAAAGATATCTTATAAATTGTATTCTGGCTTCCGAACTTTTATGGAACTCTGTTATCGAACTTCGAAAATTTAAATCTGTTAAGAACCTTTCAAAACAAACAGCTTTGTTTTTATTTATTATTTTTGCAAATATTAAGCGGGCACCTGTTCATATTTTGCAAAAACATTGAAATGCCGTCGTAAAGGAGTAAGTTTTGAATTATTACGCACATCAGGAAGATCAACTGGGTAACTGTTAAATCTTAGTTCCAGCAAAAGTGATCGGTGTTTTCGGTTAAACAAATATATAAATTTAGAAATTCCGTCTCCTTTTGTAAGCATTTCGTTGACGAAGAATTATATATAGATCCATTTCAATCCAAAACTTCCTATTTAATACAAATCTTTTATAATAAAAGTGACAAACTTCTTTCTTTTATTCTGTTATGATTCTTAATAGAATTCATAAAAGATTTTTCCACACAGAATACCAATTCCAGAGCACATAAAGGATTTTTTGACAGTTCGAACTTTTGTGCGGAAATTCATAACAGAATAAATGGATAAAATATTTTGCCGAATAGGCCTGATTGTTTTCGTACAATGTTTCAATCTCGAGATGTTAATCAATTCTGATAGAGGAACTCAAAAAAGTGGGTCGCAAAATTCTCTTCGTCTGTTTGTCTGTCCATTTGTCCCGAGGCTACCCGGATTTCGACCAAACATCGGATTAGGAGTTTGGGGGCTCAAAGTTTGGGGCCGTTTTTATTTTTGCAAGGAAACCTAAATATTAATTGAACTTCCCACATACATATACAATTTTCATACCAGTTTGATTTGTTCGAAAACGGCTCTAACGATTGCAACCCAAATTGATATTTGAGCTTAAGTTGGTGAGGTTAATATGACTGCATACTCAGTTTTTCGCGAAACATCTAATAACGGTACTTTTGAAATTTCGACACACCTTGAAATGGTAAATACGATTGTAACAAAACTTCTTTTCTAAGGTAATATGGTCATTTCTAAATTATTAGCAAACTCAGTTTTTTTTCAATATTATCGTGGAATAGATTTTTGGAGATAGACATTTTTTAAAATTTTGGTTTTCTTTATAGTTTACCGAAAAACGGCAATAACGATTTTGACCAAAATGCATAAATTTAGAGTGAAATCGATGTTTCCAAAATTATTGCGTTTTTATTTTTCAATTCATATCTTTCATGTCTCGAAAACCCTATTTTCGATTGGGATAAAGCTTTTAGAAATCAAGTAAAGCTTACATCTCGAACGATAATAATCTTACTTAATACTCAGTCTTCAGCTAATAGTTTAGCCATAATATTTTTCAAATTATATATTTCAATATTTCTTACTTTTTTGTCTGCATAATTTTTCAAAACCCCTCTAACTATTTTGATCCGAAAATAATCATTATCATCCGAAGTATTCTTTTTTGGTATTTATTATGAAATGAGAAGAATGAAACTAACATCATTCGAAAGGTGCTGTGCCATAGATGTACACAACAAAAAATCGTGGGTTCCTATATGCCGCCATTTGGACTGGGAAAATAATTCCCCATACAAAATGCTTATCAGTTAATAGAGCCCATTTTGTTGACATTCAATTTGTCGCCGCCATATTGCTATAGTAACGTATTTAAATATGAATCATCTTAGACTAAAACCTATTTTCGAAGGAATGCAATCTACCTACCTAATCAATTTGTACCTTATTTTAATTCGGGGGAAATATATCTGACAGGTGTTGACGACGGTTCGTTTTTCAATGATGTACTATGGGAACGAACATTTTTCGAGTGATGTGATGTATTAAAATATTAATCATGAGTAAAATAATTTTCGATATCTAGATCTCGAAAATTGTGGAACATTTATTACATCCATATAAAAGTTAAGGTCGGTTTTCGACCTCAAACGAAAGATCCCATACTCAGTATTTCTCATCAAATTGGAATAAATCAGTTTCAATTATTTCTCAGAACAAAACTACTCAAATCCCGTCCTGTCTCAGTATATTTTAGTAAAACTCAAACTCGAAAAAGCAATTACAACTTCCCAAAACTTATCTTTATCAAATATTTCCCACTTGTTCTTTTTTTTTGAACCAATTTGAATATGCACCTTAAAATAATTCCAACCACTTGGAGCTTACACAATCAGAGACTCCCACTTCATTTGCACCCCACACATGGCCATCGGCATATTCAGTTTAGAACTACTATTTCAATTTCAAAAACAAATTCCTGAATTCTTACATAAATAATATTCCTATTTAAAGACGTCATTCTATTGCGAATACCATTTCATTTCCAATCAAAGACAAACTATGCCAGCAGATCAGAAAACAGAAATTGCTTTGTGTGTCCTTGTAATCAAAAAATCTTGTTAAGTGTAAAGGCTTATAAAATAGTGAAGTAGGCGCTATTGTCGTTATTGAGAGCTAGAACTTATAAAAGCTCACATTGTTATTTGATATATGTGCTGCCATATCGAATGAAGAACCTAAAAGTGAATTCTATTTTACACTGCCTGTTCTTTCATTTTATGTACGGTTGCTTCTGAACTTTTTACCTATGTATCAATTGACTCAACCCAACTTTTGATGAACGAGAAAGCTTCGTGCGACCCAGTCGTGCACTTTATTTCACTTTATTTAACATGGAATTTACACAGCCCCTACGTAACTTTGATGAAATTGTTGTTTATAAAAAAATTTAAAGAATTGTGACAACAAGAAACTAAAACTTTCTCTAGTGAAACTGCCTTTTTTTTTTGAAAGAATTGTTTTGTAAAAAGAAATAGTCGAAAGATATTGGAACAAATAATTTTCACTTGCAAATATAGCTTTGGAGAATCGATCCATTATTTTACATCATTTAAAAAAACATACACACTTAATTCACCCTCTTTTGTAATGTTCAATTTTGAATCATTGCAAAATTCAGAAGCACATTTTAAGGTTAAAAAAATTATGTTCTACAGTAATTAAAATAAAATATACAGAAACGAAAACAGATTTCCCCCGTCGACCAATACACTAAAACTGAGGGGAAAACCCCGAAACTGGCAAACCTGAAAAGTTTTATTTGTATAAACACCGGTGTCCCTTATTTTTGCGGCGGAAAAGTTTGTGTTCATTTTTCTCATCTGCCAGATATTTGATACAAAAATTCCCGTACTGAAGGGTAAAATTTCCCTTCTATTCTCACGCAATACTTAAAAAATTCCTGCAATTTCTTGTGCTCTCTAATATCAAGCACAAATACAGGATGTTTTTTTTTTATAGGTATAGAACTTTAAGTTGGCAGCACTATTTTAACTGGCGGCCATTTTGCCAACTGTCAAGTGATTTATTGTTATTTTGTTTTGGCATTTCAACATGAATAGACGGACGCCTGAACAACGCTTTCAAATTGTGCAAATTTATTTTGAAAATCATAGTTCTGTTCGAAATTTTCATAAGCGAATTTTGTTTAACGATGAAGCTCACTTTTGCTTGAATGGATACGTCAATAAACAAAATTGCCGTATTTGGAGTGATGATAATCCTCAAGTGTCTGTTTAGACACCGTTACATCCACAACAACTGACTGTTTGGTGTACTTTATGGGTTGGTGGAATAATACGGCCGTACTTCTCTAAAAAACGATGCTGGCCAGAACGTTACAGTCAATGGTGACCGCTTTAGAGCCACGATTACTGACTTTTTCGTTCATCAATTGAACAACCATGATGAGCAGGAACTGTGGTTTCAACAAGACGGTTCAACATGTCGTACAGCTCTTGCCACAATTGCTTTATTGAAGGAAACGTTTGGTAACCGCATAGTTTCACGTTGCGGACCCGTGAATTGGCCTTCAAGATCGTGCGATTTAACGCCGCTTGACTATTTTCTGTGGGGATATGTGAAGTCGCTAGTCTACACTAATAAGCCCGAAACGATTGACCACATGGAGGACATCATTCGCCTCGTTATTGCCGATTTACGGCCACAAATTTTGGAAAAAGTCATCGAAAATTGGACCTCCAGATTAGACTACGTCCGAGCCAGCCGTGGCGGTCATATGCCCGAAATCATATTTAAATTATAATCCCAGAAGACTATCTTTCGAATAAGTAAATTTCATGTCAATTTAAAAAATCATCATTTCAAAATTCTATACCTCTAAAAAACACCCTTTACAAATGTATGCTAACAAAAACATATAAAAGGGACCATAAAGTACAAGTACCAACGAATTATTTTTTAAATGGTGGACCTTTTGAATTACAAAGATTCCAAGAAGAGTGTTTACGATATCGGTTCTTCTGAGGGGGAATTCTCTGTTTAAAAGCAAGGTTAGGGGTTTTTGTCAAGTTTTAAAGGGTTTGAAGAATGCCAAATATCGGGAATTTGTCCTCATTTCGTTTGGGTTTACTTCATGTTACCGTTTTTAAGTGGTCCTATTATTATTTTGATGGATTTTTACAAAACGCAGACAAATTCAGACATTTATGTTTGTAATTGATCAAGAACCTTTTCAGAGCAGTCAAACGGCGGATCCTCTTTTCTGGTATAGACTTGAATACGTCAATTAAAGTTTAATATTAACTGTTTAACTTAGGCCCTAGTTATAGCCATACGTAAAACGAAACCGTAAAAAAATTCTTTTGCTTTTTTTGACCACTTAAACCTTATGGTTGAACTCAATCTTGGTCTTAGGTTATGAATTATAAAGTTAGTTTATCAGAAAAATGTAAGCAAGTTATCTTTATATTTTCTAGAAAAAATATTTTATTCATTTTTTCCGTACGAAAAACTTTTTCCGATCAATTTCTGAGTCAATTACATAAAAACAAGTTATTCCACTGAAATATTTCATTTCTTTACTGGTCCATCTGTCAGGAATTTTTTTTTCTGATGGGTTCCCATCAGTGGTGGTTGATTTGTTGTGGTTGTTTTCGTAGGGAACATTTTTTCTGACAGAATTTTTGCTATGACCGCCCAAACGTAAAAAAACTCATTTCCACACTGTTTTTCGGTTGCATTTTACGTATGGTTATAACTAGGGCCTTAGATAAAAAAAATTGCTTGGAATAATTTATGTAGTTCTTTTTGTCAATACGACTTAAAAGTAGGTATACCCAATTTGAAGCGCGATCATTTTTGGTCTTACGAATGCAAAAGTGTGCCCCAAATAAATACACTCGATGAAAATGTCAACGCACGCTTTTTGAAACATTTTGTAGAAATTTACACAGACCCAATGCAACTTTCATGAAATTTTTGTTAACAATATTTACTGATGAGGTAGGTTGGTGCTTAGATCCGGAAAAATATTGAAGGAACTATTACAAAAAACTATAAGTTTTTCCTAGTGAAACAGTGAAACTGACATTCGACTTTCGTTGATATAAACCGAACTCACTGTGGTTTTGTTGTGAAAAAATAGTTTCTTTTTAAAGACCTGTTTTCTTAACGACAAAAGTCCAAAAATATTACAATTTTCACACGTAAATTTTGCTTAGAGAATCGACTTATTATTTTACAGCATTTTAAAATAACACATGCATTTATTTCATCCTCTATTTAAAATTTGAGTCATTTAGTAGTGGACAGAAATGAACGAAGAATGGCTACGATAACTCATCATTAAGTTTAAATTACTCACCGTTTTTTACGTTCAAAAAATGCGGATGCATGTTTTAAGGATATCAAAAACGAATATTATACCGAAATACGAATGAAATAGAACTAAAAGAAAAATCACAGATTTTCCCCCCCTCATCCAAAAAAAAAACCCCAAACTGGTAACGCTGATTCCGTGTGAGTGTTCCATTCAGTACGATAGGTCTGCCGTTTTTTTTTTCGAACTGACAAAACATTTGCGCTTGTTTCGACCAAACTGTTTTTCCATGACTAATTCGAAATTCGTTGAAGATCCTCATTTACGTCATTGGCGCAGCTCTCGATAAGGCCAAGGGGACAACTTCGATAGATTTGTATATCATCGGGAAAAAAGTGTTTTGATGAATGCACAATTTGAGGAGCTATGTCATTAATGTACATCGAAAATAAGAGTGGTCCCACAATCGACCCTTGGGGAACGACTCGCGATAAGGGAAGAAACTCTGATGGCTGGCTTTAGTTCTTGCACCAGCTGTATCTTAAAAGGCTTTACGCCCAAATCCTTCCGCAATAATTTGCAAGCGTTGTTCATTTGTAAGACGATCCATGGTTAAATTGCAAACCAAACTGAAGCTGTTTGACAGTGACACAAGGTACTAAACACACGTCAGCTGTCAAAACCAGTGTTGCCAAAACCAAACCAGCTAAAAAATCACCCTTTAGAACACAGTCAAGACACACAGCTTGCTGTTTCACTACTTAAATACGATGCAATTAGCCTTAAAGCGTAGGAAGATATGTTGAATTGATTGCTTTTTAATAAGAGTAGAGTGATCAACCATACCAAATGCCTTGGAAAAGTCTAAAAGTATCAGGAAGGTATTACAGTCTTTAAAACAGTTGTACAACTGTGTTTGGCACGAAATCCAGATTGAACTGAAACAGGTTGAACAGGTTTTTCTGTACCAAGTGTTCATTCAGTTGCTTACGCATAATCCGTTCACGAACTTAAGAAAGAAAATTAAAACGCTAAACAGCACCTTGAGATGGCTGCATATAGACGGCACATTTTTGAGGGGGTTGCTTTGGCCTGAAGTACTTCTTTGCCTTAAATAGGTAACTTAACCTTGAAATGCTTTCCGAAATGGCTGTGACTCCAAAAAGATGCATGGATTCCGACGAATGATTGTCAGAAACGTACACAACTCCTTATAGCTTTTAGACAGTACTCACTGCTGTCATTGGTCCTCAGCTCATTACTCTGTGAGCATGGAGTTTCCTGGGAGGTTTAGCGAAACGCTGTCGTGTCATCTAGAGACTGCAATAGTTCCGCGTGGAGCTTTACTGAACTATTTTATTTCACTGATAGCTTACCGCATTAAGGGAAATATTGTCCCTAACATCAAAGATTTTCGGAATCTTCTCTACACCATTTCTGTAAAGTAGTTTTTCCATGAGCCACTGTGGTGTCTGGAAAACAGACATTTGTCCAATTTATAGAAATTTAGCAAGTGTCAAAAACAATTTCGAAGTGAAGAAAGCCACTTTCGAAGTCATACAAGTTGGGTTTAAGCTTCAGCGGAGACAGTTTTTTCCCCCTTCCCACGAGCCTCTATTTTTATTTTTCACTGTTTCAATGTAGAGACGGCTTGGTCAGGCTGTTATAAAGAAGACCGAAGTCGGTATCAAAACTTAGGTGTTGGTTTTAAATTCGGTATTTGTTCCAACGCTTACTTACAGTCGGGAGATTTGGATACTGATCGAAACAGAAAAGATCCCCGGTGCAAGTTGTCGATATAAGATTCGTTATATTGCAGGTGTGACTGGTAGAGACCGCATAAGGAGGACCAGAATATGAATGGTACTCTTTGTCGAGCTGCTTCTTCGTCAGACGGAGCGGTTCTCACTTCGGTTTGGTCACGTTGAAGACATGACCTCCCAACAGACATTCTCTTGGTTAACCCAGAATAAAATGGTTAGATAAAGTCCGAAATATCTCCTTCAGCCGTATGCGGATTGTCCTTTCACAGTCGCTTTGACAGAGAGCCCACTATTCTTTAAATGGATACGAAGGACATTGTAAGGTTACGAAGAATAAATGACGGATACTCAAACAAAAGTGTTGACCGAGTTGTTTTAGCCATCCAACTGTCTGATGTAACCACCTCAACCTAATCCGCCTCCAGTATTTCGGGTTTCTCCTTAACACGAGACTACCTACACACAAAAGGACTTCTGAAGAGGTTAAGTTTTATCAATTCGCCATCCTGTTGCCATGTCTTCTACACATTTCCGGCGGCCATCTGTTGAATTGAATGAAAATATCTGCGGGGCTTCCACCGATCTGTTCTCCTTTGAACTCCACTCTAATTAACCCTTGTTGTGAGGGATTACCGGTCGCTCGGTTCAGTTGAAGGACATCTGCTTTTTTGAAATGCTCTTCCTTTTTGCCCTGTCAAACCGCCACCCAACTAGAAACTTAAATCTCGTTTTATCACCTAAAAATGCTTAAACGTAATTATATTTACAAAAAAAAGAAAAACCATCCATACACTTCACTCATTTATCTCATCATGAAAAGGTCGTCAAAATAGAAGCACAGCGCAAAAAAATAAGGGAACCAGCAGAAGAGCAAAAAAATAAATACGAGTGAAAAAAAAAGAAGACAGAGTATACCAAATCTGAATGCATAATGATGGACGACGGACGACGGACGGATGGGCAAAAGTGTTTATTCATTCATTTCCATTACAATGATGATTATGAATCCTTTTTTGTTGGTGCTTGATGCTTGTGCACAATGTCCGTTGTCATCCTCATCATCAAATGTGTGTGGGTGCGTGTAGGGAGGGGGCGCAAATGAGTTTGTCCTTTCTGTCATTTTTCATAAAAGCTCAAAGGTTCCGTCGACCGACCGACCCCATTATCAACAAGACAATCCCGACCACCCCTTTTGTACACCTCGCACCTAATGCAATAATAATGATAAATGAACAATAATGAGTTTGCGGACAACTGAGCGACACATTGGCCTCTTATATTACAATGAGCACGGTGGTGGGGATTTTCCATCCATCCATCGTTGCGACCCGTTCGCCCAATTTTAATCGCATTTTCGTTGCCCATTGTCATTGGGGACATTCATACTAATTACGCATTAAAAATGTTTTGGGGTCCTTTGAATTATTACAGTGTGACCGGCCATTGTTGTTTGGCTGGATATTTAAGTACTCTATGCGGGGCTTGATTAATTATTCAATTTGTGTGACAGACCTTTTTTTTCGTGTGCCATTGGCAAGAACAAAGCATAAAGGTGACTTACAAGTAACAACAAAAATTTGATTAACTTGCCGAGAGGTGGATCGAGGTGGGTCCGGCTTTTTTTCCCCACCCCGTGTCGGCCGGATTGAAGTGTTTATTAAATACTCCAAGCCCCTCCGGGTACAACAGGGAGACAGAGCAACAGAGAGACGGAGAGAGGGAGAGATGGGCTATTGATTACCTTGCATAAATATCGCTTTGACAAAGAGCCTATCGAGGAGGTTGCGACTTTTTTTTCCCCCATTAAGCCGGTATGACTTGGGATTGGGATGGGTCGTGGACACGAGTCATGTCTTGTGGGTGGGTTCATTGTCCACAGTAGGTGTGATGTTAGATGGATTTGGACAAGGTTTTTATTTTGTTTTAATGTGTTACGTAGCTGGGAGGCGCACTTTCAGTCCAGTCCAGTATTGCGCCGCCAGCAAGGGAGCCGCACCTTTAACAGACAATCCCGAAGGTTAAAGCTTTTAGCGGCAGAACCGCACACTTCAGGCTACTCAAGTCGACTGTGGGTTATTAAGGTTATTCTGAATTATGTGTGTACCACAATTGGTTCAACGAAAATCGCGAGGATTGCGTGCACGTGTATATTTTTGTGGAAGAAGCAAAGCCGCAAATGGTGTAGTCACAATTCGCCCTCGGGCTATTGGGTTTAATCTTCCTTTTTTCTTCTTCGTGTACAACTTTTTGGAGAGGATTTAAAAGTTCATGAATTTTGAAAGCCTCTTACGATTTATCTTCAGCGGGACTGTTGTGTGTCGGTTTGGTGAACATTTGAATGACAGAAAATATGCAAATGCTTGAAAGGGATCTCAGCAAAATTACTCCTTAAATAGGAGTCCACTATTCATAGCCCAGTATTCATGGTGCATATGTGACCGTTTTATCGAGAAAACCTTCTGGAGAATTATGAAGGGTAGAGTTTACACATACGCTTGGGTGAAACCGCAAATATCGGGGTTCAAATGATACACTGACTTTTACAGCAAATATTGACTCATAAACAACAGATTTAGATGTCAAGTTGACGTTTTTTTTTTATCCTTACATCGTAGAAAACCATCGTGGATACAAAGACTTTCCAGCGGAAGTTGTTGCTGGGTTAGTAACGATTGGAATTTGTTCCTTCAAATTCTGATGTAGTATAATAAAACAAATAAAAGAATTCAAGTTTTATAAAGTTTCTTGAAAATCGAAGAACAAACAAAATTAAATATATATACACGCAGAAAAATTGACCTTAACCGAGTGGAATTTTCGCTCGGTTAAAAAAAAATGTGTTGAAATCAACTAAGTCTCTGTAGAAAACAAATGAGTTATTATTGTTAAAAACTACCGTGTTAAAAAGGTTAAATACATGTTGTTAAAAATAACACACTAAATGTTTGTTATCAATTAAGTTGCTTCGTTAATATTAACCAACCAGTCTCGTTTTCCTGTTTGGTTAAATTCAAACAAGTATCTTGGTTAAGAAAAACCTACTAAATTTGGGGTTTTAACACATTGATTGGTTATTAATAACCGTGCTACTCATGTAAAATTAACCAAACGAATGTGTGTTAAAATCTAACAAGCTCTCTGTTAAAAACAACCAATAAACGTTGCTTAAATACAACCAATGACTTGTTTGTTTTTAACCCTTTTACTCGTGAGAATTTAACCAAGCGAATGTGTGTTAAAATCTAACAAGCTCTCTGTTGAAAACAACCAATAAACGTTGCTTAAATACAACCAATGACTTGTTTGTTTTTAACCCTTTTACTCGTGAGAATTTAACCAAGCGAATGTGTGTTAAAATCTAACAAGCTCTCTGTTGAAAACAACCAATAAACGTTGCTTAAATACAACCAATGACTTGTTTGTTTTTAACCCTTTTACTCGTGAGAATTTAACCAAGCGAATGTGTGTTAAAATCTAACAAGCTCTCTGTTGAAAACAACCAATAAACGTTGCTTAAATACAACCAATGACTTGTTTGTTTTTAACCCTTTTACTCGTGAGAATTTAACCAAGCGAATGTGTGTTAAAATCTAACAAGCTCTCTGTTGAAAACAACCAATAAACGTTGCTTAAATACAACCAATGACTTGTTTGTTTTTAACCCTTTTACTCGTGAGAATTTAACCAAGCGAATGTGTGTTAAAATCTAACAAGCTCTCTGTTGAAAACAACCAATAAACGTTGCTTAAATACAACCAATGACTTGTTTGTTTTTAACCCTTTTACTCGTGAGAATTTAACCAAGCGAATGTGTGTTAAAATCTAACAAGCTCTCTGTTGAAAACAACCAATAAACGTTGCTTAAATACAACCAATGACTTGTTTGTTTTTAACCCTTTTACTCGTGAGAATTTAACCAAGCGAATGTGTGTTAAAATCTAACAAGCTCTCTGTTGAAAACAACCAATAAACGTTGCTTAAATACAACCAATGACTTGTTTGTTTTTAACCCTTTTACTCGTGAGAATTTAACCAAGCGAATGTGTGTTAAAATCTAACAAGCTCTCTGTTGAAAACAACCAATAAACGTTGCTTAAATACAACCAATGACTTGTTTGTTTTTAACCCTTTTACTCGTGAGAATTTAACCAAGCGAATGTGTGTTAAAATCTAACAAGCTCTCTGTTGAAAACAACCAATAAACGTTGCTTAAATACAACCAATGACTTGTTTGTTTTTAACCCTTTTACTCGTGAGAATTTAACCAAGCGAATGTGTGTTAAAATCTAACAAGCTCTCTGTTGAAAACAACCAATAAACGTTGCTTAAATACAACCAATGACTTGTTTGTTTTTAACCCTTTTACTCGTGAGAATTTAACCAAGCGAATGTGTGTTAAAATCTAACAAGCTCTCTGTTGAAAACAACCAATAAACGTTGCTTAAATACAACCAATGACTTGTTTGTTTTTAACCCTTTTACTCGTGAGAATTTAACCAAGCGAATGTGTGTTAAAATCTAACAAGCTCTCTGTTGAAAACAACCAATAAACGTTGCTTAAATACAACCAATGACTTGTTTGTTTTTAACCCTTTTACTCGTGAGAATTTAACCAAGCGAATGTGTGTTAAAATCTAACAAGCTCTCTGTTGAAAACAACCAATAAACGTTGCTTAAATACAACCAATGACTTGTTTGTTTTTAACCCTTTTACTCGTGAGAATTTAACCAAGCGAATGTGTGTTAAAATCTAACAAGCTCTCTGTTGAAAACAACCAATAAACGTTGCTTAAATACAACCAATGACTTGTTTGTTTTTAACCCTTTTACTCGTGAGAATTTCCCAAAAATAAAGTAACATTCTGTTCAAAAAAAGAGAATTCTCCTCGATTTATTTTACATTCCATTTTTCCATAAAACAATTCTATAAAACATTTTCATCGAAATATGTACCTATCTGATATTTGTTATACGTAGAAATTGTGTATCTGTTAATTTTATCATTCAACTTGGTAAATTTCAACAAACACATACTGTTGTTTCTTAACAAGTTATACGCACACCACGAATTACGACGCTGCTTTTTCAAAACGCAGAAACCAGGGATGAAAAAATAATCGCAATTGTACTTTTATCGACACAGTTGATTTAAAGATATATACAAGTACGATTTGCCCAAATTCAGAACTTTGATGAATATATTCTACTTCTGAAAATACGTTCCGACATTCCTTCCGAATTTAGTACATTCACATTTCACGAACAAACTAAATTCTAAACAGGCTAATACAGCCTTAAAAACAAAGTTTTCTCTACTACTTTTTTGGCTTGCAATAGGAAAAAAAGAACACAGACAAAAATGGCCAAAGCAACAATTTTTTTTTTACATTTTTGTCTGATAAAATATGGCTTTTACTCTTAATTGTAGCTAGGCACTTGAAAACTAATTTAAGATAGGTATCTAATTGTAAGAAAATTTGCCAAAGGTACAAATTTAATGCAAAATAAATATTAGCTTTTTATTGAGTCCAATTGACATAATGGCCTTAACGCAATATTAATCTAATCTGTTTCTGTAGATATAATGAAGTAAAATTAAGTAATTTTTCACTCTGCGATTCAATCATTTTGAGAACCAAGCTAATGAAAAAAGCTACACTTTTGCACATGCTGAACAAAATGGTATAGTCTTTAGTTTAGCCCTTTACTTCAAAATTTGTAAGTACCAAACTCGTTTCGACCTATGCGTTGGTGAGAGATGATAATAATAAAACTTATATCGTTTTCCACGCGGCAAAAAGAAGCGTCCGGCAGAGTCCGGAATCAAAAAGATAGATTCTGAGATTTCATCTAATTGTGCTCTACAATATGGTATATATAGTCCTGCATTTATCACTTTATTTCAAAATTTGTTAGTACCAGACTTGTTTTGAACTATGCGTTTTGTGAGAGTTGATAATAACTAAACTCATAATGCAATTGGTACATACACATTTTAAAATAAAGATACAAACAGAAAATTATATATACCATCTTGTAAAGCACAGTTAGGAGAATTTGAAGAAACCAAGGAAGTATTGGTAACCAATCTCGACTTCCAGGAGCAGCCTTGAATAAATCGTCTTTTTCATTGCTGTGCTGCCTTTGCTAGGCCTTTGCGATCACAAATTATTCACGCACAATTGAACCCATTTCGGTACAGCACCTAAAAAATCAGTTTTGTCATCCCTGGTAGAAAATATGTGTGTGGCTGTTGATACAGATCATTCACGAACAATGGAAAACATTTGGGTACAATACCAAAAACTCGTTTTACATTCCTGGTAGGTAGAAATATGTGTGTGGCTGCAGATACAGTCAACTCGGTTAATATCTACAAACACAAGGCTTCTCGTTCATCTGTAAAACAGTGTGTCTCGGTTGATTTTAACACATACATCGTGTTATACGCATACGCATACTATCGCGAATTATGAACGACGCACGCTGCTCGCGACTAGTAATTGAGTCATTAAGTGTTGAACCTTTGTAGTGGCTGGTGGTGTGAAATCTGTGATAAGTGAAAATAAAAAAAACAAAAAAGACAAGGAAAAATAAAAAATTCATATTTATTGGTGAGTACATAATATTATTATCTTGTTTTCCTCTTGTTTAAAACAAATTATTGTCAATTTTGGTGGTTTTTATGTGAAAAAAGAAATAGAACTAAAGCAACGAATTTCAACGTAGTACTCGGTTAATAATTGCCGAGTTGAGAAACACTCGGTTAATATCAACCCTTTCAGTCTGGTATCGTGTTTTGACATGTTTTTTTCTTCTGGGATTCAGGTTCTTTATTAGCGAGTGCATTAACTATGTTGTTTTTCTCGAGTTTTAAACAATTTATTGTCAATTTTGGTGATATTCAAGTGAAAAAAAAATAGAACCAAAGCAAAGAATTTCAACCTAGTACTCGGTTAATAATTGCCGAGTTGAGAAACACTCGGTTAATATCAACCCTTTCAGTCTGGTATCGTGTTTTGACATGTTTTTTTCTTCTGGGATTCAGGTTCTTTATTAGCGAGTGCATTAACTATGTTGTTTTTCTCGAGTTTTAAACAATTTATTGTCAATTTTGGTGATATTCAAGTGAAAAAAAAATAGAACCAAAGCAAAGAATTTCAACCTAGTACTCGGTTAATAATTGCCGAGTTGAGAAACACTCGGTTAATATCAACCCTTTCAGTCTGGTATCGTGTTTTGACATGTTTTTTTCTTCTGGGATTCAGGTTCTTTATTAGCGAGTGCATTAACTATGTTGTTTTTCTCGAGTTTTAAACAATTTATTGTCAATTTTGGTGATATTCAAGTGAAAAAAAAATAGAACCAAAGCAAAGAATTTCAACCTAGTACTCGGTTAATAATTGCCGAGTTGAGAAACACTCGGTTAATATCAACCCTTTCAGTCTGGTATCGTGTTTTGACATGTTTTTTTCTTCTGGGATTCAGGTTCTTTATTAGCGAGTGCATTAACTATGTTGTTTTTCTCGAGTTTTAAACAATTTATTGTCAATTTTGGTGATATTCAAGTGAAAAAAAAAATAGAACCAAAGCAAAGAATTTCAACCTAGTACTCGGTTAATAATTGCCGAGTTGAGAAACACTCGGTTAATATCAACCCTTTCAGTCTGGTATCGTGTTTTGACATGTTTTTTTCTTCTGGGATTCAGGTTCTTTATTAGCGAGTGCATTAACTATGTTGTTTTTCTCGAGTTTTAAACAATTTATTGTCAATTTTGGTGATATTCAAGTGAAAAAAAAATAGAACCAAAGCAAAGAATTTCAACCTAGTACTCGGTTAATAATTGCCGAGTTGAGAAACACTCGGTTAATATCAACCCTTTCAGTCTGGTATCGTGTTTTGACATGTTTTTTTCTTCTGGGATTCAGGTTCTTCATTAGCGAGTGCATTAGTTTTGTTTTTCTTGGGCTTTTTTTTTCTTTTATGGCGATGTTCGCAACTTTTCTGGGACGAACTATTTAAAATGATTTCTGTCTATGTTTTCATCATTTCGAATCGTTTGTCACCAATAAATGGCGAACATCGTCTTAAAACCAGGCATAGCCTTATGTGGTTTTCCATTGGGACAAAAAATCAATCTTTTTTTTGATCTAAATCACTTTTCATGTTCCATTGGGCAAAAAAATCAATCTTTTTTTCGATTCGGAGCACTTTTTGCAGATCTCGATATTTTTTCAGATCTACACATACCAATATGCTTTGCACAGCTGTTTCACGTCATTTTAAGAAGTTTGCTTTCAATCCAAATGCGAAAAGTTTCGTGAAAACCAAAATAACGAAATACATAAATAGCCATGCATATAATTTTGGAAGAATTATTATCTTCATAGTCTTCCTCGTCATCTGAAGACTACGAATCAACAAAAATACCAAATTTGTATCTGCAACAGGGAAAACATTTTCGAAGTCGATATCCATTTGTGTTTTTTGCAAAAACAAATGCAGATTGAACAGCTGATATTACTGCCACATAACGCACTAATACATTTATAAAAGCAGATCAATTTCGTTGCCCGTTCCATTTGCCACGTAAAATTTGAGATCTGAAAAAGATTTCTGGTGGTCCCAATGGAAAACGACATTAGTTCTCAATGTTTCTGTCAGTAGTAATTTAGTAATTAAATGATCGTATTTTGATATGCACATGCTCATATTAACACGTGCTTCACAGTTATCTAAAATGGATGAAGAAGTGTCAACCTTACTAAAGGAGTGGGGCCTGGAAGCCTACGTAGACATTTTTAAAGGTTCGTTTATATACCAAAACGTAAATTTATACAATATTATTCGCATATAAGAAAGTTGTAATTTGCTTAAAGTATTTTTGCTACACATGTGTTTTGCATTTTTGATTTCGATTCCTTACGGCACGAAAATTCTTTTGCGCTTGAAAAGCTTTTTAGAAGCTTGTGTTTTTCACAGACGATTCTTTCTTATACGCGACTTTCTTATGCAAGGTGGTGCAAAATTAATCCTCCAATTTTGTTTTTGAATTACTTTTTTGCTAAATTAATTTGATTGACGTACGAAGCTATTTGCAAAAATTATAAAATCTTCCGAAAGGGTGATTAAATTTGCGCCATTTTGTATATCTGATAAAAACCTATACTTTGCAAGTGATTAACTACGTGACATTGGTTAATTTTCATTTATAACAGAAAATGCTATAACTTCAATGTCTTTGGCGCTGCTTGGTGCCAGAGAGATAAAGGAAATGATCCCAGTTATAGGGCATCGGGTTCTGTTTACACGGAATTTCGAAGAATGGCGGAAAGCTATGCACCCTAATGCGTCCACGACTTTGGTTGGTTCATATTATTTAACCATTTGAAATGGTAGAAATAAAGTCTTTTTATTTTTCAGACTTTTGAAACTTCAGAATTATCTCTTGCTACAAACACACAAGAACAAAACGACTGCCTTAATTTCTCTTTTAGTGAGATTCTGCCAAATTTCGCTGTTAGCGACAGAGGGGATGCACTAGATTCCCCTTCAAGCGTTGTTGCTGATGATCAATTCAGCGAAAGTTTAGATGTAAGTACAGGGTTTAAATCGGAAAGGTGATTAGTGTTGATTGATGGTCTCTGCTTTCAATTTGCGTTTCTTTATGCATTCAGAGATCAATCAGAATAAATTGACTTATCTATCAGTTTGAGTAAAAAACACTGCATTTATAATCAACTAAGAGAAGGTGATTATAATAGGTGATTGCCACTAATAGCTTTAGCCGATAGTACAAAGGGTTTTTTTTTTCACTTATTTTATTAATTATTAATATATTTCACTAATTTTTTATATTTATATGCACATTAAAATATTTTGTTACTAGGAACTTAACAAGCTGCTCGAAAGCTCACTGGAAGGAACCGGTCTACTGTCGCTGGATAAAACTCGACCGCTGGATAACGTTGCTCGACTGCGATTGGTGCGTATTGTCTGCACCAACATTTTAAAGAAAAACCCGGAAAAAAATATCACAGCTCAAATTTATGGGCACTGGACAAATCAGATTGTTCATTTGTTCCCTACCGAGAATAGATCGGTATATTTTCACAACAAGCTGATAAATTCGAGTCGTGGGGTTGTAAACAGATTGGCTGGAAAATTGCCAGATCACATCCACAATCTAAAACGAAAATACCGGGAAAGTGGTGTTATCACTAAAAGGAAGCGTTCGTTTTCCGCTTCTGCGACGTCGTCACCTTCCTCCAGTCGAGTATCCTCTCCCGCATCAGTATCACATCCTATAAAGCGCCTAGCAACAGCTGCCAATTTCGAAGACTTCGAAGGACAATTCCAAGAAGATCTCCAATGGCTAAAAAATTCTAGCCATCCATGGGAAACAACCGAGGACAAATGGGAGAAAACGACCCATGCCCGACTTCACCATTTAAAGGATATGAGCATATCCGAGTATTTTGAGGAATATCCGGCCTTAAAAAAACCATTGGGATTTAAACTGGTAATATTTCATAGAAGTATAATTATATCAGAAATACATTATACATATATTTAGTCTTTAACGTGAACTACAGTTTCACAAGTAAAAGCTCTTATATTTATTAGTTCAGATTTTACTCATAGTTGTCACATAAATGCTTGCGTTATCTATGAGTTTCGATCTTTTCTTTTTATTTGGATATAGTTCAGGCTTTTCTTTACATATAATATTATGTAATTCTTCTTTTCTCTACAGCTGGTAAGGGATTTCGATAAAATATACAGCGACAACTGCAACGGACTGGTTGAAAATTTTCCAAAATTAAAAAAGGACATTTTCCAACTTGCTAGAAGCAAGGGAAAAGGAGTAAGAGGAAAGGATAAATACTTCGCTCACCTGCTGACTCGGGAAAATCGTAAGAAAACGTCATTTGTTAATAAATACATAACCTGCTAATCGAAATAAATCGAAGAATTTCCGATTCGATCGAATTTCAGAAAAAGCGTGGATATTTTAGCTTTACTAGATTGTTCCGAAAAATTTGTTTTTGTTTTGACCATTATGTTTTCTTTAGAAGAAAAAAACAAATCTGCATCATATTTTCTCTATATTTTTTAGCGCATTCTCTATATAGGTATAATTCTTCGAATCAGATTTGCACACATTTTGTGTAGAAAAATTAATTGGACGCATATGACTTATAATTGTTTTATTATTTTATATTTTCTCAGTTTCTGAAGAGATCAGCAACCTCGCGGCATTCCTGCTAATCCCTTCATTGTTGACCACATCAAACGTTAAGGTCAAAGGATCGAAGCAGAAAATTTGGCGACCCTCTAAGGCGGAAGCAAGGGATGGATTCATAACGAGAGTTGCAACGGATGCAGAGATAGATGCAGCAATTACCAGCAGGCGAGAAAAACTACAAGGTATTGGCCTTACATTACAGCCCTTCATTATAGTAGTAGGTAACTCAATCGATGCTATTGGGTCCTATTTTGTAGTTGTAGATGAAACTAAATATTTACTACCTACCATTTTAGAGGCAGTAGATGTTTGTTTCAAACTAATTTTTATTATTAATGCTGAATATCCGCCAGAGAGTAGATGTTCTTGGCTGTTTATTCAAAAAGCATTTTTTAAAATTAAGACAGAGTTCGATAAGGAATCTACCGCGGCCAATACCTTGTTGGGAGAGTTAGGTGTCAAGGAAAGTTAGAGTTTTCCCCTTCCAATTCATTTTCTTACAATGGTTGTTTGTTTCTTATGCAGATCCTACTTAAAGGATCTCAAAGTTCTAAGGCACCACTTTGATTTCAATCACAGTGACCATAACTTCACAACTTATAAATGTCGCGAAGGAGATTGTAAGCGATCGTTTCCAATTTTCAATTCCTTTAGAAGACACTTTAAAAAAAAACACGATTTTCAATGTTCAAATAATCCAACAAATTCTGAGAAGAATGCGGATATACTTAATGAAAGTGTTGTTGCAGAAAAACAATTAGAACAAACCAATAAAACTGAAAATACAGAAACCCTGTCACTTGATAAATCACTATCACTTTTTATAGCATCCCTTTATGCAAATGTGATCTTGCCTAGAAACGTAGTGCAAAAAGTGATTGATGGCTTAGCAGAATATTTCGGTTCATTAAGTTCAAATTTGCAGAACTGTGTAGACAATATATGTATTGAGCATTCTCTATCTAATGATGTTTCAAATCAATTAATGCAAGCACTTGTTCCTTCAATCACCTCCCCCTTAGAATGTTTCCGAACAGAACAAAAAAGAATTTCTTATTTCACAAAACAAAAATCATACATTGAGCCTAAGGGAATAATAATCGGCCAAAGGTTCGATTATGTCAAAAAAGGTGGAATAACACGTATGGAACCTATTCCGTGCCAAGAACATTTTATATCTTTAAGAGATATATTGCAAAGATTTTTCTCCCTCGAGAACGTACTTTCGGAAACTTTTGAATATATGGACAGTCTTCGAAATAAAGATGGAATGGAAAATTTTATTCAAGGTTCACATTGGAAAGAAAGACTTAAGCACCATTCAAATCGCATTGTGTTACCTCTATTTATGTACTTCGATGATTATGAAATCGGAAACGTTCTAGGAAGTCATGCTGGTGTTCACAAACTAGGAGCTGTGTACGTCTCAGTTCCATGTCTTCCACCTTGGCGCTCCTCAGTTCTGTCCAACATATTCCTTATTTTATTATTTCATTCATCCGACAGAGTATCTTTTGGTAATAATGTTATATTTCAACCAATTATTGATGAGTTTAATTTTTTAAGCGAAGTGGGCATAGAAATAGATATTCCATCTTTCAAGGGATCTTTATTTTTTGAACTAGCTCTGATTCTTGGTGACAATTTAGGAATACACTCTCTGATTGGGTTCGTAGAGAGCTTTTCAGCAAATTTTTCTTGTAGAGTGTGCAAAGTTACAAAAGATGTATTGAAAAAGCAACTTTACGAAGATACAACACTTCTTCGAACAATGGCAAGCTATGAAGCAGATCTGGCTTTAAATAATTTATCTTTAACCGGCATTAAGGAAAAGTGCGTTTTTCTGGGCATAAACAACTTCGACTTGTTTCAACAGGTGGGCGTCGATATTATGCATGATATGCTAGAGGGTGTTGCCAAATACATTTTGAGTTTTATACTTTCAGAGTATACCGAAAAAAACAAATTTTTTTCTTTAACAATTTTCAATGATAAGCTATTAGCTTTCTCATATGGCCCTGATACTAAAAACAAACCTTGCCCTATCGAAAGAGAACATCTTAGGCGGGGAAATGTGCGTTTATCTTCAGGAGAAACGCTTACTCTTTTGCGGTTTTTGGGTTTACTTATAGGTGACTTTGTGCCGAGGGGTAATATTATTTGGGAAATGTATATAAAATTAAGACAAATTGTTGACATACTTCTTAGTATAAATGTTTCTGTTGGAACAGAAGATTTCTTGCAAGTATTAATAGCTGAACTTAATGAACAATATACTACACTTACCGAGGACTGTCTTAAGCCAAAGTTCCACAATCTCATTCACTACCATACCGCTTTTAAAAAATACGGCCCATTAACATCTTTGTGGTCAATGAGGTTCGAAGCTAAGCATAGGCAATCCAAAATGTCGGCTAGATCATCATGTAACCGAATGAATATCACTTTAACCTTAGCAATGAAACATCAACTTCAACTTAATGAAATGTTTTTAAGGGGAAAACTTTCTAATCTACTTGACGTTGGACCCAAAAAATATGGCATGTTATTTGAACTTGATAATATACGATCACAGCTATCACTGGACCCTAATAAAACGTTGACTATGGTCAGTTGGGCGACCATGTCTTCTGTACATTATAAAAAGGGATCCGTCTTAGTAAAAAGTCTTAGTTCAGATTGTTATTTGTACGACTTTTTTGTATTGGAAAAAATATATTTGTATGACTCAAGTCAATTGATTTTTGTTGGTATAGTACTTAAAACTAAATGTTTCGATGAACACTACTATGCATATGAGGTAGAAGTTCCATTAATACCTCAACAAATTGTTATTCCACTTGAATTTTTTCTATCGCCAATTCCTAACACTTTAAATATTTTATCTAACTCCAAGCAGTACGTTATTTTAAGAAGTCCACTATAAATAAAAAATAGATTAAATTATAAATGTAAATGATTTCGCTTTAACACTGCAGATTTCATAAATATGCTAATTAAAATAATATTATGTAAATTAATTTATAAAAATACACAATTTTGCACATTTCTTTTTAAATGATGAAATTTATGACCCATATATTTTAAGTAAAATTAAGTTTTGCATTAAAATTAATAAAAACATGTAATAAACAGAAAACATATATTTTGTATTCAAAAATACATTACAAACGATATTATAATAAAAAATCTATGTACTTAATATGAAAAAGATTTTTTTTTTATTTTACGATAAAATTATCCCTTTTAGATGGTTCAATTTTCAGGTGCACTCAAGTTCAACCAAGTAAACTGGTAAATTGGTACCACATGGACTGGCTAATAAGAAGTAAGTAGTTTGGTTAAATTCAACCAAGTAGATGTGCTAATTCCAACCGAGTAAGTTACGTAAATTTAACTTTTAGTTGGTTAAATGCTACCAAGAAAGTTGGCTAATTTTAACCAATTGGAATTGTTAAATGCAACCAAGTAGGTTGGTTGGTATCAACAGAGTAACATGGTTAAATCCAACCAAGTAGGTTGGTTGGTAACAACAGAGTAACATGGTTAAATCCAACCAAGTAGGTTGGTTAGTAACAACAGAGTAGCATGGTTAAATCCAACCAAGTAGGTTGGTTAGTAACAACAGAGTAACATGGTTAAATCCAACCAAGTCGGTTGGTTAGTAACAACAGAGTAACATGGTTAAATCCAACCAAGTAGGTTGGTTAGTAACAACAGAGTAACATGGTTAAATCCAACCAAGTCGGTTGGTTAGTAACAACAGAGTAGCATGGTTAAATCCAACCAAGTCGGTTGGTTAGTAACAACAGAGTAACATGGTTAAATCCAACCAAGTCGGTTGGTTAGTAACAACAGAGTAACATGGTTAAATCCAACCAAGTAGGTTGGTTACTAACAACAGAGTAACATGGTTAAATTCAACCAAGTCGGTTGGTTAGTAACAACAGAGTAACATGGTTAAATCCAACCAAGTCGGTTGGTTAGTAACAACAGAGTAACATGGTTAAATCCAACCAAGTCGGTTGGTTAGTAACAACAGAGTAACATGGTTAAATCCAACCAAGTCGGTTGGTTAGTAACAACAGAGTAACATGGTTGAATTCAACCATGTGTATTGGCTAATAACAACAGAGTAACTTGGTTGAATTCAGCCAAGTGGGTTGGCTAATAACAACAGATTGAATATGTTGAATTCTACCAAGTGAGTCGGCTAATAGCAACAGACTAAGTAGGTCAAATTCTAACAAGTTAGTTGGTTAAATACAACCAAGTAGGTTGGCTAATTTCAATCAAGTGAGTTGGATAATAACAACACAGTTACGTGGTTAAATTCAACCAAGTGGGTTCGCTTATAACAACAGAGTAACTTGGTTAAATTCAACCATGTGTATTAGCTAATAACAACAGAGTAACATGGTTTAATTCAACCATTGGGTTGGCTAATAACAACAGAGTAATTTGGTTAAATTATACCAAGTTAGTTTGTTATTTACGACCGAGCAAATTTGGAGGGGAAATTGATAAATCGGTTATTTTTAACAGAGTTTCGTTAAACAAGTTGACTCGGTTTATTTTAATCAACTAACTCTGTAGGAGCTATATTAACAGTATCACTTGGTAGTTTTTAACCGAAAGTCGGTTGTTTTTAAATAAGCGATTTTTCTGCGTGTAGATTAAAGGCCGAAAGGCAATCATTTTAAGGATATTGATAAGTTTATAGCGCTCGCTGAGAGCCAGTAAGCCAGAATAAGATAAATTTTAGTTTTAAATTATATTTAATCGTTTTTGTCTAGGATTTAAGTTTAATTAAAGGTACCAATAAAATGTAAAAAATAAAAAATTCTGACGTAGTTGGTTTGGATGATACCGAATTGGACTGCGTGGAAAAACCAATCGCATCAACTTCTGGTCACACGAAAATTGTGTCCTTTCATCTACAAAAGCAACCATCTTCTATATAAAAGTGAATGCAACACGTGCGTCTCTGTTAGTCGTTTATGCGTTTCCAGAGCCTTTATCCGATTTGATATCCATGAATCGTCGAATATCCGTGGGAGGTAAAAGAAGGGTTTCGTAATAGAGGGCGTGACACTTCCCACCAAAAAGACGCTACTCTTGGTACAAACAAAATGATACATCTTGTCATCTGTTGGAAAATTTGTAACTTGTTTGCAGATTGGCTGGGCGAGGAACGCAGCAAAATATGGGCGGTATTAAGCATGGCACCTCTTATGCCACAAAATCATGAAATCCTTGATAAATCTTGACTTTTAAAGCAGCAGTTTTGCAAATATTTACCATCAAGCAAATTACTGCGAAGAAACTGCGTTGGGCCATCAGGTCCTTCGCTCCGTTCAAAGCACCTGGCCCTGATGGCATTCTACCGGCTATGCTACAAAGGGCTCCAAGGATACTTACGAACTTGATCGGAAATATTTGTATACACTGCCTGCGATTGGGCTATGTCCGTAGGGCAAGAGACTCCAGACCTATTAATTTGTCGTCATTTCGCCTCAAGACACTTGAAAGGCTTATTGTCATTCAAATAAGAAGAAAGTGTTGCAGCGGAAGCTTGTGTAATGCTCAGCACGCATATTTAAAAGGAAGAACAGTAGAGGCGGCTCTACACAAAGTGGTTGGCAATATAAGGAGCAGCCTTCACCAGAAAGAATTTGCACCTTTTGCCGCCTTTTTGGATATTGAGGGGGCTTTGAACAACGTCAGGAGGGATGCAAACAAAACTGCCTTGGAAAAGATAAGTGTCGAGCAACGCTTTACCGATTGGCTATGTGAAATGCTCTCGACGACAAAAAATATCAATTGCACTCTAGGAAACAGCTCAATAAGAAAATCTGCAACAAAAGGCACCCACCAGGGAGGGACCATTTCTCCACTTCTTTGGGTGCTGGTCATGTACGACGGACCTAAAGAACTAGGTCCAAAGATCATTTGCTTGAAACTATATCAATAATCAATCAATCAATAATTAAACTTTCGAAAATACTGTAAAAGCCCAGGAGAGTCTGAGGGTGTCCAGCAAGCGTTGCTAAATTTATTGATTTCCTTTCAAATATTAAGAACACTATCCATTAAGGTAAACGGTATTCTTGGACTTCTCCAAATGAAACCTTGATGCACTATGCCTTTCCAAATCTTTTAAAATAAGGGTTTTCGACACGGACACGGTACACGAAATACCTATTCAAATTTCAAATCAGCCCACAGAGTCAGAATCGCGTTACTTTAGCAGAAAACGAGAAAACAACAGAAACATAGACAGAGACAGAGAATTGCTTCATGATATCATGAATAAAAACAGCCAAGGCCAACTCATTTCATATGTTAAAAGAGAATTTGGCCAAGTTCACAATAAGTTGGCTTCATTCAGACGTTCCTTACAGCTGTTACTTTTATGCATGGTTTTGTTTACAGCTGTCCAAGAGTTTTATCAAACAAACAAAAGTGCAGTAGATTGCACGATTTGGTGGCAGCAGATTTATTTTTTGCGAAAAGTGAAGTAGATCTACTGCTATTGCAGCAAAGTGGCAACGCTGTTAAGGACAGCTTGGTTCTATAGCTCGTTGGGGTGAGCTCCCGCTATTCATTTATGGCTTTCACAGGTCCGCTTGGGAAAAATAGTAGCATTCGGTTTATGTGTTCAGCACAGCATATGTGTACAAGGAGACCAGTTATTTTCAATTGCGGATAGCAAGGTAGGTCAGAAAACGTGTTTGTTCTTTTGGCAAACCATAAATATTCGCAAAAACTTTCATCTCACTTTTTACAGATTTTTATAATCCCCAGGGCTCTGCAGAAGAACTTTGAGTGAAGGTTTTATTTTCACAAATATTGTCCGTACTGTTACCATCAGTGTCTGCAAGATTGAGGAAAATTAAATCAAACGTCTTCAGAACTACAGAAAGACAGATTTCGATGAAACTTTTTTGTTTAAATATTTAAACTTAGACTAGGAGAACACTATAAGCAAAATGTTCTTTGTTTTTTGACTTGACTGCCTTTAATGCACCATTATTCATTTGGGCGGAATAAAAGGATCGACTGGCCATGCCAAGGACACCCCCATCCACTGAAACGTCCGGATTCAATGCCGTGCATGCACCCAGATTCACACACATACCACCTTCTTCTATGTTGTTGCTTAATAGTACGCCTTTCATGCGAAAAAAGTACGTATACGCCACCGGAATTATTTTAATTTTTAGTTGAGTGTTAGTTAATTTGTCTTTCTTAGTACAACATCCTCTCTTTAGAAGTATTAACTGGGCAAGCTGAGCCTCTCTTTTTCCATCCATCAACGAAACATACTAGAACCCCAACGAATCCATCCATCACGCTCGACTATACAAATTCAGAGTGAGCCCAGATTAACGATTTCCATCACTGATTCGATGCCGATTTACTGTCTGCTACTAGGAAAATTTGCGCCCCCCACAAAATTTCCATTTGCAAATGCAAATCCAACCCTGAATGGCTGTGCCAACTCACCCGCAATCGACAGCACAACCACTCTTATCTCTGGTGGGGTGGTCTCTCGTTGAAATACTTTCCTGTTTCCGTTTTGCATTTTCTTTTTCTGTTTTTGTTCAGTTTTTGTTTCATTTTTCGCCCCGCCGCGCCATAGGAAAAGTTTGAGATTGCAATGTTTTCCACTCGTACATATTTCGTTCGGCAAATGCTTCATGGGGTTCATTCGTTTCATATGCATGCCTGTGCAGATGGATAAAAATTATCCCCGTCCTTTGGCCGGCTTCCGGGAAGATTACATTGAGATTGAAGTTGCTCCTGTTGGATGCTGATGAGCATGCAGAGATACTTTTTGCTTAGACAGACTTTTAGCACTCGTCTGTATGTAGGCAGACAACAGAATGTCCTCTGACAACTCATACACCACATGTATAGTAGAGGATGGTCGCGCGAGAATATGCACTTTCTACTATATTCCCAGCATGGGACTGCGGGAACTGGGAAGTAGTTAGTTACTCTCGGCAGGGGCCAGGACACCAGTCAGTGTAAAAACACAACCAAATAGATAGGACTAGGTGAGAGAATCCTGTATTCAGTATGCCCGCCGTAGGACTTTTGATGTCCTTTTGCCACCTATGCACTTTTTTGCATGTTATGTGTTGCTTTTTGTTTCTTTCGGAATGATCTCCTTTTTTGCATACCAGGTAACATTCGACGGACCCTGTTACAGGTCTAGTTTTTCTAAACCTTCTCTCTGGCTCAGATCTCATATGTCGTTATCCTTCCTCTCGTACAGTTGTCGTATACTCGTATTACCGAGCCGGAGTTCATATACAGCCAGGCGGATGTGTATGTGGCTGTATGGAGAGAAGTAAAAGTGTTTTACATCACTGCAGGACATGGATAAAACAGGACATAAGATTAATTTCGAACAGTTGTTCATCTTTCCTTTCACGATGAGGTGTACGTAACCGGGGGTGAGCTGTGTATGAGCGCATGTGGAAAAGGACCCTATTTTGTTAGCTTAGGTGTTAACAAATGTGCATGTGGGAATTTATTCTGGCTTTTGGCCAACTTCCAATGCAAACAGAAAGCGGCAGTAGAGCATGTAGTTGAGTGCCTTGTGTTCACTTTTTTTTTAGTTGGCCGATTTTTGCTGTTACCATGTTTACCTTGGTGTACTTTTACGACAGCCCCCCCACATCCATATACCCGTAGGTATGCAAGGGACGAACAGTTAAAATTGATTTGAGTCAATATTTCCCTTTTCTATTATCCGAACGGCAATCCTTGTGTCTCCTATTACGTGGGATCACGTCTCAAGCCAGCTGGATGATTTGATGTTATGTAAGGCCTGTCGTTGGTCGTTGGAGTATGGCATGGCATGAGGGGAGAGTCGGTCGTCAGAGGGGGAGAAAGCATGTAAATACACAAATATGTATACGTTGAAAAGTCAGTCATCGGCGACGGGCTCAAAGTTGTCGATTAAACGCGTGAGGGGGGTACAAGAGACCCACTCGATATATAAGGCAGCTATCAACCAACCCACCCAAATTTGGAAAAAAAAAAAAAAAAAAAATGTGGCCAGGCGAAATGCAAAAATGGTAATGACAGTTCGACGTTCCATATAGACACAAATTTAGTCGGCTCGCAATGCAAACAAAACCCCTTGATATATTTAAAATGGAAAACTGACAGCTGTCAGCAACAACGTCAAATGATAGGTACTGACTTAATAGTGCCATCTACATGTGTTTGAAGTTTCAGCAAAGACACAGAGACTTGCCAGTAGTCAAGCTAAACACCAAACGAAACTGAAAACGAAACAATGTTGAAGGTTTTTAAAAACGTCAACTACAAGTTTAATACGTTTGAAAGCGACAATCATTAAAACATTTTGCTGATAATGACAGTGATCAAATTGGTTTCAGTTGAAGGACGTTCTTTTTTATAGTTTTCCAATGAAAACTATACAGACTGGGAACCAGAACGAACCTCTATCGAAAATTTGTTGTAAATTTGAGAAATGTCACAGCTTTTGACAGCTCCTCAAAGAGCTACGTATATTATTTAGTCGTTCCTTAAGACAAAACAAGACAGCAGACAACTGTTGCCAGCACTGATTGGACGGTGGTACCTAATGAAAGGTTTTCGTAAATTATAGGTAAGAACTGACGTTTAGGCCATCTCTTTTAACGGAAGCTTCCAACGAGCTCCATTTTGTTTCTCTGTCAAAACAAATCAACAAGAAACAAGATACGGCCCTGTAGAAGTTGCTGACTGGAAGGCAGTACAGGTTTGACCGAATAATGGATAAGACTCACTGACATCGAAACTGTCCTGACTGACAGTTCTGATGACATTTCTATTCTAACCACAGATTGTGTCACATGTCAAAACAATTCAGCGAGACACAAGATCAGCTTTGAAGTGAGTACGAACTCGAACGCATGATAGGTTTTGACGAATTATAGATCAGCACTGACATTTATGCTGTCTTGACAGAAGTTATGACAGCCACTTCTACAGAAGTTTTTATATTGTTTTTAAAAACAAATCACCGGCGGCAATTATAGGCGTGACCGAATTATGGACAAGAAAAGGCACTGACGACTGACATCGACATTGTCTTGACAGTACTGATGACATTTATATTCTAATCACAGTTTGTTTCGCCTGTCAAAACAATTCAACGAAACACTAGGTCAGCACTATTGACTTTTGATTTGCTGCCTTGACGGAGGATATATAGTGTTTTCCCCATTGATGGCTCACAACTGACCTTAATGCTGTCTTGACAGTACTTATGACATTAACGACACATATTTCAACAAAGGTTTCCGAATCGTCTATGAAAACAAATCGATGATTAGTTTTACCAAGCTATGTGTCAAAGAAGCCACTGACAATGAAACTGTCTTGACAGCACTTATGATGTCTACTTCAGCAATAGTTTCCATTTCGTCTAACGAGATAGAAGATTCTGCTTTCTATAGTGGCTACTGACCTGACAGTGGTAAGGGTCGATTTTACTAAATTATGAGTCACAAAAGCCTTGGCATTGACAAGCTAACAGGTCATACCGAGCGCCTTTATCACACGGTACTGAACACACCACTGAATTTGACAGCCACAATACCATCGAATAATATCCAAACAGGATACAAATGGCATAATTCACCTATCAACACAACCACAGACCAACAAGCTAAATAGCAAACAGCAGCGATTCGTGCCTTCTTATACATCGACCCGTCACCCTATGGGCCGTGAAATTCAGCATACTCCATTCGGGGTGCTAATTGACTGAAGTTTGAAAAGACTCGTCTACATCATCGTTCCGTGGTCGCGAATAAATCAAAAGCGACACACAAGTCCTGTTTGCTGTGCCAGTGACAGCTTGCCCCAGTTACTGTGCTACTCATTGCGTGTGTCACCCAAAGACACTCGTCAAAATGCCAAAAGGCGCCATCTTGTCTATATAAAATTCCCTATCTCTTTTTAGCCCTGTCCAGCACCGTCTCTATGAATAGATCCATAAATCCATAAGCGCACAAGCCCAGCTACAACTAATAAGAATATCAAAAAAGAATCCCACCAAAAATCATATTCGCCACCATAATCTACCCGAGGATATCTCTTGCGCGTCGCGTGGTGTCACGTCAGTCATGCAAAAAAAAAAAAATAAAAAAATAACAGAAAAGACCTTCGACTCTACTTTGGCAAATTAAATTATTTTCACTCCGCGCTCATCCTGCTCGACTTGATTTTGCTCTCTTTTATTGTTTTTCGCTTGATAATTTGCAAGCAGCAACGGATTTTCTACAGCACTTGAACCTTCGCAGTAATAAAATCCATTCGCAAACACTGTTAAGGACATTATACGACAACGCGGTGTAGTATACCTACAGACAGAGTGAGAGAGAACCGTTCAAATTATCAACCATCTGTTAAGCCATCAAGGATCAGACGTTCTGAATCTAATTCGAGCACCCGTGTAAAGACCCATGAGAGTTAGTCAGTCATGAACGCGTTCGATTTTGAATTTGCCGTCGACACGACACCCAAATCCACGCTACGATGACGATGATGGTGTGATGACGAGCTGATGCTAACAACCAACGTCGTGGTGTTCGCTTCGCGTCGATGCGATATGGTGGGTTAAGGTGACGATTTTCATTGATTCTGAATGTCAATATGTGACACTTTGTGCGGCCGTGGGGTATAAATACACTCTTCCAGACGTTGGTTTCTTCGGTCTACTAATGGCATTCGCTCCTGTTTTTCCTCTTTTTATTTAAATAGGAAAGTTTAACAAACAAAAACAAATAGTAACTCCTTTGTGGGGGGGTGGCGGAGAATGCGGATGACTTCCGAATTGGGATGGTGCTAGAAAGTTGAAGGTTGAGGCGTTTTGACAGCAACAACGGTTCATTTCAGTGACTGGTGTTCTTTAATCTAGTCAAACTAGGTGAGAAACTTAATCAAATCATGGCGTAGTACCCATAAGATGTGGGATTGAACTGGTAACTGCTCCGTCGAGCAACAATCTAAGACGAGCCGCCATTTAGTGAAAAAAGGAAGTGGTACCACCTTTAGGGATCTGTCGGAGGAAAGCTACAAAACAGCGAAAGGAAACGGGCGCGGAGGGAATGTTATACCAAACTAAGAAGACAAGTCGGTCTAGGAATATATGCATGAAGGTTGACAAAAACCAAAATTAAGCCTGCCACAGATGAACTAGTGCAAGTGCGCTGTAGAAAGAAGTCAACAAAACCTTAGCTACATGTATCGGCTACATGTATCAATAAATGCAAATTTACCTTCAGAAGATCTGTCTGCTGTACAATTTGGTAATTTGTATCATAAGAGACCTTATTATACCTTATTGTCATACAGAATTTGAAAAAGCTTTGTGAGGTGTTCATGTTCATAACTAGAAAATAAGAATACCTCGATTCATTGTACAGGATTTGTTTAGCGGGACAGAAAATTAAAATAAAATAGTAAATTATTTTGAGCATATATAAATGTGTGGGGTACGAACTGGGGTAACCACAGCGTTTGACTAGATTTTCGAGCACCTTGTGTCTTTGGTTTATATTCGAAGTCTCTCTTACTCTTTAACAGGCTTTCACTGTGGGTAGAAGAAAAGGGTGTCCTTAACGAATGTCAAGCAATTTAGAGGAGGCTACTCAATTATGGACCAAATATTTACACTTGTGAACAAGGCAGAGCTAAACAAAATAAATTTGGGATTTTCGCGCCACATATGATTCATTTGCACGTGAAGCACTTTTTTATAAAATCTATAGAATTGGAATTTCAAGCAGAATGATAATTAACTGTACGAAAATAACTTGGCGAAACTGTGGGATGGTGACGGCGTTTCTACTAAATTTCCACCAACAACGAGTGTAAAACAAGGATGTATCCTGAGTTCAGATTATTTTTGATCCGGGTTCTTTATCCTGAGTTCGTTGCTGTTTATTCTATTTACAAATGACATAACCACCAACCACCATGCAGTTTATGATTAAAAGACTTGTAGATTACTGCCACGCATGGAGCCTGTCTGTTAACCTGCCTAAGACCAAAATCATGCCTTTTTGGGGTTTTCTGAAATCTCAGGTCTACGCCAATCGAACGCTGCCCGTACGGCCAACATAACCAATTCAAAACGCTTAAATTGAGCCGCATCTATGCGGCAGGGTCATTCAGAATTGGACCACTTGGATCCGTGCCAACCTGAGATATCTTAATCCTTTCAATTTAAGTACTTTTATTGTTGAAGTGTTCCCACTTTTCAAAAATGAAAATCGAAAGCAGAAGAACAGTTATGAACATGAACAGCCATTTCCCTGCTTCCCTCAATTCGGAAAGTTTTTAAAAAAAATATGTAAAGAAACGAATGTACATCTGCAAAGAATACAGTTTGTCAGCCCAGTACAGGTTGGATTAAGGAGACGGTGCTTCACTTGTGATGCTCTTTTATATGTTTCCTGTTTTTTTTTTTTTTTAATAAAGCTTAATAGCAGAAAATTTTGTGCTGTTCTTTATGTTAATAGTACGTAGCATTCGACGTGCTTGTTTAAGAATTTCTTTTGGAAAAATTCTACAGTTAAAGAGGGAAAAATAGGACAGACATTCTCTTAGCAACACTCGCGGATTCAGCTTTGGTGTATCACAAGTCTCTGTCTTTGGTACCATTCTGTTTTGGTGTCTATCAACTCCTTATTTTCCCCTTTTCAATACTAATAATAACAATTTTGAACTCATAATGGTGAAGTCTTCCATATAAAATTACCCATCGTGACCTGCAAGAAATTTAGTGTGAAGACGAAAAATGATTCTGATGAATCAGCCCGCCTGTCTTTTACGGGTAGATCCACGGTAGATGATTTCAGTTAAACTGAACTATGACATTCTTTTGTTGAGAATATTTACACAGCCTATAATTGTAAGAAAAAAACTAAATTTTTTTTTTTTAAATTGGGTGCGACTGAGCCAGCCAGCGTCAATTTCAATTTCCACTTAATGGAGTGTGACCGTTCTTCAACATCGGGTGAAACGTTTAATGAAAATGCCTCCAGCAACTCAAAATGTTTTCAAATTTTAACTGGTAAGAGCTTTAAATACCTCGGCAATATACTATTGATCGAAACATGAGTTGGACACACTTAATTTCGGCGTTGAAGAGCTTCCATTCGGTGGACCTAGAAAGTTTTTTTCTAATAAAATTCTTAGCACAGTTTATCATGGAATTTTCCATTCGAAATCGCAGTACGGAATAAGTTGTGAACGGTGCTTATATAGCCACTATATAATCGTAGTGGTTAATATTGAAAAAAACATATAAAGCCACTTGTCGTCCCGCCGAAGTGTGCCATAAGAAGAATAAGTTATGCCTGGCTCATTTAGGTCTTTGGATTGGTCTTTGAAAATACCACCAGTGCGCCACTTTTCCTTTTAAGAGTCTCTACGATATTTTATTTAAGGCGTGGCTTCAATATTTCCCACTCGAAAGTCGAAACCTACTTAGTGCTACAAGTCATGTTGAGGAAATGCTAGCTTTTCGCACCACTGACTTTTAAAACTCCCATCCAGTTGCATCTGACAAAAAACTTTATAATCACCTTCCTCTTGATGTAAGACTCTTAAGACCTCGTTACATCTTTATAAATAAAATATAAGCACTCTATTTGATGCACAAACTACTGTGGAACTGTAAAGCTCTAAGGAAAAACTGCACATTTGAATACTGCGATGAAATACTTCTCAGAATTCAAGGATCTATCGATTTTCTTCGGATTAGGGTCTACCTTAAGATTATCTGATTGATACAGTGAATGCTCGTTGAAAATTGAGTGTCCCAAAAATAAGAACAAAAAAAAACCGGCCACTCGCGCACCGAACGTTCCGTACTTCTTTAGAGTTGGAAATTGCGAAGATTTTTTTGAGGTAAACTACATGAATGTAAGCAAGAGTAGAGAGGACGCTTTAAGAATGAAATGACCGAGAGGATGTTTGTGCACAACAATCAACAAAACAAAATGTGTTAATGAGAATTAGTCTCCATTGGAAAAGTTCCAATGCCAGGAAAACGATTAAGAGAACGCGGTTTAATGAATGGAGAATCAGAGACCGAGATGACCGAGAGCTCAAACACTAGTGTGGGGCAGTGTTGTATGTCATTGAGATGGTTTTTCCCCGGGACAGTTAATTTTTTCCCCATTTTTCCCCTTTTGGACCTAGTCAAAATTCCCACAAATTTCCCAGTTGGTTAATTAAAAAAAGAAAAAAAAAATAGTTTATTTTTAATATTTTTATGAAAAAATAAAAAAGGGCAACAAAATGTTCTATAGGGTAAAGTCAGGTGATATGGCTCCATGGGGTTTTATTATAAAACAAAGTCATTAAAATATTATTTAATTTTAGTTTATTTAGTTACAATAAAAAGGAAACAATTTTTTTTTTTTGTGTGAATGAGTGAAAAAAATGTAGATCGATACGTATTCGGTGCCCGGTGTTCGTTGTTACAAACAAATTAAAAGCGTATCGTGTGTGCTTGTTTCCACTTACCGTTATAACTGCGCGTACGCATTTTTGTCATGTTTTTCGTGATAAAAAATACAACATCATTTGGGAGATATGGCACCTCTAAAGTTTGGGGTTTGAGGCACCGGTGCCATTACTCCCCCTATTAATTTTATATTGAGGTAAATTTTTCTGAAATGTAAAAACAGATGAAGATTTATATCGCACATCCTTAGCGTGAATCTTTTTTAAATACTTGTAACAGGTGTGGGAAGAAAAACTTCAAGAAACCTTAAGGTACCATATCACCCACCCTTGGGTGCCAAATCACCCACCAGCTCTTTATTAAACTATTTTCTTTTAACTTTTACGTTTTGAAAAATTCTAGTGTGTTTCAAACAATTTTTTTTTTTTAATAAGTTGACCACATTTCCCACAAAATCTTACCGAAACTCACTTTTTTCACCTTTTCCCACGAGACGGTTACTTGCCATCAAAATTCACAGGAAAAGGGTAAATTTCCCACTAGTTATTAACAGTGGCGTGGGGTGTGACTGAGGATGTGGACTCTGGACTGTGGAGTGTGGAGTCTGGTGTCTGGATGGAGTCGGAGTGTGGTGTCGATGTGTGATGGAAAATGAGTAGAGTTGAGTAGATATTCATTGCATATTCCAATTCAAATCGATTAAGAGAACACACCAATAACGAATGAAAAATTGTTAAATGGAGCGTACTTTATATAGTTATTGACAGTTTTTTGTAAATATCTTTTTAAATATTAACTTTTCCACAAAACAGTCTTCGGCACATATAAAGCTACGAGTATGACCAACAAAAAAGGTAGATATCCAGATTTGTGTGCGAATGAAAATATTTTTTTCACCAAATTACTAATTATTCTAAAACCAGTCGATGTACCGCTACTATTGGTATTTGTCGTTTAATTAGAGGCTATACCAGATGTTGTGTGCAAATTTCAGCCTCCTAAGGTAAAAAATTTGTCTGGTGGGTTCGGCCATTACGGGACAAAAGCTGAAGTAATAAGGTTCCGTTTTTTCTCTTTGGGTACGGAACCTAAAAAAGGGCTTACGAAAGGCGAATGGTATGCAGACCTTTTGCGAAAGCTATTTATGTCTTTATTTCTAAAGCGAGATAGCTATAAAAAGGCAACATCAACAGTAACTCTGACAACCTTTACAACATTAGCAGCAAACGTCGCATTAAATATTTGGACGGCGACTTTGTCAAGGCTTGAAATAAAACGTACAGAAAGTAGACATTTGGAATACCGCGTTACATGTCACCATTTGAAAGTTGAGAGAACCAGACAAAATTTTCTTAATTTTGGTAGCATTGGCGTAGCAATAATTGAACTTGGAATTAAGGTCTAACGTGGATGTTGCTGTGATTATAAGTTTTGAGCCATAAAGAACCACTGGCGCTAAAAAGAGAGCTTTGCCTGTCAAGGTTATTGTGTCAATCTACTTCCCCCTGGGTTCTCCTGAGAATTTAAATCTGTAAGATGTAAGTGAACAAATTTCTTTCTGGAGTGGAGTCACTATCTGTATCTTGCATCTTGGGTTGCTGTTGAAGAGTCACCTGTTTCCTTTTTTTCTCTAACAAGAATAAAAAAGACAATTGTCAAGTGCAAATTCCTCCTAAAGAACGGGATTAGTAGTAACACCATATTGACTTTGACTCGAATTGAAGCCCGTGAAGGCGCAGGAGTTTCAAGGAAAACAACCCTCCAGCTAGAGGCAAATTATACAAGAACTAGGACAATTTAAAGAACCCCCCCCCCGAGTTGCATTCCAATCAGAAAGCAATTTCTGCAAGAAGAATCATTCTTCCTGAAGACATCCACCCGCGCCAACATTTTATTGGTTGCCCCACTACAAAAGAAAGAAAAAAAAAAAACAAAACAAAACACTCTTACACGATCCACAAATCGGGCAATAAATAGTCGGAACTATCAGTTGATGCCAACATATTTGTACGCCCGAGCATGCCCTCCGCATATAAACTTCTCGAAGTAGGTCTTCGGCAATAAGCAAGACCATGCTTAGAAGCAGTTAAGATACATAAAAAAAGAAGAAGCAGAAAGCTCTTAAAGTTGAGCGAGTTATGAGGAAACATTTTCCCATCGAGACACTTTATAAAGCATATTTCCTCCACAGCTCCGGTCCTGTTTCCTGCTCCATTTTGCAGAGCACACTCCAGTTGCAGCGTATTGCACAAGAGTGTATACCTACTGTGCGAGTGTAGGGTATTTTCCTTCTCGCCAAATTGTGTACACAGGACCAACACCATCTTCATCATCAGCGCACCACAGCAGTGTGCGCCACCATCAACACTCCAAGTAATAGGAACGTGACTAAGGGTGCGATAAGCGTTATTTGCTTATCTCCTTATTATACCATCAGAACACTTTTCGTGCGCCCTCTCCGCCTGCAGATACTCCACCACACGAGTGTATTTGCCGGCGGGATTGCGACTGGTACTGGTAGCTGGCAGTCCTCAACAACATCCTCTTCTGCGAGGAAACACTTGGGGGGATACTACTGCTGCTGTTGCTGTTGCTGATCATGATCAACACACAGCACAGCAGCTACGACGGCGACGATGAGAAGTTTGGACCCGACCGGAAAGAAAACATGTCCCGGCAGCGGAAACAATATTTTTGCCTTTGAGCGTTATCCCTTCCTCGTCGTATCGTTTGGTGGTTTGGTCTCGTCCATACCCTCGCTCCTCGCCTGATGGTGGCAAAAATGTCATCAAGTTGAAGATGAAATCTCTCTGTCGTCGACGTTCCGGTTTCACCCGCTCTCCTCACATGAAATACACACCACACAATGACTCTCATTGGCCGATAATAAACTTAGCCGAGGTATGCCTTTTTTTCTGATCACGCAGCAGTATTCCTGGCTGCAGTCGAACCCCTCAACCACCCGCATAAGGGTTCATACGTATCCGAAGCACTGGGTGCGCCCGAGTCAGCCCGAGTAAATATTCGATGATTGAAAATTTGTGCATATTTTAAGGACGAAGGACTGGATGGCGGTGCAAATTAGCCCACACCGCTACGAGACATACGTGCGGATGATTGAATTTGTAAAAGAGATTGACATTATTGGATGACTGTTATCACATTTCGTGGTTGCGAAGGAGAGAGAGAGAGGGAGACAGAGAGAGCGAGTTAGAGGGCCATCTAGCCCGCACCCCCGAATGACATGACAATGACAAGTGACGTGACATGTTCGTTGCTATGCCAGGCCCAATCCCTCCGCTCTATCTATCTGCCAGCACCCACTTAGTGTGTTGGAGGGAATTCGGCGGCGATGGATTTGACATGAACAGGATGCTCTGTGCTCTGATGCTGGAATGGATGGATATGTATGTGGACCGATTAATATGGACATTGGCAGAGATTGATGACGTTAAATCGATTGATGTGCAATGTGTGCGGTAAACCGGGATATCTGCAGTGAATTTGTAATTTAAATGTCAAACTGAAGGCGACTTAGTTGGTTGGGGTGTGCCGGATGTCGGATGCAGAACGGGCGTCCCTTTTGTGTGATCGCACTTTATGAGATCTCTCTCTCTCTCTCTCTCTCTCTCTATATATATATTTATATATGTATTGTATACAGTGTGCGGCATTATTTGGGTTTTAATTTAATTAATAATTATAATCGAGCCGAACTGCCAAACCACGCATAGATGTGAATCTTTGTTTAGTGACAACAATGGCAGCGTATTTGACCAACGTGAGATTACTGCTTGATGGGGGATTTCAATCATTCTGCGTGTGACTACACACGCAATATTAATTTCAGCGAAATGACGCAAGCCGAATGGAATGACAATGGCTGACACGCGTTTCGAATTGCGAGCAGAAGTATAAAAATAAAAATTGCCATTGCAATTACGAGTATCAAATAAAATCAGTTGTTTTAAGGGAGTCAGGGGCTGGGGAAGTAAGTCAGGTATAAAAGAGATTGAGAGAGAGAAAGAGAGATGCACTCATTCGAGATGCGGTATGGGATTCGGCGATGGAAATTTGAAGGAAAATCGTAATTTTGTTACCAGGACCAGTGTTGGAAATAAATGAGGTAATAGTGAGCTGGAAAAACTCGGAACCGCCCTCTGCCTGAGAAGATACACAACTGAGCTAGTCCGTCGTAGCTCAAGAGCAGGATCCAATAACTCAGATATTCGCACTCGAACCTATGCGAAAGAAGACAGTAAGAGGAACTGTAATGACTGCGTTAGATCCCATGTAGTCGACGACATTCTTATAAATAATAGCTTCTTTTATGAAGAAATAACAGGCTTAGAATTGTATAAAATTATCTGTTCACTCAACAGCTCTAGATCATGTGGTTATGATGGAATTTGCAACGCTTAAGAACATATCACTTTATGTTGTAGTCATATTATCTTATATTTTTAATTTAAGTATTTCGACTGGGGTTTTCCCAGATAAATTAAAATGTGCCTATGTGATCCCTCTTTATAAAAAAGGTAGTAAAAGTGACATAAATAATTATTGTCATCTCATCAGTCTCTTAGGTTTTTGAAAAAGCCATTAAGAATAGAATGCTGAGTTACCTGGCAAAAATAAACTTCCTTAGTCCTGCACAGTTTGGTTTTGGGGAAGGGCTTGCTACAGAGGATGCCCTCTTGGAGTTTTGCTCCTTTATTTATAAGGCGCTGGATGATAAAAAATGTTGCGCTGTGCTTTTTGTAGACATTACTATAGCTTTTGACATATGGTCAACCATTGAGATCTACTAAACAAATAATACGTGGCAGGATTTCGTGGTTTTATACACAGCTGCTTTGAGTCCTACTAAAGGATATAACTCAGAAAGTCATGATAGGTAACTTTGCTGGCAGACCGAAAACTATAAATTTAGGTGTGCCTCAGGGATCAGTTCTTGGTCGCATACTGTTCCTTATTTACATCAACTCTTAACTTAACCAACCATTTATAGGGAAAGTTACAGCTTTCACAGATGATCTTGGCATTGCATACCGCTCGGATAGTCCCGTAAACTTAAGCGCGGATTTAAATCATGATTTCCAACTTCTGGGATTGTGGTTTTCAGGACACAAACTAGTTGTCAGCAATAAAACTAAATTAATTTAGTCTTAATATGCAAGAAAGTTCGATATTTTATTTCATGGAAACAATTGTCAAAGGTCTAATGTCTCAAATTGTATCTGTGCGGTAGCCCCAAGGACAATGTTGATTGAAAAGGCATCTTGTGACCAGCGTTAAAATTGAAACAGTTGATCAGTTTAGATATTAGGCATATGAGTTGGTACAAACATATTTCGATTCTGAAACAATATTTACGATCTGCAGTACGAAGCTGCTTTTACCGTCTTAAAAATTCTGTGGCAGTAAAACTTTAAGAACAGTATATTATGGATTACTTCAATCGAATTTACAGTACAAAACAAAGATTGAACCATTAATTGTTTTGCAAAATTGCGCTATAAGAAAAGTATGTGGGGTCTAGCTTCTTCCATAGCTTTGTTCAGAGCATTGAAAATTCTGCCACTGAACCATTTGTACTATTTTAAAGTTTCTAAAATAATTTTTTTTTGAGATTCAACTAATGTTGCCGTCATTCCTCCTTTCCGTACACCTCTATTCAAAAACATTTACTCCGTCGTGTCGTGCAAACTATTTATTTAATAAACTTCCTATAAAAATCGGAAGAATAAGATCCTTGTCTCATTTCTTAAAATTTGTAAAAATGTGGCTTCTTGATTTTGATCACGAGGAAATTGCTGCCCTATGTTGTCTAATTATGCAGGAAAATCAGATATTGGTCTATTGCTGATCTATTATCTATCTATTAGCGTTTTCTTTATTTTATATTGTTATTTAATTGTAAGATTCAGTTAAATTTAATGAAATTTTCTTTTTCTATGACTAAATAAACAGTTCACCCCACACATTAAAGTTAACATTTTATAAAGTGACATTATCACTATTTGTTATTGTATAAATATAAATGTCACTACCTATTCCTATTTCCATATTGTTATTGTAGATTAACTAATAAAAAAAAAGTTTGTGAAATCAAGAAAAATTAATAAAAAATAAATAAAATAAGAACAGGTGAAGCATTTTTACCTCTTTTTCGGGTTTTGAAGGCTTAAAAATATTAGCTAAGGTTTGTTCTGTCACAGCAAAGCATTGGAAAGGAGAATAGCGCCCCATAAATCGAAATTCAGGGGACTTGCTTTGAATCAGCCTGTAGGGATGCAATGATTTTTCACAAAAGTGCTGTAAACTGTCTTTTTCGGTGAATATATCGACTTTATTGGGAATTTAGGGTTCTCCTAGTAGGTACCCGCTTGTTAAAAGTGAACGGGAAAGTAGTTTATGAGTAAATCCCATCAAAAAGGTCTCAACGTGGAATCTGAGTTATCTTGGAAAAGAAAAATGGAAAAATCAATGAACAAAGGACTTGATAGATAATAACCGATTTTCGGGGAAAATATGTAACACCTCCTGGATGTACACATAGTTTCCTATGATGCGATTGATCCATGAAGATCGGTAGAGAAGCAGGCATCTACTCGGAAACAATGAGATCGTAGGAAGTCCTGCAGACAACCACAATTCTGCAGCGTTTTGAATCGGAGCTATAGATGAGCACGTAACCGATAGCAATTAAGGTCTACGAGGCAGTCAAACTGCTCGTAAGATGTCGATACCAACCCGAATCATATCATTTTAGGATAAAGCTCACTATACAACATTATAGCTGAAGCAATGTCAAGCTCTGTTGGGTTCCTGGACAAAGTTATATCGAAGCGAGATCGAGAAGGCGAATTTAATAACACGACTGGGTCAGCGATGGGCGCAAATGATGCAGGCACCTCTAAGGCGGCTATTTGAGATCTATTCGTTAATAAGAATGGTCGCTCTGTGTTTTTTCCTTTGGATTACGGGTGACATCTCCAGGTGGCCACATGCAGCGACAGCCTAACTTGAACTGTCGTTGTTACTACTTTTTTTTTCTGTCACTTTTCCGTGTACTTTTATAGAACGAGGTTTGCCAAGAGTTTTAGAAGAGGTTATTGGAAATAAAAGCGAAACCTAGTTGGAAATTGCATTTTTCCTTGTTTTCTCTTCAACACAGGGTTCGAGATTGTAAACGACACGTTTGAAAAGGAGACCACTGACATCTCGTCTTCCATCAAAATTTATTGTAGCTCCACTCGTGTCGAATGGCCAGAGTTTATCGAAAAAAATAACAAAATGGGCTTACAAAGCTTTAGACTTAGACATGAACCTCATTAGAACCAGCTCCGCAAATGGAATCTAAAAACCAACCAACTTAAAAGGTCGGAAGTAGAGGAAGAAAGAAGAAACAGAGCGGAACCAACATATATCAAGCCATCGAACTCTGAAGTTAATATTTTTTGGAAAATCACTTGGCACTAGCTGAAATAGGCCTTTTATATATATGCTCCAACTAGCTTAGAGCAATTAGATAGATGGTAAGTTAAGTCGATTGAGAAGGGATTTACAATGTACCTTGAAGTCTTTGAAAGGCAATTGCGCCACCCTGTCAGACACGTTTCTCTGACCTATTCTACCATAAAAGTTAACCGCCCACATTTTTAAAAATACTTTATAAATTAGGATACTCGCTACTTTTGAATTTTGACACTTGTATCTATGTAAACAAATAGCACGTACCCGACGTGCGTTGCTGCGACTACGCCCCGCCCTGTCTTCGTACCCCGCTCATATTTGGCAAATTGATTTGTTTGGACAATGCACTTCAATGCTTAAAATTTTACAATTTTAGATGACATGGGTGTTTAGAAATAGCACTTTTTATGACTTTTTTGGAAGATGCTAATCCCATCCATAAATTAAATTACCTACAGAAGCATTCGAAAGCAACGTTGTGTCTAGATTTCAAGTCAATCGAGCAGCTTTTTTCGAGTTTTGCGAGCCCAAAAATACGCAGGCTGAGTTTTTGAACGACCTTTAAGAATATTTGTCGTGTGTCAAAAATTGGTATTTTCTTCGAAACCTTTCAAATTTAATAGATAACCCTATACTGCACCATAAGGGCGAACGGTTGATGAGCAGATAAAATACTTATTTGCAGAAAAAAGGGCAGGTTCATTCAATACAGCATTTTAGGGGTAAATTATGTCACAATCTAGAAGAAAACAAACATCGAGAAAATTTCAAAATTACTAAAGTTGCTAGGCTTATGGGAATAGCCTTGCTCCTAGCATCTGCTTGGAAAGTTTCTTGTGAATACCAAGTGTAATTCCTTCAACCGTATTCACAAATAGAACAATTAAAGGAGAACTCGAGGCGAAGGAAATGCTTCTCAACTAGGCGATTCGAATTTCGTTCGCCGGCGCGTTCATCTGGGAGCCACAGGCGATGTTCGATATGTGTACATGTGGTTGACGTATGAAATGGGTGATATCGTCGATTAAATGACTACCGGCGATTCGCCAAAAACGTACGCAAAAGAACAAAATGCGATCTGCAAGTACGGAAGTTTGTGTAAATTAGAAAATAGTTTGTACAATCGTGGGATCGGCTTTGAGGGCGAAGAAGAACATGTGTCACGTGAACGGACCCGCTTCATTCACAATATTTGCCTGTGGGTATAATTTGTCTGTTACAATAATGTTCACTTTGTGATTAAATTACCTTTTAAGCAGTAGCAAGGTGGCGTTCATTTTGAGAACTCAAAGAGGGAGATAGTAGGTTAAAAAAATTCAGAGAGAAGATCACTCAAAGTCGCGTTCCAATTCCTATCCAACTATCTTCGCTACAGTGATGGCCGACCTTTCGGACTGACTTTCAAACGATGATTATCAAAAATATATGTTTGCACATGCCGCTGTTAGAAAAACCCCGCGATATTCCCCACGATGGAATACATAGAAAAATAATTAAACTAATTTAAAACATTCTTCTCTTTTTATTGAATTCAAATGGTTTGCTCCAGATTGAAATGAGAGATTTGATCACGAAATGGGTAATTACCAACGATCCAGCATCAATGCTTCGCTATACATTCACCTAGAAGAAGCCATTCAGTAGTTTGCTACATGAGATGAAATTTCCTTTCGGAATTTGCGGTAAAATCAACAAGGTGGGCCGAAACTGTCTATTTAAAATACATTGTCTGAGTGATAATCTATCTATTTAGGGTTTGTGATGACGTTCTTTAAAAATAGTTTGAATATTTCTAAAATATATACATGAAATATTCAATTGTGAATTTGTGACGTAAGACTTGAACTCAAGTGACGCAAATATTAATATGTGACTACGCCACTACCAATTGCGCTGCACGTTCGAGTTTGTGCACAAACTAAAGTCTTATTATCGTAGTCCTAGTTCTCTTTTACACGGACAAGGTGAAAGATTTGTGCTAAGGAAAAATAAACAATTCAACACAATATAAAGGAGATAGGGATTTTTTTTCTGCAAGTGTTTGTGAGTCCGTACACATAAGAGAAATTTAAGCAAATTTAGCTTTATACTCAACAACGTGTGAACCCAATTCCACCAGCAACAATTCCAGTGTCTTAAGACTGCTTCCATTCCTCCTATCAATATTTTTAGTGTCTACCTACCGCCATCTACTCTTCCCAAATTTATATCCCCTCGCAAGCTATGTATCTAATATTTCTTTTTAATTCCACTGCCAGATTTTCCAGTCTCCACTCAAATATTGAGTCATTAAATTTTCAAATAAAAAATACGAGAAAAAACATCAAACGCCATTCAAATCACGTCCATAAAACACACAAAATACCAGCTTACTCAAAAAGGATAATATATATCTATATAGATGTGTGTGAATGTGCACGTATAAACCTCCGAGTCTATCTGCAGAATTTTATTTCACATTTACTCGGCGCGGAAAAAAATAACCTCACACCCGGCAACTCCTCCTGTGAACAATCAAACGCATTCAAGGATTTCCATTAGAAATTGACGTCAACTTTATTTTTGTGGCATGCGAAGAGCGGCAAAAAAGGAAGAAATTAGCTGAGGGATTTTATTTTTTTTATGGGGATTTTTCTTACTGTTGTCCACATAGCTGCTGCCACCAGCCATCGCGAACGATCTGTTCGGCAACTGGGGCGACGAGGCAGAGCTATAAGGACACACCAAACAATAAATTCGCAAAAATGCTATGCCATCGTCGGTTGGTCGTTCGTTCGTTCGTTCGTCGTCCTTCACAGCGCATCGGCAGCATAAGGGTGCTATAGAGCAAGAGCTGTACTGTTGGTACTGCCTTTCGGCCAGAAACTGGACAGACGGACACACACACATACAGGTATACCACCAACATGCATCCACTCACTCCAAGTCTGAATAGAGGTGAAGGGTTATATGGGATGTCGGTTCGGTGTATTACTCTAGCTGCCTTCAGTTTTAATTCCAATCGATTGAATAATGTATGCTTGCTGACCGTAAGTGTTTACGTTCATATACATAACCAGATGTATCCCTCCCGTTATGCTCGTATAGTTTATGTGCCAGAGCAGTTTATTTGTATTTCGGTTAAATGAAAGGTCAAAGCTGCCAGTTGGTGTTTGTTGAACCGAAGCTCCTTCAGGGGTTAAGTGAAATTGAGAGAGAAAGCAAAAAAGCAACGGGCGAAAAAGTTGGCACAGCGCAAAAAATAGGCAACAGCACAAGGATGAAAACTGCTGAATCTGCTGTAAGTCTAAGTCTATAATATGCGCCTTCCACCCACAACCCACACCCACTAGAGGGGGCTGGCTGCAATGTAAAGAGTTCTTCTTTCTCTCGCGAGAAGAACTTAAGGAATTTAAGACTTTTAGCTGTCGTGTGCCGTCTTTTGATAAATTATGTTGGAAGCCCTCCAAGTGCATTAATAATTCGACACCCCCACATAACAGGGCTTAATTTGCTGTGTAATAGCCCGGCATTCTTGAGATATCTATAAGACTCACACATACACCTACTTAATGTAGCCAGGAGAGAAGAATATAAAAATTTCATGGCTCGTTTGCTTCAGTAGCGAAATACCAGTTGCGCGAGAGCACCCTGCCTTTAGGCAGAGGTTTCTTCGTTTTTTTTTTCTTCTTCTTCGTTGTCTCCCGGGGTGACAAGACCAACCAACCCCCGGTTCTCGTTCAGTACAACGAAAAAAAAGAAAAGAAATAAACTTACACGTCTACCACCGTACGTAGTAATTGAAATGAAAGAGCATTTTTCAAAATCCCATTAATTATATTCATGGGAATTTTGAAGGCGACACGTGGCGCGCTAAAACCCTCCGCCATATCCGCAGACACAGTCAGTTCTGTGTAGGGAGAGGGGCAAAATGTATAAAGGAAATTTGTAAGCAGGATTTTTTTTTTTCTGCTGTGTGGAAGTGACATTAAAATTGTCACCTAGGTTTTAACTCATACATGCCACAGGAGCAGTCAAATTGTTCAAGGGGGAAGGTGGTAGAACATGCATTATAGTAATTGGCCGGATTGGTTGGATTGCGTGTCGTGTCATGTGCACGACTGTAAAAGTGGTGGTTAACACTACGGAATAGTTGCTATCATAGTCGTAGCCACATCGTAGCCATTCGGAGTGAATTTTATTTTCCAAGGCTAATCTAGAGCGCAATAAGTGGAAGGACATTCAACTGTGATTGTCGCGATGAGTGATGGACTTGTGGCCTACAGGTATTTTTCTACTATCTGCTAAGCGGGTTTGACAGCTGCTCAAAGTTGACATTTTTGTGTTAGATATTTTTCGGAAATTCGACCGGCACCGGTTTGAGCTTAATGCTCAAAAGAAAGAAGTCCTTACAGAGATAGAAGAGACCCAGCGATCTTCAAATTTCACTGTGCGCCTGACAGTATGCAACAAAACGTAGCAACCCGACTAAAAGTTTCAACTGAAGTGGTAAATCGGCTGATTGTGTTCATTAATAGAGGCAATGCAAGCTGAAAGCGGGGGAGGATAGGATCCAAAAAAGCAACAGAAAAGGATTTTCTTGAATAGATTAGGTTAGGTTGAAAGAACAGTTCACAGCGAGTGCAAATGTCAAATAAGCGTGGGACATGCGAGTGACAAAGTCATTCGGATCTGTTATGAACCTTTTTAGATCTGCTGTCTCTTTTTTTTTGTTTTTCTATGAGAAGCTGAGCGTGCTGTCACCAGTAAAGGAGGGAACTGGATTGAAAGTTTTCGACAGAACCATATAGCGGAGTATAACGCTTTCGAAGTATAGGCCACTTAAACGCTTAACAGTTGCAGGCAGAACTTTTTTGTTTGAATGAGAAATAGAGTCGGAGACAAAACGGAACCCTGAGGTACACCATCAAGTGTACGGCGAGTGTCAGACTGCAAAACATTCAAAACAACTTGAATTGAACGGCAAGAAAGGGAGTTCCTAATGCATCGAAGAAGAGACGCATCGATCCCAATTAACCTTGCCTAGCTGTGTCAAGGTCAACAATGAAATATCAAGCACAAGTGTACGTCTCACCAGAGAGATGTACCGATTGGCTCCACTTTTTAGTAAGTCATCACCGGTGGATATTTTGTATTTTGCCACAAATTCCATTTCTTGTTGGGCTTCCTTAGATAAGGTATAGCTAGGTAGGGGCAGAGAAAGTAGGTGATGAATTCCAAATACTTTTCCTCTTCCTTTCCTTTTCTAGGGGGAACGTAAGACCTTTTAAGTCGAAGGCGTTCTATCACTTATCCCACATCTTGACTTGACCAACCAATAGCCATACGTATTTAAGAGGTTTCCATTTAGAGCTTGCAGTGGATGTCACAGTGACTAGGAACCAAGAAAAGGGTTAGGTTGTACTATCGGTCTATATCTCCTTCAGATGCCAGTACCCATAAATCGAGCAAGTGTCAAAAAACCCAACTCACTGTCCCCTTTGAGACATGTCCCTTTTAACATGTGCCTAAAAGAAGCAGTATTTCCCCAATAGAATGGAAGAAACAAAGACTGATGCTTCTACCAAAGGGAAAAAAACCTCAAGTAAGTTGGACACTGCTTGAAAAATACCGTAGCACATCAAAAGTTACCGATAGGAGGCTGCAATCAATGAGACTGGTGGTCAATCCGATTGGCAATATGGTTGTCGAAAAACACGCTGGCAATTTAAGTTGTCCACACAGCAAGGGAAGCCACCAGCGGAAGATGATGAACGGACGAAAATCAGATGCCATCATCAGAGAAGATGTCAAAAACGTCTTGAGAAACATTTTTAAGTGCAGTCGTTGCCAATTTTAAAGAACTATTCAACAGACACGGATTTGCTTTACGATGCCAAAGACGGGCTGAGGCAGTACAGCATAATTGGTGGCGTTCCACAAGACTCCGTATTAGGTCCGCTATTGTACGATGTCATAATAGGACTGAGGAATCCAAAGTCGTCCAATCGACTTTGCAGACTCTGGCTAGTGTTGGTAGTCAAATGCTGCATGTCTTAAGGAGCTTCAGCACGATTCCAACACGCGACGACGAACATAGCTTAAGTTCAGCATAACTAGCGGCGTTCCGCAAGGCGCAGTGTTAGGTGCGCTATTGTACGACTATGACTGCGGTGCCCGATGTTGTTTAAGATAATCGGCTATGTCAACGATGACTATAGCTTTTCCAGTAACTAAATGGAGGAGCACGATTCAAACTATCGGCATTCCACAAGGTTCCGTCTTATGTCCTCTGCTGGTGCAACTTACTGTACGATTATATACTTAGACTGAGGTACCCGGTGTTGTTGCAGATAACCGTCTCTGCTCACGATTACTATAGCTAGTGATGTAAGCTTTCTGGGGAAGCCAGGACATGATTGCCAACGAAAACATACCACAACATTTCAACGGGGCAGTAACTATCCAAGGAGAAGACGGAACTGGAAACGGAAAAGTCTGGCCACCCCTCTTAAGACGTTTGGCAGAGCTCTAAAATTGCAATCAATGTTTATTAACACTTTTTTTTCCAACCATAAAATAATTTTTTTCACTCAAGATGTGCAATAACAGTTCTTCCCAAACATTCAGTGTGCGTGTGTTGCCTTAAAACAATTGCATTCCCAGCACTATGTGTCTATTAGTCTAACAGTGCAATGGAAATTTCCTCTTTTAAGTTATTCACGTTTTTTTTTTCTTTTTCTGAAAATTCTTTTATGAAAATTAAATCTTTGCAAAGTGTCCAAGGAGAATGTGTCTGCAAAGTTTTGGTCGTTTTATCCCAAGTCTTATCCTTTGGCCTGTTGTTGCTGCCAGCAAAGCACATCGTCCTCTCTCACTCTCTACGATGAAAATAACTGAACATCGAGGAGTTTTTATAGTGCATTCCCCGTGTCCACCCCGCCATGGCATAACATTCGATTTCGCTACGTATACTCGTATACTCTCCTCTGCCGACTGAAGGGGTTGTCGTCGGCGGCAGTAAAATGCTCCCTTTAGCACAAATAGAGAGTAAAAAAAAGAGGACTCCAAAGTAATTTTTACAAACATTTTTAAAATTCATTTGTTTGCCCACAGGATATTTGAATTTGCGAATGTAGCGCACGACAAATGGCGAGTGGGTGGCAAGCACTCGCACTGCTAGTACAGTGGTTGGATTTATTCAACCGGAATAATTCTGTCGACAGAGAACATTAAACATTTACATTTCCTTTTAGACCCCAAACCCTGGCTGGGTGTGTTGTGTGTCTTCCTGTGTCCATATTCCATCCTCGTATGTATACAAATGTTGGAAAGGAACACCAGAGGAACCAGCAAAGGCAATGTCAAAATGAATTCAAAATTCGAGACATTTCGGAGTTGGATTTCATTTTAGTGGTTAAATTCGGTTTTGTCTGTCTGTTAGGTTGGGGGGGCTTACACACGGGTTTGGGCAGCCCCTAATAAAGTGAATGGTTTTCGCCTTTGTTTCTGTCACAAGAGTCACTGCAGAATGTCACAGTACGTCCTTCCAGTATTTGAGAGTATACTCGCACTAGCACGAGAAGTATTCACTTTTCATCAGGTTGAATTGCATTTGACATTGTTTGGCAGCATCAGGGTGGTGGTTGGCGGTTTATTTCGATCGAAATAGAGCTGGCAAATTAGTTTTGAGTAGATTTTGACATTTACTCTGTACGATTCGAGGTAGAGCCTTTATTGTTAGCATGAGAGGAATGTGCTCAATTTGGGAAAAACACGGTTTGAAATTCCCTGATGAAGAAAGCGGTCTTTGGAAATTTGTGAAGAAGGCACGCCACCATGGTCGGTGTCTTGAAGTAGGGAATTTGTACACTTGATTTAACAGACATTTTTGGTTAGCGTCAGGTTGTCGCTGACCGTGATTCAACTATACCTGACCAAGGAACACTATGAAATAAAAACCGAAATTCGTACAAAGCTCAGACTTATAAACGAAATTCAGTAAAAGATAAACGCATAGCTACAGAAAACAACCGACACTGTTCTTCTTGCATGTAAAATGCAAAACCAAATATACGAAATTTTTCGGACCCCACACAACATTACGGCTCCAACTGACGATCAATACAAAACTAAAGTACGCACGTCGGTTGCTTTGGACAAGACCAACATTTTTCTCTTTCACGCGACTCCTAATTTTAAATAGAAATCGAAATTTTTAAATGTTACAGGGTAAATCGTTCAACCTCGCCTTCCTCTACATTTTAAAGTTTTTATTTTTGGAAATAACAGCATTTGAATAATTTGGGAAACACCGTTTTCAACTGAAACTGTCTCGTTGATGAAAAGTTTGGTATGGTCTTTTTACACCGAGCCGAAAGCCAGGTTTTCGCGAAAACAATTGATAACTTAATCGAAACAGACATATTTCAGTTTTCAGAACGAGTCGTTTAATCGTTCGATGGGTTGTTGAAACAAACACACCTTTTGCAATATTCAGCAAATTCAGCAGATCAGCTGACCGAACAAATGTCACAAATCATTTTCCATAATTAATTGATGGTCTAATATTATTTTTAAATGTTAAAATTTTATTTGTTAACTCATGCGATCGAAATTTGTAACCAAAATAGTTTATACAGAAGTTTCACGACTAGTGTCCCACAGATGATTGAAACGTCAAACGAAAACTATTTAGTTGGTGTGCGGTGTGAATGCATCGACGAGTTTTCGACGAAAACACGGTTTTTGGCTCGGTGTGAATAGGGTATTATTTTATTGGAAATGTAGGTAAGGATCTGAGAAGCAATGCTGAGAAGAAATGGTTCACGGAATAAAGGAATAGTGTTAAATAAAATTTCCTTTTCTTAATCTTTACAAGATTTTTTTAGCAAGGACGTAGAAGGCGTTTCTGTTTTCTGATCTTGGATCATGATAATATTTATTTTCGACTGGAATATTTTAGTGATGCTGGTTTAAGTTGTCAATGATTGGAAGTAGGGTTCGTGACAGACCGATATGTTTTCATAAAAATATATGTACAACTTCAGAGGTTTCATTTCGAATTTGCATTAGCAGTTATAAACTGAATATCCCCGTATACAATTTGCATACCATTTTGATTTGTTCGAAAACAGCTCTAAAGATTTGAACTAAAATTAATATTTGAGCTGAAAAAGGTCAGGTTAACATGGCTACGTACTCAGATTTTCGAATCGAATAACTATACTTTTGAAATTTGGACAAATCTCAAAAACGCTCCATACGATTGTAACAAAAATTCATTTCTAAGGTAATATGGTCATTTCTAACTTAATAGCAAGCTCAGTTTTTCTCTATATTTATGGATTCTATATCTGGGATTTTTTTAAAAATTGAGGTTTCTTTAGTTTACCTGAAAACAGCACTAACGATTTTGACCAAAATGCATAGGTACTTCGAGTGAAATTCCTTCATTTTCAATTTGAATCAGCGTAAACGCTAATTTTAAAAACTGGTCATATCTCAAAAACCCCATTTTCGATTAGATTGAATCTTTAAAAACCGAGTAGCTTACATCCCAATATCTAACAATACTCAATATCAAATACCTACTCAGTTTCCAGCTAAAGAGTTAAGCAATAGTATTTTTATAACTGAACACTGCAGTATTTGTTATATCCCGATCTGTCTTCGTATATTTTTATAAAACTCAATACCGTCCTGCCAATAAAAGTGCAACTTCTTTTTAGCAACTATTTCCCACTTCTTCTTTTTTTCAAACCATATTGAAGAGGTATGCACCTTAAAATAATTTCAACCATTAGGAGCTTACAAAACCGGAAACTACTACTTCATTTGCACATCGAACATCGGGACATTCAGTTTATAACTGCTAATGCAAATTCGAAATGAAACCTCTGGAAAAAAAAAACCGGCAAGAACTGAAGACCCACCGACTCCAAATCCGAGGTTTAAACCAATTCAGGGCAGTCATTGAGGCTGTAGGCTTCCGGAGCCTACGGACAAAATTTCGACACCCACTTTTATGAGTTCCTCAATCATCTACTGTGAGAAATGATTAACATCTCGAGTTTGAAATTTTGTTCGAACGCAATATCTTTTTCTACATATTTGAGAAAGTGAAAATGGGCAGAAAAATTGTGGCAGGCTCTCTAAAAAAAAAAAATCTAAATTGCAACTTTAGTCGCACAACGGTCAGCCTGTCCCTTTTTGATTCCTGGTGCCGTATGAGACTCTATCCTCTTATTCCTCTTTCTAACCTTACCGTACTATAGATCTTTCAAAACCTTGTATTTATCTACGGAGCCCTTATTCCGACTGACAGATAGTACAATAAAACGATGGTCCTCCATTCAAGAATACAGCATTTTGAAAGACCTAGCTTACTTTAAATTTCACAGCACACGTACTAAGCCAACCCAACTTCAGAGAAGGTTACCCAAAACGATTCGATTTAAAGTGCATCAATATTTAACAACAAACCAAAACTTACGATAAGCTCAATTCAAATCAAAGAGATCGACCCCCCAAAGAATCAAGCAACTCGTTGGTAGTTGCCTGGATCAAGGAGATGAAACTTTTATGAATAAACAACAACAATGGACAGAGATGTGCTTGCTGCTTGCTGCTTGCTTTCCTCCGCCCCAATAAAAGGCGAACGATACTAAATAACAGAAATCATCAATTTTCCGAATTATTCACATTTTCATTTCCTCACCCATGGAAGCTTGCACCCATGCCGCCGGTATTTAATAAATAAAATCCATAACCATGTACTTGCAGGGGGGAACAAAATAAAACATCATCCCATCGTCCGGGATACATTTCACAAGAACACTAATCCATGCGAGCATAATAAAATGAGGAGAGCTACAGTCTAAGCTTACCTTGTTGCAAGGTCCCGATGTACGAAATTCATTTGCTCTAAATGCTTCATTCCCGATGCAATTTGTGTTGCTATATAAACTAGGCATCCGTAGCTGCACAGCGGGACGTGCGATGTGGTGTGCGTATGTCCATAAGTTCGCCAGATGCAGGAGGAGTGTTGTGTGGCCCAACATCAAGTGTTGTTTTGAATTTTTGAAACGAGAAGATGGAACAAGAAAGGGAAAACTTTATGTTTAACATTTCCAATAAAACTTTGTCTTCGGCGTCCCGTAGATTGGTCGGTCGGTCCGTCGGTTCGTTGGTTGGTCGGTCGGTTCGTCCTGATGGCGAGGAGGAGATGGGAATATGGATATACATATTTTTCGATAACATCCGGAGAAAGTTTTCTCTTCATCTTTGTTTTTTTTGTCTGATGTTTGCGTTTCACCAGACTATCTCCGGCGCCCGTCCATATCGGTCTTCCCATCTCCCTCTCTCACCCTGCAGTGGGTTTATCTATTTTATTCGTCCGGGTCCGTTTTTACATTCTGCGTGTGTGTTTTTTTTTTTTACTGAACTTACCTCAAACTTTTGTTGGGCACACCCTTTAGACCGGTTTCGGCTATGTGCTCCTGAAGGAATTGATTCAAATCGCCCAGACAATTGCTATAATCGAGGACCATACAAATTGGCTCGTCCCGCAGACAGGCGCCCAGTATTTTGGCCACATTCGGATCATTAAGATGTGCCAAGTGCCTGGCCTTCGAACGGAATTCCTTTCGCATATGGTCCGGAGCACCGGGACGTAAAGTTGCAACCGCAACTAAATTTGAGCTGTAAGGATGGTAAATGGTAGACGGATAGATGGATGAGTGAATGGATGCGATGGGGATAAGTGGAGAATACAGAATAGATGCGCGTTGAGAATTTTCATCATTAAGCAGATTTATTTACATGACTGAATCTCTGTAGATATTTGTTAATTAAATACGAGGATAGATTTGAGGGAGGGGTGGATAAATTAAGTCGAGCTGATTCTCAGCGTGTGTGAGTGTGTGGGGGATTGTGGTTTGGGTGTTGACTATGGGATCTATTCGAGCGGATTCGCGGTTGGAATGGATTTGAAATGATTGTTGGAGATTTACTGGCTCCTTTGTTGGAGAGAAACTTAATGACAGGGTCAAGTCAAGAGGGTTGAGCGCATGTTAAGTCGAAACCAATGGAGTGCGGTCCACTTTGACTGATGTGTGCCAGCACATACATGTACATGTGTACAGTGGTGCAGTGGCAATTACAAGTGGTCACTATTTATACAGCAGTCGAATGTAGGTCCTATAGGCAGAGCTGTTTGCGGTGGGAAGTTGATTCGACGGAAATTGAACTGAGGAAGCGAGTTGTCAGCATGGTGTCGAATAGGTTAACGAATGCAGAGCGACTCGGGTTTGTTTCCAGGCTGGACCATTGACTGTGCAAATACGGATTTTTTTTCGTTTCAAAGTTAGTCCAGGGACGTACTGGGCTTGATGTAATTGTCAGTCAAAGGTAGCTCTGTGGAAGAACACATTTTTAAAGGTCGTATCTTAGGACGTGTCTCTTCGGAAGAACAACTTTTCAGAAGTCATGTCTTGGTGGGGTGGTTTTGGCACCTTTTCGGAAGCAGCTATGCAGATAGATCCTATGCATCCTATGACAGGAAATCAACGAAGAACCGGAAGTCGGACATTTGGTTCATGACCTTTGGCTTTAGGAGAAGTGATATCCCTTTAGAACGTCAGAAACAACTACGGCAAGTGGGAAGAAGTTGCGCAAAAGTAGAGATTCCTCCAAGGAGACTGAGGGTTCAGGCGGTGACCATTTTCTGTGCACATCTGACATTTGCCCACATGACGTAGCTTAAGGCGTAAACATCGAATAGTCCGGAAAAGGCTGTTAATAACTCTGACAAACCAAATGAGCTTCATATCATGGGAGCTGCGTATAGTGGCAGTCGCTTTTTTGACAAAAATTCGAGAGAGGCCAAGCAAATGTTCCAGCTATAGGCCATGTACCATCCGAAGCAGGGAAGACTAGGTGCTGTTACGAAGGAATTCAATGCTAAAGAGGTGGCCGAAAGATCTGTGGAATTCATTCGGCCATTGAAGCTATAAGGCCGAAGAAGAAAACCTGTGAAAATAGCTCATCTAACGGCTAGTGACCATGCATCTACATTCTGCCATCTGCGGATGGCTTTCGAAGCTTGATCCACCTGGCGTTTCTAGAATTTCGTGACAAACAAAGAGCTGACATCGAAATGGTCTTCTGCCAAGTTACTTTACTGACGTATGAAAGGATTATTTTGTTTTTTCCAAAATGATTACTACCGAGCGTGGAATCTATGGTTCAACCCCCGGAAAAAGAAACACAAATTGCACTTTGAGGTTTATTTTTTCACTGAGCCACCTATCGATAAACAGTATAGCTGTCTTGAGAAAGCTTCTTAAATCATTCATTGGATTTGGCATACAAATCGAAGGGCGTTTCTATTCGTCCCAAAAAAAAAAACTCACACAGAGGAGTGATGGGAGAAGCTGAGCCGCATGACCCTGATGGGAAACTAATTTTTCTTTCTTCAGAAGCCGAACCAGTCAGCAGCTGTGCAAAGACAAATGTACCTTCAATGGCCGAATGAATCTATTCCTGGTCAATTATGAACCTTCCTGCCTGGTTTCACGCTCCAGACCAGGCAGGAGAGTTGGCTTGTTGAGAAAGAGTCACAGCCACTGGAGACATGAAAAACCTTACATCACAAGTGGAAACAAAAACTTACTATAAGCTCTTGAAGGAACAAGGACAGACTTGAAAGACTGCTGCTACCAGCAGTCGAAATTTAAGCGAAGTTTGCCAGCGTTTATCAAGTGTCAATTTGTAAGCCAGACAATGTAGTGACCAGTACCAAAAAGTTGGCCACAGCTAATGATAGCGCAGTAAAGAAGAGTGACCCTCCATTTTAGAGGGTTTACCATAGCCTCCCCGAATTTACTATATTCTAAGTCTCAAAGCCGTTCTCTGTCTTTTGAAAATGGAAAAGCTAGGTAGATCCCTAGGTTTGGTCTATAGGGAAGTGATCGGACTGACCTCAATGCTAAAGAAGTCCTTCTCCAAGCAATCTGCGAGGTGGTCTTCATAAAAGGTGAGTGTCCTTTGGTAAAAATCAGCCGATCAGCTGAACAAAATGAGAACTGCATCACTAAACAAGCTTTAAGGCGGATTATTAAGCTCATATGCCCTAAAACTATTACTACCTGATATCCTGCTAAAACGACTAACAGGGATATAAGATCCAAGATTTATGTACTTATAATACAGCTTATGCCTTCGAGTAAGTAGAATTGGTAGCCGTTCAGCGGAGTCGTAAAGAAGCTTCTACCAAACCTCGATTTCGAAGGTGAGTTGAGTTTAAGGCTTGTGTCAAGAAATTAATATTTTGCCAGGGAATGATGAAGATAACTGTGAAAAGACGTTGTCAGACCTCAGAGCCCCGTCAAGAAGTATTTATTTAGAAAGAAGACTCATTGTAAGGCAATTATCTGTCTATTCTTTCTTAAAGAGGCAGAAGCAAGACTATTGGGGTTATCCAAGGTCAATTGAAAAGCAAACAGCGACTTCGACCTGGGCCTTAAAGCACGCGGCGACGGATTGTTGCTGACCCTATTTAAAACTTTGTTGACAGATTCAAAAGACACTTGTACGACTTGTGTTAAAGGCCTCTGATCAAAAAATCGTATAAAAACGGTTGGACCATATAGAGTCAAGAGTCTTCAATTGCAACATGAAAGCACAGTAGAGGAGGTGCAGGTTGATTTCAACGTTCTTGGAGTGCGCAACTAGAGGAAGCTTGCTAAGTACTGTGCCAATTGGAGAGACAGATAAATTGACGCCCAGGTTCATCCCGAACGCTGTCGGAAAGGGACCTGAAGGCCAGATATTCAAAGAAAGCTATTGCCGATGGGGATTCCGTTGAAATGGAAAATTCTCTGGAGCCAAACGTAGTCTTTGGAGCGTACAATTGTCAATCCAAACCTTTCGAATGACGAGCTCTTGATAAAAAGCATGGAGATAGTTCTATAAATGGAATTCAGACGACTTGTGACAGTCCATTCATCTAAAGGCCTTCGAACAGCGAGGCCTAAACGGATAGTGTTAGGGCAGTTTCCAAATTCAAGGGTCACAATTGATCTGTTGACCTCTAAGCTATTAGGATGGTGACGATTTAAGGGAGAGTCTTGGGACCAGTGCTCAAAAGAGTATCCGGGATCGGAAGGACTCCGAAACAGGAAACCAGAAACAGCCACATAAAATAACCAAACAGGTTAGGCCCCTTTGATTTGAAGACGAGGTCTTAATGGAAACTGCAGCGTCCAGGAGTCCTGACGATTTTATATGATGAAGTATATTCCACAATTTTGTAAGGAACTCAGATGTTAAACAACCCTCCCGAAGGCAAAGCCAAGCAGTGCAATATGTTTAACGAAAATCGCAGTTTGGGAAACTTCGTAGTTTATAGACGTGCCAGCGAAGAGTATACTGGCTTTTCGGTATTCACGTTAAGCTTGCAATGCAAGACCGAAATATGGTGCGGAAAACGTCTCCAAATAAGATCGAAATCCTAGATGCAAACCAAAATGCCACCAACCTAAAGCAAAGCTAGTAACAGTCCTACGGTTCTTTTGACTGAAGAGCGAAACGTTCAACAGAGGTAAGCAGACTACAGCTTGTCACTGCATATTTTCAAAAGCCATTCACTAATAAAAGGTAGAAAGGCCTTTATCGACTGCAAAAGACTGATGTACTGTTAAACTCGGGGGAGCAATTCCCATCTCGTTAACAGTGCACATTCATCACCGCACTCGCCCCATCAAGGGGAGACATTCTTTGTGGGTCCTGTCAGTTGATTAGAACGGCCACTTGACAGTCACTTATGAAAATGTGCGAAGAAAAAGTAAAACCCAATCCAACTGATGGTTGCCATATTTTATGTGGATTATTGGTCTGTTGCCATTTTGTTTAATGTCACACTAGGCGCACACCAATTTGTCAGGCCGGCCAGTGTCCTTATGCGTCTTAGAGACCGAAATCGTAGGCACTTATCCGAAAATTGAATGTGACATCACGGTCAATCCCCTTGGTAGGTGCCACTCCACATCTGACTTGTATGACTTTCCGGATAAACAGCATCCACATCGGCATCGGAGGAAGTCGCATGAATAAATTAAAAGTTCTGTGTGTTGTTGACCATTCGATGGTCCCACTGTGTCCTGTCAGTTTAGGAATTGACTTCATCTTCGGTATTCAATAACCGCAATCAGTCTTTGTGAGGGCTTCCTATCATCGAGTGCGGAGGCAGCAGTATATGCATGTGTGAATTTGAACAAGGGCACATCTTGAAACTTCTACAGAGGCAGCAAGGATACGAGTATAGGTATGTGTGTATATAGACGGAGTTGGTAAAGTTTTATCTACTACGGTATATGTATGGACAAGTCCTTACCTTAATCCTTTGGTTTCGCATAAATGTAATTCACCAAAGATACCACAGCCTAATTTCTCGACAATAACTAAGGATTGCCTTGGAAATTCCTGCAGCTGTATTAGATCCTCGTCGGTGGAAATTGCATCGACATCACCATAAGGATTCATCGGTGGCGCTGTTGGGGTTGAATTTATCGTCCCGGTCGGAGTTGTGGCTGCCGTATTATTGTTGCTGGCCCCAGTGCCAGTGCCAGTGCCAGTGCCAGTGCCGCCTGATGATGGTGGTGGGGGTGGACCACCCAGACTGCCGGTATTACTGCTGCTGCCGTTCGGTATTGGCTTACAAATCGCTGTGGCTGCATAATATTTCTCTGTGGGTGGCGGTGGCACCGGCGGTGGCGGTTTTGGAAATATATTATTCAATGGTGGCGGTGGTGGTGTCATGCGTACACCAACATACCCGCCCGGTATTTTCGGGATCAGGTCCTGCATATGTGGCACGGCATACTCCTGGCAAACGATATCCGGTACATCTGCAAAAAAACAAAAATGCAAACGAGTTAGAGGTGCACATACACATATTGCGATTGGATTTTGTTGTCGTTTTTTGGAAAAGTTTACTTAATCCCTGGTTCATTATAGTCACAGATAGGATACGAATAGGGTATAGGCACAGCACACACAACCGGGATATATCATAGTAAATATTTAATGGAATTTTACATCGCATGCAAGGGGGGGGGGACCAAACTTTTCCCCATTATCGTTCTCGTGCGGTTGACGTTCGTTTTGCGACACAATCACTCCAAGGACATAGGAGTGTACTATAAATTCCTCCTCTCGGTGTGGGGAAATCGAAAAACTTTTCCCCCCAGAACAAGACGAATCATTGAAGTAATGAAAAGATTTTTTGGATATGGCGTGTGCGCCATGTAATGTGGCTTAGAATTTGCCTAATGTCGCATTTGCTTCGGCTAAAGGATCTCTCGCATTGTTTTTTGGTTGTGCTGCTGTTTGTGTATTATTTTCGCTACACAATCTGGGTCATTCGGGCTCCCTTCAGCGTCGTCGTCGTCGTCATCATCATCGTATATGGATAAAACTATCGTGCAATTTTGAAAGTGGAATGGAAATGCGGCGATGAAGATGCGGGAAGATATTTTCGAAATGGGAAAACTTTCAGTAAATTTGTTTTCGTAGCTCTGAGTTGTTTCATTTTGTTGCTGTTGCCGGTAGACTCCCTTCGACGTTGAATGAAACAATGAATTTAATTTGGGCAAAAGGACCCGATGACATCACGAGCGCACCTTCACCTGCGGAGTTGCACAGAATATTTATTTATTATTTCATTTCAGCTCGACTGGTGCCAAAGGCCAAGTATAGTTTCATGAATAACTGCTTGCATTACTCGACTAAGACAAAGAGGGAGAAAGTGGTGCACTTCATTTCTGGAGATTTCTGGAATATAAACGGATTTCGCTTGTATTGCATTTTTGTGACCAAAGCCCGGACAGCAGCTAGCAGTCAGGAAATATTCATGAGCTAAAGCAAATGCAATTTGCATTTAAATGCAAAAGATGAATTGGTCCTCCGCATTTGGATGGCGGAAGGTTCTGTGTTTTTTTTTAGCTGATCTAGGTTTTATTGGATTATATGGATTAGTTGGAACCGCTTTGAAATGTGTTACATTCATAGGCATTAGGCAAAGGCCATTTGGTATGCAAAAGTGGTAGTAAATTGGTTGGCGGCTGTTTACAAAAGGAGGTGGCCGCCTTGCCTTGAGTCCATCAATGGGTTTGCAACCTAAGAGAGTCTTACGTTGAAGGAGTTTACGCATAATGGCGGATTCGGGCCACGGGTGAGCCTTGTCTATAGACAAGACCTTATAGGGTGTGAGCGGCACAGTGACACAGACAAGACACAAGTTTGTTTAAATTATTTTCCAAGGACGCGTTTGAATTGCGACGACTCGACGGAATAATTTTTGTGTCAGCTAATAGTGTGTCCATTTCAGAGCCACATCTGGCCAGTTTATCCGCTGCCTCGTTCCCTTCCACACCAACATGTCCAGGAACCCAGCATAGCAGTATTGAATGATGGTTTATCGCACTTAGTGCCGAAAGGCACTGACTGACAGATCTCGAGTTTACATGATTGGAGTTGATCGCTTTAAGTGCTGCTTGGCTGTCCACGCAGAGGGTTATTTCCATTGCTGGTAGTTCCCTCGATAAGACAGTCTGAGTCGCTTTTTTAACCGCGTAGATCACTGCCTGGAAACGCTGCAGTGATTGGCCAGTCTTCATGATTGACTGATTCCTAGTTCTTCCGAGAAGACTCCTGCTCCTGTTCCAATCTCTGTCTTTGAACCATCTGTGAAGATTGGTATACCTTTTATGACCCTACTCGGTGCGATCCAGTTCTGCCTGGATCTATACAGACTTTAAATTTCTTGTGAAAGTCATACTTTGGCTTCTTGTAGTCCGTGAGTGGCATAAGTCCGCTCTGATCAAAAATGTCAAGTAAGCGCGAATGACCGAATGAACGCCTTATGATTGAAATGAGTTGGGCTATGCAATTGAAAATAGTTGGTGCCTTAAATTCCTGCAAGGAAATCCAGGAGAAAATTTGACGTCGAAAGGTAGCAATATGAAGACACTGTTAGAATTTTTGCCGACACCTTTTAAGGAGTCTAGCGACGCAAGATTTAAGCCCAGTAGTGTAAAACTGCCGGCATAAAACCTTTAAAAGTTCCGCCTTTAGGGCCACTTGCTGAATCGACTCATAACGACTGAAAAAATTATAGACTGTTTCCTTCATTGCCACGCCTACTTTTTAAGGGCGTTTTTCCCAAAATATATGTTTTTCTGGCATCTTGTATTTTTCTTAACTTGGCATTACGCAGAGAATAAAGTAAATCCAAAATAGAAAATAATTCTTAAGGTAGGCAACAATTCAATTCAATTTACAAGCTTCAAATAAGATTTTTTCTTCACCAAGACGCAGAGCTACCGGTTAGAATCCATCAAGCTCAAATTGAATTTAATTGAGAGATATCAGCTTTCGGTGGGTGCACATTGGAACTGGAAGCACTGTGTGTCGTTTTCCTAACATTGACAATGTTTTTCTGCGCAAATGCACAGAAGATGTCTGTTGGAATATCTGGACGTGCGGTGTTACTGATACTTAAAGGACAGTCAGAGAAACATCTCTGACAACATTTAGGTATAGGCACAGGGACATAAGTCCCAATTTATACTTTTGGGACTTATAACCCACTTAAGTGAGACATAAGTTCCATATTCGATTTGGAAATGGAAAGCGAGACTGCACTGCAAATGTTTAAAGAAACTTATAAAATTTCAGTTTTGAGAAAAATCGCTCGATTTTTTAAGTTTTATTTTCTGAAATTCTCAAAAATTAGAGCTTCATAAGTTTCTTTTCTCAAACAAAAGAATTTTGTAAAAAACTCTAGTTTTTGAGAATTTGAGAAAATAAAACTAAAATATTTGTTTTTTCAATTTTGTTATATAAAAATAATAAATAATTAGTATTGTACTATCAAAATGTTGGTTGGATTTTCTCAATTATTAAGAACAATTGTTGGTGTGGCTGGTGAAAGGAGTTGGAGTTGGATGCCTAATGGAGATCCACAACATCCTGCTAAATATTAGCTATGCGAACATTTGGGAATTATGTCTATATCTTCGACAAATAAATTTTGGAACAAATTCGATTCGGGACTTACATAATTATGTCTCACTGATGTCCCTGCGCCTTAGGTATACTACGAAGTTGTCTTCTTTGATTAGCACCCTGCTTAACAGATTCATCATATATGTGGAGGCGAAAGGCTAAGCAAACATTCCTAGCTGCATATGGACATGTTATTCTGTTATAATACTCAAACTGGTAGCTTTTTAAGGTTTGTTTTGGGCCAAAATTTGGTTCAGCTTTTCGTGTCTAATGAAGAATAAAATATGTTTGGAGCTGAAGCCCCAGGTCTTGCCATGTGCATTGTCACTGTCACCGCCTTGGTGGCTTAAGATGATAATTCAAGGTGTGAGTCTTATCTCTGTTCAAAAAACTTAGAAACTAGGTATTCGATATCTCCCGCTAAGTCGATGACTTTCTTATTCAGCTTGAGCAATTCTAATTCTATATTTCTCTTTCTGTGGTGGTACATGTTTGACTATAGAATCAGAAGGGGCTAAGGTGCTGAAGCGCGCCCATTTCAGGGCACTCACCATTATCTGCTTAGCTTTATACAAATGGTGCGTCATTCAAAAGTCTTGTCATATACCTTGGCTTAACAAGTAAGGTCTGGTACCCTATCCTTCAAAGTGAAAAGGTTCAGAATCTAGATCCCCATCGTCAAACATTTTTTTTTGTATAATGGGCACGCTTTAAGAGGTTAAGACTTTTCTCATAAGGTAATTTGAACTACACACCGCTGACATTAAGGAAATAGGAATAGATAAGAAATGAGATACTCCTTGAAAAGTTATGTCGCTATTCATATATGAGAATATACCCCGTTCTGTTTGTTTCTTTAACAGTATGTAGGCAGACTAAATTGAAAACTCAAATGCTTAAAAATTCAGCCAATAGTGTTACATTGCCCCAAGCGGGAATGCGGCCGAACGAACGACATAATTCCAATCGTACTCATGGGTGGGGTATACAACAATTTGCATTGGATTGAGATCACACTTGTCACACATACGACCATACATACATAATACTTATACATATACACTATACAGGCTCGGATAATTAAACAATTACAATGGGATCTACTTAAATATAAGCGCATTTTGCAGGTGCCACTGTTCATCAGTTTTAATTAATCATTTTCCGTACAACACTAACGAGTCCTTTTCCCGCTTATAAATTCCAGTTGGGCGAGGAAAAAAAAAATCATAATAACATGCATATGCTCAAATATTTATGGATAACATGTAATAACCACAATATTCATACATTTTTTGCATACTTCCTAAGCTGCAATTAAAATTAATTCTTCCGAAAACTGATTAATTAAATCATTCCTGCTGCAACAATATATGCAGTCGGGGATGCCAACTAGTGGAATGCATTCATAGTGTAATTAAATGCATGTTGGCTGGCCACCACAATCCTTCTGGCTAGTGCCTATATGTGTGTGTGTAGTGATTAGTTATAATAAAACTATTACGCTACCTGTGTAGTCCGGTGTTACATGATGTCGTTGCAAATCATTCATTGAACATCCGCTGGCTGCACTCGTGTACATATTCACATTGAATGGCTCGTGGTAGAGGCTGTTCTTATCGATCGATTCGTTGTCATCCATTGCAACCTGAAATAGATGGCAGTTCTGATTCAACTGGGATTAGTATGGGATTGGGAAATTAATTTTAAAAATTCATAAATTTATTCAACACCGTAGCTTGGTTGGGTTTCAGTGATGAAACTATAGCCAAATGGGGTTTGAAAGATTTTTTTTTTATTTAATATAAAAATATGTACCTATAGTAAATGACCCTATTCGTATTTCAAAGAACTTTGTAACGTTGGGCTGCTGTCAAGGAAGGATACAAGCAAGCCATTGTCACTTGAGTGAAAGTGGAGAGGAGGAGGCCTAAAGTTCGGTTATTAGTTTGCAGCCTTGTTGCTGCGTGGGAGACTTTTATCAATAAACTGTGAGGTAAGACAATCGCTGAAAAGGCATAAGGGGTGACTAAATCAGTTAACCCATTTAAATAGTTCGATTAACATGAGGGTCAAGGTGATCGATACAGTTTGCACTTCCGGGTGAAGATCTTTTTTATTTTTGGAAGATAAAGGGTGACCAAAAGAGGCTTCCAACCGCCTTAATCCCCTGAAGTCGTTCAGCCATGATAGATTGGATACAAAGGATATTAGCCTGGTTCGAAATTCAAGTACGGTATTCAATAAAGTGAACAACTTTCTCGATCATTGCAAGATTGTCATAAATAGGACCGACCGACAACTTCGACAGAAAACTTGGCGCAAGTTCGGAAGGACAGTTCAAACGTGACTCCACATGGGTTATCGCATGAATATCGTAGTGATAAAACATTGACAGACCAACGAGGTTCAGTGGTACCCACAAATGGAATCGTCGAAGAGATCAAGTGAATATTCACTCTTGCCAATCGCTGTTTCCTCGGACTATAAGGAATCTAAGGCGTCAAGCCGTCACTCTTAGGACCAAGGAGTTTTTGAAAAGCATCAACCTCATCGAAGGCGAATGGAAACCTCTTGGGACGCGTTGAGGAAACGATTCATTGTGTGATATTCGGTGGAAGTTCTATATTTGGGACAGCGACGTAAACGCGTTCAAGAAACTGTAATATAACTTCTGAGGTAGCTAGGTCAGGTGCAGTCTTTGAGCCCACCCAGGAGGGACTATGCAGCAAGGGAAGACAATTGGAGAGCGGCCACGAACAACTTTGTGTTGTAACTGGATGAATATAGGTAGTTATCGAGTGACCCGGACTGTAAGGGCTACCAGAAGCAAAAGATACCTTAACCTACATACTTTGGCTAAGGAATGTTTCCACCATATATGGGCGCGTTAAGAAACATTGTGGAAAAGAGACGCATAGATCTAGCACACCATATTGATCAGAATCCAAAGATACCTCGTGTATAAATGGGTCAACTCCTCTGTGAAACCAACGGGCTATAACAGTGTAGGGTGTTCCGAATTCGATGGCATTCTGCCCCACATTTGGTAAGACTTATAGATAGATAGATTAAAAGACGGGAGAGCCTTCAATGGGCTCTGGCACTGCGGCTTCTTAGAGTAGCCTATTGTGCCTTTCCATGTAGGTTCCTAGAGCCATCTTTTCATTCCAGAGGCATTCAGGAAGACAAGGATCTTCTCTGGGTGTAGGTCAGCAAGAGTTGCTGGATCGACAATCTCATTCCCTAGGATGTTTTTCCTAAGGCGACATAGAGCCGGACAAGCTGTGCGTATGTGAAGAGAGGATTCAGCACTATCCAGACAGAGCCTGCAGATAGGATCCGGTGAGACGCCAATGCGGGGGAGGTGTTTTTTCACGTGACCATGGCCACTGATTATTCCTGTAAGGATCCTCAGATTATTTTTGTTCAGATTAATCAGGAAGAGTGATTTTCCGGGGGAGAATTTAGGGAAACATTTTCTAGTGCAGATCAGCCCAGCTGTATTTTTCCAAATCTCGTTCGACTCGATGCAAAATAGTTTCTTAATGTAGTTCCTGATAAGTGGACTGGTAGCTCCGATTTTAGCCAGTGAATCAGCTGATTCGTGACCTTCAAATCCTCTGTGGGCTGGGATCCAATTTAGGATCACTAGGTTTTTCTTAGAAAGTTCGCGTTAAATTTTGGTTTTACGACAGATGAGTCAAGAGCTTTGACAGCTGCTTGGCTGTCTGAGAAGATAAATACGTTTTTTCCCCGTGTGTTACAACGTAGCTTAATTCTAGCACAATGGTAAATTGCAAGGACTTCAGACAGGAATATGGATAAGTTTTTCCCAAGGCTGACTGACAAGTTCACCTGGGGCGACTCACCGTAGATACCAGAGCCAGTCCCTGACTCCATCTTAGAAACGTCTGTGTAACAGATTATATCAAGTCGTGATGGATTGGGTTTATATTTTTTTGCCCATTCTTCCCTAAGGGGGATGATTATGGAGAAGTTTTTATGGAAGCCATATTCCGGTAGCATGTCATCAAGAGGGATGCTGAATGGGCTTGAAGGCTCCAAGGTACCGAGTAAAGACAGATGACCTCCATGTTGGTAAGGCTTACAATTTACATCTTCTTACAGCGGTAAATGTCTGCCTTGACTTAGATGCTAATGGGATGATGGCAATGCATCATTTACCATAAAAACAATTGGGCTTGGCTTAGCCGATAAGAAGCGTTTTACAAATCGGCTGTGGAGGTTTTTCCTAAGGCTGACTGACAAGTTCAACATAGACATAGTACATACATAGTTCACTTTTCAAGTACCAAAATCTGCTGGATACCCTCTTTTGAACATAAACCTCACTGAATTGACTTCAGTGTAGGAAGCAGTATTAGTAACTGACGTGCAGCAGAGGAGCTGGAGAGGCGCGGCGGAGCATTAACAGAACAGTAGGCATAGCAAATGAGTAACAGAGTTAAAGCAGAACAATGACAGAGTAGTAGTTCGACAATCCTCAGAAAATCGCTAACGAATTGACCTTACTGCACTCAGTCTTCGAACTTTTTGTATGGAGGGACTTTAGGACATAGGAGACCATACATCTGTTATTTACCAGTGTTGTTTAGCAATTAGAAATTATTAGTAGTCTTGTATCAGCAAGAGAAGATCCATGCAGAAGCTGAATATAAGCAATTTTACAGCAGTAGCCAACTAGCATAGCAGCGAATTAACAGAGTAGTAATAACTCAGTAGCGAGGCGCTAACAGAGCATTAGCAGAGCAATAACAGAACAATTCAGCTGATATGAGAAAGATGAGTAGTAGCACCTGAACAGTAGCTAATCAGAAGAAAAGGTATAGCAGTAGAGTACCGAATTTGTTTTAAAACAGAAAAAGAAAGCTTAGCAAAATGGAAGCAGAGAAGCAACAGAGCGATAGCAGAGCCGCAGCCAATCAGTAGAATAACCGCATTCGAAGTGAATGCCAGGTCTAGCCAGGTATCAGAAAAGCAGTTACCTACCGTCTGTTAAAGAGCAGCTGCAGACAAATAACAGATCACTACCCGAGCAGTGGTAGATCAGTTGAGCAGCATTAACAGATCTTTATCCCATGAGTAGCGGAAGCGATACTAGTTACTCGTTAAACAAAAGTTTTAGTGGTCATGTACTCAGTCAGTGAGCGAAGTTGGGCCAATGAGAGGGGTTTTCCCAGTGTCCCACGTTTGATAAAGATTGGAGATTTTATAGCTTCCATACAGAGCTCCTCAATTCAGCCGTTCGGACTGGACATACATTTGTAGGTTCCATCTATAAAACGAAATGATTGTAAGAAGCTAGACCTAGGGTACCTATACGGACCTGTTTTCTTCAAACAGTATCTGTGGAAAATGCTCAGGCAAAACATTTGCTATTCTTAAAAAGTTGTAGGATTCACAAGGCTTCAGAGTCTGTACGCCGAGAATATACCGCAGTGCAGTCCTCGGCAAAGGTTGTTAGATAAAAGCAGACTGTCTGTTCCAAGCATCTCCCGTCATAGTTGCTTTCACTTCCACCCCACCAAATGGTCGTCACGCGAAACTAGCTTCATACCGCAAAATATTAATGACCCACAGATGGCTCTGTCAGTCACCCAGCACAATCCATTATCTTTATCACACAGCTCCCTTCAATTTAGTAACAGGGAGAGAGACAAAAAAAGAAGATACAACTCACCTTCATGTTGCTATTCAGCCGCTTGTCCGCACCCAACGAGTCCGGATTGAAGGTGTGCTGGAATGCATCCAGGACATTACTTCCTCTCGTACGCTTGTTCTTGGCAATTATCAACAGTATAACAGCCACCAGCAGGAGTATGATTGTAGTCAGCACGGCTATTATCACTCCGACAAAATTTGGTTCCGGTTCCTGGTCGATAGGTTTCGGCGAAATGACTACAGACAAAAAAAAGGATACACATATACGTTCACGAGCATAGAAAGGGGGTAAAAAAAGAAGCGGTAAACCCAAGGAAACGATGATGGAATACCGCAAAAATGTATAAAGTGAGTGAAAATACACAAGGATGAGATATAGTGGGGAGGGGCACAGGAGTAGACAAAAAACCGCTCTAAATGGAATTTTTCCCTTTTAGGACATCTTTTTTGTTTGGTCCTTTCTGTTTGTATTTTTCGGTGTGTGTGCATCATTATGAAGCTCAACAAAAGAGGATAATGATGGGAGCGGAGTGGGAAGATAGCGGATATGTTCAGGGTGATGGCAGCGTATAGCGGCACCGCTGGTGATAGCGTGTGCAACAATGGAAGTAGGCGAGTGGCGGGCTTCGGTACGGTATGGGAATGGGATGTTGAAGGTAAGGTAGCAGGACTTAAAAATGCTTACTTTGTGGTGTGTGGCTGCGTTCTCCTTTGCTGGGGTTCGTTTGAACTTCATCCCTCTGTAGTGGGTACTCTGGTGTATCTTGGGGCGACGTACTTCCGCTTATTTCTTCGTCCGTGAAATTTCCCACTACTGGCACTATTATATTTACGTTGAAAAGAATTCGTTTTCGGTAGATGAATATAGGTAGAGCGCGGTACATGAAAAGAAAAAAACGGTTTTTCGGTTAAGAAAAGGCAACAAGACGGCGAATATAAGGGGAGGAGCGCACCACAAGAAATATGAGTAGTTTGTGAAGATGGCGACGGCGACGGCGGCGACTACGACAACGATGATGGAAAATAATAAAGAAAAAGAAGTGAAAAAAAAAATTGTAAAATGAATTCCCGTCATGGCAGCGCGCACCACAGCCAGGGAGCAGCGAGGGTGGGGGAGAGCGCACACAGGAGAACTCGCATTCGCACTCTGCCTTGGTCGTAGTAATATTATGAAAAATTATGAACAGCTATTGTGTGAAGGAACTTTTCAGTTTGGCAATATTAAATTTTAAGATATTTTCAAATCAAGCGAAGCATTATGAAGTTTCCAAGACTGCGACTGGGCCGGTGGGGTTTTCAAAAGAACTTTCGCGCGGAAGCTGGGGCTGAAGTTGGGCCAGCTGCGGTCTGTCTGTGAACGGGTTACACCCGTGCGGGCGTGGAACTGATTTATGTCAGGACAAACTCCCATTATAAGGTGTTTTAGACAGTAGACACATCATTTTTTCACTTAGCTAGGGAAGAGCGAAAGTTTTCTTCTTTTTTTTTTTGGTTTACGAGATGTTTCTATCAATGAAGAACAAAGGACAGAGGGGGCGGCTTTTAAACGGGCGGCAGTTTGTGTAAAATATGGGAGCTCTTAAAGGCAGATTATAGTTGAGTTTGAGGAGCGACATGCAGTTGCCGGAATATGAGCTCTGAAAGATGAAAATGGCTGCTTTTTGCTTAAATAGGGTTGTATAGAAAAGAAGCTCCTATGAATAAATTACGGTTTTAAATAGCTGAAAGCTTGAGAAGTCAATAACTATCGATTTAAGAAATAACTTTCAAGATACTGTGAAACTGACAAATGACGCCATTGCAGTCAGACACACCATGATGATGCATGTCTTGTTTAAGGGACAAGTGAACCACGAGTTCATACATGGGACATCTCATCCACAGTCGTATGAGGGGAAGTGCTATGTCTCTAGCTTTGGACATTTGCTTCAAAAATAGACTTAGGACGGTAAATATAACTAGTGGCAGCTCCAAGAATTTCTGGCGAAGAGCTACTCCCCAGCGATTTTTTTTTACTATAGAAGTGCATCGTACGGGAGTGTGTAAATGATGAAACAAATTTGCAACGAGCGTATAATCCTTCAATGATAACAGTTGTATAAACAACTTTTGAAAGTCACCGACCCTATAAAAGAAATTTATCGAGAGACTCCTTAAAAAAGTATGAGCTGAAGACAACAACGCTTTTTATTGGTCAGTAAAGGACAATAAAGTTGAAAGCATGAAAGAGATTGTTGGCCGACACTTAAGGAGTTTTGTCAGGGAAAAACCTATTTTACAAGCAAGTGGATATTTGATATTTCCAGGGAGGAAAGAGCTCGAGAGGACTTTCAGAGGAAATCTCAAATCGGTTTTAATTAAAACCATCAGCTGTTGATCTTTTGTGGACTTTAGTTAAGCCTTACACCGAGTCCCGAAAAACTGATGCAAGCTTCTCATAAAATCGTCTATCCGCGGAAGGTTTGAAAAGTGGCTGAAGAACTACTTTTCGAACATCAAAGCGGTTGGTCTCAAGTTCATGTTATTTTTAGAAAAGCATTATACTTTCCGTGTTCCACAGGGTTCAAAACCTGCCCCAATTTTGTTCCTTAAATGAAACCAATGAAATTCTACGTACATTTCAGCAAAGTACCACCTTTGCCGACACAGATGAATGCTTCATTGTTGAGTCATAGCTATCATAAAATTTGAAAGACATTGATATACGACACGAAAAACAGCTGAAACGTTATTTTCTTAGATTGATTGAGAGAACTTAATGTACCAAACTTTTTGTCGCACCGATTACGGCTTTAGTTCAACACCAATCTTTACGAAATTTGGACCAAATGAATGGCTGATTTCCATAGGAGAATTCCAAAGATGAAGTGTTCACAATTTTTAAGTAATTTCAGATCATTCAGAAAAACTGTGATCGCAACTATTCACAGCAAACGACAGTTCAAATGTCAGAAAGCCAAGGGTACCAATTACCAATCAGTTATCAGATTGGAGGTACCCGAACTTAGAACTCCCGACAGTTGATGCTTCTCAATATCAGTAAAACTCTATATTTCATTGCAGATCCAATGGTCGTACAAAAACATAATATTCATTAAACAATATTGCGCCCACTGACCGTAAACATATAACGACCCTGTTGCTCGGCCGAGCACACAAATTCACCAACCTGCGGATCAGAAAAAGGGTTCCACTTACTATTTCAATTCCCACCGCCGCAATACCACTGCTGAAGTGCTGACTGCCTGCCAGCCCTAAATGTACTACAAACTATCAAATAAACTGTACAGCACATAAAATAAATTACTCGAGGGTAGGTGATAATGGTTGGCGACATGATCCGGATGACTTTACACGCTCAGACATATCGCAGAGGTTCACAAGAAAGGATTATTTTAAGCTAAAAACATTCACGCATAATTGAGGACTGAGCATAAGCGTTTACCCTTTCTATATACAGACAGGGTTTTGGGAGTGAAAAAAAAAACCAACAAGGGTTGTGCGCGCTAAGTGTCCCACAGTTCCGGAAGCATTTCGCCAAAAACGTAAAATATGTTGCATCATTTCAATGCCGCAGTCTAAATAGATAGACGAAGAGATAGATACGGCAACGACTCAGGACTCACACATATAGGGGGAGCGGAATGGCAAGCAAGTACTTTGTACCCATTGGTAGAATTGAATGGAGCGTAAAATGCTTAAGTGTCATAGTGCGGATTTTGTCCCATCAGCATCGCACCAAGCCATCAGAGTCGTTGTCGTCGTCGTCGATGTTGCTGTCGCTGTGCTCATCATCATCATCATTTTCGATTTTGATGCTGCGACTGCGAGTGGTAGGTAGAGGAATAGCGTGTGTCCTTGGAGGGTATACATGTCCCATGATGTGCGCTCAGTGATGCGCGAATGCACTTTCGTTATATAAATCATGAGGTTTTCAGAATGCAGCTGTTTCTACCTATTTATCCCGTGTGTTGTGTCCTTTGGACGGTTCGTCGTTGTATAAAAATGGATTTATACTGCGGACGTGATTTCCCGATGTCGTCGTCTTACACGACACAACACAGCTTGCCATACATACAGCGCAGAGCTTAAGAAAAATTATTCCACTTTTGCACAAGATGTATTCACGTGTGTCCTGTATAGAAACGAGCATACACCGTATTCTAGGAAAAACTTGAAGGATTTTCCTTTTGAATTCATTGTTGAAAGTTTCACTTGCAAGTTGGCAATGAAAAATGGAAAATCATGAAAGGATATTCGGCAGAAATGTTGTTCGCAGCAGCTCAAGTGTGATTGGGGTATAAGAACACACTGCATCAGTTGCATGCGGGAAATGTGATCTTTTTTGTTAAAAAAGAAATGCAATGCCTCCGGGGTGTTAGAGCAGTCGGCAACACACAATAGCCGAGGGAGTATAGTCCAAATTAGGCAAACATCTCAAACACAAACTTCGCACATGTGATATGGCAGTCAAGTGCACCAATCAGCTTTGTAAGGATACGACTGACTGCTGACGGCTGCTGTGGCAAGTTTCGAAATGTGTTGATTTTGCCGGTTTAAAGGCCAACTCATAAATGGCTTAAGAGAGGGCAAGAACACAAAGGCGATTGTATAGGAGAGGCTTTTCTTCTTATCGTGCAAGGCGAGGATGTACGTCCTGTTGAGTTAAATGGCATCGGGCACACGCGAGTCAGTAGGGGATAGAATACACTTCGGATACAAGGACGTTGTCGCTCTTTACCTATAGTCCAAAAGAGATGTCAGTAACAATTTAGTTAGCTAATCGATAACTCACCTGACACGAAGGATATTTCGCTCAACATTATCCATCGGAGTGCAAAATACAAGTGCACTTGTAGATAGCGTCCGATTCGGTGGTGTAATTTGATTGTCACGTCTCTGGCATGGTCCAGCACAGTGTCTGGCATATAAGAAAATTGGACTGGCTCGCCGGTAAAATGACGGCCACCAATGCTGAAGAATACTTTAGCATGAACGAACACCTGAAAAAGAGAAAGAGGAAATTAAGTATTGAGTTTTAACAGGCCATGGGGCTTATAATCCTATATTTTTAAGGATATGACGTTGAATGACTACTCTGCAGATAGGGTGTTGTTGTACGAATCTGGATCAGATCTTGTGGAACCAAATAAAGGCAGCCTCAATAAGGCTAAGCTGTTCCGCTATCTAAATTAAAAAATAAATACTATCGATACTATTGAAACGAAAGGAACGGGACTGCAATGAGTGCAGACGAAGGTTGTATTCATGATGATACCGTCGTTTCCAAATCGGAGCTCAAGTACGTCGTCAAAATCATCTAAGACGCGAGACAAACAGTCAAGCAATTCAGTCACTAGACAGCTGAAGAAAGCAGCATTTCATTTTAGAATTCCGACGGCATGTATCCACCAGCAAATAATAAATAAGGATTATGAGACAGCCAACCTGGTTGAGGACTGAGCAGAGCATCAGTTAGTCGCTTCTGCACCACCAAAGATAATGTCTAAGATATCCTAGGCGATTGCTCACAACAAGAGTTTTAGTGCTGCAAATAGGAAATCATGCAGAGAGGAAACTGAGACTGAAACTGAATGAGAGAAGCTCTCGTGGCCCAAATTAAACCTTTACCAAGATCGTTCTAAAGACACCTCGTTGGTCGGCAACAGCAACGACATCAAGTGAGAAATGTCTGGTAGGTATCAATGGAAAACAAATAGAAAAATATGGACGTAGAGAGTCGTACACTAAAAATCGATGAATGCATCAAAGGAAAGCATGGATGACTGAACTTCGATTCGAAATAGAAGACGTAAGAGGCCATGAATGGCTTTAAAACCCTTGACCGAATGTGAATACTGAACAAAATCAGGAAGATGTAATGTTCTACTGCTAGATATATAAAGAAGGACGCGAGATGCTCAAGTAGCAATATTTTGTGGAATTGACTGAAGAAAAAAAGCCAGCTTAATGCGGCATTTGCAATACTGTGGTAATCATCGTGATATGCGCACGATGGAACAAGGATTTTGATTGAAAAAGAAGTTCGAAGATCTACTATCCTCGCATCCTTTGAAGATGAAAATTAAGCACGACCTGCTCAGTTGCTGTGGGTCATTATCAAAGGGAAACGATTTTAAGCACCGCGCTCAATTAACGTAGGTACCACTGTTCCTAGTCAACAGATGAAAAGACGGAGGCTAATCCCAAAAATCCAGGGTTAGCCTCAGTGGCAAAGTGATCACCAAAACCGGGAGGTTGTTAACACATTTTAAAGTTCAACCTGTGAACAACCCAGGCAAACTCGAGCAGTAAACATGCAGTAAATTTTAACAATTTCATAGATCAGAGTGGCGAAGATAATTCATGAAAACCCCAGTCCACCTTTGTTGTGAGTCTAATTTATACAAAGATTTTAGACTAAAACGCCCACATCAAAAAATTGGTTTCAGAATTTTTCAAGTTTTAATTTAATCATTTTTAATCTTCACATTAAATATTTTGCAGGTCACAATGGGTCACTTTAAATAGAAAATTTCATCATTGTGAGTTCGTTAAATCTAGCCCGGACACTAAATGTTATTTATTAGGATCGCTGATTATGTATAAAATACATATTTCCGTACTCACCTGAACATCCTTTGAGAACAGGTTGTTGGTGTGCAAAACGATTGCACTAAAATTTCGAACAGAATCAAATTCGAAAACAATTTCCACCGGATTGCCCATCAGACCGGGGGTGTCATTTCTCCAGCCAACCCATTCGTACCCTGAAATGAATTTAAGGTAAAGGAAATTAATTTACAACGATTAATACAAATATACACGTCCACGACTGATATAAAAAAATAAAAAAATCTTTTTCTTATATCCAAACTGTTCTTATATGTGAACAAAGTCTACGGTCTGGTTTCCACATGCGTTTCTTATGAGTGAGTTGCTCTTATAAATGAGTATGGTGACCATTTTTTAAATCACGTAAATGAGGACACTTTTGTTTGAGTAAAAATATAGTCGACCATGGTTAAAGCAAGGTTTATTATCGAAATTTTTAGGTATGGCAAACGGAATTGACTTGGTATTTGAAAATCAATACATCAAGATTACCAGTATCTACATACTTGAATATTTCTTATTGTAGAAAGATATTTAAGGGAGAAACAGAGGACATTTTGAGGTCATTTTCAGTGATCCCAGATTGAGGGGAAAAGTGACAATTTTGCCGCTTTTATAATGAAAAAGGGGAAAACGAGAACCAAGCTTAAAAAGGGGGGAAAACATTGACAACGTCTGTAAAACTTACTTAAAAGTAAAATTAAAACGCGTTTTCATTACAAACAAATGTCAAGGTTTACTCTGAATGGAATGTTCACACTGAATAAGAAAATGTAGGGATTTTTGTGTTTCCGAATGATATTATTTCTAATAGAAAAGGAAATCATTGGCATTTTTTGGTTGTATGAATATTTTAACCATGTAAATAATAAAAACGTCTTTCATTTTGTTAGATTTTTTATATGAAAATAAAGTCAACCAGGAGGAAAAAACCAGTTTCTTTTTCGGATATAGGGGATAACTAATAAAAAAAGGGTGAAAACAGACTTCAAAGCCTGGGAACACAGGTCAGTTCACTAAAAAGAGGGAAATGTATTGTCTTTTTAGTATTTAGTAAACGAAAAACATCGAGGACATAGTAGCAAATAAGAGGAATGTCCTCTCAAAAAGAGGGCGAATGGTCCCTCTATATGAGTGTTTCTTATATCTGTGGTGGACATTATATTTCGAAAGAAAAAAGATAAGTTTCCCCATTCAGTTTAGAATTTTAATGAGTACTACAAGCAGCAATGTTCTCAAGAGCTAAAACTAAAACTTTAATCTAGAATTGTAATCTCAGGACTAGATCTATTGAAATGGTAATGACGCTTAAGTTAAAATTTAAAAATTCAAATGGCTAAAGGCTCTTGGCCTTTAAAAATACTGCTTTCAGAGACAAGTTGGGCTCACTAAAATTTAAAAATTATCCGTTTAAGTGACGTTCACATAAGGGTTTTTTTTTTTTTGCCCAACAATCTCGGCAAACCAAAGTTAAGTAGAATCACCTTCACACAGTTAAAACAATTACATTTTTGAGATTCACAGTTATTTATAATCAAACACTAATGACGAAGATTAGTTGGCTGCCAGCTTTAGTAAAAATGCACAGCATTATTGAAACGGTACCAATAAACAATAGGACTTCCTCATTTCCTAGCGCGACTAAGATTTTAGAAAGCGGAAGTGGCTTGAAATTAGCGGCTTATGTTGGAACAATACTGGTGATGTTAGTGGCAATTCCTAGTTAACTGCAAACTAAGAGTCACACAACATTTCATACCTTTTAAACTTTTTTGGCTAATTTACTTTACTTCGCTTTGCTGAGATAGATGCCCAACAAAAGACGCCCATTGTCGCTAGTAACGATTGCTTTATAATGAAAACGGAAATTTAGTTAATAAGAAACACAGAGCTAGAAACCAAGTTTACAGTGCTAGATCGACTGAAAAAAAGGGCTAGACTATCGCAACAGACTAGGCTGGGATTATTTTATATTTTGAAAATAAATAGAAAACCAAATTTCACCTTTTAAAAGAGTGAAAGGTTACTTATATGAGCTGAGAATGTTGAGTTCAAATGTAGTTGTAGGGAAAAGACACGGTGCGCCAGAGGAATCAGTAAATTTCGGCCGTTTTGGGGACAAAAATCCATTGAAAATATAAAGACTTCACGGCACGTTTAGGTCCTTTTTCACAGCTTAGAACGTCTTATTTATTGTATAGTGGTTGTCATTTTTAAAATCATTTTTTATGAACTCTATTGAATTCAGTCCATTGATTTAAAATGCGACGACCTTATGAAGTTCTCAGAAGAAATAAACTTATTTTTCGTTTGTCGCATATGACTACGAGTTTGATAGAGGTACTGGAAAAACCCAGCAGTCGAAATTTGAACTGATTCTTGGGGAAAGTTGTGGGGAAATTCACCTACATGAATCAATCTTTCATTTCGTCGATATTCCATAAAAATCTGTATTTATTTTTGGCCGGAAGTGGTACACTTTTTACTTTATAGCTCAACCAATTAAGAAAGTTCTTAGCTAGCGCTGCATTATATTATTTTTAATTATTTAATATACCAGCTATGGAAATAATAATAGATAATAGAAAGTTATTTGCGAGAGTAAAAACTAAGAGTTATTCTCATTAAATTAAGAGCCTAAAATATTTATATAACTTCACCTACATTCGGTAACATCTATCTATGTTTAAAATTTCAACTGCCTATTCAAAGGATAAAACGGCTTTTATTGTAGAGTAATACTTGTCAATTTGCCTGCGACATTTTGAATGCAACAAATCTCTAACTGCTGTTTACACTGGTCTGACAAGATTCTGAAAAGCAAACGTCTCAGCAAGGTAAAAGCTGCTCTAGTTAAGGAGACCTTTTTAAAAAGGCTTTTTACAGCAATACGAGAAATTGTTCTTGCATATAAGAAGATCCACTGTGAATTTATAAAGAACGAATAAATAGCTGACACGACTTGACGGAAGACAGAACCGCCTGTAAATCTCTTTCTCAACCATTTGTCCTGGTGTTTACATACTCAACTTCAAGGCAGTTAAAGGAGCGAAATAGATTTTACAAGAAGTCTTCGCCTGTCATACCGCCCAATAACATCTCATTGCGCTACCCATCATTTCAGATGTCACTTAAAACTGAAAAAAGTTCCTTTGCAAAACTGGCCGGCGAGTGCCACTTACCCTAATCGCAAACAGATAATTGACATACCAGTTCGAAAGACCGGTGACACTTGATGAGGGTTTTTTTTTTTCAAGAACTGCAAATGTTCTAAGCTGCCAAATCCCTGTTACTTTCGGAGGGCCATAAAGGATATAGGATAGCTACCTTTGGGTTAGTCTTGAAACGCTCGTATTCCCTGGAATAATCATCCGGCTGTCCAGGGCAATTATACAAAAAGACGGACAGCTTCCTGGTGCAAACTTATATCGCTTCCCACCCTAATCAAACGTGTCATAAAAACGAACTCCTATAGAAAGATGTCTTTAATTGGATACCAACAAGTACTCGTGCTCCATTATACCACGGGCGATTGTTTATTCTATTCATGGCCCGTTGCTGTTTAGAAACTATAGGCCAACACTCCTGTCCTAGGTATCCCATTTCAGTTTTTACGAAACATAAATCTATCTTAGGGCGATACACCAGGAAAACCCCATATATCCTCACTTATACTCACCCTTTCCGAAACCATGAATATCTGTACGAAAGTTATCCTTTCCCTTTTGGCCGTCGACCAACTGACCCAAGCCTTCCACGTATCTGTCGCCCTCTTCGTGGCCATCGTACGTTTTATCGGATAAATCGATTTCCATACCACGTTGGACTCCCTTCGGTATGCTGTAGGATACGATTCCTTCTGTAAAAAAAAAAATAAAGAAGTCAATTCAAGAGCACAGCCAGAGATACAAATTTTAAAGTACTACAAACAGAGGGGAAACGCCGGAGCCCTGCATTGATTGAGTGTGTTCAAAGAAAACACACATTATTCTCTGCCAACAAAAAAAAAAACAATCGAAAAAGTATTGAATTCCTCTGCGTCGTTGTTTACTTTCAAAAATTATTATTTTTACGAGCTCATATTTCAGCGAAAGCGAAGTGTACCCCACTGCGTGATCAAAGCTACATATGAGGGGATGAAATGTTTGCTTATTCCATCTTTAAGATTCAATTTGTCAACAGCTTGTCGTGGTGAAGCTGTGCGCCGTGTGCTGTACAAAGACGATATCCCAAAAAACAAAACTGTTTTGTTGATAAGGAAAAAAATAAACACAAGGCTCGAGAGTGATTTCAATTTTCGTGGAATCGGAATGATTTTCAATACCCTGTGCTGGTATTGGCATCCCGCATAGATAAAACACAATACAGCCGCGTACATCCAAGCGAGAGCACTCGCATCTGGGCGAGAGTGACGACAGATACTCGTACATTCGCAGTCGTATCCACTTGTCAAAGGACTCGGGTCGCAGCACGGGGTTGTCGTTTCGTTTACCTATTCAAAGGCTTTTTTGTCGAATTTATTATTTCATGCTGCTGCAGTGCCTATTCAATTTTTGTTTTAATTGAAATGACAATGTAAAGTGTTGAGCAGTTCTTTTTTTTTTTTTTTTTTTTGAAAAGGGTTTATGTGCTGGGGGCGAATTTACTTACAGTGAAGGACGCCGACAAGTGTCAATTTGAATATTCTTTGGTGCAGTGCATATGCATATGGTGTACGCTCAAAGGAGGACTTTAGAAGGTGGCAATTATTCCTTTACTCTCAGGACGATTTGCAAGTCGAATCATAAAACCCATTGCAACACGTTTTTCTTTGACAGTTCGCCCTTGGCATTATTTGATGGATTGTGCATTCAAGCGCGGTACCTATTGACAATAACAAATTTTAGTGTCGACCTTCAATTTGATGAGATTCACAATTGCAACTTTTGTATGCAAAAAAAAAAACTACTGTGACCAGTGCTCACAGATTTTTAAAACTGTTTTCCACTTTTTTTTTTTTTGTCAGCAAAATCATTAGCTTTGCGATCAATTCAACAAGAAAGTTCCCCCTCTTTTTCGAAGTGAATTTTGCACTTGTTCTCATATGAAAATTTAACCGTTTTTATTAAAAAACTTGAATTAAGCTGTTAAACAATAATTTCCTAATTTCTATTAGATGTAATTAGAAACCGATTAAACGCCTTCAGAAGTCAGATACACAAAAATTCTTACGCAGACGCTCGATGGGCTGTTGTTGAATATGAACAGTTCATTCTTTAACATTTTATTTTTATTTAACTTTTAAACAGTGATTTTTGTTTTTTCCCCACTTTAGGCTTTTCCACTTAGTCTGGGATCACAATTTGTTAGTTAAATACGATTAAAAAAAGGGGTCTTAATTAAAATGCGCTTTGGCTAGTGTGTTGGACTGACAGGTTTGAATCCCGAAAGAAAGAAAATAATTCCAATTTAGGGTTTTTTTTTCCACTGCGCCACCGCTCGCGAACGTCTGACAAACACCCGAGAGTAACTGTCATCAAAGAGCCTCTCAATGGGCCGTTTGGACTTGGCATTAAATTGTAGATCCCTTCCATTCCTTCCAAAAATGAAACTCACGCAAAACGAATGGTTGTGAGAAGCTACGCCTAGGGTCCCTACGGACCTGTTGCGCCAACTATTTATTTATTTCTTTTCTAATACAAATTTACGGAAGCTTACAAAAATTTAATGTCGAAACTAGAACTGTTTATTGGTAGGACTGGAGAAGTTTTAAGGCGACGGCTGTAAGTATTATAAGCTATAAATATTTTTAAGCGATCTGTTTTTTTCTGATATTTTTTTTTTTGTTTTTTATTGGTTAAAGTCGAACTAAAACGATGCCCAGAGATGCTTGACGATAGCTGTTAATTGTGTACCCAAATAATTTGTAAGTTGTGGTTGTGTGTGAATTCTGCAAGCTCAAATTGGCATCACTTTTCACAACTTAATCGTTATAATCCGTTTTAAGCTTTGGATAGTCCCCAGCGTTCATATCTCAAAATTAAAACCATAAAGAGCTTCACAAAGGAGTCCGAATCAAAGCCGCTTATGGTAGCCAGACGCAGACAAAGCCATATAGGTGGTCGACGAAAAAAACAAAAACAAATGGAAGTTGTTGTCGCAAAAGGTTCGTGTATAGCTTCCAAGGCCCAACTTCTCTTATAATCATCCATTTCTGTGAAGTTCTATATTTCGAAACGAATTTTATGCCATTTCCAAAACATGAATTGATATTCTTTTTAAGACACTACGAGTCTACCCTCGGATTTTGCTAAGGCGATCGTAAGAGGTGAGGCAGTGTAATTTATGTTTTTCCGGGGATCAAACCGGAGAGCCAGTGCTCAGTAGTCCGGCACGCTAACTAATGAGCCACTGCGCCCAGTGTCTGCGACTAGGACTAACTAAATTTGGGCGAATGTTTTAGATGACAGAAAAACTACATCTTGACGAACTGAATACACGACTTATAAGTTACCCAACTCTTTCAGAACGCATGCTTTCACACGATTGGTCAGTGCTGATAAGTCTTCATTACGCATTCATAGGGACGTGGTTTGAGGATTTCCAATTTATTTTTAGACCCTATTTGGTGGAAACCCGATTAGCTGAACAATTTCCTCTTAAGTTAGGTTCTGATGGCAGGGCACAGATACAGTGAGGCCATGGTAGCACCATCTCCCAGTTATTTGCTTCAAATATGACTGATCTTGTCTGTTTCATCAGTTCGCTGCCATTCCATATTGGCAGCTTTTGAAAGTAAAAGAATATCTGCAAATACGATTTGAACCAGAAGATTCTCTGTTTTTTGACCGACCGATCTATCGAGATCGATTACAGGGGCCCTAAATGTCTCAGTGATAGGCGATCATGCCAAGTAAAGGGGAAATTGTCAAATGCTGGAATGAGACGACAGCCACTTTAAACAATGATTTTAAATTTTCAATGATCACTGGTCAGCTGATCTACATAGTTATGTGATTGACTGAATCGTGTCGTATGTTGAACATAAGGGGGTATGGTTGATCAGCAGCATTGCTTCTCCAGGAGAGGGGATGACTAGTAGACTACTCCAGACATACGGGTGGAAGCTCTACCCAGAGGCTAGAAAAATTATCAAATTTATGCAAGAGAATTCGTCTGGCACGTGACTGATATAGCTGGGTACCGGCAAGTAAGGCCCAAAAGGTAACAATCTCTGAGCGGCAATTTCGTGGTGAGTTTTACGGAAGAAATTGAAGTCAAAAACCCATTAGCTGCAAAGTAACCTAAATGACTGAGCTCTAAACACCCATTTTGTATATAATCCGATCGATAGTGACCCCGAATTCATTCTTTCTGTCAAAAACGTTGTGGGAACGCTTGACAAAAACACAAAAGTCAGCTCTGCATATAAAAGACTTAAACTTAAAGGCAGAACAAAATGAATTTTTCAACACAAATATCCTATTATTTTGGATTGAATAAGAATGACTTGCAGCATAAATGTAGATAAACGAAGATGGTACCTAATGCCACAATCCTGGGGCAAAAAACAATCGAGGTATTAAAGTTAGTATTGGGAGATCGTTTTTTTTTTTATTCAACATGGCATTGGAGGCGACTTTTCTATGCGACCATATAGAGTTAATGTTCAAGAGATTCATTCAAAATGAACTCAGCACCAACATTGAACACCAAATGATCACCTTTATCCGAAAGATCATTTTAGGTTTAGCTCATTTACTACTGCAGGGAGTTTTCGAAGAAAATATTTGAATAACGTTTTGGTCCTTAATTACTGGCGTTGAAGAAACTCTTCCATTTTATTTAAAATACACATAGTGCGAAAACTTTAGAAGGGTTTTTGTTGAAAAAAGATGAAGCTGCTTGAAACGTCGACTAAAAGGGTGTGGTAGGACGTAAGGCTTTCACGAAATAATTGTTTGAAAAATACACGAAATTAGACACCATCAAACATTAAAGAACATATTTACAGCAGTTGTTTGAAGAAGAAAACTCAAAGGCCAACAGATTTTTTAAATTTTACAAAGCATTTCTAAATTAGATTTTCAAAAAGGCAATGCTTACTGTGTCGGCTTCTTGTCTTTGAACGGCAGCAATGTTTTCATTTCTCAGTGGAGGGATGCTCCTACCTAATAGGTGCATTTGTTTACAGGTGTAAACTTAGAGCAGACGATTCAATGCAATTCTATTAATAACCAAACCAGGTACATCCAGGTACTAACGCCAATGAAATGCATGTGTATTTATTAAGCCAATCATACCTTTGATGGGGTCTACATGAGCCACAGGAATAGCGATTTATTATATGCACATTGGTTTTAAATGTTTGTAAATTGTACGGACTTAGACATGGCATTCTACTTTCGTTTTGTGGAGCTTATTTAGTGTATTCATTTCAAAATTGGAACGAAAATAGTCTTCGGTGAATTGATGGGCACTCCTGGCCTGGGGAGTATTGGTGAGGAATGTTTAAAAAACGATTTTTTAGAATTCCAAATATTCCTATCTCCGATTATATTCATCGCAATATGGTCAGATATTCGAGTGAAGTTTTTAGAAATGGCAGTTCCAACGAAGGTAGGTTTAACGAGTGAGCACATTTCAATGAAGAACCCACGTTACTGTGTCATCAGCGTAGGAGTGAATGGGATTATAAGTTCTACCAGAAAATCATTTATGAAAATGAGAAAGAGTGTCAGAGACAAAACGGAACCTTGAGGTACACCAGCATTTGTATGCTGAGTTTCAGGCTGGCGAACATCTAAAGCAACTTGAACTGAGCAGCAGGAAAGGTAGTTTATAATTATTTATTGAATAAGAGACACATTGATCCCATATAAGCATGACAAACTCTGTGAAATCCTTTTGAAATGTTAGCCACAACAATCCTTGAGTGATGGAACGATTGATTCCACTTTTCAGTGAGTTAATGGCGGTCAACCTACTACTTTCAACTATTTTAGAACACTGTAATGTATTAAAATTTAAGGCTTACAATAATTTAAGAGACTATTGTCTACTTTAACCGCGGTTGCTCAAAAAGATGCAATGGATACGTTGATACCGTCTCACACTTAGCCAAATATTATGTGTTGGAAAAACAAATGGTCCAACTCTCAAAGGCACACAAATTTACAAAACCAAAAATGCAAGGAGTAGAGCAAGGGGCTGATAATAAGATAATTTGCAGCACATTATAGTAAAATTGTTGCTCAACGCGATGGTGTTCAACTAACAAAACGAGCACGCACGTTACCCGTACACTTGTTGAGCAACATGTTGAGCAACGACCTCCACCCGAATAAGACGCGTTCGTTTCATAGAGTTGTGAGCATCATTCATTTGTCATTACAAATCGAATAAGTTGATATCTGAAGTGATGTGATGCGTAGCAGTAAGTGGACGACGGGCGCAAGGCACCAAATATTGAGTAGATCTTCGGCAACGAAATCCGAAGTTGTGCCCGGTTAGAACTTTGTGAGTTTAATCGCGTGATTCTATTTATTCAAGTCCCTCATCAGGATACAGGATTCAGGATACAAGATTCGACCATGAATACATCAAGACGTCCTTTGGTATAGCAAAAATTGCACTACTTGTTGCGGTTTTAATATTTACCAATAGACGGTGTAGGTGGAGTTGATGTTACTCGTCCCAGGGTTTGGAGTACAGTATTGCGAAACAAGTTGGAATAGAATGGAGCGAATAGTATGAAATTTTGGTGGCAGAGTCATTACATTTTTGTGGAAAAAACGTTTTACCTGTCCCAATCGGCTTCGGTCCTTACAGTGAAATTCAAGTGAAAACTGTTCAAGATGAACTGATACAAATTGACACAAATAGAAGTTGACGACTTGTAACGGCCGTAAATTTACATTTTTTAAGATAAAGATGTTCTTTTATAGGAAGCTTATGTTCAAAAATAGGTTGAGTGCCAAACGGCAGACGCAAGCCACCGAAAGGGCCGATCGCGATCTATATTGGGAATCAATTGAAGTAAACTGCGATGGAAGGAATATATAAACACTTTTCCTTAAGAAACATCCAATTTCCATAGCCACCTGTCGTTCGTGTAGTATATCCCCTCTAAATGTTGCAAGATCAAAGCCAAAGTCGTGAATTGATCTCTGCTTATTTTGAAAAAGGTCCTGGATCTTCTGAGCAAGAATCGAAGTGCCTTAAGGGGTGATACTGATCACCTGGGGCCGGGGTTTTTTTTTAAGATCCCATTCCTAATTGTATCCTTAATGATGCACGGCGGTGGTTTAATGTCAATGACCTAACCTAGCCTAGGCTGCATACAGTTTTCCTTACATCACTTCGGCACGCAGTCAATGTCATGCTGTAGCCGCGAAAACAAAATTTTTTGAAAAGCAATAAATCATTGATAAATGCGTTACAAACAATATCGGACCAGAGTGACAACCTTGACGGACACCAGAATAGGCGAGGATCTTTTCGGACAAACTTTACTTATGACTGGATTATTCGGTTTACTATGTCGAATGCGTTACTAAAATCAGCCCTTTTTGTAAGCTTTCAATGCAGTGGGAATTAACTTCTATAAACAGTTGAATTTTTGAGGTCAAAAGCCATGTTGGCCATCATTCAAAAATATTGGACCAGGGATGTCGCTCATAGTTACAAACTATCTCAAACTTTGGCTATCACAGCCGACTTTGCAATGCATCTGCTTGATTCCGGATTAACCAGCCTAAACGCCCTCCTTCAGAGATCAACTTGAACTGTTTATTTAAACAAAATTCCCCTTGTAACATTTCGCTTTCGCTCACTGTGCACGCTATAATGTACATTAGTCCAACAATGATGAACATGAATATGCTCTCCATATAATTACAGCACGTACCCAGACCCAGTGTATACCTACACCCTTTATCAATTGAGATTCACATTCTGCGGAACGGGCACACGCATATACAAGGTACACAATTACAATAGACAATGGAAATTCTTTCCTTGAATTACGACATGATCCCAATTTCATGCAGGAATCCCAAGCAGGAATGAAGCACCATCACACCGCACACCAACCAGCAGTGCCACTCGAAAAATCAAATGCGATTCCGACGAAAACGAATGTATCAGAGGGATATACTCGTATATGGGTGTGCATAGAAGAGGGAATGTTCTGATATGCGGAGAGTGACATCCAGCTTACGCATTCCAGCTGAATGTTTGTGATTGTTTGCCAGACACTGAGAGCCTGATCCACACACATGGATGCGGATCAAAAGCGAACTCTCTATTCTGCGCCGTTAAATTTTAATCCGATTAAATATCTTTGGATTGGTTGGAGTATTTTCGTTTTTCTTTTCGGGTATGACGTCCATCCATCAGAGTTACGCTTCAGTGTTATTGTTTACCCCCTTCTGTTGGGCATTGTTCAGGGTTCACCCTCCTTTCGCGCGGATTATTTGATTCAATTCAAAGGGGTTGGACGCACAACAATAGTAATGGCATTCATCTGTCATTTTCCAGGATAAATAGAATAATTGTAATGCGATGGATCAATTACAAATGGGTATAGCTCCTCTGAGGAGAAGACTAAGGGCTTGTCTATTTTAGGGATAAGCGGGGTAAGTTGCGGGACAATGTGCGTCGTTTTCTAGTTTTTCTGGGTCAAGGGTTTCAATTTATCAGAGGTCAATCGGCAGCAGATGGAAAGGATGGCACTAATCCATCAAATTTCTCAAAACGACAACAAAATTCGCACGCCTTCAATTGATGGGTAAAGTGAAGATTTACGATACGTCATGATTATTTTGGACGTTAGCAAGAAATTTGTCATCAAAGGTAGAAGAGTTTTTCATGGCGACAGAAAAGAAAAAAGAGGACACAATTTACAGTCAACACCCCCCCATCCCAAACCGATCAAAAAAATGTGGTAAAAACGATTCAAAAATGCGTCAAAAAGCGGGTCAAAAACGCGATAAACTCTTGAATAAAATCAGTCAAAAAGGCAACAAAATCATGAGAACTTTGCAACGCAAATAGCGAAATCCGTTATGCTACCCATATACCTAATAAAGGGTCCGCCAAATAACTTTTTTTTTTTTTTTAAAAATGCTATAAAAAAAAACTACTAAATATTTTCTCAAATTTCTTTTTTTAGCAGATTGATTTTTAGATTTAACAAAAATGGATAACTGGGCCACTGAAACAAGAATGTGGATTGTCCGCCGCTATCACGCACTGGAGCCCGTAGTTTCGGTTCAAAGAGAGTATAGGCGGACGTTTGGCGGCAATCCTCCGAGCAGATGGACCATAATGAGACTTCTTAACAATTTTGACGAGCATAAGAGAGTTGAAAGAAGACCTTACCATCGAAACGGAGGGAGGAAACAATCGCTGCTGTAGCTGCTGCCACACAAAACAATCCAAGAGTTTCGACAAGAAGCTTATCTGCTCAAATGGGTATAAGCAGACAGTCATTGCAGTCAATTATGCACAATGATTTGGACTTATTCCCATATAACATTCAAATGGGCAACAAACTGAACGCAGCAGACTTGCCGATTCGCGTGGAATTTTGCCAGAAAATGCTTCAAATGGTGTAAGAGGACGAAAACATGTTGAACATGTCTTTTTATGTCTGACGAGGGCAATTTCGATTTAAACGGCAACATAAACAAACAAAATTGGCAAATATGGAGTGCTTCCAACCCACAGATACTCCATGAGACGGAATTGCATCCACTTCATGTCACAGTGTGGTGTGCAGTTTCATCGCGCTGCATTGTCGGGCCCTACTTCTTCGAAGAAAACGGTCACACCGTTACGGTTACTGCCGACCGTTACTTGAGCATGTTGAGAGAGTTTTTCTATCCAGAACTAGAGAATTTCTTTCAATTCTGTGTGGTTTCAGCAAGATGGTGCAACTCTTCACATAGCCCGGCCTGTTATGGCAGAATTGCGACGAAAATTTCCCAATAAGCTGATACCCAGAATTTGTCCATTATTTTTAAAACTAATTGAGCTTTATTTAATAAATTTGAATGAGCTTTAAAATGAATAAAAGAAAAATGAATTCCATACACTGAAAAAAAAGTTATTTGAGTTTCTTAATGTATTTAGATGGCAAAAATATATAGAGTCAGGAAAATCTTAGAAATGTAGTCAAGTGCAACTAAAATAGAGTCACGAACGTCTGACAAACATCGGAGAATATAATTGTCCAGTAAAGAGGTTTCAATTCAAATTTGGCATACAATAGTAGGTCCTAAAAATAAAAACATGCCCAGCGAATTAGGAGTCTAAGGCGCCACCATCTAAAGGAGTAGTTCCGATAATGCATATAATGCGCGAAGTCTTTATTCTGAGCAATCAGGGTGAAATCAGTAGGTAGAAGCTTGTCCAGGGTACTACCAATGAACATAATAACCATTGGTGTCTCATCTAGCTATGTCAACTTCGGAAGCTTCCAAAAAAACCAATAGCAACATTAAAAATTGGAAGAGGGCTATAGAAAATATTTACTGGGCTATGGCCTACAATCTGCAAATGAACTTTTGCAAATAGTTGTTGTTTCCGAAACACCTAAGCTCACAAGAACTCAAATCTGTAGAAAAAAATCAGAAAGAAGGGCTTTCCTGATCGCTTCTTGCCAGTTTGAGGGTATATAAAATTTGTTGCAACCTTGGTTTTGCTCTCGGATCTAGATCTGATAAATTTTTACGAAGGATATCCACAGAAAACCGACCTCGATGTTAGACAGCGGTAGAGGGGTTTATTTCTCTCCCATCGGCGACTATTAGCATCTTCTATAGGCGTCCTGTTCACTATGGGCCTTAATCACTGTCACTCTCAATATTTTGTAGGTCACAATGGGTAATTTTATATGAAAAATTTCACCATTGTGAGTTCGTAAAATCTAGCGTGTACACTAAATATATTTATTAGCTATGACTGGCTTCTTTCATTATTCTTCGGCGGCACTAGAGTTTGATGTCAGCCGTACGGGTCGGGGTGTTAATATTTTGCTTTGCAACTCGAATGCCACGAGTCCGATGTCCGTTTCTACTTTTTTCTTGTACAAGCCATACTCCTGATCCAAAACAGTCTCCTTATTTATCCGGAAGACAGGGCTTCACTGCAAAGGTGGATTGCCCCAATACTCCCTTATACAGCATCTGTCATTCTCCGTGAACTGGTACTGTAAGCTTCATTGCTAGAAACACCTGAATCGCTTGTAAGTTGAGCAATTTTAAAGCTGCCCCACGCATTAGAGTTCGCTGAATGATGGGGACGTCCAATTTTGGCACCCTCAACATCCGTATTTTGATCCACAGTCTCTCCGTTCGGCTGCAGGTTAGATGGAACCCATCCGACAGAGGCAGACAACTTCCTGACACTAAAATGTACAAGTCGTCGGAAAATGGCTTTCTCTCTAAATCTTACCGCCATGTTTGTTTGCACCGTTTCCAGTTCTTATGTGACCCGTGCGAAAATGAATGCGCCGCTACAGTGTCTATTGGCTCATGCCTAGAGAGCGCTCCAAACCTGAGGTTGTCCCCTCTGAGTGGTCTATCTTGGCTAAATATCTTCGAGTCATGCTGCTACTTTTGGCCAAAGATACGTTGAGACGATCTGCGTTTTGGCAATGTAAAGTTGCTTTTGGCAATACACGACGTCTGTCAGACGAGGCGGGCTTTACAAATCTCAGGCGCAGTGATGATCGAATAATCCCCCCCGGAAACACGTTCAATCTCCGGTATCTAAAGCAAGCCTGACTTTGCTTTTAAAACCACCGGTCTTTCGGAAGTCTTAGTTTTTCTCTCATTGAAATCCCTTGTAATGGGATCCTTAATGAGTTTGCTAGAAATTTTTCTTAGGACCTTAGCCTGTTCGTCGGCCCAGTGGCTTTGTGGTTAGTGTGTGGGAATACAAAGCGAGGGGGATTCCAGCTTCAATCCCCGAATTCTATCTGAAGGTTTTTCCACTGCGCCACTTCTCGCGAACGTAACTGTCACAATTAGCCATTTGGGCTCGGCATAAATTCGTTGATCCCTTACATTCGTCTCAAAAATGGCAAACAAATATAAATCGAGTGGTTGTGAGAAGCAAGACCCCCACGGACCTGTCGCATCAACAATTTTTTTTGTTTTCTGTTCAGCCTTTTATCGGTCTCGGTTCTTAGACCTTCGATGGCTCTTCTCTTTGGGACTGCAGACAGACGAAACTAGTTGGCCGGGCTGTTTGTAACAGTGCAGCCAGCGGCAATGAACTGCTTCACGAGCCATAACTCTTTCACTATACACATTACAGTATTGGAAATCTGAGGTAGAATCGGGCAAGGCTGCGTTCCCTGTGAGTAGGGATATACGTCTTTTTTTTTCATTGACGCCACCAAATCTTCCACTGTTATCTGGGGCCCTACTCTGCATCTCGTTTCGAAAGTAACATTTTTCGAAAATGAACGTTTTGTACTCTCTATTTCGAAAGCTGAATGAAATGTACTACTACTCCGATTAAGAATTCCGAAAGTATTACAGATAACCAACTTAAAAGCAATTTCGAATAGGATTGACTTTCGGAACGAAATAAAACTGAATCCGTTCTATTAAACGACGATAGCAGCTCTGGGAAGGTGACGCCTGCGACAGGCTTTTCCATTCGCTTCTCAACGAACAAGTTTACAACAAAAGCGTATCGAACCAATAGGCGGAACTGTCCAACCACCGAATGTGACAGTGGATTGGTCATCAAGACGATCGATTGATCTATTCTAACTACGCGATGCAGTGGAACCTAGTGTTAGCCGTAGATGGAAGAATGGTTGGTCGATAAATAAGGTGGAACCACTACCAAAGCTGCAGAGCAACTGCGTAAAGTAGGTAATCTGCTAGAACCATTTGGGAAGGTTGTGGAATTGGAGATAAGACACCACAGACCATCAAAGGCTGAATAGCGAGGGCACTGACGTCTCCAATGCTATAAAGCTTATCTCAGGCTTCTTACAAAAATTAAAAACCTTCCAAAATCATGTCTCGCAGTAGAATGGGATCAGTTTTTACGACCCAACTAAGTGATTACATGCGCTCAGGCTTAATTTTCGTCTGATATCAAACGAAGAGACTTAAAACTTGTGCAAAATTCGGCACCCCATCCCACAGACTAAGCGACAACAGACAAATTAAGGCGAGGCACCTATCGAAACGACATACAGACCCCGATCAGCAAAGTGAATTCGTCCCATTGACCTATGCCCATTCAGATAACTCGTTGTATGTAATCCGACCCCCATTTGTCTAGACCTTATTCAACCGAATACCGAAGAAGAAATACAAAATTTTAGCAAATATGTATTACCGAACAACTCACCTTCCCAAGGACATCCAACAACCTCAGCTCGCAAGCAGACTGTCCTATCGTACTGACTGTACGGGTAGATACGAACTTTCGATGCGAAAATAATTGGCTGCAGTACGTTTTCCACTTCGCTATACGTATTGATGTTTCCAGGCAAAATCTATAAGGAACGAAAAAAAAGAGGATATCATTATCACAAACGCACACCCATTTATGGTTATCATCGCTTACCTCCTTGCCTTGGATGTTCTTCCAACGAATCCATTTGGTGAATCCGGGACGCCAATACTCCAGCACATACGCCTCGGTGTACTCTTGGCCTTGACCCTTGCCAAATCGTCCCTGGGTGCGAATTGCCGTAATCACGTGAACTTGAAGAAGATCGATTTGCAGATACTCCTTAAGGCCACGCGATACCATATGCTTCGGACACCATGCGCCGCCATTGTTATCGATTTTCAGTCTGCAATCAAAGTGGCCGCACACAAAATTGGAAGCGTTTGTTCAGTTAATTGTTTTGATGTTTGCTCCTTGACGGAGTGTGGTGGATGGTGGAAATGGGAGTGGGGATGCAAATTGCGACGGAAATGTTCAACACTAACTGCAGACAAACAAAGAGATACATTGACGCGTAGAATAGTTTTCGTTCGTTTTCTCATAAATTGCGAATGCAAATTTTTGAAAACTCATGACACAAATAAAAACCTCAGTGCATTACAGCAGCGCTGGCTGTCACACACACGGCATGGATATCCATGGATGTGGTTTAATCCTTTACGTTTTGAATGGTACCCTCAGGATATTGTGATAAAGAAGCGAACTGGGTCATATTTTCTCTATTGGAGGAATAAATTTATAGCGGTTGGTTGGGATTTTTGTACGCTATTCCTCTGCTGCACGTACGCGTCCTTTTCTTTGGAGCAAAACACTGTCAGAGAGAAATGGTTACGAACGGGGCAAACAGTTTTTTTTTTATTTTTCTTTTTGTTTTTTTTTGTTGCAGCAGCACAACCATTCACTAGTATACTTTGGATAACCTTATACGGATGTTTTAACGAATTAAATAAAAGTAAATACACTCAAGAGGAACATAATGCGAGAACGAGGGAGCGGTTGAGGGACCACAGCAAAAAATAAACAAAAATAAGGATGTCATGGCTTAACAGCTCTTGTAAAGATAGCAAATGGAGCGCATTGCAGGAGACTACAAATTAAGGGCTTATATCTGGTGAATCTGAAGATATCTGTGGCAAGAGCAGTGTTGTGTGAAATGTATTCGCGCGCAGGTTGTGGCTGCCAGCGAATGTGCACGGTACGAGTAGCCACGGGCACTTTTGGAAAAAGTCCTTCTCTCGACCTCATTTGGCAAGGGGGTTGATCGCTGCGCGGGTCGTAACTCCGGTGGAGCCTTCCAAACGAATTTCTGTCACTGATTTGGCAGTTGGAGTTACTTAGTCCGAAAAAAATACACGTCCAGGACGCTTCCCGGGTATATTGAATTACCTGGCGTCTAGGAAAAGTAAGCGCTTGTACATATTTTTTCTCTCTCATCATTTGTTTTGCGCTGCGGCTTTATTTCTCTCATCTTGAGCTTGTATAGCCCCAAAGGAGAAGAAGAATGAGAGATGCTTCAGCCACCACAGTCGAAATTTAAGCAATAACTTGCGCAGTCTCCGACCGCCACTAAAAACTGATTAAGCTACGAATTTCGCAAGAAACATTACCCCAAATGCGCCTGAAATGCGTTTATACTATAAAGTCGTAGCTACTGAAGAGAAGACTAGTTCCAACGAAACATGGTATTCAAAGGTAAACAACAAGGAGGCTATACCAAGCCAGAAGACCGACCAGCTAGTGATACGAAGAGCCACTCCGGCCCACATTTTCCAAAGTTCTTGGAGCGGAAAATATAAATTTCGCAGCTTAATAGAACTGTCAAGGTGAAGGGTCTTAAAGGTGTTTGTTGTATAAAGGACCAAGCCCCCTTTTGCTCGACCTTGTCCTAGTGCTTGATACTTTTTTCAAGCATTACACCAGTGCATACATTTTTACAATATATCTCCAAGAAGTGTTTCTGAAGTGCGTTCTTTTTTTTGTGACACGAATAAGTATTTGTATTTCGGAGGTGCCACGCCCTCTGGGCAAATCGCTATCGAACATATCGCTTATAACCTCGTCCAAAGACCCCCGAATGTGTAGCTGTCCATGGTGGTAAAATGGGATTGGGACTTTACAAACGCAGCGCGGACAAACAGAGGTTTAAACATGATTTAATTTCAGACAACAATTTTATTTATTTTCAAGGATCCCGGCTGTCGGATGGTTAAATGGAGCCATACCGTTCGAGCTTCCGTCGCTGACTCTAAATCATCATGTGCGATCTATATTTCGATTTTGAACTTGATTTGACCAAATTACCCCTGGGATATCTAGAGGACACCTGCTTGTTTTGGAATCTGATTTGGGGAACTCTATTCCGAGAAGTAGTCGCTCCACAATGGCTTCCTCTCGTATTCTGGTGATCCTCATGCGATCTCTTCGAGACACAACAATTTCATCACAAGTCAAGTTCAATGCGCGTGGCCTTCACGTACCTATACGTATTGCGCCTCGATAGAAAATGTATTTACGTCTAAAAAAAGCCACTAAGGATCTTTTCAACAAGAGAGCAGCGCGCCGTTTATTGCCCGCCCAATATTTTAATAAAATCTGCGAACAGTAATTGCAAGAAGTTTGACCACGGATAACAGCTTGAGCTCCCAGAAATATCAGAAGTGTAAGACGAGTGTGAATGTTTTACAGTGCTACGAGTAGATATGCTGACTTATTTTCTGATTTTGTCCCGATAGGTGGGTCCGTTGGGCCCTAGACCGGGTCTGACTATACCAAAATGGACTCCTGCCTTCGCGTTGATAGCTGCTTGGTACGTTAAGAACCTTGTTGGTATGCCGACAAATTTAGTGTTATGTGCTACATGCAATACTCTAAGGCTCTTTAGGGTTTACCGATTCTTAGTCAAAGAGTTGGTAGCATTTAAAGCTTAATGGAAAAGTGTCAGCAATCATATCCCGAAGTTGCTTACGAAAGCCGGTAGTTCGGCCCCTCATCATGGGGTATGATACGAAGAGCCACTCCGGCCCACAACTAATTCTTGTGCTTTGGAGTTAGGCGTCGCAATAAATTCCATATTTTCTACAAAAAAAGAAGAAAAAATCCAATTAATGCACAAACAGCTCTACAAAGCGATAAAGAACAACCTATTACGGATGTGCTCATCTACTACACAGGCCGCGTGCAATCGAACCGAGCAAAGACCTATGTTGGGAAGGAGTACCTACAGTTTGACTTTTCATTGGGAATGACCAAGGAAACTACCATCGCGATTGTCATAGAAGATGCAAGGTCAGGGAACGACTCAGGCAAGCATAGCCTTCGGAGGCTTACTATTGGCAAGATTTCATAAATTTCAAGTTCAATTTTTATTTGGCAATGGTCTTTTATAGTACATGAAGGCTCATAGCAAAATAATTAGGCACATTAAATTAATTCATCAAAAATAGGAGCAGAATGATGGCAAAGCTTAGAAAGCGTTCAATACGAACTTCTCAAGAAGATGCATGACAAGTGTGACCTTAACGCCAGGACTTTAAAGACTTGAAGAAAAGTTGGACACCGTTTATGGTGACATTTCTCCTTCGTCGACAACAATTCGATATGAACTAGGCTACGAATTACTGCCGCCAACGAATTCTCCAGGTTTCGCTCCATGTGATTTGTTTTTGTTTCCGAATCTGAAAAAATGGCTTGGCGGAAAGAGACTCAAAGCAAACGAGGAGGTCATTGTCGAAGCTGAGAAATATTTTACAGAGTTCGACAAAACCTTTTTATTTGAGGGTTAAATAAAGTTGGAACATCGTTGGGCTAAATGTGTCGATGTCAAAGGAGACTATGTCTAAAAATAAAATAAAATTGTTTAAAAAAATATTTGTTCTTGCCTAAAACAGGTACTTATCAATCACCCCTTTTGCTTGTTGAATGTCACGCTCAAAAATTGGCTCTAACAGAGTGCGATTATTGCTCAGTTAAAAAAATGGGTTAAAATTAACCAAGTCAAAAACACCGAGCATTCGTTGTTAAATACTACCGACATAAATAGGTAAAAAGCATACCGTTAAAAAAAAAAAACACACTTTATCAGTTGTTAAGAACCAAGTTTTCAGATAAATATCAACCAGGTGCTTAAATTCAACAGAGTTAGTTTGTTATTTACAACCAAGAAAAATTGATAAAAGGTCAGTTAAACAAGTTGACTCGGTTATTTCAAATACACTAAATGGGCGAGGGGTCTCACCTTCGATCCCCGGAAAGCCCCAAGTTACATCTTTAGGTATTTTTCACTGTCGCAGCTTTCGCGAACGTTACGTTCGTTTCACGTGCGTTCCCCGGAAATCATCCAAATCCCATTTTGAGGTCTTTCCACTGTTCCACCTCTCGCGAACGTTTGGCAAACATCCGAGAGTATTGCTGTCGTTCAGACATAAAATCGGCATACAATTTTAGCTATCTTCCATTTGTCCTAAAAATATAAACATATCACAGAGACAAAGGGATGTGAAAAGATAAACATGTCATCGCAGCTAAGACCACCCCGCCATGTAACTATTGAGACTCACGATGGTCTTCGCTATTTTTCTCTCGGAGTTCGTTATAGAAACGCTGCAAATTATTCAATTAAACTCAATCGCTTCAATGACCATAACCCTACATTCGACAGCTCTGCGTCGTAGGATACAAATTCAAACAAGAAGTTCCTTTGGGCGTAGTAGGTAAACAAGGAAAATCAACCTTAACTACTGACTGACCTCGATGTCGTCCACAGTCCAGTGATTTCGTTAAAGGGTGCGAACCCAAACTAATAACTTCCTCCGCGTGGGCAGCATTAATAACAAGGACATCTGTGAAATCATTCCTTCCGAAAGTTTAATATTTCTCACTTACACAATCGGCGCAGTACTAATAATCATATTAAGACTCTAGGCGTAATTTTATGACCTCAAAATGACAAAAATTGTATAAATTGATTATCTGTTGTGACCTTCAGTGAAGGTTAAAAGTGGTTATTGTTAGTAAAGCCCCCAGTGTTAGTTTTCAAAGACTTTGTCCACCTACTCATACTCAAGTGGGTATACGAGTGCTTATCTCACTGTCCAACAAATTGTCCAAGGCGGTCATCTTTCTTACGAAGTAGTGGAGGCCGAATGTCGTCCAACACGATAAAGGCCCACTTCAGCTGGCGACAATAGCATCAGCATATAAAGACTTTTCCAACATCCAAAAAGGATATGAATAATTCGTTGGCAACATGAAATGGAAATCAGCGATTTGCTGACGGATGTAGAACAAGATTCGTCGAAAATATACGAAATATTCGAAATCCAGTCCCAAGACTGGAGGACAACCTTCAGAAGTTTTATTCCGTCTTACAACCAAAGTGTGTATATGCCCAATAAAAAACGGGAAACGTCTTCGTAAATATTTTCCTCGCGGTATGAATCAGCATGCTGCCGTCGCGAAATGTTATACTTCTACGGGTATATGGCTTCTTAAATCGGTATACATATAACTTTCCGAAGGAGTCACCATGTCCTGCCGAAGGAAACGGAAAGAGAAAACATTTCTCACCAAATAAGGTCACAACACTTTTACGGCCATAATTATTTCTATATACACATTACAATTAACCCCACAACTACTCGGGGATACGTCAGGTAATGTTGGACCCTCACACACATAGAAAATATTAACTTTGGCATAAAAAGGCTCTGGTTCGGGAAATAAAAGCTTTTTCGTCGTAAAAATTTCAAAGAACTCCGAACGAGCCCGCCAGGAGTTCACGAACAGAGGCCCTGCTGCAGCCAGAATGACTGTGAGTAGATTGACTTTACTGCGGGCGGGTGTGGACGGACGAAGACATCCTCACCGAAACCACCACCTACCTGTTCAGGTCAGAAAAGTAATGGCGGGGGCATATTGTGGGGACGTTGTCGTCGTTGTCGTTGCCGTTTTGGTTGTCAGCCCAAGGTACGAGTACTTTGTTGTCATGCGCTCTACTGTATACTTTGGACTAGGGATATTGATTTTGATGAGGCACAAAATTGTGTAGTAAATAAAGTGAATTGTAATGTTTGTAATTTTTTCCTTTTTTTTTTTTTGTTTTTGATGAGCAATTCTCCTCAGGTTAGGGTCGGGGGGGTCCGTCAACCCCCCTCCAGTCGATGAGATTTGTTGTTTTGTCAGTTTTTCGTGGAGAAAAAGAAATGGCATAATTATTATGCCTCCGGCGTAGCATTACACATTCACAAACAGACACACAGCCGAGGGAGTGGGAGTAGGTACTACTGCAGAGGACATGAAAAGACCATATCCATGAATAATGAATGCTCCCCCCCATACCCAGCCCTCCCAAGAGAGAATGAGAGACAGAGTGGGAGATGTATCTGTTACAAAGTAATTTTTGATGTGATCCTGTATCCTAAACCGGATGGATACTGGATAGCGCCTCCAGTAAGAGGGGGGTTCTCTGTTTAGTTTCTTTTCTATTTTTTTTTTTGTCTTAAATGCGAACAACTTTTCTCTCTTTCCTAAAGAAACGAATGCAGTGACATGAAAAAGAAAACAAAAAAAAAACAGATTTAGCGAAATTCGATTAACTGTGGAGAGGTGGTAGAGTCCTCCGCCCGCCACTCATCCGCTTGGATTAGAAATTGATTTCATTCCGAACAGTGAGAGAAATTTTATCGTCCACATTCCATTCCATTACATCATCATTCCTTTCGGGTAACAAATCCGAGGTTGTGTCCTTTTTTGAACGACACACACATTTCTGTCATGTATATCTACTCGATGATGATATGCGCCGCTGTGCTCTAAAATATGTCCTGCATTTTAATAATAAAAATCATCGAGGATGTCATACACGGGGCGAGGGGAGGGGGGTAGAGTGAGCAAAGAGACAATGAAAATTCCATTCCATGCGGTTTTCGGATGGTTCGTGTACATCACAGGGAAAAATGTTTGCAACTTGGGTGCGGGTGCGGGTGCGGGCGAAGGTTGACAAAATAACTTACCTTGCATGCTGGGGGCCAACGTTGCCCATGTCATGTGCTGAACTGGCTGTGATTTGGAAGTCGGCAATGGATCCGGATTCCATGCCGAGGGGATTTTTGCATGTCGCTGAAACGAGAACAACCAAAGAATGAGAGAAATGTATATTTTGTGGAATTTGTAATTCGAGTTATTGTCTATATCGAATTAGAGGACTTGCCAAAGTGGAAGTGATTTGGGAGCTTTGAAAAAATAAAGAAAATAAAACCAAAGACGCGACGTGCACGGGGCGATCAATGGGATGGACTGGAGGAGTTGAGCGAGTACTCCTCAACTTCGGACATGACGAACACCAGGTATTTGGTTTTTTAAAGTGAAGTTAGCAAGCGGTGGCGAGAGAGGAACCTTTGCAGTTTGGCCAGATGGGCCGACGCAGTACGGATGCGACCCAAAAGGTAATATGCAACTTCCTGTGAAAACGAGTCCCGCATTTGGACCTTCGGCTTTCCGCTTGTAAAAAAATACTTCCAACATTTAAAACATCCGCACGTTCAAAAGCCGATTGACGACTTTGACCACTAACTTGGAGCAGCCAAGCTGAGTTTGCGGCTGCGGATGTCTTTAATCTTTCGAGAGCTAGGAAACACTGTGAGAAAGTCCGATGTGGAAACGGGTCCCTCCCAAGAAGCCTTCAAAATATTCGTCAACTGCATCTAGTTCTTATAAAGTTGTCGTGCTGTCAAATTCTAGTCCAGAAGGAAGAAGGCCTGTGGCAGCGTTACTATAGGAGGCGAACAAAAGTGCGCCCGTTGGTGTGGTACACAAAAAAGAAAATCATTTTCAACGAGTGCCTGCATGAATAATGAATATGTGTAAGCAAGATGCTAATCTCGATAGCTTCAGAAAAGGTCCAGAACCAACACTCAGAAAACTACAGAGCTGCGATAGCCCTACTAAATGCGCCACCTCTGTTGTATGTAGGCACATCAACTGCTACCTTTGCGGCTGCTATAACCAAAAGTAAGGTGCTGTTGTAACCAACAAAAAATATTTTAAGACATCCAAGTTAGCTGTTATAACCTCCTCACAGAGCCAATGCGCACGCATTCGAGGCTGTCACAGCCTCTCAACAGATTTGTAATACCCATATACAGAGCTGTCGGAACCTCATGAGAGGCTGTCACAGCCGCTCAAAAGATTTGTGGTAGCCATATGCAGAGCTGTCAGAACCTCATATGGAGGTTGTGAACCCAAATGGGAAGCTGAGAAAGCCTAGTAAAAGTATTCTCATACCCTCATAAACCTTGGATGTTTTAGCCTCTTTGAAGTATTATAAACCATTCATACTTAGCCTGACTTCTTAAAAACTTAGAAAGCTCACAGTATGCAAGCTATCTCTTGAAACCCGGTTAAAACCTACTTATTTATCCGTCCTTATCTGTTGAAGAAGCAACATAAAAAAATATTAAAATTATATTCAAAAACAGTCGGTATCTCTTTTCCACCATCCTAAAAGTTTAGAACATTTTCAACAAAATTTAGAAACTCTTACCTGGTGAATTTAATAACACGTCTGAACAGCACGATTTCTTTGATACTATTAGAAGTAGAAACGAAGATAGAGGATTGCTTAGACCAACACAGAGTTGTTATAGCCGCAAGTCAGTTGTTATACTTAAAACGACTCAGTTGTCACTTATTCTACGAGTCAGAACAACCTTACCCTAAGCAGAACAGTACAGAAAAGAGCTACCATAGCCGTATGGCAATACTTGTACCGTAACGACTAGGAAGGGCAGCTGATAAAAGGTTGTTGAAAACAAGAATAGCAGGCTTAGCGAGTAACAGGACATGGGTGTACGGTGTTCATAGGAAACAAATTTTCGGGTTCGGTACCAATATTTTCAAATTTAGTTTTCTCAGTGAAAGGAAAGGTCATGACACCTTTAGGCAGACCTATTCCTTCTTGGGGAAAGGAAGATCCGATAGAGTCGAGTTAACTTAAGAATGAGGCTCTAAGGTTTTATCAAAAGGTATGTCAAAGCTTTGAAGCCCGAACCAATGCATGCAGACTTACAAGGGAACATTCTAGTAAAGCAGTCATTGTGCTGGGAATTTCAAAAGACCACTTCTGCAGACTTTTAGCTGGTGATAAGGGGGAACATTTCACTGTCAGGGAGTACGAGCCATTCAACCTTGAGTCGCTCAACATGGGTCAAATTAAGTGAGGACACTTGGGTAGGTATACATTTTCAACCAATTTAGAGCGCGCAAATGGAAGCAGTTCACCAAAGATCCTGTGCTAAGCAGGTTTATAACAATATTTTCTCAGCAGATTCTTTAAAAAAAGAAGTAGATTTAATTTTGGGGTAGCAGATTTTATTTTTTTGGTACTAAATTGAAAATAAATGCAGTAGATCTGCTGCAATTGCAGCAAAATGGCAAAACTGGCGCTAACTAAAGAGGCTTGTTGGTTGAGGCCCAAGTCAACGGAATGTAACGCCACCTATAAGTAAGAAGGTGAGACATATCCAAACGTGATTCAAACAAAATTGAGGAGAATGCCGTCCTGGAGAGTTAATTTTAAACCACTTTAAAATTTGGTTGAATATTGAAGCATACCCGATGAAGGGAACCACAGTATCCCACTTCGGCAGCCTGTATTCCCGACCTTATATGATGATCTCATGATCGGTTGGTAAAGGAGTAGGAGCATACCTGCATACACCAAATCGCTTGGCTTTGAAACGATACTCGCATTCGATCCCCCGAAAACAAATTGAACCGTCTCAAAATTTGTCAACAGCGCATTGGTCCTTTAATCACTTGTGAATGAGATCGGTTTCGGGGCCCAGGAGGAACAATTTTTTCAAAACCTGTGCAGTTTTTCGAATAGGCACAATGTCATTGGCAAAGTCGGAAGAACAACGGTGGAACTAGCCGCACATGGAGGTACGAGAAATCATGGTAGGAGAAATCATGCAAGTTCAGAGTCGGTGCCTTGAATGGAGCGCTAAAATGAGCAGATTTAACGATGGCCCTCATATCATCGCCATCCTTCTTTATAGCACATAAGCTTGAGCCCTGTCAAACGAGGTTACAAACTGCTTCTACGTGTGATCGGGTTGTTCTGCGATATAGACTTGGTCGACAAGATTTGAAGGTTTGAAATCCTAAGTTCGAATAAGGACAGAAAAGGCGGTAGAAGACGACCTTATCTCAGGCGGAAATCACTGTTGGATCAACAAGATTTTGCACAACTGGAGGTGGGTTTGGGTCGACTTGACTATGAAGTCGATTTGGTTTTAGTTCAGGTCCGCTCTCAATTTATGTGTCTTCTAAGGTACTCGTAGCAGCACAAGGCACCAGTTGGTCTATGCCTGAGATAAGATGGTTAAACATAAAATAAAATGATAAAAATAACACAAATCATCGACCTATAAGCTCGGCAAGGATTACTCTTCACCAAAAAACTTAACCTTACCTCAGACCATTGTGTTCGAGGGATGGGACCAGCGTGGAAGCAGGACATCAGAGAACGTACTGCCGATAGATAGCATTTCGACTATTAATACACACGGCAGTATTTGTGAGTTGGACCGCTTTTCAGTAAATAACAAACCTCTAGGATTGGCAAACACTGGTCCTACGCAGTTGGACAACCGAGGGCTACTTATATTTCGTCGGTATATTTTTGCTTCTGTGAAGTTTGTAACCACATATGTTACGTTTCCAAAAGGTGTCAAAGTAGCTGCTAAAGCCTATCCTATTTTGAACCACATTTCGCCAAGTGCCGTATACCATAAGCCAGAATTTGTTTATGGAAAGTCTTAAAATCATTCATACAATTTTATTCGGGGCTTAGAAACTCTACTCATCCGAGAACTGTTCAATTTTGACTGTAAGTCTGACTGTTTCATTCTACAGTCGTGATAATGTTTTGACAACAACCTCCGGCCATATTCAAGAACGCATCGAAAATGAAAAACCGCAACTTATCCACGTATACAATTCACCTGTGATACAACTGAACTTTCGGGCAACTCTTCAATGGACATCTGGCCCAACTTTAAGTACTTTGGTATTTAGAATGGCCGAGTCCCAATCGCCTGAGGTTCAGGCAGTGTTCTCAGACTTTGAAGACGGTTTCCCCTTTTTTTATCAGCAAGATCATTAGTTTTCCCCTAAGTTCAAAAAAATATTCCCCTTTTTTTCCCTCTAAGTGAAATTTGCACTTGTTTTTAAACGTAAAAATGAAAAAAGTATAACCGTTTTTATTAACAGCTTAAAATAAGCTCATATTATACAAAAATTTCCCTTTCTATTAGATATATTTTGAAAACGAGTGAATAATGCATTTAGATGGATTTTTTTCTCCATGTTTAATATGAACTATTTATTCTTTGAAATTTGTTCAATCTAGCATCGTTGGGCCCCCATTAGATGAGTTGTCCCGAAGTTCAGTTGTCTCATAGATGTGTTGATTTCTGTATTTGCCACGAGCGAAGCGAGTCACTCACTCCAAAAACTGAAGTTAGTGGAACTGTCAACTTTAGTGCTCAATTACTTCTCGGTGTAAAAAAGCGCCGCCCTACCGAATTCACCATTCGAATTTATGAAGACATTTGCGAAAAGTAGTTAATTGGCAGCCCCAGTATGTCAAAGGAACGCGCCGTGACCCGTAAATGTGGTTACGGTGGCATAAAGTCTGTGCGACAACCATACAGAAGGTTTCAATTTTGCGTCGATTTCAAGGACTTGGCCACGAAAAGCGGTACCGCAGTATGATAACCGAGTTCGTTTAGCTGGGAACTGATAGCTTGCAAATTGGCGACATGTGGTTTTATGTGCACGGGGAGATGTTCCACACATCGAGGAAACATTGAAGATATCTAAGGCGACCGACACAGGTTTCTCACAAAGAGGCATCGCACATTAACTGTTCGACAGTATCGTGAGATTTGACTGTCTATTACTTTTTTCTTTGGGGTCACACAATGAATCTCTGGTCTATGCCAACAAATCACTAAAAACAATTGCCGACCTTGAAGGAAACGATATTTTCGCGTCTTTGGCGAGATTGAGGCCAACTAATGTGGCCAAGTCATACGAAATCGGAACTCTAAGGAAGCTCTTAATGGCATTATTAAAAAAAAATAAAAAATAGTAGTTATGCTATCCAACTTGAGGTAAAGAGCTCCACTTTTTCTCAATTTACTAGAACTTGTCCTTCTGGTTGGGTTACAACCTATTTTTAAGGGAGCTACGGACGCAATCCCCTTTGCATGCAATTCAACTGAACAAGGATAATAACTTTACAAGAAAATGCGCTCCTCTTGCCTGCAAAAGTTACATTAAAGTTTGCGTTCGAGTTATAAGAAATCCAATAATTGCCACATGGCGTGGCTGTAATAACTTTTCCTCGAAGAAATCCGCCACAAACACGGAACGGAACACCTGAAACTATATTCCACTGCATTCAATGTCCTTGAAAATACAGATATAGATAGATATAGAACATATACCCTTTAATTTGATTAATCCGGCAGTCTTAGAAGAAGCAAAAGAAACAAAAAGGAATAGATCCCTTTCCAGATGTATATTAAATGCAATCAACTTAAAAATCAAATTAATCGCACAGCAAACGCAATCTGCCTCAAACAAAACCAGTACAAGGCCGCCTTAGCGTGACTTGAACCCCAAACACAGTCTCCGCGTCCTCACGTATTGAGCGTTTCATGTAGTCACGCAATAACAACCAAGACAAAATAAATTAAAGAGAACAAAGCGAAAAAAAAATCAACATACAAACAAGGTAACTGGCACTCATCCTCTTACCAATATCCAAGGCTCCTGCCGTTTCTACAGAAAGCACAGCAGCGGCGCATGTTAGCAACAGTACGGGAGCAAACCCATTTCTACTGCTCGTCGCCGTCCTCGTACTTCTAGGTCTGGTCTGCTGATGGTTAACGCTATCGTCTCGATTGTAAAAGTATTTCGCAGCCAGATTTCTTGATGGTCCGATTGATGGTGGCGGTGGTGGTGGCGTTATGGGTAGCATTCTTTTCTCGTTGATGGATGGCTGAGAAAAATATGAGTTTATGGTACGCCCACCACAATCATCACTTGGGAGAAATGGCTTTCAGGGTGTCCTCCCGCACCTAGTCTCGAGAAGTCGTATCGATCTGCAAGGGGGTGTACAGATATACGTGCGTGGGTATCCAAAGTAGGCCAGCAAATCCCACAGCTTTATTTATTTATTTCTTATTTTTTAATTCAATGGGTTAACTGCTAAGAGCATTGGACATCACATCAACGTGCCGTCTAGTGTTCATAGTATTGGAGCGCAACGCTTTATGCAATGGTCTTCCGCCTGGTGTTGCGCTGACCTAAAAACGGAGAGAGAGAGAGAGAGAGAAAGAAAAATAAGTCATTTTGCCAACTGGAAATGGAAGGGGCGCTAAATAAAATTGCAAGGAAAAAAATCAATCTAAAAACAACGCAAACGCCTCGCAGCCTAACGTAATTTTAATCTCCCCTTAGGCTAGGCAAACGACTGCGAGACCATCTTTGCCGTAGGCGGACTGGGCACATAACCAGCTACCGTTGAAATGGAAGTAAAAACCCACTCAAATTAATCTAGAGACTTGGTTGCAGCAGCCGTTGAACGGTGTGCACCTCAAACGCCAATGGACGTTCATCAAAGATGCAGCTAAATCATAGCTACACAGACTGCTCTATTGCATAAGGCAGAGGAGATATTATTAATTTAAACTGTAAATGAAACATGACGAGCGACGTGCGCTTCTGCTATACTCCAGCAGGCCCAGCACAGCAGCCAGTGAGTGCAAGACGAAGTACACAGAGATCTCCTCTGTTCAGCGAGTGAGCGTGGAGTGCAAAAAAAAACATCAAAGGATCGAGTAGATGGTCGCTGCTGCGGATGCAATGACACACTACTGTAAGTATCTATTGGTGAATCTGCCCCAGTGATTTATCTTTGATGAGAGAAGCAATGACTGGTTGCTCTATTTTCTTTTTTATTTTTTGTTGTTGTGTGTTTAATGTTGATGGCCCTTTTCGTGCCATGGAGTTTTTACGTCCTCTGTGCATGGCATCGTTTGTGCGTTTGATGATGATGATGATGATGATGATGATGATGATGATGATGATGATGATGACGATTGGGGGATGAGTTGGGTGGGCTGCAGCAGTTGATTGTATTTTTAATTTGCAACTAATATGTGCTATCTTATGGGTTTGTGTTTGCAGGCAGGTAATTCGAAAAAGAAATGCAATATCAACCACAGGACTCATATACTGTCACTGAGAATGGTTCGGACTTAATAGAAGGACTTATTGAAGATTGAATATAAGTAAACAAATATTGGGGCACCAAACTTATCAGGGATGAGAAGAAGATGTAAACGCACACGAATGTGCGCAACGAGTTATAACACACAATAATATGCAAAGTTAACAAACTTCAATAAATCTATAATATACGTCATACAGATTTGGAATTTAAATTACTCAAATTGGGTGCAGCAGAACTACCTCGGACTAAAGTAATAATAAATTTTACCAGGTACCGATATCGAAATAAATCTAAAGGTGAACTGAAACTGAGGTCTGAGTAGAGAAGAAAACCAAATTTGGTACTAAAAAACCACCATGAAACCGAAAAAAACGCTAACGCACTAGACTGTGCGCAACGAGTTTACACGGTAATGAAAGGCGCAAAGCTTAAATTTATCTCAAGCAGTACTCATACTGATTATATCAAAATTTGGTGCCACAAAAACACCACAGACAATAGGATCATGTTAACGCACAAAAGTATGCGGAAAATGTTTATAAATAATAATAACTACGTAATTTCCAGAGATAATAAAGATAAATAAATGGTGAATGGAATTTTGATTAGCATAAATAAAGCTTTAGAACAGAACGAATATCTAAGCAAATGCATTCAAAGTGAAAAGGCACAACCATATTGACATGGAAACCATTTTTATGGATAGATGTACGTCTAAAATCACAATTCTGACAATTCGCAGCGAAATAACAAAATAATTGCTGCGGGGGCATTGCAGTACACAAACGCACATGAGTGTGCGCTTTAAAATAGGCAACTTCAAATTAATTCTTAGCAAAATGGCAACCATCTTATGAGTGTCTGAACATTTCCGTGACATATATCAGAGGAGAATAACAAACACTCATGACTAACGAGTGTGCGCTAGGAACGGCTTATAAAGCAATTTTTGTGCCAAAACGGTCCAAGAAAGTAAAATCTGTGTGTTATTTATATTTTTGGGTTACTCAAAGGCCGCATCATATCTCAGAGGTTACACAAATAGGATGAACATTACTAAATGACGAAAAGATCTTACCCGCGCATCTGTAATAGTCGTGACCTGAAACACAGTCTACGCATAGCTTAAACGCAGGGAAATGCCCTCTCTTAAGGAGATACTCTTACCAAAAACAATGTGCAGAACTCCCAAACGCACATTCACCTATGAAATGTGTCTGCCATTCGCACTAAAATTCGATGAAATATTACTACATGTCCTTATACGTATATCGCACATAACTTAGCAACAATTTCATGTCTCGGACTATATGCAATTTTATGAAAAATATCGCTTTTGTGAATTGATTAAATATAAAAGCTAGTTCCTCACACTTATTGCTAGGACCCGTGGGAATTAAAATGGTATTAGAACACGCCTTTATAGGTTAAACCAGAATGTGCGCTTGAGGTATTTGTGTAATGGCTTTCCGCACACCTCAGCATCGCATATCACATTCGATTGTCAAGTAAATGCACACAATCGTTTAAATTATTTGCAATGCAAGTGTTTTTATTAAAAATGTGCTTTTCTCTCAAAACGATGAAGCGCACTTTAAAGGGATATCAACTGTGCGCAAAATTATATAGACATTTGCTGTGCGAATGACTGAGACCATTCAAATGCTCATCTGAAATAGGTTTCGATCAAGCAGTCATCTGTTTGTCTGATGGGTAAGCGTTTTATTGAAAAATCTTTGCACCAAAAGGTCGATCGATAACAAACCGAATATTGTTTAAAACCGAAGATCATCTTCCGGGTTTGAGAGTCTTTTTGAGGCTTTAAATTCAGGAAGATTTATGCTATCTAAAACAATGATATAACCGCTAGTACTTCCAGTGGAAAATGTCGGCAATAGCCGCAAGAAACTTAACAGCTATGGTGATTGTGAAGACTGCAACTGAGACATTATTACACACTGATTGCTAATGGCTTTAAAGAACAGTAATCAACAATGAAAATCCTTCATAACCGTCGAAGATCTTCAGAGTTTAAAAACGTTTCGAACGTTAAAAGTGGAAGCAATGGGGTCGGACACAACGCATTTTTTTAGTTCATATGAGACGAAGATCAACGAACAGTATCTTGATCGGTAAAAAGCTGAAGATCGTTTTTAGCAGATCTTCAGAATGAAAAATAACCTTGATTTTGTAAACGGCAATCTGTAACTCTACTGGAGTGACTAAAATAAGACGGCACCGTACCGTAGTGCAGACGAGGAAGAAAGGGTGATCTAAAATATAATTTCTGATAAAAACATGTAGGTCATTTAGTACTCTAAGATCGGCTCCTTATAGCATTTTTATTTTTAAATATAATAAAAACAAAAGTGTAAGAAGTCGGTTTAGTTGATGGATTTGTAGCATCTACATCTGAAGTTAGGGACAGCTCATCCACGGCCACTTTATTCAACTTTATTTATTGCGTATCAAAGGAAAGGGTTTGAAATAAAAACGAATGTCCTAATAGTACAGTATGATGTTCGAAAATGATGTACTGTAGCTTAAGCTTAAAGCCGCAAGCAAAACGAGCTTGATTGTGGATGAAGAGAAAGAAAACTCAGAAGATTATCGTCGGAACGATAGACGTCTTAAACCTTCAATGAATTGCGACAACAAAGTCGTCACAAATATAATAAAATCTACCAATATTCTGAAATATTTACGAACAAAAAAAAATGTTTTATGTATTTATTAGTGGCGTTAAAAATTTTGAAAAAAAAAAAATTTAATTTTGCTCTCTGGGTGCGAGACAACCAGGAACTAGCGAAGCCCTACACCTGCACAACCACTCAAATCGAAGAGATGTGGATGAAGGCTCGACCTACGCTGTAAGCTGCAAACAAAGTGCACATTCCAAGTTGACGAACTTCATTCGTAGATGGCGGTAAAACCGACCCAGCGAGGTTCACATTAATAGGTTAGTTTTCGGGACATTTGAAGAAAGTTTCTGGAAAACAAAGCAACAGTAGATCAGCATGAGCATTTAACAACTAAAGTTCCACTTTGATCGCCGTGTCCAGCCCAGTTCCTAATCAAAGTCATGCCTTGATTGCTGTGAATAGATTTAGCATTTAGCATACTCTAATCGAATTATTCTAAGTGCTCGATGTCGATAGAGGGGTTACACAGTGCCAACGCCCATCCATACCTTAAGATGGATGTATTCAAGGCATACTACTTCCAATTGGAATCTGTTCCGTAGATAACTTGCAGCGCATAAGACTGATAAATGAATTTACTTCGAATTAAGGGCATTTATCCGACCATTCCTTCATTCATCTTACGGATTAATGTTAGCCTTCAGAATGAAATTATTTATTCAAATCGACTCTCACAATTGTAAATCACTATGCCATTGGTTGTGGCAGCCTCTTTTTGTTTCTCCTATACTATACAGAGTACTCCCCCAGCCTCCCACTACGACTACTCTTTTATTCAATTATCAACAGTCCATCCATTAAGCAGATTTATTTCGTTAATTCCATTTTGCTTTTGAAGCAAGTATGCAGAAAAAATGCCCAAGAATAGAAATAAAAATACGAAAAAACCGAGAAAAAAAAATGTTCTCGTTCGTTTTTGATTCATTACGGATTTCAATAGAATTTCTGAGCGCTTCTTCGTCTTCCTCTAGTTGTTCTATCCAATTAAGAGACTTTTCCCGAATTGCCCTATTCATTGAAGCACAAAAAGGTGCATGAAACCAACCAAGAACATGTTTTTTTTTTCTTCCTCTTACAGTGCCATCGGTGAATCTGTAAGCCGGTCTGCTGAAACCATTTTAGTCCAATCATAAGTAATTAGTCCAAACTGAGTTAATAAAATCCAGGACCGGAATGTTATTGCGAACGGGTGTCCCGAAATAGAAAAACGAGAGATATTTTGCCAGTAGAATGATTTCAATAATGTTTTTTCCGCTTATTCCTTGTGTTTTATTTTTTTTTTTTTCTTGCGGATGAAGCGAAGAGATTTTTCTAAGCGAAAGTGCTGTGCAGTGGGTGAAGAATAAACATCAAGTCGTGGTGGTGTGCTCATACTAAAGTTTTTTTTTTTTTTTTTTTTGAAGTCCTCCTAACCACAATTAGGGACAGAGATGTGTTTTGTTGGGTTTCCCTGTATTTTTTTTCTATTTATTTCAAAATCTTCTGCAATACAAGGGTTGTGCATATGCTCGTAGAAGGAGCGCAAAACGACAGCGAATTGTAAAAGAAAAGAGGAAAGGCAGAAAATTAAGGGTGAAGGTGCTAAGCGCAATTTAAGAATATACCATCGAGTTCCGAGTCTTTTGTGTGGTGGTCGTTAACAACATGTCTTGAGCGTGTTGCTGCTCTCCTCACTCGGTTGCAACTTGTTTGAATTATGTGAGACGTAAAATTTTAGTCAGAGGAAACATTAAGCATGTAATTACCATAAAATGGAGTTTTACGACGGGTTATACGGTGGAGCAGTATTCACTGCTTCGTCCTGGCTCATCCGGTTCATGGTGGATGAGATGATGATGGGGGTCTTTAAATAAAACAAGATACTAAAAGAAAATCAGTTAGGCTGTGACAGTGCGACATTTGTGAGACAGAATTGCGGGGGGATGCTACTTAGTGATGTAGGTGTTGCCTCTGAATTTCAATCAATTTGTGGGGAACGACAGTCCGTAGTTTGGACTGTTTGGGTTACAAAACCCACTCTTTGAAAATAACGACGTGAAATGAAAGGTTGCGTAGGGCAACGCGGTTGTTGGACTAGTTTAGAATAGACTAGGCCACTGACAGGGACTAATTGAATCTGTAAATGTTCGTCATAAAGCCGCCGAGTTAAGATCGTTTAGATAGGTGTTGCTGTTGATGTCTTCCTAACAATTTTCCTTTTTTATTCGCTAAAACTTTCAAAGGAGATGTCTAGCGATTATAACACACACCGACTTAAAGTGTTACTTGAGTAAGGTGTTGAAGATATCTCTTTTATGTATCAAAAGTATGTTGGGCTGGAAAAGCTGGGTTAGTTTAAATGGGAATTCGACTGGAAACTGCTGCTTCGGAAGGTCAAAGGAAAAATCTTATGAGCTAGAATGTGAAAAACATCTGCTAATATGAACAACTGTTTGTCTTATGGGACATCTTGTTGCGGCCATTCAGAAGATTTGCCCCGTATTGAGCGCCTGTGTTACTAAAATTTTTTGTAAGACGTTGCGCCTTGTTCTGTGCATGGTTGGGAGCTTGCGCAATTGTAGTGCCGTTTACCCGATGATGACAACTGAAAATAGGTGAAACATGGTTCATAATCCAGCTTCTGCGAAGCTCTAAATGCACCTGCGATGCTGAGGCACGCAACTCTAATAATCTGGTATATTCTTCTCAATGGTGTGGTGTGGCTGTCCAACTCCATTTCGGAATGTTGCTCGCATCTTTCTATTCCATACGCCACCATATAAGATGGGAAGGAAAAATAGCATCTGGAACCGTGGACTTAAATGGTTCGAAGCTGTCAACTGCGGACCTAAGACTACGTCAGGCTTTCGACAAGTGATTGTATGTGTTTGTAGCCTAGGAGATTGAGACGTGTTGTGTAAGCCCAAACTGTTGATACACCGAGAAAAAAATTGAGCTTTCGGCGGTTCAAATATTGCTCAACTTTTGATAATAAATACGCACAGACGCACGTATAGCATGCTCAAGTGGGACGAGAAAAGATCTCGGACTTGGTAGATACATCTCATTCTTTTCTAATTTTTGTGGTTCTTCTAAATTTTGTAGTTCTTCTAATTTTTGTAGTTCTTCTAACTTTTGTTATTCTTCTATCTTTTGTAGTTCTCCCAACTTTTGGAGTTCTTTTAACTTTTGTAGTTCTTCTAATTTTTGTAGTTCTTCTAAATGTTATGCTTCTTCTTAATTTTCTAGTTCTCCAAACTTTTGCAGCTCTTCTAAATGTTGTGCTTCTTCTTACTTTTGTAGTTCTCATAACTTCTGTGGTTCTTTTAATTTCTGTAGTTCTCCTTAATGTTGTGGTTCCCTTTCTTTTGTAGTTCTTCTCATTTTTGTAGCCCTCCCAACTTTTGGAGCTCTCTTAACTTTTGTAGTTCCTTTAATTTTTGAAGTTCTTCTAAATGTTGTTACTTTTCTAGTTCTCCTAACTTTTGCAGATCTTCTAAATGTTGTGCTTCTTCTTACTTTTGTAGTTCTCATAACTTCTGTGGTTCTTTTAATTTTAGTGGCTCTTCTAAATTTTGTAGTTGTTCCAACTTTTGCAAGTTCTACTAACTTATGTAGTTCTCCTTAATGTTGTGCTTCTCTTTCTTTTGTAGTTCTCCCAACTTTTGTAGTTCTTCTAATTTTTGTAGTTCTTCTAACTTTTGTTATTCTTCTAACTTTTATAGTTCTTCAAACTTTTGCAGTTCTTCTAAATGTTGTGCTTATTCTTACTTTTGTAGTTCTCCTTTTGCAGTTCTTCTAAATGTTGTGCTTCTTCTTAATTTTGTAGTTCTCCTATTTTCGCAGTTCTTCTAACTTTTGTTATTCTTCCAACTTTTGTAGTTCTTCAAACTTTTGCAGTTCTTCTAAATGTTGTGCTTATTCTTACTTTTGTAGTTCTCCTTTTGCAGTTCTTCTAAATGTTGTGCTTCTTCTTAATTTTGTAGTTCTCCTATTTTCGCAGTTCTTCTAACTTTTGTTATTCTTCCAACTTTTGTAGTTCTTCAAACTTTTGCAGTTCTTCTAAATGTTGTGGTTATTCTTACTTTTGTAGTTTTCCTTTTGCAGTTCTTTTAAATGTTGTGCTTCTACTTAATTTTGTAGTTCTCCTATTTTCGTAGTTCTTCTAACTTTTGCTATTCTTCTAACTTTTATAGTTCTCCAAACTTTTGCAGTTCTTCTAAATGTTGTGCTTATTCTTACTTTTGTAGTTCTTCTAAATGTTGTGCTTCTTTTTAATTTTGTAGTTCTCCTATTTTCGCAGTTCTTCTAACTTTTGTTATTCTTCTAACTTTTTTAGTTCTTCAAACTTTTGCAGTTCTTCTAAATGTTGTGGTTATTCTTACTTTTGTAGTTTTCCTTTTACAGTTCTTTTAAATGTTGTGCTTCTTCTTAATTTTGTAGTTCTTCTATTTTCGTAGTTCTTCTAACTTTTGCTATTCTTCTAACTTTTGTAGTTCTTCTAACTTTTGTAGTTCTCCTTAATGTTATGGTTCTCTTTCTTGTGTAGTTCTTCTCATTTTTGTAGTTCTTCTAAATGTTGTGCTCCTTCTTAATTTTGTGGTTCTCCTTTTTTCGTAGTTCTTCTAACTTTTGTGGTTTTTCTAAATTTTGTGGTTCTTCTCTACCATCCCAATCCACAAATCGTTCGTGTGCTAAGAAAGTGCAATTCATGTGTAATTCAAATGCAAAACTAAATTTTTCTTTGAACAACTAACAAGTCACTCACTCCTCTGCGAACCTTCAAAAGCTCAGCCCCTTCTTCACACGCAAACGCTGCGCTGATAAATGATTGCTAAATCACTGCAGTTGCACTGCCATTAAGGCGGCATTAATATTTTTATGACTTTTGTTAATGACTTTATGGAAATTGATTTCTTTTTATTACACCACCCCCACACAGAAGCACACCGTTTACCCTGCAACGCAATCACAAATCACTCACGCTCCTTGTTGCTCTCACACAGTGATACACCTTTACAAAACCAACAAAATTAAAGTGCCATGTATTCGTAAGCATCCAAGACAAGAATCACTGAGTGATTTAGACATCCATCTTACTTCTTGGTGTGTGTCTGCTTTTTTCTTTTCTCGTTCTTCGTTGGCGGGGTGGAATAAATGTGCAAATGTGCACGTGGCATGAGAATGAATTTCTTGTTACCACCATAAGCACTTTTCAAGGAAATTGCCATGCTTTGTTTGGTTGGGATCGGTACTTTTCTTTTTCTTGTCGTCATCTTCCTTTCTCTAGGCTATGACGACTATACATGGATTGTGAAAGTGATATGTGCCATCTCGCCGCCACCCTCCTCGTTAAACACCTGCAAATTGTTCGCCTGTCAATTGAATACGTAAAAACTCGCATACAAAACCATTGATGACATGATTTCGCCTAAGGGAAGCTGTATCCTTATATAATATTCAAATTGCATACTGTTTATCTATCAATTCAAGGCAACACCTTTAAATAAGTCTCACGTCAAGGGTGAACTGAATAAAAATCCTATACAGCTCTGCGGAGAAGACTGCAAAATCAATATCACGTGAGAGATGAAAACGAAGATGGCTATGAATAGAGAAAACATTTTTTTTTCCTTTTTTCTTTTTTGCTGTTCGTAGGCAAAACAGGTCGCGCGTTTATCTTAAAGCGAAATTCAATTTCCTATGCGAAAGGATGTGAATTAAATTGAAGGAGTTTCTCTGCAGGATACTGTTCAAATCAAAGTAATCAACATAAAAGATAGATAGATATTCGAGCAATGTTTTTTTTTTTTTTCTTTTATTACAAATTTGAAAAGTGTCATAAAGTTGTCTTTCAATAGAAGGAAGAAAATATTTCTTTAAAAGTTTTAGCTGGGACGCAAATTCAATAAGAAGATGGACAATAGATTTGCTGGATCCATTAGGGACGAGCCGATGAAAAGCTTTCACAACAATATCCCACATTGAATGGTCCTTAAGTGAAAAGTATTCATAAATCGGTTTGGATCGGCCACAAGAAATCGAAAAACTCAATAAGAAATCCTTGGATGTGAATGCGCGACGCGAGCACTATATCCGCCGCCTGCAGACGAAGGGATTGTCCGTGCAAGTCGATGACAAATTCCCCATAGGTATAATTGATTTTATGTCATTATTCAAGCCAAGTGCCAGCCATAAAATAAGCAATATTCCCCGCAATCAGTAGTGTATGGCTAAATAAAAAAATTATAAACAATAAGGAATGCCAACAAATGCTCAACTTTAAAATTGACATTTAACTGACGTTGGCGCCAACGTAAATCGCATTTTGCGAAATAGCTGGTATTTTTTTTTTGATCACGAAACATGAGCTTCAACTGCCTACCGACACGAAACGACGACAAAAATCCATGAACAACGAACATCCTTTTCAAGTATGCTCGCGTGACTTGTGCAAATGTCAACAATATATCCTAGCAACTCATTACGAAAGAAAGAAGGACAAAAAAAAAAAGGAGACACGAAGGAGACCCATCAGAATGTGCAAAGCAACACTTAGTTTTGTTTATTTGTATGGAATGGTGGAATGTGTGTGGTGTCGTGCTGGTGATGGGATATTTTTAGCCTAATACTGGTATATATGGCAACAAATTTGGGGAGGAGGTGTTTGTCTCTATTTGACATTCGACTGTCGCAATATTTGTCTAATCATGATAATTGGACAACTGATGTGCAGGTTCGCCTCGTTGTGACATTCGGAGAACTAGAAACTCAGTCGAATGGATACTGCGTCTCAATATCAATCAGCGAGAAAAAAATATTGTTGATGATGGTGTTCGATACAAGTTGGACTAAGAACCATTCGCCTTACCACGGGTGACAAGACAGAGCTGAGCAATTTATGCATTTATGGTAGTGAGGATAGAAGTGGAGGGCAAACGGAGTGTGGCCATTTAGCTCCCACTATTCAGACGGATGCGAATAGTTAGAGTAATGGCTTGACACCCGAGTGGCGGCGGTTAGAGCCCCGGCGAGGGATAGCTATACCTGCCATCGACTATTTTTTTTAAACTACGCAAAGACAGCCGGGAAGGAACCCGATTGACCAGAATGTCTCTCAATTTTGTGGTTTGTAAAAAAAGGACGTAGAAGTCGAAGTTGGATGCGAGAGGCTTGGGAAATAGTTTTCGCCGTACCGATGTAGTTTCACACTGCTTTCGGAGATTGGATGCAGTAAAGATTACTCGACAAGGTATAGTGACTTGCGGACAAGGTGACAAGTCCATTTAGAACGATATTGTTGCCCGAACAGACCGCCATTTGTTTAGTTTTGCTAAAATATTTCTCGCTCCACATTTGCGACAAACGTTAATGTCCTCCCCGTTGTCACTGACAATTTCAACTACAATTCAGCGGGTTCTCGTCGAAAAAGCTTGTGTAACATGTAAAGGGTCCGCCATCTAACTTTTTTTTTTCAACTAGTGCTTATTTCGCGAATGGTAACACTTAGCTCATGACTGATGTGACAGATAATTAGTTTTATCCTTCCGCTGAACGAATATGGTTGTGTATACGCTTGAACAACGCTGGGAAATATTGGAAATAAGTGGGCCTGCGATCGACTTAGAGAAGATGCCGATTTTGCCAAAAAAATCATCTTTTCAGATGACGATCATTTTCATCTTGGCGGGTATGTAAACAAGCAAAATTGTCGCATTTGGGGCACAGAAAACCGGCACGCATACATTGAAAAGCCGATATACCCAAAACGAGTCACTGTTTGGTGCGGAATTTGGTCCAGAGGCATAATTGGGCCATTTTTCTTCGAAAATGAGCAAGGACTGGCCGTTACAGTCAATGGCGATCGTTATCGGGCCATGTTGAACGAATTTTTGTTCACAAAAATTGAAGAGGAGGATATTGGCAACATTTGGTTTCAACAGGACGGCGCTACGTGCCACACAGCCCCGAAGCTACACTCGATGTTTTGCGCCCTGTTTTTGAAGATCGCATTATCAGCCGCAGAGCTGATGTCGTTTGGCCACCTCGGAGCTGCGATTTGACACCGTTGGACTATTATTTGTGGGGTGCCGTAAAAGATAAGTGCTACGCCGATAAGCCAGAGACAATTGACGCTCCAAAGGGTAATATTCGTGAAGCCATTGGTGAAATACAGCTGCACACAATCGATAATGTGCTTAAAAATTGGACCGATCGTGTAGGCTACTGCATGGCCGGCCGAGGCAGCCATTTGAATGAAATTATTTTCCATTACTAACCGGAGAGATTGTACTTTCAAATAAAAAAAGAAATTTAAGAAAATATTCAGTTTTTTTTTTTATAGCATTTTCAAAAAAAAAAAAAAGTTATTTGGCGGACCCTGTATAATGTACAACCTCCACCTATATAAATCAAATAAAGTTGATCAGTTTTGAATTGAATGTAGCTCAGCCTCTGGAGCGTGCTACAGGCCGAGGTTCAGCTAGAGCGCTCTTTGGCTAACTGCCTGCAATTGCCAACTTCAATCAAGTTTATCGAGGTCCCCTTCTGCGTTGGAGTTTAGGACTCTGCAGGAGTCCATTTTATACCATTGCAGGCGCAATTTCTCGACTAGGTCGATGTTGCTGTATAGTTCGTCTAGTCCGAGCTTTAGCGCCATAAAGCAGGACACGGATTATCAGCGGCTTTTACTCAATCTTCTTAGTTGTTCGGGATAAGACTCTACTACTCAATTGTTCCCGAAGGTCATACAAAAAGCCGTCAAACAGAGTTTTTCCTCGTTAAATTTCTGCTGACAATTTGCCAACAGAATTCTGCCGAGTTGGACAAAGTCCCATACTTCAAAGTTAAAGCTGTCGATAGTGACGTGCCCCTTCTTGTTGGCAGCATATACTTGGATTTGTCCTCGTTAAAAGCTTAACTTGTTTCAGTCGCTTCCGTTTTTTTCGTTTATTGAAAAGGAAAAAAAATAACTTCAAGCCAAACAGTTCAGAGAGCCGTGAACAATTCTTTGATGGATTCAATTGGCTACCGATCTGTCCGCTGTTATTGGCTCGTGAGTTTCGCACAATTTCATCAAGTATGTTGAAGAGGTTGCACGACACCGCTTCAGGACAGGAAAGGTTTTCTAAAACCTTAATTGAAAAGCGAGCGTCTCCCAGTGTTACTCTGCACAATCTGACACTTTTAGCAGGGCTGTCAAAACCTCACATTTATTAATATAGTTCTTCTCTTTAAACCTGTCACATGCGGTCTTGAAAGCTCCAAGCAGATGATCAGTTGTAATCTGGACTTCTTTGTTTTTTTTATTCAGTATCTGTCGTAGTGTTAATTTTTGGCTGGCTGTGAACTTGCCAATATTAGGGACCAATCAACTCATTGACAAACTATTTCAGTCGTTTAATCAGTACGGCAGACAGGGTCTTATATCCGAAGTAGATCCCTATATTAAGCGCAGCTTAGAGCCGGATAAACTATGATAAGCTTCCATTCATCAGACACGCCTTATTCCGACGTAGTTTTTAAGATGAGTTGGCGTATGCACTCCGCACCAAGTCGATGTCTTAAATAGTGCGAATGGTAAGTCCATCTGGTACAGCAGCCTTGTTGAGCTTGAGTTTAAATATTGCTGCCCTAACTTAATTTTGATGAAGTATTGCCTTTTATCGTTCTGGATCGTTCAGATTGAAGTCTTCAGTGCAAAAATCTTCGTTGAATTCTCTGCAGAGGTGGGTTTATCGATATCTTCAGCACTGATTGTGTAGGTCGTCTAACTTTCAATAAAAAACGTCAACCCAATTAAGTTCGCATAGGTAGAAATTGTTGAGTTACTACGAACAGCTAATCTCACTACCTGAACGTGAGCGCAATTTTAGAATTGTGATTTCAGTTGACTGCATAAAAAATGCCCGGTAGTTTTTATTAAGAAAAAAATAAATTTAACACGTTTTTATTGTAATAGCCAGCCCACCATTAAATGTTGTATAAAAAAAAAGTGTTGGCTTTTCTAAGAAAGGGTTGCCAATAGTGATGTTGATATCATATCGAAAATGTGACGTCCCACTCTTTTGAACGATTTCAAACAAACCGTCTTCAAATTCTGGCAAAATACATAACAAAATTTTGTTGACTCTAAATTTTAAAAGGAAAAACGTAAGAGATGCCTACAAAGCTAATGCCCCTGGCACACGATGCAACACAAAACGCGTTCCAAAAAACTGCTGCAAACGATGTTATCCAAATTTTGAAGTCTAAAAAATATTGATTTCAAGCAAATGCCACCTTGCAAGCGTTTGAATGGAGCTTCAATCATGCCAAAGGCGAACTTCAAAACTGGAGCTATATGCTCCCGAGTTAGTTTCGATTTAAATGACAAGAGGTTTCAAGGTTAAATAGCTTTATAAAATAAATAAAAACAGCTTTATTTTAGATAGGGTGCTCATAAACCTCAAAGGAAAAAAGAGGACAATCAAAACATTTTTAATAATTTTATTTGATAAAGGCTCTGCACACGGTGAGAAATGTCAATTTGTGAAATCTGTGATACATGTCATGCAGAAATATTTTTCCTACGTCTAGAGATATTTACTACAGAATTGAGACTCTGTTCCTGAAGCGATTTTCAGTATACAATTTTGGCTTGTAATTTACACCATTATTGAGCCGACTTCCATTTTAATTGCACAACATACAAGCTGTCATATTATAGACCTGTTCCATACAGTTGCTTTAGGGGACCGCCCTTGAAATACATTGGGAGATGATGAAAAAATCGTGCTTCAGGCGAAAATGATGAAGAGATATATCCCTTTTCTGTTGCGTCGTGTGCGGGAGTCCTACGAATCATTTTTAGCCTTCACATTAAATATTTTGTATCGACAGATATTTCTTTAATGGAAAATAGTAAGGCAATTATTATTAGTACCATCAGCAGAGGTAACATTTTTCTTGGAAACAACATTAAGTGGACAACATATAACTACTTCTTCGGTCGAAATATCAACATTATCCCAGTTATTCCAAAGTAAAAGGAAACGAGTATGTCAGCCACATTTATTGTTGATACCAGAGTCCAGCCGACGGAATTGAGAATGCTCTTGCAATCCCCAACTTTTCTGGAACGAACTACCGCCTACCGGGTTGAGCAAGACACGAAGCACAATCAACGCAAAAGAGTCCTATTACTATTCAAAAGGACGTACGAAAATGAATCTGCCCCGCTTCGATTTTATCGAGATGCACTCACCAATAATTACGAGCCCATTTTCAAAATGAAATTGAATTAAACTTCTCGCCTTTAAATCAGACTCGTTAACCCTTCAACTATCAAGTTGATTGCAACACTGCCCAACGATCTTTAGAGAACCTAATGCTTGTGTTTGTGTCTACTCCTCCGCCATCAGCCAACCAGCCAGCGTATTATACTTGCTCTCGCTGGCTATGGAATTATCCCGATCGTTTGGTATGATTTAGAGACAAAGTGCCCATAAAAGTATGGTGAACGCGAGTAAAATTAAATTTAATAGCGCGTTAGATTGTTTGGGAGAATGTGCCGGACAATACACTTTAAATTGGTTTCACCATCACCAGCAGCAGCAGCACCACCACCACCACCAGCAGTAGCTTGCTCTGGGGATGGACGTTGCGTTGTGCTTTGGTTGTGATTGTGATGTGTGAAAACGGGCTGTTTTATGAGGAGGCTTCGAGTCTGGGATAATTTATTAGGTTAAAGTGATTTTGGAATTTTTTTTTGCTTTTCGTTTGCCGGCGACTGTGAATCATTTTAGTTTTTAATTTAATCAATATTTTTGTCTGTCGTTTTGTAGTGAGTTTTGGGTCTATACTTTGGGTAGTATAAATTTGTACTGTCATTCCGTTACGGAAATGATGACATTGAATAGGGGTTTACACATGGAAGGGAAGAAACTTTTCTATACAGATGTTTCTGTGGGGATCTTAAGGAGAAATTAATTATAACGAGAACTTGCAGTGGAGATCACTGAAAGGAGTTAGAGCTGGAAACCTATAGAGCTTGCCTATTACTTTTAATAAACCGATTTTCTGATGATAAAAACGAAAGGTATCCAGCGGACAACATGCATTGCTGTTCTATCTTAGGACGGCAGAAGTTGTTTAACGAAAGTAGTATTATATAGACTTCAAGTTTAAGACTTTTTTAAAAAAGTCTTGGCTGCCTTAACAGTTCTTTGCTTTTTGCATTGATAAAGAATTTATTTAAGTTATATCAATTTAAGACACTGAAGTCAGGAAAAAAACGTACTTTGGCCACAAACGCCCACAAAAAGTAGGCGCGGCATTGAACGACATAACCTATAACTTTCTGGGAGTCTTTGAAAACATTTCAAAATAAAACTTCCATCGAAATTTGTGCTGTAGTTTTCACGTCAAGGCAGTTTTGCTGGATCGAAAAACCGAACCCCCATGGAAGAAAACTCGGGCTCTTGGAGAGCTGGGCAGTGCGATCTTCTGTTGAAGTCAGTTGTATACCCAGCATCGAAGCCAAGTTTCCAATGATTTAAAGTCCGATTATAGCCCTGGGGCCCTACTCTGTACCTCGTTTCGCAAGTAACATTTTTCGAAAATGAACGTTTTGTACTCGCTATTTCGAAAGCAGAATGAAATACTACTACTCCGATTTAGAATTCCGAAAGTATTACAGAGTACCAACTTAAAGGCAATTTCGGAACGAAGTAGAGAGTAGGGCCCCTGGTGAACACTGAGATTTATTGAATTACTTTTACTTTTACTTTGGTGGCGCTTACAGTCCGGGGTGGACCACAGCCACAACCAACAAGCCCCTCCAGCCAGCTCGGTCCCTCGCTAGCTGCGTCCAGTTACGCACACCAAGGTGGTTGAGGTCGTTCTCCAATTGTGCGCGCCATTTATTGAATCACATACATAATATAATGGAGATACATTCAATCCACGGCGCTGTCTTTTGTCTTCAGTTTAACTGCAAGCTTGATTAACCTCTTTCGATGTGACAGCATTAAATGCTGAGCAAATACTTTAATACTTATTTGAATATTCCCATACTGTTAAGGGAACAGATTTGAAACCACATTTTACAGAAAAAGTGCATACGTGGGCCTAGGTTTTGGCCACCTTCCGCTGGCTTCTTTGTTACTACGTTTTTGTACGGTCTCGTTTTACAGCTTGCGGGATTTCTATTATAAGCCGTCTCGAGGGGTAATCTTGGCGGATTTTGTTTCGTAGAGATTAAATTTGCGCTCTTTTTTGGAACCGGTTAAACACAGGGTTCCCACCTTCCCAATTAAATCACTAAAAGACCCGCTTACGCCCAATTGGACCAGTAAATCTTGACAACCGCGAACACCGCTGTTCTATAGCAAGCTTCGGGTTTAGCATCTCAGACTGCTGTGAGGTGACCAAAACTCAGCTTAAGAACAGCGAGGCGATGCCAAATGGAAACCATTAAACTTATTTACTGGGAAAGCAAGCACGTCAAACTGACACGGATACGTCAAATTGACATTTTCACTTCTGTCCGTAAAATTATACAATCGTGCTACTCTTGCATTAGTAGGGACCTGAAACTCTCTACCAAGGTAGATTTAAAGCACCCATACCAAGGAGTTTTATGATAGCCATGCTGAAAGCCTCAGCCAAGGCCATACCTCAACTAGACCTTATGGCATCAAATCAGCTAGATGGGAGGATTTAACTCAAACTACATCGACGGTTAAAAAGACCATGGAAAAAGTTACTGAGGTAACGCTACAGTCCGGGGGTGGGCCTCGGCCTTAATGGAAGAAGTTACCCATTTAAAGAGTGCTCGCAATACTAACAATCACTTTTAGGGTCAACATTGTTTTTTAGCTCACAATGATCAAATTTTCTATGAAAAATTGCATATTGTGACCTACAAAATATATAAAATGAAGATTAAAGAAAATTGTTAAAGAACCAAACCCTCTGGGTTGAGGTGCGACTTGCTATAAAAGCCGCGAATAAGATCAGTAACTGTGACGAGTTTTATACAATCTGTTGCCCCGTCAGGCATTTTTAAGATCAGAGGTTGAATTACCGCATCCGTGATCGAGTAATACATGACTGCATTGTTTTGCTTGTAAAATCCACAAAATTCAGTGACGTATGGCTCACTCACGGATGCGGTGTTGAGGAACTTTTGTGGGCAAAAAATGCAAGCCACCACAGCCTTTATAAATTTAGGCCCTATACACTTTTATGAGGCCTTTGTAATTCATAAAATTATAAATTCGACAGCGACAGCTGTCATATGATGACAGTAAGTGGCAATAACGATATATACGGCTGAGCTAAGCGTAGAAGCCCCAGAAAAGCGTTAGGAAGAGGAAAAATCTTGCTGCTTTGCAAATCAAGAGATACCTACAACTACATTCTCATTCGGTGAAAAAGTCCTCCGCCCAGTTGTCCTTCTACTAATTGCAAATGTGACCACAAATCCACAGTGAATGTCGGTAAATTTAATTTAAATCCAGAACCATTACCAGAGCAACCGTCAGATTCATTTTCATGGTTAAGAGCATCCACTGCCATTCACATCAGAGTTCACATTGGCCCCTTTAACTGCGCACACAAACACATACCAATATCCATTCAAAGGGAACACTGCACACCCCCTTCTGCATGGCTTTGGCTTATTTGAATGCGCTTTCAAGGAGCTTGTAAAACGTTTGAACCCTCCCCCAAGATCAAATAATTGAAAAACTCAATATCATTTCTTGGCAAGCAGCCCGAGCATAACCCGAAAGTTTTTAAGATTTACCTACCTAACCTCGTCCTCGTACAGCACTCATCTTCACATATTAATCACACAAAAAGCCATAAAAGTTATGCACCACACACTGCATGAGAGGCATGCGAGAGGAGAAGCAACAACATCCTGTGCGAATTCCAAGAATATTTAAGGATATTGTGCCTGCATTCTTATCCCTCAGCTTGAAACAAAAAGCACAGAAGACGTGGTGGGGGCGCACAAAAAAATAAAGGGAAACTCCTCTCTGACAAGAGTTTCGTAATATGAACACACAAAGTGTGTTTTTCTAATATTGGCCTGACTCTGCATATATAACGCTTGCAGTGCTAGCAGGCAGGCAGGCAGGCTGGCTGGTGTTTTGGAGGAGCCCCACCTCTGTACACTCCGTCACCCCACTCGCCATGAGTGAAGATCCAATTCCATACACAAAGCACCGCATATTCAGAAACAGACACCATTACAGGCGAGTATCGATCCACATCCTCAAAGGGTACACACGTTATATTGCATGCACACGGCTCGGCGCGCGGTACGAGAACGTATGAAGATGCCGGATGAAGGTTCCTTTTTTTCCCGTGTAGAGTTTTACTGGAATTTCGAAACGTAAACTCTACACCACCCTTTAATGATACATATACTACCTTTTGCATGGTTGGGGGTCGCCAGTCAAGTGGGAGGGTAGGTATATAGTACATTTAAAATAAATATTTCATTTCTTTGCCACTCCGAAATGAAACTCAAGCCGAAGTCGGTGTGGAAGTTTGCAGCTATGTGTGTGCTCCAATTTCATTTGAAAAAATAATATAGAGCTCTGTTGTAGGTGCCGGGCTGTGTAGGTTTACATTTAGCTGGTTGGGGCGATCGGGCGCCGGTCCTTTTCTGTTATTTATGTTTCTGGTTCACTGTTAAGAGAAATTACGAATTTAACACGTTCATTACCAACTCCAGGTTGAAGTTGGTACTGTACGTTCATACCCGTGTGTACACAGGGACGTCCTGGAAGCGAGAAACCCGAGCAAACAACCTACTCCACTCCGAGGAGGAAGACAAAAGTGTAATTTTAAACAAAGTGCGAGGGCGGATTGTACTTTTTTTTTATTTATTCGTTTCCAGCTTAATCAGCTGCAGCTAAGTAGCTGCGAGATGTTGAATGCGTCGAAAGGAGGTTATGCATAACAAGGAAGAGAGCAGTAGCAATTTATGCACAATATGAATGAAATTGTAGCAATGGAGAGGAGCATTCCAGAAGTAGGTATATAGCTACGTATCCTGCCAACGTATGTGTCCCCTCGCCCATATATAGTATAAGTACTCGTATATACGGTTGGCGCGTGATGTAATAAATGTTTAAAGAGCTATTCATATAATTGCGCACTTGCCAGATGAGATAAAACTATGGCTGCAAGTGGATCTAGAGGAGTGTTGGTAATGTTTTCAATTATTTCAGCCTTTGCCTGGGAGCGGGCGATTGTCACAGCACCAGCCGTTCGGTATATATGCAGCTGCAAGCGGCGAGGGAAATTTAAACATTTATAAAATGCAAACTAAACTAAATGGGAAAATTGTATTTTTTTTTTTTTTAATCATTCTGCTACAGGGCTGGTCGGACTGAAATCCAGTTGCGAGGAGGAAGCGCACTTGAAGCGACATTGTCGGGACTTGTATTGTACTGTCGGCTTTAAACAAAAGAATGCATGGAAAACAATTTACATTGGTTAGTGAATTTAAAGCGACAAATGTACACAGATTTTATAAAGGGTCCGCCAAGTAACTTTTTTTTTTTTTGAAAATGCTTTAAAAAGAACTACTGAATATTTTCTCAAATTTCTTTTTTTATTTGAAAGTACAATCCTTCCGGTTAGTAATGGAAAATAATTTCATTCAAATGGCTGCCTCGGCTGGCCATGCAGTAGCCTACACGATCTTCGACTTAGAGAAGATGCCGATTTTGCCAAAAAAATCATCTTTTAAGATGAAGCTCATTTTCATCTTGGCGGGTATGTAAACAAGCAAAATTGTCGCATTTGGGGCACAGAGAACCCGCACGCATACATTGAAAAGCCGATATACCCAAAACGAGTCACTGTTTGGTGCGGAATTTGGTCCAGAGGCATAATTGGGCCATTTTTCTTCGAAAATGAACAAGGAGTGGCCGTTACAGTCAATGGCCATGTTGAACGAATTTTTGTTCACAAAAATTGAAGAGGAGGATATTGGCAACATTTGGTTTCAACAGGACGGCGCTACGTGCCACACAGCCGAAGCTACACTCGATGTTTTGCGCCCTGTTTTTGAAGATCGCATTATCAGCCGCAGAGCTGATGTCGTTTGGCCACCTCGGAGCTGCGATTTGACACCGTTGGACTATTATTTGTGGGGTGCCGTAAAAGATAAGTGTTACGCCGACAAGCCAGATACTATTGACGCTTTAAAGGACAATAATCGTGAAGCCATTGGTGAAATACAGCTGCACACAATTGATAATGTGCTTAAAAATTGGACCGATCGTGTAGGCTACTGCATGGCCAGCCGAGGCAGCCATTTGAATGAAAATATTTTCCCTTTCTAACCGGAAGGATTGTACTTTCAAATAAAAAAAGAAATTTGAGAAAATATTCAGTAGTTCTTTTTAAAGCATTTTCAAAAAAAAAAAAAAAATTTGGCGGACCCTGTACTACGCTGTAGCTGAAAAATCGTAAAAAGGGGAATTAAAAGGGCCGGCCTCAAAACATGACCCCACAAAATAAAACAGAATCATTTATTTATAACAAAAAGAAAAACAAATGCAGGCATTCATTACAGAATACTTTTTTTTTATTTTTTGCATTCTTTTTCTTCTCTTATAAAGATCTTACTTAAACCGAAAAAAGAGGCCTTTTCGATAATTTTTAAAAAAGTACGGGTCACGGTCTTGGGCCCAAAAAGGCGCCATTTGGCGAAAGCTGCCTTGATACTCTGCTGCAGGTATTCATTACAGAAAACTTGTTTTTAATTTTGTTTGCGTTCTTTTTAGTTTAATAAACAATAAAATCTTATTAGTATCTTACTTAAACTGAAAAAGAGGCCTTTTCCATAATATTTAAAAAAGTACGGGTCACGGGTCTTAGGCGCCATTTGACCAACGCTTCCTTGATACTCTGCAGCTCTATGTGACTTTTTGCTCGCATGTCAGATTGGAACTCGAACACTTACTGCCAAAAGTGCTACTATATTTTCCAAAGAGTGTATTCGGTTAGGCTACTGAGTTTACAATATCCTGGAACATACTGCAATGAACATTGGCAAGGGAAAAGTCAGTCAAACTTCATACAACAAGCCTTGTAGCTGAATATAACAATATCCAAGCATATTTTCAAACATTGAGTGAGAAAAAAAAATCGGAAAAACCCTTTCGAACATTGTAAAATAGGCTAAAAATAAAATAACATAAAAGAAAAGTAAACTCCAAGAGATTCAATCACTTGCTTTTTACAAAGTCTTAGAAAGAGAAAATAGGCTTGCTAATTGAACAAAGACCCATGCAACTGCATCTGGTTTATCAGAGGTAGCAATACTGATGTGTTTTATATAATAGAACAAAATTTATTAGATAGTAATACCAGTCAACCATCCACTAGTGTACTCTTTGTACTAATACAGAAGACAAGCCAAAAAATTAAATAGATGGGGCAACAGGTCCGCTTAGGTATAGTTTGAAGTAATTCAAAATAAGGGACGTTACTAAAATAATTCTGTTAGCTATAGTTCATAAATAAAAATACTTTTCTTAAAAAAATAGATCGTTTTCATTTCAACTTAAAAAAAAACAAGATGATTCTATTCTAATGTTTTAAAGAAACCAAACATTTTAGTAAATCAAAACGAAATAACCTCAGAAAACTCCGTTAGCTTTTCGAAACTATTTAAAACTTTTCTTAGTCTAAGAAACTCAGTCCTACCTTTCAACCCGATATAAAGGGTGATTTTTTAGCTGGTTTGGTTTTGGCAACACTGGTTTTGACAGCTGACGTGTGTTTAGTACCTTGTGTCATTGTCAAACAGCTTCAGTTTGGTTTGCAATTTAACCATGGATCGTCTTACAAATGAACAACGCTTGCAAATTATTGAATTTTACTATCAAAATTCGTGCTCGGTTCGAAATGTTCATCGCGCGCTGCTTCCATTTTATGATCGGCATTCTCGACCTTCTGAGCAGTCTATTCGGAAGATTGTGACCAAATTTCGGCGTAAAGCCTTTTAAGATACAGCTGGTGAAAGAACTAAAGCCAGCCGACCTACCACAACGCCGAATTTTTGGTGAATGGGCTCTTGGAAAGCTGGCCGAGGATCCGCTTTTTTATCGAAAAATTGTGTTCAGCGATGAGGCTCATTTTTGGTTGAATGGGTACGTAAATAAGCCAAATTGCCGCATTTTGAGTGAAGATCAGCCAGAAGCATTGCAACAGCTACCAATGCATCCCGAAAAAGCCACTGTTTGGTGCGGTTTATGGGCCGGCGGCATTATTGGGCCATATTTCTTCAAAGATGATGCGAATCGCAGCGTTACTGTCAATGGTGAACGCTACCGAGCGATGATAACAAACTTTTTTTTGCCCGAAATGGAAGTTCTTGACTTGCATGATATGTGGTTTCAACAAGACGGTGCCACATGCCACACAGCACGCGAAACAATGGCGCAATTGGGAGGCGAGTTTGGTGAACAGTTAATTTCACGTTTCGGGCCGGTCAATTGGCCGCCTAGATCGTGCGATTTGACACCATTAGATTATTTTTTGTGGGGGTATGCCAAGGCTAATGTGTATAGGGACAAGCCCGCTTCGATTGACGCACTGGAAGCCAACATCCATGCATTCATTCGTGAGATACCGGCCGATATGTGTGAAAGAGTATGCCAAAATTGGACTCAGCGGATGGGCTACCTGAGACGCAGCCGCGGTCAACATTTGCATGAAATTATCTTTAAACATTAAATTGCAAGGTTCAAACTATCGATTCAAATAAATATTTCATTCATTTTTTCGAATTTTTTGTGTTTTTTTTTTTTAAAAAAGTTCTTAGCCTCTTAAAAAATCACCCGTTACAATTACATATGTACAGATCAAAAAGGTACAAAAAACATTTGATTTAAAAATAAATTATATGTGAGCCTATTCATATGTTACGGACTGTATGTTCGATTTATTTCAAGAATTAAAAATAGTACAAATAGTACTCAGAATTGAGAAGTGGAACCTGCGTACTCGGGAGGGAAAGAAAGCCTTTTTGTCAACAGTGATAAGGAACGAGTGTCCATTCTCTTCATTTGACATAGTTGCGGCGGATTTCAGCGCCTGAAAGTTGAAGGTCAGTTTTTACATTATATCCTTCAAAAAGCCTTTGCCACGTTTTGTCAGAAGTGTCATGTGCGATCCTCTTGGGGAAGGCTATATTTCAGCGCTCTGCACAATTGCACCACCCCAACCAATTATTATAGTTATTGTTTCATTTTTAAAAATATAAAATTAAATGACGCCATGTGTCACCTTTTTTCTTTTTTTAATGCGGTCGGATCAATAAAAGATGACAGATAAGCCATGCATGTAATTGAAGTAGATGGCGTGACAGATATTTCCCACCGTGACGAATACCTACGACGTCCCTATGGCGCCTGACTAGCCTACATTCGGCTCAGACCGTCTCGGCTGTAAAAAAAAAAAACGTATCTAAAAATGTTGGTCTTTTTGGAAAGCATCGTTAAATACGTTTTCCCCCACCTATGGCGCGAAATGATTGACACATCAATGCGGACGGCAACGAATTTCTTTTTCAACAATAAACACATGCGGCTTTTATTCACCAGTCTATTTATTTTATTACTATTGACAAGTTTTTTTATTTTACCCTCAAAGCATCCACTAGGCACAGTTTCCTTAACTGAAAAAATAAAAACCGTGTAAATGCAGTGAAAAATGTTTAATGGCTCAAACCAATCGGCCGAACACAACACAATTAATTTTTCATTAGGCGTTTTGCATAAATTGTAAAGAGAAACCCGCATTAGGGCTCGCAGATAGTTACCAACCGATTTTAATGGCTCAATTCACGCATACGAATAATTATTACAAACGAGTGTGTGTGTGTGTGATTCACCTGGTCGTGCATCATAATAAAGTCGTTTCTTTTTTGTTTTTCAATTTTTATTACAAAGAAGCAACAAGGCGCCAGCGGGTATATTTTACACAAATTGAAGGAAATACCGCCGCCGACTAGGACTCGCACTCCGCTGACGATGCCATTCGTTATATGATTCAATAAAGGAACACATACGCTCGATAGTAATGCCCTGCAGTCGGGTTAATTAAGGAGTTTAAATATAGTTATATAGCCATGCTAATTGGCTGGGAAGGAAAGCGGGATATTAACTTTTTGTGATATCACAACAAAATGGTGGGTAAAAAGGAGCGCGAACTGCTGTTGCGCTGAGCGCTGCTGCTGCTATTAAGTGAATATTGTTGCGGTCGTTTGGAGGAAAGGATTTGTTGCTGCGTTATTGGATATTTCCTTCACAAGAGTACCTAATACTATAAGCAACGGGTAATTAGAGCGTAGGTAGGCATGGGGGCGAACTTGTTCTTTCTTGGGCTTCAGAAATGTGAGGTAATCACCTAGTTGGAAAAGGGGGGGCGACATTTTCGTTTTGCAAAGGGATATTTTAGCTGCGTTTCGAAAAATTGGGTTCGTTTCAGTAGCAGATATTTATATCCAACTAGGTCGACTTTGCTCGTGCCAAGGAACATAGGTCCGTTTGCTGATACTACTCACAGCGATTTAAGTTCCACTTAAGCTCCTTTAGGGCTGCTTTTTCTTTGTCATAAACTGTCACTTAGGATTTTATGTGGAAATTAAATCATAATGAGTAGTATTAGCAAACAGACCTTAGTTAGCTAAGAATTTTCTTTTTTATATTGATTTATTATTTTTGAAAAGAATTTCTTAGGTCAGAGTTATACTACCTGTTTGATTAAAAACAAGATCCAACTGTTATGCTAGCGAACAAAAAAAAAATTTATAAACTAAAAGAGAACTATTCAGTGATAAAAATGAAAAAAACTGTCAGGTAAAATCCTTCCTTATCTATCATCCACTGAAAAAGGATGTTTCTTACCGACTTTCGTTCCGAGAATACACAGTAAGGTTGGAGATTTTACAACTTTTCTTACACGAGTGTTGGCAATGTTATTTTTTTTGTTAGAGAGGTGCCACGAACCTTTCTCCATCCTTGCCCATAAATTGTCCAAAATGCATCCAACAGGTAATCAACGTCTCAATTATCCAAATTCTAGACCTAAAGCTTTCACCTCTCGCGAACGTCTGACAAACATCCGAGAGTATAACTGTCTTGAAAGAGCTTCTCAATTAGCCGTTTGGAATCGGCATAAAATTGTAGATCCCTTCCATTTGTTCCAAAAATGAAGCTCACGCAAAACGAATGGTTGTGAGAAGTTAGGCCTTGGGTCCCTCGGACCTGTTGCGCCAACTAATAATAATAATTATTATCATTAAAGCTTTCATAAATGCCAAGACAATGTTTTAATGAACTATGTTGTATGGGAAGTGCCACGCCCTGTTTTAAAATCCCGCCCACAATTCACAGAATACTTCAATTATCCATCGACAAATCAATGTCCGAAAATTTACAACTTCAGCTCCTCGAGTGTCGAAAAATAGTGTTTTGAAATGTTTTTTTTTTTTTATGGGAGGTGCCACGCCCCTTTTCCCAACACAGAAAAAAGCCTGCGAACTTTAACTTATTTGGTTTGGTAGTTTCAGAGTTTATGGCATACGTAGAATGAGATATATGTAGATGAGGTTTAGAATATTTGTTCTGACAGAGACCTTCTTGAAAGTCGAGCTAAAGTTAGTATTTGCGCACGGAACTCGCCTCTTTGCCTGTATCTCATTTCGTGCCAGGTTTCGCGGAGAGTAGGTTAATGGAAAAGAGCCGTTGGATGGATGTTAATCTGATGCCTTTTACCATCTACCGAGCGCATACATCTCTTAAGCCCGTTTGCTGATGCGACTTATTGCCACTTCAGCTTCACATAAAATCTAGCTTGTTTTATTTGGCTGTTTTTCGGTTTCCTACCAGGAGAACTTACACTTTGCTCTTGAACTTTTTGGGGACAAAAAGTAGCACATAAGGTATTTATACAGAATTGTGTAGAACTTGGGTCGTTATGAGTCGAAATCAGCAACCTGGCCCTAGACTGAGATGTTAATGTTCCCAGAATTAGCTGTTCCAACATTTTCCTTTCACAGTAGCAAATACGTGTCAAACCTGTTCCATATGTCACATTTTTATTGACTCTGTCAGGGAAACTGAAGCTGATAAATCGTCACTGGAAACACGAAAAGTTTTCCATGACCTGCAATACAGTTTTCGTGGCAGCAAGTCCACTGGTGTTTTAAGGATTTATCCTACGGAAAAAATTAACCGGTCACTTAACTACTTTGTTGAGAATAAGTTGTCAAAAAATTTCCAAAAATTTCGACAGAATTTTTCATCAAGCTCTTTTATCGAAAATGCAAGCTCACAAGAATCGACACTTCTCTTAAAAAATGTCTCTATTCGAGTTATATTTGAAAGGTTTCAACTCAACAAGTAAGTATATAGAGATTATGGTGTTCCACAAGGTTCTGTTTTATCTCCACAACTCTTTCTTAATGGCATTTTGCTTGCTATTTCGAATTCAAAAGGTGATACACGCTTATAACTCATGAACCACTGATAAGATTCTGTCTTTGAAGCTTATAGACTTTTCCTCTTGATATATTTTAGTAAGCATTTTCTGTCAGAGTGAGTGTACATTTTCACAAACTTAATAAATGAGATATATGAAACTAGGAAATTTTTTAGTAATGATGACACAGCCCTAACTCAACAATTTGCCGGATAGCGACATTGGGCGACAGGAAGCTCTTGCTTTTGCAGTCGATGGTGGCAGTTTTCAGAAATGTTGTCGCGCTTTTTATAGTTTCAAGATTTTGGCTCAAATATTATACAGAGTTGAACTTGTTAAAAGGTAAGTTATTTCTGGAATGGCAGATCAATGTTCAAAATGCGCAATCCACGTTAAGGCTGTCAATGTTCGTTAAGAGGCTACCTTGGGGAAGTACACTTAAGGTCCATTTTTTTATACAACAAATGTGTGCCAATGGAGATCTGTAGGCTCCAAAATGAAGACCATTTTCTTAATTCTTCTTAAATATGACAGTGTGGGAAATGTTCTTGCATTTAAATGAGTGCTAAAGGGAATAGTGCACTAAACTCCAAACTCGGCAGGTCCCAAGCAAAAGAAAATGTCGAAACAAATAGAAGACAATTGTAACTCATTATCTAGCTTCCGCCGAAAATCCTTTTGTAACAGCCTACCCACCAAGACAGAGCAAGAAAGTTTTCAGACGATATTTATTTATAGGGTCGTGCATCTAAAGGGTTTTCCAATAAGAGGTGTTATTTTGGTATTCAAAGAAAAGTTTTTGAGATAAATGATCGGATGTTTATTTCATAATAAAGAGGAAGGTATGCCGTTAATAATGAAAAACAACATCAGTCAAATGGCCACCACGAGCAGGCATACAGGACCATATCCTTTTCATGAAGTTTTCCATAACCAAATCGCAAAGTGGCTGCCCCATGTCCTCGATAGCCTCACGAATTTTATCGTTGAGGTATTGAATCGACGCTGGGCTGTTGGCGTACACCTTATCTTTCACGCGGCCCCAAAGGAAGAATTCGCAAGGTGTTAAGTCACAAGATCTCGGTGGCCAATTGTGATCACCTCTTCGAGAGATAACATGGTCCGGAAACTTTTACCGTAAAAGATCAATGCTTTCGTTGCTTGTGTGGCACGTAGCGCCGTCTTGTTCAATACCATTCAACTCCGGTGAAATGACGTTTGTGGAATGCCCAATTCCAAAGAACGACGAGGAATGGACAAACCCGGGTTTTCTTCAACACTTTGGGCTACAGCAGCAATATTCTCAGTTGTTCTTGAGCGACGTGCACGGATTTTATTCTTCTCTCACTAACATGTCCCAACAGCTCGAATTTTTCCACCAATTTCTGTATTGCGGTCCGACAAGGTGCTTCACGACGACCAAAAAATGCTTTAGTTTTGCGAACTGTGACTGCAAGATTTTCACCATTTTTGTAGTGAATTTTAAAAATTTCAGTGCGTTGTTGAAGCGTGTATCGTTTCATTTTTAGTAACGGCGTAGTTTCTACTTGTCAAATGTCAAAGAATAAAAGCTTCAAAAGTGACAGCTGCCGAAAAAGTGGTTCATTCACAATAACACCTCTCATTGGGAAGCCCTTTATTAAAGATGCACGACCCTAAAAGGCGCTTAAATTTTGGACCGCAATCCCGGTTATAATATGATTCCCAAATTTGAACTTGAACTAAGCGATTCACTTTTTATTCACTTCGAGTTAGAAAGTGTTCTCCCAGATGAATATACCGCGAACATCGTTGCATTTTATTTCAAAATTAAAATTAAAGTAATGTAAATTCTTAAGCTGTTCTGTGAAACAAAGAAAGTAAAAACGTGTCAATCTCTCCGTCGAAAGTTTGTATAATCTTCCTCCATGCATTCGCCTAAGCTTCCTCCGGAGAATCGCAGCCGATTCTTTTACAACTACTCACACTCTATATGCAAGTTGTAAAATATGATATATGGTTATTTATACGTGTCAAACATGTGAAACAAATTGAAAGCCGTAAAACCGCTTGCAGCATCCTAGTTTGTAAACTGAATGCAATTCCGCGAAACTCTAATATGGTAATAAAGACGACTCTGTCGCAGTTTTCTGTCGACCGTCTAAAATCTCCCTGAAGAAGGAAGACTTCAGAAATACGCACTTTACTTATGGGGAGAAAAAAAAACTCAAAAGCTCCACCACCTGAAATAATTAACTCCGCCGGTAGAAACTAAAGTTCAACAACCTCGGGGATGGCTTAGTACTCGTAACTAAGAGACGCTTGATGTACAATTGTCAGGAGAGGAAAAAAAAGCACAAAACTCTTGTTTTAACTTCAAACAGAAGAGCAAGGAAAAAAAGGGTGAAAACCGAGTGGGTAATTACCATTCGTCGTCGAGTAACCTAGTCGTCAAAAAAAAAATGCCCCAAAGAACCATCTAACCGCTTCAAAGTGCAACACCCGAGTGTTCCTATATAGAATTACTTGCTCGAAAGTTTAAAATGTAAATTAATTTGGAACTTCCAACATTTGCTAGATTCCCACACAATTTACGCCGTAACGAGCATTAGGGTTAATTATTTCGAAAGAAAACCCTTTTCCTTTTCCTTTTGTTTTAATTCGACTGTTTTACTTACAAGACGTTGCCCCTTGAGTTTCGAACAACTACAGGCTTCATCTAATGCACGTTGGAGAACACTGTCCGTATTTTGTTCGCCTTCACGGTAGGTGGCCGCGACCGTCGTCGTCGGCGACCTCGGACCTCCGTGCGTTTATATACTTTCTCCTACCTGCCAATAATTTATGATAAACACACGAAATTACATGTTAGCCGTCATCGTGTCGGCTGCACCCATCTGCACTGCTTGTAATTCTTCAACCTTTTCGATTGCAGTCCCATGTATGGGGTCATAATCACACGGGACACAAACAGTGATCATCGTGCGGAAAATTGATTACGATGCCAGCAGTTGATGACGATGGGAAGGAGAGATGGCAAGGAGACTCCTTGTTCCTAATTACCCTCTAATATTCAATAGTAATTGCCCCTCAATCAGAGGGAAGTTCTACTTTCGGTCGGCGGAAGGCCTACGTACGCCTATTGCCTGAGAAGGGAAAGGGATCTGGAGACTGGAGTTTGTAAGGATGACAGAGAGTTTGTCGTTGTACGCTGCTATTCACAGGAGAGAAATGGTAGGAATTTCAATTAGTTGCATATGTTTAAAATTCCATGTGAATCTATCCCGTAGGCATATATACATATAATTTGTATCCACAATGTGTACTCAGGAATTCGGTTTGCGATTTCTGTATTTGCTCAGGTGCCCCTTCCGCATGCATGCGCCTGCATATTTTCACAATTATTCGGATAGATGGATTGCTGTCTGGACAATCTGGAATTTATATGCAAATATACTTGGTCGAGATAAGAGTTGTTGATTCGGAGATGTATGTCAATAATTTGACGAATCTTTTCCAATGGGGTGTGAGCAGTGAGCACTGATATTGAGTTGAATACCTAATCCAGTGTGGCTTAGTATGGGGCAGCGCATTTTTCCATGAGATAGTGTTGGACTGATATCTGCAAAACAGCTGCTTGGAGATTTTCATTTGGTTTACCGACTTTGTGGATATTTTAGAACGATATACGAAACTGCGAGCTCTAACTTTAAAAAATATATTTGAAAATTAAAAAAAAAAAAAAGTGAAGAAAAAGGGGCCCAAGCCAAAAAAGATCTGCCCCCACACAAAATACTTATTGAACAGAAAGAAAACAGCAGCAAAAACTCAATTTAAATCGTAATTTTTTGAAATCCATACTATTTATAAAAAACTGCAAAACATTTATTTAAAGGGTGGTTAAATTTTAAGGGCCGAGGTTGATTGTGAACCACACCTAAACGTGAAGTTTTTTTCTGCATTTCTTAATTTCAGACTAACTCAATTTGAACCATGGAGAGATAGACAATCGAGCAACGTGTTAAAGTTATTCAGGCTTATTATGAAAATGGGCGTTCAAATCAAAATGCATATCGTGCAATTTTCGAAGAAAATCATCTTCAGTAATGACGCACATTTTCACCTCAGTGGATTCGTCAATAAGCAGAATTGCCGCATTTGGGCGAATGATAATCCAAGAGTGATTGTCGAAAAACCAATGCACCCACAAAGAGTGACTGTTTGGTGCGGGGCATGGGCTGGCGGCATCATCGGGCCGTATTTTTTTCCAAAATGGGGCCGGTCAGGCAGTTACTGTGAATGGTGTTCGCTATCGTGAGATGATAACGAACTTTTTATGGCCCGAATTGGAAGATATGGATGTGGACGATATGTGGTTTCAACAGGACGGTGCCACTTGCCACACAGCTAACGAAACAACGGCTCTTTTGCGGGAGAAATTCAATGGCCGTGTTATCTCACATCGTGGCGACGTTAATTGGCCGCCACGATCATGCGATTTGACACCGTTGGACTTCTGTCTTTGGGGTTATTTGAAAGAAAAGATGTACATCGATAAGCCGGTAACAATTCAAGAGCTAAAGGATGAGATAATTCGGCATAGAACCTCAATTATGCCTCAGCGTCATCGAAAATTTGGACCATGGGATGGAGGTGTGCCGCCGAGGTCGCGGCCGTCATTTGGCCCATATTTTGTTCCACACATAATTGAACAATACCAATACTATCATAATAAAAAGAAATGACAATAATTTCCTAAATAATTTGTGTTTTATTCAAAATCAACATCGGCCCTTAAAACTTAACCACCCTTTATAACACAAAAAAATAAATAAAACAAATAGATTCATTGTAACAAAAACCTTATTCAATTATTTTGCATTCTTTTTCGTTCAATAAGTATAAAATAATACTTAAACTGCAAAAGGGGCCATTTCGATAATTTTTAGAAAAGTGCGGACCACAGATCTTGAGGCTCAAAATTGAGCCATTCGGCCCCTAAAGCGGAACAAGTCCATATGAGAAAATGGGCATCGATTTGCACAACCATTATCATTTGAGTGGGTACTTTATTTATTTTATTGAATATCTGTGTCAGAAACGGAAAACCAAAGCAAAGTAGACACACGCTCAATAAAATCCAGAGCGACTTGCTCAAAGTCAGCCTGTAGGTATGCAAGCATTTATGATAAAGTGCTAGAAACTGGTTATTTTGTCGACTATTGCTTCGATTCGAGGTTCAAGCTGAAAGCAGTTTACTAACAGCATCATAAGAGCTTTCTGGCAGAAATCTCGTCATTGAATTTTTGGGATTTTACATGCAAAACAACAACAAATGCAGTCACTTAGTACTTGATCACGGATGTGGTAGGTAATTCAACCCCAAGCGTTCATGGAGCTGAGTAGGTCTTCGTCAGAATACGCGCCCACCCTAACCGCTGCCTTAGCCGTTTTTACCAGACCTTAAAGATGAATTTACTGCTAAAATGAACAAAAAAAAAATAAGAAATATAAATAATAAATACACCTAAGAACGCCTTTAAAAGTTCACCAAACTCAGAGGGCAAGAAAATATCCTCTGACATTCCCCAGACAAGGTGTATTGATTGTAGTCTTTGTGCCAAATGTTCTCCCATCATCATCATCATTTTCTCTGCTGAAATATTTCGTTAGTTTGGCAGTTGGCCATACCTCTTCGATGAAAGACACATAAATCCGATTCACATCACCGACTTATTGCCAATACTCATACCAATACGAAGTGCAACCTAGGCACCTTTGGCTAGACTTGGAAATACCGGAACACATTTTTTTCACTGGCGCATAACAACTACAGTTGGTGGAGTGAATAAATCTATATAAATCATCGGTGTTTCTGTTCTGGTTGTTGGATGGGTCGTCGTATAGTGGATGAGTGCTGTATATAGCCGCAAAGACTTTTTTTTTTTTTGGCAAATTAATGACTTTTACTTCGTAATGGTTTTAGCATTTGTTTAGAAGGACTTACCAATTTGTTTCTAAATTTAAATTCGAAAGAGTTTGAATATGTGCTTTTGGCCGATAGTTGGAAAACCAAAAAGTTGTACTTAAACATCTTCGTTGTCAGAAAAATGAGTCAAATTAAAAGCGATACGGATACGAGGTTGAAATACGAGTCCTTCGAAACTTATAAACAGATTTGCTTACAAATTTTCTACGGAATTATTAATTTTTAGGGTTTTAATCGAAGTTCAGAAACAGGAACCCTTAAAAAATCAAAACAAATTGGGACGGGCTTTTGAACCTTCCTATCGCGTCAGAAACGGTGACCTGACAGTGGCAGTATACGACCACAAAGGTGAGTCCGTTCTAGATTTTATTATTCCTTCCAACCTAAGGTGTTAATCGATCTAACTTTATCACGCCCAATCGATAGCTCTAGGGTCAATGACTGGATGGACTTCCCTGAATGCTCCTTTTCCGACTATTTCAGGATAGCATTCACTATTGACTTCACAGTTACCAAAGCACATCCCTAGGGAAACCCTATAAATACTGACTGGAAAAAATTCTCTGACCTAGAAGAACGTCGATTAAAACCTGATCCATCAGGAAACTTGTCCAACACGACCATGATCAACGAAGCAGTCAACACGTTCACAAAAACACTTAGACTCTTTTAAAAAAATCCTGTCCTGTTAGTCGACATCCTAAAAGAAACCCATTTTCTGGACTGCACACATAAAGGCAATCAGCTTTCCAATCCTATTAACAACCCCCCCTCACTTCGGGAGGAGGAACTGGCAAGTATTATAGATTACACTAGCAAAGATAAAATAGCATGGGCCCTAAAATCCTTCTAACCCTACAAATCTGCGGGACCGGACGGTATTCTACCAGTCCTGCTACAAAGAACGAGGGAAACGACTGTCCCATGGCTTCAGGCAATATTAATAGGTTGTCTGAAATTGGGATTCATTCCTCACAGCTGGAAAATGGTGAGGGTTGTCTTCATCCCCAAAGCTGGGAAACCTTGTCACTACAAAGCGAAGGATTACAGGCCAATAAGTCTCTATTCCATTCTTTTGAAAACATTAGAAAGACTATTGGACCTGCAGGTAAGGAACAATCTGGATGCCAATGGCTCCTTATGTGGTGCACAACACGCATATATATGCTTAGGGCAGATATGTGGAAACAGCACTACATGAGGTCACTAGAACCATTGAGAAGTCCTTAAACCTACAAGATTTTACGTTGGCAGCCTTTCTAGACACAGAAGGTGCTTTCAATAACGTAATCACTGGAACCATTATATCCTCACTTGAGGAACTCAGCTCGGCTCACTAACTGACTAACTGGGTTAGAGAAAGGCTTAACAGCAGAAACATTACCTGCAGTCTTGGAGAGAGCTCGATTGAGAAATCGTTTAATCGTGGAACGCTTCAAGGGGGATAAAAAAACAAACTACTCAAATCACTCATCAACAAGGGCATCAAGGTGGTCGCCTACGTAGATGACATAGTTATACTGGTCTCCGGAAAATATCTTCCCACGATCAGCGAACTTATGGAATCTGCGCTGTCAGAACTATCAAAGTGGACGGAGAACAACGGTCTATCGGTCAACCCCAACAAGACTGAACTCATTCTGTTTACCAGAAGATATAAGGTACCAAAATGGGAGCCACCAAAATTAAAGGGCATTCGTCTTAATCTCTCACTCGTCGAAGCCAAATACCTGGGTATTATATTCAACTCCAAATTAAACTGTCTGTCTGTATACCAAATTAAACTCAAAAAAAGAATACGAGGGCTAAATGCTTTTTAAGCCTGCACAAAAGCTTACAACCGAACATAGTGCACTGGATGTACACCGCGACAGTAAGACCAATTCTGACCTATGGCTCGGTCATAAAAGGTATACCCATCTTCACAGATGGTTCAAAGACAGAGAACGGAACAGGAGCAGGAGTCTTCTCGGAAGAACTAGGTCAATCATACCGATTGGCAAATCACTGCAGCTGCAGAGACGAAGAGGAAATACAAACTGTGGAACATCTCCTATGCCTCTGCCCAGACCTCCAAGAACTCCGCTACTCATAGTTGGGAGCACACTTCTTCGAAGGCTTGGAAGTGGAAAAAAAAGTAGATCCCGGAAAAAATTTCGATCAGTAATTTGGTTTACAGTGCTACTGCCCGAGGAGTTCTAGGACCTGTCATGGACTGTGGAGCATATTTAAATGCTGACGTACCCAGCTAATTGCGAGAAGCAGAAACGTCTTCAAAAGATGGGCTTATATTAAAAAGTATTTTTTCTCTCTCTTGTTTTTTTTTTTATCTGACCTTTGTAAACTGAAATTTTGAACTTCTTCTGCATATCAGGTAATGGATCTGCTGGGAGCTCGGTATTGGCTTTTATTATATTTTACGAACAAAGGTTTCTAGTTCTTTTAGTGGAACACCTTAAGTGCTATTTAGCTCTCATAAATAACTAGTTAATCTTCCCGCCTTTTATCCATTCTCTGGCAAAAGCAACGTTTAAGTCATCGTAGAAATGTTTTGAATAGAATTGCAATGTAGCCCACGTATTTCCTGGTCTTTTGTGACGTTCTCACAACCCTACTCAACCTAACCCAACCTAACCTAATATGATATTTTGCCACTTTTAGAGACTTGAGAAGACTGATCCTATATGACAGTGTTATCAACTTTTGATGTTGGACGACCCACCTAATAACTCTTTTGATTGCCAGCAGTGGAGACTTGTAGCTTACCTATTTTGAAGGTTTGGAGATAGAGGTTTAACAACAATCGTTCGAGAAGCTACGTGACTGTGATAATAGGTTGGACGATGTAGGTTGTTCGGCCTTCTTTCGACTTCGTTTTGTTTCATTTATTGAGCCCGTTTTTGTAAATCTACTTTGGGTATAGGTTTTGCTACGATTTCATCGAGGTTACGTTAAGTACGTTCAAAATAAAATAAAAGAAAGATTGCCTAATGCAGAGCATATCCTAAGTCCTCAAAGCATAAATCCCGCCTTGAAGACATTCAAGACGATCTCAATTGTTGGAAATGGTTACAATTTGGAGATCATTGCACAACATTGCTCAGCTAGTGTAGGGGTAGTTAACGATCTCGTGTTGCTCCTGCTCATTGGACCTATTTGTGCATCGCGTTAAGAAACTATTTTTGAAAATGAATGTTTTTTCAATTTGACGTGAGTTGTAGTGGGTGTGCCGAAAATTGCGTCACCAAAAGCTCAAATAAGACCCGTGATCGAAATGACTTCGATGTCGATGTCAATGCATGCATCAAGCACCAACTCGTAAGACAACCACGTCAAAAACGAAAACACAGTTGACCAACAGGTTGTCGGACGATTGAATAAGTTGCTCAAATTTGTATTGTCCCAAAAAAAAAAACCAAATACTTTGAGGTACAATGTTTATTCAATATGAGCTTGGTTTCGAAACAGCGCAACGACAAAACCTGAATCCTGATGGGTGAAAGTGGCAATGATCACTCCGACGAGAATAATTGCTTGAGCGCTCTATGACAAAAGACTGGCATCTGGCTCTAGGTGGTGAAAAGCGGCTTAAGAACATGGGTCGTTTCGAAATGACCTAGACAAGGACTGGTTCTTATCGTATGGTATCGTAGTGGACCAATTTTACCAGTGTTACTTCGCGGACTGAGTTCGTTGAATAAACTGATCAACAGGGTACTTACAGACCGCCTAATAATTACCCGAATTTGTTTGATTGGTTCGACACCAGCCGGACATTTATTGAACTTCCTATAGGGATTCATTGATTCTTATGTGGGCGACTTCTGCGCACGCGGATCTGTACCCAAAATTACGCATTCAGGTAGAAGGTACACCCAGTGTTGCCATGAACATGAAATTTGGCTCATGTACAGGATCTAAGTCACACTCGCTTAAACCAAAAACATAGTCGTTGGTATGACGCTTCTCTTAGGCTTTCCTCTCAATACTGACCGGATGCAAATTACTTTCCCCGCAAAAGTCTAAATAGCTTTTATAACCAAGCATTGACTTTCAAAGCCCTGCCTTAGTGGAACGCCACTAAATTCCATTAGCAGCAAAAGTGTCAAATTCCCCATTTAATATCTAAAGTGCAATAGTCTGAAACGACAGCGTATCTCTCGAAAAGTGAAAGCATCAGCATTACTACCACGTTATGTAAATGCAACTTCACACCAGTCACTAGTACATACCAGTCATTCAAAAGGTCACTTCCACTCATAATGTTGAGTTATTTACATGTTGACAGATTTCACTGGCAGTTATTCTCGTGTAACCTTCTGTAATCAACTGAAAATCTCATTCCGATATATAGACACTTATGTTCTTTACGATCTGCCATCCCAAACGAGATTGTACATGATTGGACATAATGACGGTTATTGACACTTTTATGCGAGATAAAGGAAACATAAGGTTTATGTAGTAAAAAATATGAATAACTAATTAATCTAACGATGAACTACTATCTAACATCGGTACGAATTGAATTTTAATTAATTAAAAGCGCAGCATATATTCAAAAGTCGCAGAGACAAGAGTTAGCTCATTATGTGCTGATGCTAATGATTTGCAAATTTATTCATAATCAACAATAACAATCAAAACATACAAATTATCAAACGTTTTTCTGTGTTTTCAATAAATTGAGTTTAATTAAGAATGAAAGATCGGTGTAAACGATGGACCGTTTGATGAACAAGTTTGGGGACAATAACATGTTTAGTTATAAATACTCGTTTTTTATTTGCGGTGTTAATCTTTTGACAACAACTCATTGACAGTAGGATATATAGCACAGATTTTGTAAAATGTTTCTAAAACAGTAGCGTTATTCGTTCATTGTTGTCACTCGGCTTACAAATAGCTTTTCTATGACTCGATTAGCGTTGGGAAAAAGTTTTCAGTATAAAACGTTCGCTTGTGACTATAGACGTTCTAGTCTGGTCTCTGACAATGAGCTCTAAATCCACTTCTAATAAATTACAGCAGTGGCATACTTTTGGCCAGAATACATATTTATTGTATGGAAGTAGCTATTTTATTTATAGCAGTTACGCAGCAGATCGAATTTTGTTTAACATGCTCGCTCAAAATGTTTCGGGACAAATTTTGTAAAAGAAGCATATTTTATTAGTTGAAACTAAAGAGCTTTAACCAAACTTACAAAAAAGTTAGGTTAAATCAAAGCCAAGACATCTGTAACTTAGACCATTGTTAGAATACATATATGAACGAGGAGCAAAGGATTCGGCAGGAATTCCTATCCGGACACACCCACTAGTGGGAAGATATTAATTTTCCAAATTTAACAAATAAAAGTCGTAGCTTTATCTTATTATAACTTTTTTAAATAAATTTATTTGTTTGTTTATTTTTGCAAAAGAATATTAAAAGACTGTAAGGAATCTACTTAGCTACTGCAGGAGAGGACAATTATTTTAAAAAGGAAAAGAAGTATTCATTCCAGAATGGACTGTGAAGAAATATTGAATTGAAAAAAAAAAGAAATGAAATTAAAATAATAAATAAAAAAGAAGATCTTGGAATATTTGGAATATTTTTACAGAGTCGACGATGCTAGCAAATTAGTTTTCTCAATTCAGATCTAGACAAAATATTGAAAAGGAAACATGAACCCTTGTTTTCAAGTCCATGCACACTTTTGGAGTCGCAGTCCTTAATGCCGTAGGTTATACCTATATTAATACTTGGAGCAAAGAGGTTCCTACGTCCGAAGATCAGGGCTCTAATATTGGTGAGGCCCGGCTCCAAAACGTTCACTTCACCCACTTGACAGCACAATACAGTTTTACTAATACAAGATGAATGATGAAGCACTATAGTCAAATCTACAATCCCTAGCGAACAGACGACTATAGTCACCATGTAAATTATCGAAATCATAATTCGCAACGGAACACACTTGAAGCTCGCATCTTAGAGACCAAATTTATAAAGCACTACAATTTTCACAATTCTTTGCAAAAGGAACACTATTCTGAAATGATCTCCGGGCGCTGTTAAAAAGTTACATAACTTCGCCTTTGGGTTTCTGTTTCAAAATATAGATCCGGAGGGGATGATGTGCTTTTAAGAAGTTGTCGCTACGTCCCATGCGGCGACCACGGACTGGACTTATTGAGATCAAAACTCACCGACTAGCTGAGTTTAAAGGCATGCACCCGTCAATTGACATCCATGGTCTATCCATCTGTCTTGTGGAGGAACGTGAAGATACTATATGTTTAGCGCTGTTAAAACAAAACAATTGGTGCTTTAAAGGTCAACCTTTTCCCGATTGCTCGCCAGCAATGCTGCCAAAATTGGACGTCAGAAACTTCCGCATGGCCATATTTTCTAAATCTTCAAAAGTTAATCTCTCTCTTTCTCTTTCCCAAATTTTTCTTTTACAATTACAATTTCAAGTTTTATGGGGCTCAAAAAAATACAATATGAAATTTATACGCTATTAGAAAATTTTTACCGTCTCGTATTCAATAGTAGGAACCTATACTTGTGGTGACTGCCAGTCACGCTATCCCAATACCGATCATACAAAGTTGAAAAACCTATGTCGCATGGAGTTATATTGTCTGCAGGAGGGACTTTTACAGTAACTGAGTAGATCTTGTGGAAATATTTGAGGCTTGAGTCAGTCTCACTTTACTTAAGATGGCGCTTACAATTTGGGGTTGACCGCCACCTTAACCAAAACTTGGAACACTCGTTCAGAATAAAAACGAAAAGAGTACAACTTGTGCCTAAAACTTACTGAACACTTATTTTGACTTAATTTATGTATAATGTGCACAAACAGTCTGAACCACAAATTGTACAAATCGAATTTGTGTATTAAAACACAGTATAGAATTAGTGTACGCGATACCCAAATGAAATTTGTGTATATCTACAAATCGTTTGATGTAGCTTTACTCTCAGTTAAGTGAATTTACATAACACCGAACTATACCTACTTCATTTCGTCAGAGAGCATAAACTGAACCTCAATTGGACTAGCAGTTGGTCAAGAGGATTGAAGTCAAGGCAGACTGGAAATAGTTATTGAGACTTTAGCTTATACAGATTGGAGTAACGAATTCAGGAACGTTCTAATAAATACGTATATGAGCCAAGATATAACTTGAAGGGGTAAGAAGTAGCCCAAATATCACCAAATATCTAGGAAATTTTTGATGTCAGTGTCGTCCAAAGTACCCTTTGTCAACACATAGAAAAGTGTGCCTTAAATTATTTTCTGTACTCGCACTGATGGTTTTCGGTCACTCACCTACTATACCCCTTCATCAAAATCTATGTAAGAAAGGTACCTAACTACTTAACCGATGACACCCGCAAGGCGTAAGTGGCTCTCTTATTTCTGTCATGTGACGGAAGACTAAGAGTACCTTGTTCAAAAAATTTCAGTACGTTTAGAGATGGATACGCCTTCTAAACGCTTCTAAACATAAGTCTCTTCTAAGACCCATCGACAAACCCATCATGCCAACAACAGCTATAGATTGAGTGTGGTCATGTGAAAGTGACCTTATTATATAACTCAAAAAGGGAAAGAACAAATTTCTCAGTAGCCTGAACTAAACACCAAAATGCGATTCGGAAAAAGAAAAAGACTGACAAAGTCTGTGGGGTGTTTTTATTACTGGCAAAAGTCACACGCTGTTGACTGTAAAGCAAGGTACGTTCCTAGGTACCAAGATGGAGGAGCTCTTAAGGAGAACCCTTAATGCCAGCTTGATTATCAGTTGGTACCTGGGACTTTGTAGGACTTTTTCTGCAAACGTGTTCAGCCAATCTGGTAAACCAACAGACAGACAGGCAGCAAATAGGTACCTAAACATTTTCGTATCGATTTTCTTTACCAATAGCCTGGATTCCTTGAACAACATGCAAATTTCCAACTAGTAATAAACACTTTCTAGTGAGACCTCATCGGACGGATGGATTTTTTTTCCATCCCCCTGTGCAGTTTACAATGAAACGCAAAACCGACGATAGCACCTCCAAAACCACCAGCAGGGCAGTGTCAAATATCCTCCACTAATTTACCAATTTATTTATGTCCTTGTGTATTATTTCGTGAACGGGGGCTTGGTATGGTAGCACGCGCACACACAACACAGCCCAACACCAGCAACACTTTGAATTATAATTATTATTGCAAACCCTGGCACAAAAACAGACCCACACCCCCAACTCTGTGTCTAACACACCCAAGTCAACCATTTTCCCTAATAACAAAATCCCTACATCCATTAAACTCAAATTTGAAAGCCAGTCCCATATTTTACTTATCACCTTCGTCGCCCTCCCAGTTCACATGGGGAGGGATCCTTTTGCGACGACGAAAAAAGGATTTTACTCTGCATGCTGTTGTGCGTAACAAGTGGCAAACAGTATGTTAGCTTGGCACGGGCACTGGCACATCACAGAGGATGCGAACCTTCTCCCTGATACAAGAAATAATGGGACTTCCCCCCCCAGCCCCATCCTTTTTTATCATCGTCGTTTATCCTATACCACCCACACACGACGTACATATAAACCCGAAAACGGCATACAGCTACGTTTGATGTCACATCGTAGATTTGGGTTATATACATACATACAAATATAGTCGAACGGAAAATTTGTATCGTTTTCTGCTCAAGGATTTTCCCAAAGAAATTAGGGGGGCGCCTGCACTTGAACTGAAAACTGAATGAAAGTGCCTGCGGTTGTCCAGAAAATTCGTTGAAGGGATTCAAGGTCATTAACAGAACTGACTACTATCACGATACACAAGTCAGAGTAAAATAACAACTAAAAAACACTTACGCTGAAGCTCGACAGATCCCCACGGCAAGTAGGTATCTCCAATGGTTTTAATCCAATTTGCTGTTCGAGAAATACTCGTACTTCTACTGCGTGATAATTTTCCCTAACTAGACCACTTTGGCATTATATTTCATTGCATAACTAGTGATTGCCGTTACTCACAATGGGAATATCGTAAACTTTAGATTTTATTGCTAAATTCAGTGTAATTGCCTCTCGAGGACCAACAGCTCGTTTCGTCCCGCACTCGCGCGTACCAAAAACGCTTTCACTCGTAAAATTCGCAACAAATTCCTTCCCGAATGCCGACACTTTAATCCCTTTCGGAACAAGGAGAGAAAAAAAAAAAAAACAACGATAAAAACAAGCTCAACCGAGAAGCAAAAGTCCCTGGTCCTTGCCAAGGAGATTCCTTATTCCACCTTGATTACAGGTAAAACGAGGCTAATGTCTTCGATCTTCGCACGGGTTTACAACATGCGTGCAGATGAATATGTACCGGTAAGTGTGTGTGTTATTAACCGCGCGGCGTGGACACGTACCGTTCGTGGACGATCACGAGAAATTCCCGTTTCCGTACCGCAGCGCTGTCCGACCGGAGTCGAACGTATGTGTTTTCCGGAATGAATAATTCATCCAAAACAAAACAAAAACATAGAGGAGAACAACTGTCGTCGGATCGGAGTTGTGCCTTGTGTGTAAAAAGGGGGGCTGCTAACTAGAATGAACCTGAGGGGGTTGTTGATAGAGCGCTCTGTGTGTGTGCACGAGTGTGAGTGGGGTGGCGGCTTATATTCGGTTTCGGTTTGTTGTTGCTGGCCTAGTTGCTCCAAATGAGAGACAGAGATATATTTAACGGGACCACGCGACGTTACTTCGACAAGAGTTCCACTGTGACTGTTTTCAGTTCGATTTCCGTTTCCCATAGGTTGGTTGGTTGGTTGTGTGTCGGTCGGGGATGATTTTTCGCTTTCGTTGGTTCATGCTTGATTACAGCTCTGGCTGTGTGTGCTGTGTGCTGCTTCTGCTGCTGCCTGCTGCTTGTGGAGCTGGCGTTTTGTTGCTGCTGGCGCGCACACACCCAGCCATTTGTGAGGGAAAAAGTTACAGAAAATCAGGAAAAGTGAGAACGATAATGACCTCAAAGAGAGCCGAAGGTAAAAACTCCAATTGGATTTGTGCGCAAAGTCGAAAATGAACCAAATGAACGCTTAAGAGAAACTAAAACTGTGCAGAGTGCCTGCAGACAGTGCAGCGGTCGTCGAAGAGATTTTATTGACTTTGCAGCGATTCGTATTCAATTCGGTCGGATCATTACTGTTGCTACGAAAGGAGTAAAATGGGGAAAGTGGTCAACACTGAGCCAATTCGAAGACTGTTGCTGGATTATTCAAGTGGACTGTTGCTGCCATTATCGGTTGGACATTTTTATTGTGGTCGCACCTTAGCCGGACCGATGTTGAGATGGTCACAGTAAGATGGGGCATTTTGACTCTGGGCAGGGATAAAAACAGATCACAGAACCAACAGCAGCGCTAAATACACCGAAAGAAAAGATGGTGGGTACTTAGTACGTTTTCAAATTACACCCGCAATCTGGAAGACCAGATTAGGAGAGGATTAGGAGAGTGGTTTCGGACACCGTAGCCATCAAAAGCTTCGACATTTTGCATAGAATATTCCGTGGAGGTACTATGAGACGATTGAAAGAATCAATGTTAGGTTAGGATAGGGCTGTTCTCGGACAAGTGACGATTTTTTAATTAAATCGGGGGCTCCAGTCAGGTGTCAACTATGAATCGAAACAGCTGATACCCACCATACCTACACACGTGACGAAACAAGTCCCCATATTGAGTAGGTTTCTAAAATTGTAACAAATTGTAGTAACGCAGAGTAACAAGTTCGTCTCTAGCTTCCATTTTGGATAGCGTTTGAAATTGAATTAGTCCCCAAACTTGTGTCATTGCGGACTCTTTTCGTTCGCAAAGGGCTATAACCTACGACTCAGTTATGCGTGGTTATTCAAGCTTCTCTTTAACCTAATTAAGTCTTGTACATATAAGTACGGCTTCAGTCTGAGAATGGTAAAGGAGATCAAATTTAAAAGAGGAAATACTGCTGTAAGAGTCGTAAACAGGAAGGTCTGAGTTAACCAACCGCAAAATACAAATGATAGTGGGTTTGAAGACAGAAGGGATACTGATGGGACAGGGTTTATTGCCAGGGTTAGTACTAAAAATATATACGTATAGAGTTGTACAGAGAGGCAGTGGACGGATCCATAAAGCAGTCCGTTAATTTTGTCTCCTTGTTCGGGTTGATGCTTTTAATTCGGTCTTGCCAAGGAGGTTAGACTAGATCGCTTCTGGATACAGCTTCTGGATGTACAAGAACTTGTATTATGAGTATTGATGATTTGCTAACGTAATCGAGGGCGAGGTGAACAAAAATGTTGTATGAAATGCGGGTTTAAACGAATTTTCCTTTAATAATTATTTCATCTACCTATATGCGAATGAAAAGTAAGCTCCTTGTGGCATAAAATGGAAAGGTCGCAAACAGATTGAACTGGATATAGCTATAGGTTATCGGTAATCCGTGCAGAAGGAAAACTCGAAGAGGAGACTTGTTGATGCACCCGTGATGGACACGCATAAGTCCACATGTCTTACTATTGAGTCACTTTTCACGAGTAACGAGTCCAATGCTCACTATATTTCGATAAATTCTTCGATGGCATGTGGAAGACTCTTCGACTTACAGAAAAGCGTTACACTGTGGTGGCAGTTTGTGGGTCCGTATACTCAGAAAAAAAAAAACATTGTAATACCAACAATTTCCGTTGGTTAAAATAAACCCAAAAATATCAAAATTGTTTGATTAAAGAATGAAATTGTGCTTTTTGCTGTTCACTGTTTTCTAGCCTCCAAAACTGAACACTGTTTTTTCCCCAAAATACTGCACAATGTAACATATTCATGTGTTGATTTTTTAAATACCTCAGAGGCGGAATTTCTTCGTCAAATTGCTTCAAAGGACAAATACAAAACAACAATCATAGAAGGATATATAGAAATGGAAAACGAAGACGATTCAGATGATGGAAGTGAATTGCTCGGTGGCTAATTTACTAACTTTGACAATTTTCATTGAATAAAATTTATGCTGTGCAAGATACTGTTTTTTTTTTTTAAATCTGTTCACCAGTTTTAAAATTTGTTGGTGAAATATGTACTGTTTTTGGCGCGAAAAAAGATACGAGCGTTATGAATACCTCATGCTTGAAACCTTAAAAAAAGAGTTTTTGTTATCAAAAATAATAGTTAAACCAAGAACTTTTAGCTTACATTTTTTAAAAAATCGTAATTTTTTCTTTTTCTGTGCATTTGAGGTCATAAGTTAATCGGCGCGATAGTTCCCTTGGGCTTGTAGGTTTGTGTTATAGAATGAGAGTTATCAGCAAATATAGTGCCTAGATACATGTTGAGTTTGAGTTAGGTCAGGTTAGATTGATTAGGGTTCTGAGATCGTTACAAAATACCAACCAATTCGCCCAAAACACTCAATTTCCCTACAGAATTTAAGCATGGTCTAAACTTTGCTGGAGAAGCCAACCTCCTTTAAGTTATTAAGGAAATACATGATCGAAGTGATTTCTTCTACTTCGAGCAATTGCTTGACAGTCATAAAGTTAGAGCTGAAAATTGGATTTTTGTCCATGAAGAGTCTCGCATATTGGCCTGTCCCAAGAAAAAACAAAAAAAAACAATTTTTCCTTATATTTGCAATGCCTTTTTTTATAAAAGGGTGCACGAATAGGAAAACGGATACGGGAAGGATTATCTCATTTGAGTGCAACGGGCAGTAAGCTTATGTATTCCAAATATTTTCAGCCGTAGATCGGCGAACGGGCGCACTTTTTTGACAGACGTCTATATGAGCAAAGTCGATCATTGCCATTCAAAGGATTTTCGTTTAAGATTCCGAATTGTCTAGCTTTTATTTTCGCCAATCAATGTTAGAGGCAAGCAGGTGTTTTGGAAATACGTCTGTATACACTTTATGTTAAGTGCGGTCTCTGGAAGCTGTGGAACAAGATTGAGTCACAGTCCAAAGAGCTACGATTTCGACTGAATTTTTAATGCAAACCTTCCGGCTTGGGACCATGAGTACCAATTGTCTAATGGACTGTTCTGGTTACTACGATTCCGGATGTCTCAATATGAGTTTTGTTTTAAATAAGGTGTTTCCCAATCTGCTTTAAGGCCGCAGTTTTAAAGGTTTTTTTTTTAAACGTATATTTAGATCGATAGCAATGAGAACTTAAGTTTTCTTCCAAGATGGAGAGCCTGGCAGAGAAAGGAGCTTCATTTAGTTAGCGAGGGGTACTCTTCCGTTTGACCTTCTCTCTGGTGTGCTTAAACCCTTACTTGACATGTCGAGGACTCACAGTAGTTGTTGTAATTGCGTGCTGAAAATCTTACTTTACTTTGCTTTGCTGAGATCGAAGCTCAAAAAAACAGACCTTATGTTCTCTGATATTTACTGGCTTAAGCACACCAGTGAGACGGTCAAACGGAAGAGATTCTTAAATGTTAATCAGGTATCTAAATAGATGCCAAGATATCTGACGGAAGGTTCCCAAACTATGTAGCTTCCATTAACTTGGAGCTGATTGCTGTTGGGAACATTGAGAGCGAATTCATGTGAGTTCTAGATAGTCTCGAAGAAAATTAACCTTCTGATGGTATTTAAGATCTGTTGATGTTGATTTTGCCGGCCTTCATTGACAGCGAATATTCTTCATCTTTTTAGATCGAATGCGCCTCACATGGGTATAGAAAAACTCAGCATCATCTCTATATTCCCGCTTTCGTACGCAGCTTTAAAACAATCGAAAAAGAGAGCTCATTTATGGTTTGCCATTGGGACGTCTTTTGGATTTTCTTATTTCAACTATCGATTGTTTATGCCTAAGACTCCAATGGCAACTTGCGACATCAGGCCGTCAAATATCACATCCAAGATGCAATGTTTATGACTTTAGGAGTCAAAAGGACCTATGTTGCTAAAAGGCCTTCAATTTCGATTCAGTAAGTAACTCTAGTACTAAAACATCCTCCAGGTGAGGAATTCGACTGCCTGCTGGGGCTTTCGGCTTGCTTCGCCATACTCTTACTCTCCCATACATTTCGGTGTCGACAAGATGCCAAATTGTACAACAGAAACAAGAAATAATATGATGTGTGTGCCTGCTTATGGTGGTACAGGCATTTTTGAGAACTTTAGCTCTTAAATTGAGAGTAGTTGTAATTTATAACACAGTCGCGCACATTTTCCAATTTGAATTAAAAGGAATGCTCCCGACTTCGACTGAAACTCAGGTTAGTAGTAAAACTAAGCAGAAACCTCCGTTTTGTGTAAAAACGGACTTAGAAAATGGATCGGCTCAGTGGGTATTGAGCTGAACCACTCTGGTTCGGACGCCCGGAAACAGAGAAATTACATCTCTTTTTCCATATTGCGCAACCACTCGCGAAAGTCTTGCAAACATTCCACGCTATAGCTTTCACGGAAAAGATTATCAATTCGTCATAAGTTTGTAGGTCCCTTTCAAAACGAATATTTGTGATGAGGTAGGCATGCCTGCCTATACGACCCTGTTCTGCCAACGAATCACTTGCTTAGAGATGTCGAAGGTCGTCTTCCGATTAGTTCACCTTGTTGGCGATTTGTCTCTGTCCAATGATTTTCAAACCATAACCTCTAAAAACAATTGCAAAATTGTTCCCATGCGCCCACCCAAGCACAGATCCTCTGCAACCCAAGACAACAAGTATCAACTTCTCCTCAGCAAGTTAAGTACACACTGGATTTATAAAAGTGACGCGAAAATCAAAAACTCATAACATCAGCCAAACATAAACAGAACTTGCACCGCAAAGGAAGTTCCCTCAAATAGAATTTCCTTGGAAAAAATCACATTAACCAGCCACACTGACAGCAAGTCAAAAACCCGCTGCCGGCAATATTCTTTTTTGATAACTCTACTCAACCGCTGTGGCACACCAGCAGTAGGCGCTTAAATATTCAAACACCCGACCCGGATCGCCGGATCTCTGCTGCATAAGCAGAGGATACTTAAAGTGAAATCTAATTTATCAAAGTGTCACATTTGCGATGCGACAAATGTATGGAACAAATCAGCAGCTCATCTGCAGTGGGAAAAGGAATAGTGCGCGCTTGTTAGTCGCATTCGCGCGAATAAGATTCCAAGACATAAAGAGCACTGTTAATTTATCTAGAATTTTAATTGGTCGCAAATATTCTGCACATGTGGGCACAAGTATGAGCTGCCGTCTCAATCCTTCTGATGGATTACAGGCATTTTTGAGCAACTTGTAGCTACTTTCACAGCAATGCTAAGCAGAATGCGAACCTGCGTTTAAATACCGCCCCTGTCCCGCGGGGAATCTATCACCCAACCAATTAACAACTTAAATCGTTTAACTCGAAACTCAACTTCACAACAAGTAACATTCTCACAGTTTGTTAATTTTGGTTTTGTGCTATCTCTCCGATACCTAACCTGTGAAGTCCATTCACAGTTTGCCAACATTTGTAGAGAGAAAAAAAGAAGTCTGCTGCGTTCCACTGACTTTTTGATGGAAATCTAATTAATTTCACTTCTCCGCCATCAAATCAATTTGGGAATAGTCCCTTTCCCCAGTCGGCCGCCAACATCTGATACAACTCCCACTCAAACAATCGGGATAGCTTCATTTCATTCGGAATCTGGGTCGCCACCCCGCGGAGTATGTTTATAAAAAATGAAAGGAAACAAAAATCTCAGATAATTCAACTTTCTTTGTTCGAACCACACACACACATGTGTGTAATGTGTATCTGCTGCCCTGCCGCCGCCTGTTTGTCTGCCACAATCAGATTGCTCCCCGGTTAATCGAAAATCGAATGCCTTCGCCTCATGTGGAGGGAGTACCTACACCAAACACCACATGTGAGTTTTTCCAGCAACCTCAGTCGATCTTCCGTGCTGTGCGCTTCGCCGAAACACACAAAAACGAACAGAAAAAAAATCCTACGTAAAACAAATAGAGAAATATTTTTAGAACAAAGTTTCAGGTGTAATAATTGGAGTCACCTCCAACTCGAACTCGAAGAGCTCTAATCGATTGTCAGAATTGTGTCTGTTTGCTTAAAATAAACATTCCAATGGTATCGGCGATTAAAGAAGAGCGGGGTGATGTAAAAGTCATAAACACAATCGTGTCAAGTGTATTTCGGGATAATTGGTGATGGTGGTGGTGGGGATTGGTATTTGGGTGACTTACCGAACCGTACCGTATGGAGTGGTGCACTTTATTAACCAATGAATGGCGGCAGTTGAAGGCACTTTGACAGTTTTGTGGTTTTCTCTTGTGCGATCTGCTTCCGGGCAATATTTCGCTTTTATGGGGAAATATTGCTAAACCTACCCTTAAGAGGAATCGGTATACACTTGATTTTGGCAGCAGCAGGACCATTTCTAACATAGAATTGGAACACCGTATAGACAGTGTTCTGCGAGGCTGTGTTATAAAATTGTAGGGCCCTTCCATTTGTCCGAAAAAATATTTACAAACTCTCAAAAACGAAAGGATGTACATATACACCGCTGTTGCGCCAACTATTTATTTTTATTTTACTATCTGATAAAGTTGTTGTTAGTTTTGGTGAAACAAGAGCTTCTACGTGAATCTTGAAGTTGAAGAAGCATTTAGGGAGGATTTTTAGCGGTAGGTTAAACTTTTGGCTTCCTCGTTCTTCGAATCACAGCGTACCCTTACAACTATGGTAGATAACCAGCAGGCTCTGATGACAATGACAAGATTGATTATACTGTCGCTAGGGGTAAGCCAGAATAATGGGCCCCACGATGTACAGGGAAAAAATACAGAAGCACTTGGTCACAGTGAAAACCCTGGTATATTTGATAAAAGTGCGGGTTTTCAACAATTTTTTTGTCAATATACGTCCAACAAAAAGTTTCTATTAGATTGACAAAACAAAGGGTTTTCCAATAAGAGGTGTTATTGTGAATGAACCACTTTTTCGGTAGCTGTCACTTTTGGAGCTTTTATTCTTCGACATTTGACAAGTAGAAACTACGCCATTACTAAAAATGAAACGATACACGCTTCAACAACGCACTGAAATTATTAAAATTCACTACAAAAATGGTGAAAATCTTGCAGTCACAGTTCGCAAAAGTAAACAATTTTTTGGTCGGACCGCAATACAGAAATTGGTGGAAAAATTCGAGCTGTTTGGGACAAGTTAGTGAGAGAAGAATAAAATCCGTGCACATCGCTCAAGAACAACTGAGAATATTGCTGCTGTAGCCGAAAGCGTTGAAGAAAACCCAGGTTTGTCCATTCCTCGTCGTTCTTTTGAATTGGGCATGATTAATGATTTTTTATGGTCGGAGTTGGATGGTATTGATCTGGACAACGTTTACTTTCAACAAGACGCTACGTGCTACACAAGCAACGAAAGCATTGATCTTTTACGGGAAAAGTTTCCGGACCGTGTTATTTCTCGAAGAGGTGATCACAATTGGCCACCGAGATCTTGTGATTTAACACGTTGCGACTTCTTCCTTTGGGGCCACGTGAATTCAAGACCTCAACGATAAAATTCGTGAGGCTATCGAGGACATAGGGCAGCCACTTTGCGATTTGGCTATGGAAAATTTCATGAAAAGGATATGGTCCTGTATGCGTGCTCGTGGTGGCCATTTGGCTGATGTTGTTTTTCATTATTAACGGCATACCTTCCTCTTTGTTATGAAATAAACATCTGATCATTTATCTCAAAAAATGGCATTTTTCTTTGAATACCAAAATAACACCTCTTATTGGAAATCCTTTTATTAATCACATTTTTGTTGTGATAGCAAAATAATTTGTTAAATTCGTCAGAATGTTGTTAATAATCAACAATTAACTGTTGCTTTTACAAAGAAATTTATCAATTTGGTCTTTATCTTTTTAATTTTTAATCTTTAATTGTAAATATTTTTAAATCGACAGCAAATATTATTGATTTGATTTGAAATAATTTCTCAACACTGCCGTTCTGTTTTAGATAAGGTATACGCAAAACAAATGGCCCGATAACGATCGCCATTGACTGTAACGGCCACTTCTTGCTCATTTTCGAAGAAAAATGGCCCAATTATGCCTCTGGACCAAATTGCGTCACCAAACAGTGACTCGTTTGGGGTATATCGGCTTTTCAATGTATACGTGCGGGTTTTCTGTGCCCCAAATGCGACAATTTTGCTTGTTTACATACCCGTCAAGATGAAAATGAGCTTCATCTGAAAAGATGATTTTTTTTTGGCAAAATCGGCATCTTCTCTAAGTCGATCGCTGGCCCACTTATTTCCAATATTTCTCAGCGTTGTTCAAGCGTATACACAACCATATTCGTTCAGCGGAAGGATAAAACTAATTATCTGTCAAATCAGACATGAGCTAAGTGTTACCATTCGCGAAATAAGCACTAGTTGAAAAACAAAAGTTAGATGGCGGACCCTTTATTATACCTATAAATTGTCGCGCTTACTTCTTTCACTTAGCTCTTAAATATTTCCATATGTGGCTTCCTTTGTTGAAGCAAGGTTTAGTTCAGCATTTATTTATTTAGATCTAAAATATATTTTTTCACTTTTTTTCGGATATTTTTATGCCCACTAATGAACTACTTACATCGCGAGTCAAAATACAAATGACGCCATCAATGTCGAAACGGAGTTATATTTTGGTCGATCTCATTGGAATTGCACTGATAACTATAATCGTCTATATGGGGCTTAAGGCATCAGTTTAACTGAATGCTTTACTGATAATTCAACTGAAACTGAAATGATCGTCTAAAGAGGGCCTTAAATGCCCCAACTCTGTTTTATTTAGGTAGGTACAAAAAATGCTGCATTCCTGCCATCTCTTACATAGCTAAAACGGATTTAACAGAGCTTCGGAGAAAAAAAACTGACAATATTTATTGACGTCCAAGTCAGCTATCGGTAATAGCTCTGCAGAGAACTAATGCGCATACATCGGGGACTACAGAGCTGGCAGATCCCAACTTGAACCCAAAATGGGAAACTGACGTATAGTCTCGTAAGTGTATTCCCATAGAAAAAGAACCTGCCTTTGTGGGCAGTATAGCTTTTAAGAAGGTTGCTAAGGCCCTTCTACTCAGCCTATATAATCACTTCAGACACCTAGGAAGCTTACAGTTGCCATAGTCTCTCGAAACCCAAATAATACTTACATACACCCCCTCTTTTATAGTATCGGATTCTTTTAAGCCTACAGCTATCCAGAGAAGACCCCATTGATCTTAAGAAAACACTGCCCAATAATAGCAAAAAGAGTCAAAAATATGTATCGCAACTTGAAAAAAACTCGCAGGAATTTCAGATCACACTAACTAACTGACTTTAAAGTCGCCTCTATGATAGCGTGTATAGAGACGAGCTAAACTCAGTTTGACGATGGAGAAATCTGGATGCTTCGTCAAAATCGGCAAGAACATCACTAAGCCCTGCGGAAAAAGATTTGAGGCAAGGCGACGCGCCATTGTGTAACTTCTGTGACAACAGTCTTGAAGCAACTGTACGAAACTCATAAGCCAAAATTATAGCGATAGAATTTTCCAGTAGTCCGTTCAACTGATGGTTGCATGACGATATTGCCGTCATCGAAAGAAATCACAGTTGGCTTTCAGTGGCACACTGCAACTATTAAGACAGAGGCGGCGATGATAAGTCTGACCCTAAATTAGGACAGAACGAAGTATAGATATGATGTCAACGAGGAGGGACTTTCAGCATCGGCGACAACTTCTAATTAGTTAAAGACTTTTTCAACGTGGGCTTCACTTTCAAAATGACATACGCTCATAGATCAAGCTAGGAATCACTCTTGCCAACCGCTGTTTCGGCAGGCTAAGAAGACATCTAAGAAGTACGGGCCTCTCTCATAGAACCAAGGAGATATTATACACGACCTTAATTATTCCGGAGCTGCAAGCATGGAGTCTGTCAAAAGTGGACAAAAACCTCCTGGGATGTTTAGCGGCAACGATTTATTCCAAAAATGTTCCAAACAGTTTGGATTTGTGGAGTGTACGGAGGAGATTCAAAACCGAACCGGCTATTAAAGGGCTGTAAAGTGAGCTACAAATCGGAGAATACAACTCATCAGTCCGATGAGTCTTTGAGTCCACCCCTGAGGGACAACGTAGCAGGGAAAGATTCTACCTTAAGTGGCACGCACAAATGGAGATCGACCTCTACCACAATTGAAGACAGCTGGCTTAGGAACCGAACTGTCATTTCCATTTTCTTGCTTTCTTCTCTAGTCACTACGAACCATTTGAATTTTTTTTAATCAGTTGCATTCATTTGCATTCTCAGTTTCTCACGAAAAATTAACTTTATCAATTTATTTGAGCTGCTAAGAGTATATTTACTTTGAAATATAGCATCAGTGATATGTTTTTTTAAATCAAATGGTTCGAATTATGAGAGATCCAATCATTTCCCATCAACACCAGTCATTTGCATTCTTTTATATAGTCATTACCATTTATTTTCAATCGTTTTTATCTCTTAGTGTCATCACTATCATTTTCATTTTCGTGCATTACAAATGATTGGTGACGACGGGAGAAGAAGCCATCACCAATCATTTGCAGAGGCAATTTGAAAGAACATAAATACCTGCAGCTGGTAAAAAAATCTAAATAACTGGATGATCGAAAATGATTACATTCTTATGATTTGATTGAGAGAAAATGATTGCGCTTTCACTGATTTTAATTGAAGTCAATAAATGAAGTCGCTTTGAAATAATTAAAAAAATATAAATAGTTAAAAGATCTAAAAATCATGAACAAGGAGTGCATACCAATTTCAATGTTCACAACTTGTTGGAAAGAATATTAAAGAGAACTGTTAAACGTTGTTAAGAATATGCGAAAGTGAGTGGCAAAATTGTATGGACCTAGATATAGCATTTGGGTAAAAACGTGTTTTGTTTAAAATTGCGGACGATTTGTGCATAAGCAGTAATGACAATGAATTATTTGTGAGAGCTTTGGACCGCTTAAGGCCTTGAATTATAAGGGGAAGACGACCAGAAGAGAGTTTCAGGTTTAGGCCGCCTATATATACAGCTGAAATCAGAAGCCGTCAGCTAGTTACTTAATAAGGCCCATTGTTGTTGTTGGCGAACATACAAATTAGTTATTTATATAACATAAATGTTAAGTCAAAATATTACAACTTAAAAAAAACTATTGGCAGCTCTAATAGATTAGATTCCACATTAACTTGGTGTAGAGCTTGTGACAACTGTCAAACTTTACGAAAACAGATCATACCTATATAATGTAAAACACATATCATTTCTAGAACAATTTTGCTATAAATATATTCTAATAAATTATAACGTTTTAAACAGTACGAGAAAGCGGACGTCTTTTTACTTTCCCTGTTTCAATTTAAGAGAACTTTCTCGAAGTGTATATTGATTTTAACAACCCAACCCAGAACAGTCGTCTTACAAATACGTAGAAAGTCATAAATGCTCGTCAAAAGTTTTGCTCCAACTAATTAGTATTTGTAAAAAAGGTCAATTGTTCCCTTGGACCTCTAACGTTTTGGACTGAACGTAGACAAATTTCAGTGTGTAAAAGTAGAACCCGCAGATAAGGACAACTTTAGGAGCTAACTTTGATATTGGTAGCAAGGTCGAACCTGGTTAATTTTAATCTAATGTGCCATTTATTTCAGATTCAGTTATATAGGAGGAAAAAGTTTCACTTATAGTTGTTTTTAAGGAAAATTAAGCTGCACCAAAATTAGGCCCACTAATTGAGGTATTCCACTTGGACAGGTTCGACTGTATACAGTAAATGAAGTACTTTAACCTTGGTTATAAGGGATGCATGCCTACAGCCTAAGCCGATGATGTTCCTAACTATGTCCTCAACTTATAAAAGTGATTAATTTAGTTGCGGGTTTGGCTAGCTAGTGGACTTTCTTGTTAAATAAAAGCAAACAGTTAAAACGTTAACTTGACGCTCCGATTTATTTCACTTATTTCACAAACGACTGTCTTAAAGGACACGTCTGTCTCCTTCAGCGGCTGTTTATCGAATTCCCTGATGAGAGGACCGAAGGGTAGTACACGATCGGTTGCTCATACACTGATAAGTGTGTTGAAATGTGTTTGCAGCCTATATCTCGCTTCGACATCTGTTTCGTTGCGCATGGATAGATCGAGGAATACGGTTGGGCTTGAGGTCAATCACTTTAAGGCAGAGTTGGTATTTTTCACAACAGACTGTAACATAAAATTGCTTCTTGGAAGTATGTAGCTAGAATTTTTGAGAGAAGTTTAATACAGGGTGGGCCAGATACAAGTTTCTTTTTAAGAATGCAATAAAATTAACAAAATTTATTTTTTTCCGTATACATATTATCTTTTTATTGGTAAGAGCAAACATTCTCATTAAGTATCGAACACAACGTTTCAATACTTCCCAACGTTATTCAAGTGTAAAGCGACTCATTCTGTATATTAAACTGTGACAGAAATTGAACGTCCGAGACCGTTCTAAAAGGGCAGGTTTTGTCAGCTAAACATAAAAGAAAGCTTTAGGTCAAAAACGGAGCCTACAGTAAGTATTTTATAGGTTCTATGTTTTAAAATTTAAATAAAAGACGGTTAGGGTTTCAGAACCTATTTCTTATTCCTTGATATACAATTTACACAGTATGGAGGAATTTGAATTTGAAGGTATGTTCGACACGCACTGAATAGGCCTTATTCTGAAAATGTTGTACACCCACCAAAGCGTGGTATTTTGAAATAAAGAATTCAAGTTTTTCAAAGTTTCTTGAAGAATAAAAAACAAACAAAATAAAATATATAGATAGATCTAAGGCCCAAAGGAAATAATTTTAAGTATATTGTGTAGTTTGGAGCGCTCGCTAAGAGCCAGTAAGCTAGATTAAGAGAAATGTTAGTTTTAAATTAGATTTAATCGTTTTTGTCTAGTATTTAAGTTTAATGAATGAGAACAATAAAAATGAATTTAAAATGTAAAAAAAATGTGGTATTTTGAGTCCAAATATTTTTCTATAGGAAGTCCATGGTCAGAGAACAATATTTGTAAGTTGTATAGGTACTTCAAACTTCAGGTAACCTCACTGAAAATACGGAGGGCTAAGCCCAAGTAGCGCCCAGATTAGTTGATAAATTTTCAAAAAATAAGTAAAAAAATAAGTAAATAAATATTTGGCCCAACACCTTCATACATCCCAAGTCTAGTTTTTCACAACCGTTCGTTTTTGGTGAGTTTTAAAATCTTAAACGAATGGAAGGGACCTACAATTTTATACCGAGTTCGAACGGCTAGCTGAGAATCACTTTGGTACGCATTCTTAGAATACCTAAGAAAGAAGAACTCTGAAGCCGCTCCAATGCCTACTGTCATTTATTTACTTTTCCACGTAATTTTCTAAACAAAAAAAAATCCCATCGCATATTAAAACAACCATCATGAAACAAATTAAACTCTCGCATCGCTGTTACCTACTTTCAGTTGACTGGATGCCCCTCAAGCTGAAAGCCCCCTTCACAAAGAGGCTAATAAACAGATGAGCAACAAAAACAAAAAAAAAAAATAAGAAAAAACAAACCCAACCGACTTCAAAGTTTGTATTCATCACACACACAAATGGTAGATGGCAGAAGAACTAATAAAGTCATGCGAAAGTAGACAGTCGGACGGTCGCAAGACAACATTGCATGTATGCGCAGGCAGACAGCACAGCACAGTCACAGTCACAACAAACATAGCGCACTTTGAGATTGAGTATCTAAATGCATGCATTCATATTGAATTGTAAGGTCTTTCAGCCAATAAATTTGTTTATCGTGATTCAAACGAATTGATCGAAAGGAGAATGTCATCGTTGTCGTTGTCGTTGTAGTCGATGCCGTCGTCTGTCGATTGTCATTGGTGCAGATTTGATTCCTTTGGATTCACTGGTTCACATTATGGTTGAATGTTTATTATTGATATGGGAATCGACGACGTTTTACCCGAATTCCAATAAATCGTTGTTTATTGTGCATTTTTCAGCGTAATTAAATTTTCAGAGATTACCATGCTGCGATAAATGTGAATTTTGATTCGTTTCTCGTTTGGTGTGTCAGTGTGGGTTTAGCAATTTCGGTTGGATATAAATACCTATTCGTTTATGCTGCTGTTTGAGTGTATGTGTTTGTGTTATATTTAAGATTGATTTGTTCCGTGGAGGAATTCATTATTGTCCATTTCAGTCAACAATTTAATCTCATCGCCTGAATGGGTGACAGTCAGACGTTAGGAAAGTCATCAATATTACGATTGTATACGAAAAAACTGCCTCACACCTAAAAGTCATGAATCGAAGAAAGAAAGAAAGAAATTCCAGGATAAGGACACTCGCATCGTTTTAATTGTTGTAAAACTTGACAAGTTGTCGACACCAATGTAAGATATAAGTGTATTCATTTTATATTGTATAGTGACGTAGTTATTTCTTATATTGTGACGAAGGGTAAAAGCAAATTTAAATCGCTTGTGACGGAATTTTTAACTCAAGGCAACGTCAAGCATACATGACTACATTTTATATGTCTCTTATTACGAAGGGAAAGTGAAATAAAACTGCAACCAAATGTCACAATCTTTCTTTTCTTTCGTGCCTAGAATCCAGAGAGTCATGCCCAACCCCGTTGTCGTTTCGAATACCTACAAGCCACAATGACTAGCACTTTCGGTGTACGAGAAATTTACATAAAAAGCTAAGCAGCACAGCATTAAAGTTGCGATTCGGTCTTTCTCGCCGTTTATGGTAGAAACTAGAAATGCACCGACCGAAAGACTAGAGAAAAAATTAACTTTTTAAGGCAACAAAATAAAAATGCCGTCTGTCTATTTCTCTATTTGATTCAATAGCTGTTGGCCTTGTGAACACCGCTTAATGGGACGGTGAAGGATCTCTTTCACTCTCTGAGAGGGAAAAACAGAAATCTTCTTGAAATTGCTAAAATATAATTGGAGAATAGAATGGATGATGAATTATTCGCGCAATTTGAAATATGCTGCTTAAACTCGAACCAAGTGGTTGCAAACAAATTGTTGTTCTGTCGAACAATAATTGTGTAACTCGAAATAGCTATAGCTCCTAAAAGACTGACTGTGGCTTTAAAAGCTGATCTCAGATAAAAATTTGACAATAATTTTTCCAACCAAAATTTTCATGGCAATCCCAAGACCATTTGGGTAGGAAACTCTTGAAGCACAAGGAGACCCAACTGTAGGAGAAGTGCGCACTATTGGAGAGTGACTTTAATGGACTGAAAGCAACTATCTATAGAGACCGATGTGGCATCTTTAGTAAAAAGAAATGGTCGACTGAGAAAGCTGATCGAAAGAAGTAAAGTATCGAGCTTTGTAGGTAGAATGCTGACGATCTCTGTTCTTCAAACAACTGACTATTTGAGCTAGGCAGGGATACACTGTTTAACAGCAAACCAAAAAAACTCAGACGATCTACTCTACAAATATGTAAAAAATGTACGACTGCTGACAAGTCCTAGGGTACTCTAAAACGTTGCTAAATGGTATACGAACTCTCACGAGAACTCGCCGTATTCATAGTTAACATTCTTGAGTGTCCATAATCGGGTCCAACCCAGCGTAGATTGTGCATTTATCCACGAAGCCCCCTTTACAGGTTATGGTTTCCTATTTCGAGTCTGTCGCCATTTCATTTCTCTCCGTTTCTCTTCTTTTCATTCTATCCGAGATGCATCAACAAGCTCGCTACCTACAACCGTGTTTTCCTTTTACTTTTTCTCTTCAACTGAGTTCAACAGGAATGCCGAACGACCGGTTGCTTTTTCGTATCAGCGGAGTCTGGAATAACTGTCGAGAGAACTCCGTCTTTTTCGTTTCATTGGAGTTCAGAATAAATTCCTAGAGACCTCCGTCTTTTTCGTTTCATTGGAGTTTGGAATAAATGCCAAAGAACCTGTCGCTTTTTCGTTTCATCGACACTTAGGAAGGTTAATTTGAAAGAGGAAATATTAGTTCAAAGGAAAATACTTATAAACGCAGTTCATAAATAAAAGCTAGGTGTCGTAAATACTGGTACACCCAAAAAAATCGCAGTTAGGGAAGTCAGTCTTGTTGGTTGGTGGGGACTTTCGAATTTTCGACTAACAAGGTCCATTTTTTTTTTAAATATAGATCGTTGAAGTAAAGGAAACCTATTCTTTGGATCTGTTTCAGTTGTCTGATACTCGATAGTAAATACATTCGACGACTTGCAGGAACTATAACAAACTTATTTTTTTCGGTTCGCCGCTATCGCAAGTTACTTTGACATCATAAAGATCCATTTTGACATTGTTTTTCCATTACTCTATTAAAGGTTTAGGTGGCCTTTACTCCGAGTGGGTTTCGGTGGATGGTATGGAAAACGCATTCGAAGTTGAGGCCAATAGTTTTATGCTTTTACTCCACAAAGAATTTCGTGATTGCAATATAATAAGCTCTACATTTTCCGGAAGACTATGTAATATTTGTAAATGAAAAAGTAAATAAACAAAATAGCTCACCGCAAGAAGAAGGCACTTGATGGAGATGGAGCCATATTGAGTAATTGCCGCCCAGCACGGAGTCAAATCAACACCATAGTCTGAAAGTAGAAAAAAACAGTTAGGTATTTTCTATTTTGTGATTTTGATTGACAGATAAAAAAATTTTGACTGACTTAAATAAAACTACTACTTATATACCAAAGGGCATTTTTCGTCTGTAATTTGAAAAGAGGGTTGACTTTGCGACTCCCGCCGACCGTGATTCCCCATGTGATTTAAATTGTTTTATGCCCGCTCCATGTGCGGCCTAAATGATAAAAATCTTAAAATATCGGAAGGGTTGGGTTAAAGCTATTAAGTGGTTAACACTTCCAACCAAAAAAGAGGTATGGTCCTTTCTTACTCTACATGACAACCAAACAACTTCAGACGACATTGTGCCAAGCCATCGTCGCAGCAGAAAAAATTTAAAAAGCGGAATAAAAAGGGCCCGGGCCAAAAAAGGGGCCACCTCATAAAATACTTCTATTGCTATAAAAACAGTAGGAAAAACAAAAATATGTATTCTTTACATTCTTTCCTTTTTGTTGCATTCTTTTTCGTTCTATAAATGAGTTAGTTAGTTAGTTAGTTAGAATAGGGTTAGTATCACAATGGTCCCACTTGTGGCCGCAGTGTTCTGGGATACACTATACCACCGATAGTTAGTTAAACTGAAGAAGGGGAAATTTCCATAGTTTTTAAAAAAGTGGGCGCCACGGGTCTTGAGGCTCAAAAAGGAGCTGAGTCAACCCCCCGAAAGGTCTATCTTCTATTTTATGTGTATATTATTCCTTCGGAGTGAAACTCGATGCCGTTATAACTCGATAACCGCTGGACCAATTTTCGTGATTCCTTTTTTTTTTTTGTTTTGATCGTATGCTGTATTTCAGGTTAAGGCAGAAGGAAAATTCCGCAAAACCGATTGATTCGCATTTTAAAATAGCTGGCGTTGGGTGTCAACATCTGACAGTTGATGCTGCAGCTAGTCCAGCTAGTTATGAATAGAAAAACCTCAATTCCACCATTCGGATAAAGAATATAATCGTAGGTCCGTTTGATTTTTAACCAGAAATCAGTAGCTTGATAATACTTCCTAGAATACATTTTTTCCCTACTTCTCATCACCATTGGTTAAGTGCGAGTTTTTTTTTTGTATTTTTGCGACGAATAAGGGAACTTTTCAGTAATACTCTATTTGTCAGACGTTCACTGGACGCGACGCAGTGGAAAAAAAGAGATCGTACCTCATTGAGTACACCAACCACTGAACTTGAAACACTTTGAAGAAGAAAGTACAAGAGTCTTGTTGCAAATGGTAAAGGTTTCACATTTCGTTAGACTAAGATCGATTCAAAAGCCTGCAGGAGGGAAGTCAAGGCTCAAAAGTGGCAGCCTTTAATGTGAAAAGTTCGTTTAACTCCGCAATACCTCTTACAGATGATAAAAGACTAGAGGTGGAGGTAGTCAACTTATGCTTGGGAAATTCTGTGAGCACAAAGGCCTCGATGCGGCATGTGGAACGAAATTTCTTCTTTTTTTTTTACTCCAAATACAAAATCGGTCAAAAAGATAGTTAAAAATGGAAACATATCTTCCTAAGGAAGCGCTTAAAAAAAGCTAAAATTTGAAATCAAAATATTTAGGCCACAGCAGACTCAAGCCCTTATACGGACTTAAAACGGCTTGATGTAAGTAATGCAAGGACCGTTCCCAGGGTGGTTTCGGGCAGGAAATGACAAGAGTTTCGGGCATGGGAGTCGGACAACTTGAGGAGTAATATGAGGGTGTTTATTTTATATTTATCTATCGGGAGAAATTGGTCATGATTCAGTAGAATGGGAAACACTTTTCACAAGTTACATAAATTCAGGGAAGATGTATACCTCCAAGCCGAGCCTCCTGCAGCCTACCAGCTTCAAAGCTATACCAAAGCCAGGCTTGAAGCTGAGACTTGAGAACCTTCGTTCAGCCCACAAGCCGCTAAACTAAAATAAAAGCGCATTTTATAACGAAAGTATGGAATGATGAAAGCCTTTCTTCTTTTTTTTTTCTTTTGCTAATAATTATTAGAAACTATTACTTTTCAATTACAAAATGTATTTTTTTTCTATAGAATTATTTATCTTATTTTTCTCTCCCTCTTTGTATAATTATTCAATTCCAAAAACGCTTTCAAATGGTCTCAATGAAGCCTTAAATATAAATGATTTGTAAATTGATTTTTTTGTAAATTATTTAGATAAATAAATAAATAAATAAGTCTTTCAAGCGAAGAAAAAGGTATAAGTCCGTGGTAAAAATTGTAGATCGCTTAAATTAGGCTTCACGGCTTAGGCTACCAATATTTGCTTAAAGGCTTTGTTTTGCCGACCACATTTTGTTGGAATCTTAGCTTAGATACCTGGCCGTAAAACTTATCACCATATAAGGTCGGTTGGAATATCAATAGAAAAATTGAAAGGTCCGCTACCAAGAATTTCGGCTTAGAGTCAAATATCCACACCACAATAGATCTTGGAGAAGGCCTAAGAAATCTAAATCGATGTTCCCGACGCCTGACTGATTTTCAGGCCGCCCTACCAAACTGATCAGGTTATTTAGAATGACGATGGAGGGTACGGAAATAATCCCCGGCCCGGAACTAGCCCGTTTTTTCCATCCCTGGGAAAAAATGTCCGACAACCCAGGTTTTTTTTCTCTTAGTCTACTTTCAAGCTTTCAGTTTTTACTTAAATCATTTTATTGTTTTATGCCTTAGGACATCATGCGGCAGGCTCTTCGATTATTGAGATTTGATTTTCTATTTTTGGAAAAATACAAATTTCTAGAGAATTTGAATATAGGTAAATTGTATCGAATTGAGGCAAATTGTACTTTTGTACACGAGCAAGCTCATTTGAATCGAATTCGCAGAATTTAGCAGAAACTTTGATATTAAAGAAGGTTTAAAAAGGCGATGTGTGACCTTAGCGAGCCTATTACTCACTTTAACCCACCAATTTTGACGACAACTCCTAACCACGAATATGCGCTGTAGCTAAAAGGTTGAAAATCGACTTAAAAGATAATAATTCTTCTGCGACTCTACCCCCTTTCCTTTCAAAAACTGCGCCATGAACCATTAACCCAATCGAAACTAAATCCTAAGACAAGTCTTCTCGTTTTATGCTCTCGCTTTTTTGGTTTTTACCTTCATCTTAAATATTACATCAAAAATATTACGTTTGACCCTTTAAGCTACAAGTCCGCCGACCACCTGCAGAGACCGAGCATGCGCCTCTGTCAGCACTAAAGCCACCATTTAGGACCCCAAACAAGTCAAGTTTGACAATTACATCGAACATGCTTAGCATTTCTTAATTAAAAACTACAATCTCTCCACCTCCGTCAAATCCGCAATTATTTCTATAACCACAAAGGAAACAAACCTACGTCACAATAAGTGAGACGAAATTTCCTCTTCTCCCCCAATGGAAAGTCGAAAGGGGGAAACAAAGAAGAAAAAAAAACCGTCAACGGAACTCCGGAGTCCGGAACACCTGCATAGAGCGGAAGAATAAGTCTCTCCAAATGATTTCATATCACGGTGTAATAAAACTGACAAGGGGATTACTTCGTGCATTGTCGGTCGGCGGCAGTAGGTACCCTATACCACTCCAGACACTATGCCGCCAGAATTCTCATCACATGATTTATGGCGAAGAGCGACTTTAATTGCCCTTTTCAACGATTGCTTTGTAGTTTCAAGTTTTTTTTCTACAATTTTTTGTATTTTTCGTTCGATTGGGCGGAACGACAAAATCGAATCGCTATTAAGGAGAAGATAAGACTGCGCAATTAGGGACAGTTATTGGGGTGATGTGTGCACTTCCCGTGAAGGAGAGCTGAGCTATTACTTTAATTGGAGCATAATGTTTGTTCCCATATTGGGGGCGAGATTTTTTTTCCCTGATGCAGGTAGGAGCGTGTAGGTATTGCATCGCATCAAATGCAAACTTGGGGAAAGATACAGAACCACACAGAAGTGGAAGTCAATCAAAGGTTCACTTCTTCTGGTAGGAGTTGTGACTTCTTGCAATTTAGTCATGCACCCGACTATAGACACGTGCAGCCTACGACTTGAATCATCGCGGCCGAGCGAAGGCAGGTAGTGATAGTCCGCACCAAGGCTAGATTCCACAACATAAGCCTTATATGGGTTTATGTCCCGAACAGATTTTTGTTCAGAGCACTTATGAGTCAGTGTCTTAAGTACGACCTAAAAATCGTTATTGCTGATAGCAGCGCGAAGGCCTCGGTGACAATACCGTCGTTGTAAGCAAAGCCTTATGCATTACAAATCGTTAGGGAACTTATAAGCATAAAATTGACGACCCAACCGGGTGGGACAAAGTGGTAGTGACCATACCGACATTCACAAGTTAACCGGGATGGATGTCCCTGTCCCTGATAAAATCACAAATGATCAGATTGACCAAACTGTGATGGAATTGGCTCCAACATTCTAAACTTCCGAACATTCAAGATCGACTAGAATGGGTACAGACACGATTTTTCTGACAGCCTGACAACCAGTGACCAGTGTGATTGACTGACACAGCCTTTGCTAACCGCGACAACCTTTCTATCACATTCAAGCCCTCAAGACAAGTCGCAATGTTTTGAGAAAACTATCCAGTATCGCCTCCGAAGTATACTGAGTTTCACCGGACTAGTTATTAATTATTAATCCATTGTTAAGGAGTTCCGGCGAGTACTTCTAGACAAACGAGAGGTGTATCTCTTTAGGGCTGCAGCAAATTAGGACCAGAGCTGGTGAAAAACTTGTTAATGTTAACTTTTGGTTGGGTGGCTTGAAAAAGGTCCATTGCAGTCACTGAGATGTCCGGGTGGGTCACAAACTCTGTTTCTGGAATTGAATTACTTTTTCCTTATGAAGCTGCAAATTTTCGCGTATAGTCGGCGCAGTGACTCAGTAGTTAGTGTGTTATTGGACTACTAAGCGAGGGGTCCAGGTTCGAATCTCGAAAAATTCCCAATTTAGGGTTATTTTTTTCAACTGCGACAGCTCTCGCGAACGTCTGACAAACATCCGAGACTATAGCTGTCTTGAAAGAGCAACTTAATTAGCCGTTTGGACTCTGCATACAATTTAAGATCTCTTCCATTCGTTCCGAAAATGAAAAACCCTCTCAAACCGAATGGTTGTGAGAAGCTAGGCCTAAAAAAACGCCCCCAAAATGTAGGCGTGGCAATGGAGAACATAGCCTATAGTCTTCTTAGACTTTTGAGAAACATTTGAAAGTTGCATAGCAATTTTTCACACCAACTGGTAACTGAAACCAAACTCCCTTCAGTCGTATTTTATGCTTTGACTTATAGATATTAGAACGACCTCGATTTTGCTTTTTGCGGCTCAATAAAAATCAACTTGTGAAGTCTCTTAGTAAGCAGTTGAACTTTGTGAGGCAAATAATGCATATGCCTCCTTAAACATCTGCGCAAGACCATTCGTATGACTTTTAGCTTGCCGAAAACGAAGCACGAAACCCACGAGCTCTCCCTTTAAAGTTAAGAGTTTTTAAATTTATGGCCCGCCCCATAATACAAGTGAAATTTGACAGGCGTAACATACGTTCCAACTTAAGTTCGGATCGTACGATTGAAGCCTTCAAAGACGAAAGAGCAAAGATGGCAGTCGAGTAACAGTGACTTCTGCACACTATTAGAGTGGAAACGAGAAAGACAACGCTGTAAGGCAATATAAACATTTCCACATTGACAATGACAGACAAGAACCCCCGTCACCTTTAACCAAACGACTAAACTCTAAGCTTTTACTCAACAAGCTGGCAACAAAGACAGTTTCAAATATGAGATAATTCAGTTGGAAGCATGCACCAGCCGATACCCGATGAATGGAGAAACGAAAGTTTTGACTTTGATTTCCTGAACATCGCATGCAAGGCACTGTCGGCCACCACCAACCTGATAGGCCTTTATCAGATAGAATTTTAACACCAAGTAGTCCTTGGAAAAAACTCTGCGATTTCAAATCGACCATTTATCGGCTTTAAGGTTAGCCCTTGGTTAGCCTATATAGAGACGAACACGCAAAGTCATCCATTTGTTTGCTACAAAGTTGAAGAACTCTTTCTGCACTTTTTTATGTTAAAAAAAGATTCTGCCATGTGATGTTTTCTAAACAATGTTTTTAAAATACTTGTACAAAACGCACAAGCAGGCTACCGAGGGTCATATTCTCATCATTTATGTCGACTTTCCTCAACTGTTTCAATCTTTCATCAACGACTATAAATTGCCATATAAGAAAGATGTCAGACTTGATTCAACTGAGGACTATTCCTGAGCCTTTCTATGAAACGCCAGCTTCCGCGATCTCATTAATTTTTGAGCAACCAATTCGCATGACCATAAGTGGGAGATGAAATAAACGCCAAACTTCAGACCCGATAACTTAGCTTTGTTCGGTGCCCACGAGGACAGATTGATCTAGCCCAGTACCCCCTCCCATCGCTGATAAATAAGACAGCGAGATTACTCTAAAGTCGCCACCTGTTTCAGTGGCACTCGGATGGACAATGTATAGAAAGATGATTGCACCCAATCGGAGCAATTCATCAAGATATAAATAGTACATCTGAAAGTGTTGCGGCGGAAGCGTCGAAGATAAATGATAAGTAAAACAGTTGCACCTTGAACCGAACGTCACAATGGACGGATGTGATTCCGAGATAGTGAAAGACTTTCTATTGTACCTTTAGGCTATCCTTCAGTAAAGACATTAGGGGTAGAGTAAGAAGAACTACTTTTGCCACAAACTAAGTCGTAGTTGTAGCAAAGATTTCTAACGAGCAACTAACCGGATTTTGTTAATGGTACCGATTCTGCTTTTGCGCAGAAGCTTTGTCCTGGACACAGCATTTGTTTCGGTGGATCTAAGATTTCTATCAAGGCAGCGTTAATATGAACCGCCATCGATGACACACAATTTTGTTCTTTGCTTTTTACTTTTTTAAAAAAAACAATTTTTAATTTTTATAATTTTTTATTATTTGTCAGAAATTTATTAAAGCTTCAGATCCCTTACCACTGGTGGGGGGAAATCTTAAGCTATACGAGGAACAATTAGAACTGACTCCCGCTGATCAGTGGAGCAGTTTATATAGGCCATTTTTGTTTACACAAGAAATCTGTATCTTACTGTGGACCAATAGATGTTCTATACAAAGTGCACGATGTGCATATTAACGATTCTCTCGTGTTATTCGAAAGATGACTTTGTTGTGCTGAAGGCAAAAGACATTAAAAGATATGGCATAAACTATGTTGCCGAAGGCAAAGGCTATATCGCATTAAAAGATATGTCGCATTAAGATACTTTGATTTCTTGTTTATACATTACATTTTGGACCTTCTTATATTATTTAACATTGTGTGCTTATAATAGTATCTTGGGGTGTTCTGGGAACGTAACCTCTCCCCCCTTAAGTTTGATGCTCTCCTGAGTATCTATAATTTTGTTGTTTATAGTTATTCGTTGCAAATTCTTATTTTTGAAATATGAGAATAAAATTGCGATTGTAATTGTAATAATTATAAATGTGATACTACTTAAAGATATTATATGTTTTACATTATTTTTATATTTTATTTGTTGCAAAGTTTTTAGATTCTCTATATGACTTAAATGTATATCTTCTAACGTCAGGTTAGCATTAGTAGTATTTAATATATTATATAAAGGAATGAGAATATTTTGTTTAAATGTTTTCTTTTCATTATTGTATACGGTTGCATTTATTTTTATGTTGCAATCTTTAAAGTATATTAGATTATTTTTTATAATTTTATATTCAATATTATTACAATAGTTATTTAACCTTGTTTCGAATATATTTTTTGTGAGAATAAGCCCGTCTTCTAATTCGATTAATTCTTGATCTTTGTTAGGTCTTATTTTACAATTCTCGTATCTTGTTTCATATAAACTTCGGATACATGCTGAGCTTTTCTTAAGTTGCTTTATATATTTTGTTTCATTATTTTCATATAATGTTTTGTTATACATGATATAATTATATTTTATAATTTCAACCTCAAAACCTTGGTCGTTTGGTACCGGCAAAATAAAATTATGTTTACGATTTTTATTTTAGCTGTGACGAAATGAAATGTATGTTATCACTATTTTGATATTTGTATTTTCTTTTAAAATGAATTTTATGTATTTTTTTCTGATTTGCATAATACTGGTTATCTTTCTTTTCTACTTTAGTTTTCTTATATTTTGCTGCTATTTTCTTTGCTGTCCTGACTATATCAGCTTTAACATATACGTCTTTATTTAAATCTGGTTCGATAAATTCTGTTTTATTTCGATTAAGCTTATTAATATTGTCTACTTTTATTTTTTGAATTCTTTTTCCTATTTCTTCAACTTCTTCTATCTTTATTTTATTTTGTATAAAATCGATGGGTTTCTTTAATGTTGTTGAATGTATTGTGCAATTATAAATACCTACTGCCTTTATAACTTTTTCTTTTAAGTTTAATATATTCTTTTTCTGATCCTGTGCATTATATATTCTAATGTGTTCGTTAAGGGTACCATGGACTCTTTCTACGTCTGAGTTTCCTGTCTTATGATTTGGAGTTATGAGTTTTACTTTTATACCTTCTTCGTTGCAATATTCTTTAAATGCTAGACTATTAAATTCATTATCGCATACTATTTCTTGGGGCTTACCCATAATCGAATTTCTAATCTTTAGTTGCTCAATAATTTTAAATGTATTTCTACTTGCAATAGGAAAAGCTGTTAAATGCTTTGTAAATTTATCTAATATAGTCAAAAAGTAAATATCTTTACTTGGAATATAAATGTCCATGTGTAAAAGTTCGTTTGGTTTAAGTGAAGTTTTGCTTATTTCAAATTTTATTTTTTCTGGACTCCTATCATGTTTCGCTGTTTGACATACTGTACAATTGTTTATGTACCTTCTTATTAATTCCTTTAATTTTGGAAAATAGTATTCATTTTTTATTTCAAGATATGTTTCGTGTATTCCTCTGTGATTAAATTGTTGATGAATCCTTTGAATGAGATTCAACGCATCATTTGTATTACTTAAATCTTTTAAAAGCGTAATGCATCTTAGTAATTTTAGTTTACTTTGATTGCTGTAAAGCTCTACATATTTTTCCTGAATTTTGCAAAATAAATTATCACTTGGACAATAAATTGCCACTTTGCCGTGATCGGGTAAAAAGTCCCTTAATGCTTCAGTAAAATTGTCGCCTACATCTTTTAATTTAATAGTAAGTCTTCTTACACCTTGATATATATATTTGATATTTTTACCTTCATCTTCTGACCTTATAACTTCTATTTGGTGCTTAAATGTATTTGTGGGTAATTCTGAAATTCCTATGTGATCGTTGCTTTCTTCTATTCCACTGTGATTTGTTGCTAATGATGAATTTTCTCCTTTATTAATAGCGTTTACTTCTAACCGACTAAGATAGTCTGCTACGTGATTTTCTTTTCCTTTGAGGTATTCGATGTCAAAGTCATATTCATTTAAATTGATTTTCCATCTTTGGAGTTTTGAATTTGGTTCTTTAAGGTTGCTTAGCCAAATTAAAGGTCTGTGATCGGTTCGTACTTTGAACCTGCGACCGTATAGATATGGTCGGAAATATTTTGTTGACCATACAATACTTAATAATTCCTTCTCTATTGTACTATATTTACGCTCATGTTCATTGAGGGTGCGAGATGCATAGCATATTGGGTGATTTGATTGTGAAAGGACAGATCCGATTGCATAATTTGATGCATCTGTTGTTAATACGAACTCTTTTGTATAATCGGGGTATTTTAAAACGGGGTCACTAGATATGAGTAATTTGAGTTCTTCGAAAGCTGTTACATATTCTGGGTCTTTAATATTTATCTTTGCTCCTTTCTTAAGGTACTTGGTCATAGGTACTGCCACCTTTGAATAGTCTTGAATAAATTTTCTGTAGTAGCCTGTTAGTCCTAGAAAAGATTTTATTTGTTTTGTTGTACAAGGAACGGGTATTTTTTCAATTGCTTTTATTTTTTCTGGATTTGGTTTTATTCCGTTTGTAGTAATTACGTGTCCTAAATATTCTGTTTCCTTGCTAAAAAATGTGCATTTGTCGATTTGTATTTTTAAATTGTGTTGTTTAAGTTTTTCAAACACTTTATTAATTGAACAAATATGTTCTTCTAATGATGTGCTGAATATAAGAATGTCGTCTAAATATACGACACATATTTTTCCTACAAGACCTTCTAACACATGATTTATCATACGCTGAAAAGTAGCGGGGGCATTTTTCAGTCCGAATGGCATTCGATTAAACTCGTAATGACCATTGGCTGTAGAAAAAGCTGTTTTATGTGTATCTTTGGGATTCACCAATATCTGATGAAAACCTTTTGCTAAGTCTATTGTGGTAAAATATTGGGATCTCCCCAATTTACTAAATATATCATCAATATTGGGTATAGGAAACTTGTCTTCCACGGTTATTTCGTTAAGTTTTCTATAATCTATGACAATACGCCATTTCTTAAGCCCTGAGTTATCTATCTTTTTGGGTACGATCCAGATAGGAGCATTATATGGACTTTTACTTTCTTTTATGATGCCTTGGCTTAGCATGTCTATTATTTGTTTATCTACTTCTTCCTTGTGTATTTCTGGATATCTATATAGGCGTGAATATATTGGTCTATCATCTTTTGTCTCAATTTTATGAGTTACTTCTCTTACGTTAGTTAAGATATCTCCTTCTTTATAAAATAATTGTTCATTATATTTGACAATCTGAATAAGAGCTTTCTTTTCTTCACTGCTCATATTCGGTTGAAGTAATGTGTTAATTAGATCTTTGGGTTTTGAATTTATATTACATATGTTTACTTGTGTATTTGATAGATCTTGTATATATCTATCTAATGAGTCAAACTTGGGTTTTGAAAGTAATGGGATTCTAATATTATTAATATTCAAAGTATGAGTGCTGTATGATAATTCGACTTGTAAGGGTATAAGGATATTGTTTCCTAAAATTCCGTCAAATGAACTGTTAGTTATTTCAGTTATTAAAAATTCCATGGTAGATTGGGGTTTTTCAAATTCATTTGGTAATGGTAAAGTAATTTTCTTGTATACTATATTATCTCTATACAAAGTTTTAAGAGTTACGGGATTATCTAGGTTTTTTTCAAAATTTCTTGGAAATATATTTTGTTTTAAGACAGAAGTTGCTGCTCCTGTGTCTATTAGTAATCTGAGCTTTTTATTAAGGATATGTACATCTATGCAGGGTAATGGTCTGTTGAGGCATGTATTTGAAAATTTCCGGTTTGAGATGTATTTTGATCTAAATGATCTACTTCCATTGGCTCTGGCATATTTCTTCTATTATGTGTGGTAAATGGATTACGATTTTGATTTGAAAAATTGCCACTATATTGTATATTTTGATTTCTATAAACGTTTTGACCATTGTTGTTAAAATTTCTGTTATTATTTGAGTTTCTGTTATCAGTTTTATAAATTCTATTGTTAGTGTTATAGTTACTATCTTTTTTGTAGTTCTTATCGTATCTAAAATTGTTATTGTAACTTTCGTTTCTATAGCTTCGAATATTCCTTTCATTCCTATTGTTATTATCTTCTCTTGTCCAATGACAGGATTCTAACTTATAAAATGCTTCGCTTAGAGTTCTTATATTATGATTTATTATAATTGAGCTTGCATTTGGTGGAATCTTTTCACAAAATTTTGATAGTAATGATGATTCGTTATTACTAGCATTATATTCTTCTGGTTTATCGTTACTTAAATAATATTTGTTATTTAATCTACAAAGAATGTCTGAAAATGTATTATAGAGTTGAGAAATATTTTTGCAGTATACTTTATCTGCTTGTTCTTTTAGTTTTAAAAAGGTTTCTCTCTCACCAAAATTGTTTACTAAAATTTTCTTTATATCTATCCAATTATTCGGGTCGCCACCCCTTAAAACTACATCTAAAGCGATTTCCGTTATTTTCGATTTTATTTCATTTAAAATAAATTCTTTTGCACCTTCATTGTATGTGCTTGTTGCGTTTATTATGAATTCCGCTTTTTTTACAAAAATTAATAGACTACAATTTGATTTCGTTCCATTAAAGTATGGCAACGTTTTTAATAATTTAAGGGGCTCTATGTTTATAGCAGCCATTTTTACCTTATTTGTTGTTGTTGTTGTTGTTGTTGTTGTATTTGTATCTGGAACAGTTGATATTCCTGGTCCTTTTGGTACTTCTGGTGTTTCAAATTCTTTTGCTTCCGATGTTGCTGGTAATGCTATTGGAATATGGTAAGGCTTGTATTTCCTCATAAGGGTCTGTTTTGCCTTAATAGTTTTCGTCTCAACCTTTGTTGTAGAGCTCTTAAATGTTCCTGGAAGTCAGCTGTAGACTCGTCGTCTATCCAACTTTTTGACTCGTTTTCTGTTATTTTTGGTTCTTCTTCTTGGGGTGTTTCTGCTCCTTCTTGAGGATGTATCTCCTCTGGTAACATAGACACTGTTTTACCATTCAGCATTCCCTCTACGGGATTTCGCGAAATTGTCCTTTACGGATCTTGATTCACTATGCTTTTCACGGCAAACTATTTTACTCCCGAATTAAACTTTTAAAAAAGTACGATACATATATGGATCTTTCGAGATCCTACCGACTGCGCCAATTTTGTTCTTTGCTTTTTACTTTTTTAAAAAAAACAATTTTTAATTTTTATAATTTTTTATTATTTGTCAGAAATTTATTAAAGCTTCAGATCCCTTACCACTGGTGGGGGGAAATCTTAAGCTATACGAGGAACAATTAGAACTGACTCCCGCTGATCAGTGGAGCAGTTTATATAGGCCATTTTTGTTTACACAAGAAATCTGTATCTTACTGTGGACCAATAGATGTTCTATACAAAGTGCACGATGTGCATATTAACGATTCTCTCGTGTTATTCGAAAGATGACTTTGTTGTGCTGAAGGCAAAAGACATTAAAAGATATGGCATAAACTATGTTGCCGAAGGCAAAGGCTATATCGCATTAAAAGATATGTCGCATTAAGATACTTTGATTTCTTGTTTATACATTACATTTTGGACCTTCTTATATTATTTAACATTGTGTGCTTATAATAGTATCTTGGGGTGTTCTGGGAACGTAACCACACCTCATCCACTACAACTTTAGTGAAGTCTCTTCAATAGCCGAGTTGCTTTGGGGGCCCATAAAATATGGCTTGCTTTTCGAAGACCTTCGGGGCGTTTTGAAAGCCAGAGTCAATCACGCTTTAAGTTGTTTAAAGTTTTGATATTTTAATCACATAAGTTGTTTGATTGTCCGCCCTTGATGTGCAGGGAATAGGGCACGGTTCTCTGAGTTCGAAAAAGAACTGCCTTTATGTGTTTCGTCAGAAACATCCATTTTTTTTTTTAAAGGGAAGAGTGTTATTGCTGTTGACCAAAATCTTATATACTTCCCAGCAACAACTGAAAAATAATTTTATGCGGTGGAAAGAAAGGTGTTCCTTTAGTTTATTGAACACTGGGTTTTGTACTCGTTAAAAAGGGACCAATTTGACAAGCTCGACATAATTATAGCTATGCTCCACGTGTTTTTTTTTGTCGTTCCAATTACGGCGTCAATTCAGACACGATGTTTATGAATCATGAACCGAATGATATTCTCTAGAATGCGGTCAAATTTTGTCTACTGGGCCGCCTACTTTGGTGGCTACAGTCACGACTAGAGCAATCACCAACTCATACGCCCCTCCACTGACGTACCGCAGTCCTTGGTTAATTGCCTCCATCTGCGCACTCCAAGTTGGTTTAAATTCCCTTCCACTTGTGCCCGGTGTAGGTACCCAGGCAAGTATGGGTTTTTTGATTGATAACCCTCTCAACCGGAGCATGAGTGTCCCCGTAACTAACCTTCCTCATAAGTCTAACACAGGACAACAGTGATGCTACGACCACCAGCTCAAATGCAATCACAGTTGGCAACATTCTCGAAGGCCTGATACCTTTGCGCCTACCCAGCACTACCCGGGACAAAGGAAAACCAATCCAACAAGACTCCTACAACTGACACTGATACACTGATACTGGCACTTCAGGTTCCTCATCGTAGTTAAAAAAAGAAAAAAAAATCTCAACGAGCAAACTACAATGCGACTGTCTACGACATAATACATCCCAGTGCCATTAATAAGCTAAAAACTTTTCAAATCCCTAAATCCCCAAACCATTAGCGTCCAGGTGGACCAATTATTCACGTAATCCTTTCATTTGTGCATATGGCAAATATCTACCTCCAGTATCTGTGCGAGTGCACACCCGCCACAAATAATGTAAATAGAGTGAAAGTTGCAAAGAAAAATCCTTTCAGCCCAGCACACAGCAGACAGGACACAGGCATACACAAATACACATGACATCCGCACAGGATCTATCCATTATCACAACCGAAATTGAATTGAAGAGATAATCTCGTACGTCCCGACATTTAATCCTCGCATTTGTAAATACCTCTCGCAAAGGATTTTCTATCTGTTCCAACTGACTCTGACCAGAGCCTAATAATCTGAAGAGGATAACTTACTTGTTCAATTGAGCGTCCTTTAAGCAACAAAAACGACCCGAAAATTATCACTGACAGAAGCAGTATAAAGAAATATAAACACACAACAGAAGGCCAAGGCGAACGAACACACAGGCGACGTGCGACGACGACGACTCTTTCTCTCTCTCACAAGAGATGTATCAAGGTAAATACAGGATAAGACTTGATGAAAAGGTAAGCACACCGGGTATGTAAAGTAGAAGGACCCGACCAGTACACACAATCAAAAAAGAAAAGAAAAAGGAAAAAACAAAAAAAAAAAAAAAACCAAAAGACACCAAACAGATTGCATGTGAGCTCTTAGCTCTTGTGCTGTCTCATGATGCCTGCCTTGCCGGCACTAGAGCACTAGAGGGTATTCCTCCTCCAGTCAGAGAATGGAATTACAGAATGTCACTGCGAATTTCTATAGATAATTCTGGTCCTTTTAACAAACATGACGCAAGTGTATCCATGTACATTGTACACACACCCTCGGTTCAGTGGTGCTGTTTGCTGTTTGCTGTCGCTTGTACTGGTTCCTACTGTACGTCTAAATGTGGGACGATGTCCTGACAAAACTGAGTGCCAGGTGAGTTCAGAGAGCTTAACTATTTATTTTCCATCATCCCGCTCCAGCTGTATGTACGGGTTTGTTGCAATCTGTTTTGTATGGCTGGTTAGCGTACTTAACTTAACGACTTTATCATCATAAAACTGGATGGCACAATATGAAGGAATGCTGTTTAATTTGTGGAATAAAATGTTGACATCATAAGCCAAGCAGTAATTATGACGGGTTTTTGTACTCTGAACAATGACAAGTCAATTTTGACAGTGACAACGCTGTGAGTGGCCTTACTATATTGGATTTGCGGGGCTTGTCTTTGTTGTGCCAGTTACCGGCGACACTAACAGGCAATATTCAGAGCTCAACTTGGTAAAGACTCTTATGAAGGCAGGAAAAAGGGTTTTATCCTCCCAGGGATATTACGTATATATAAAAGGACACGTCATATGTGGTAGCCGGGCCACAGAAAATCCCTTTCAATCTTGCTGGCACCGAACATCATCAAGTTAAGGAACTAATGTAGGTATTCAACAAAGAACGTTAAAAGTAGACTTGCATGACGGTTGTAGATGGTTTTTGAAGTTCCCACTACCTACTAGACTGCAGGTAAACATCGTGCGTACTTTGATCAACTTATTTAACAAAGAAAAAACGGCCAAATGAGAACGAGTAGAGTTGAGTATTCATTGACAATTCCAATTGGAATCGATTAAGAGAACACACCAATAACGAATGGAAAATGGTTAAAGCGTACTTTATATAGGTAGTGATCGACAGTTTTTTGCAAATATCTTTTAAAATATTAACTTTGCCACAAACCAGTCTTCGGCACAAATATAGCTACGAGTATGACCTACAAAAAAGGTATATTTCCATTTTTCTGTAAATCAAGAAATAAACAACTTTTTGTGGGAATGAAAATTTTTTTTCCACCAAATCACTCATTAATCTAAAACCAGTCGATGTTTCGGTACCATTTTTGTCGTTTAGCTAGAGGCCGGATGCTGTGTGCAAATTTCAGCCTTCTACGTCAATTAGTTTCTGAGATAGACCTATAGGTACAAAATTGGTCTAGTGGTCAGACGGACAAACGCGAAACTAATAAGGTTCCGTTTTTTCCCTCTGAGTAGGTACGGAACCTTAAAAATGTATGCGAGTTAAGAATTTAGGGTGTTTTGCTAAGGCGTTTCCTTTGTACACATTTTAGTACGCGAGCTAAAATTTAGGACGAGTAGTGCACTTGGCTTCAGAGGAGTTCATACAACATGACGAGTCCAACAGGTAATGTCCGTTCAGTTTTTTTTAGAATTTGTCATGCGATCTGAACTTAAATTGTAAGTCGGTGGTACAGAAACGTACGTGCGCCTGTAAAAATTTACTTGTATTATAGGGCGGGCCATAAATTTCAAAATTTGTTAACTTTAAAGGGAGAACTCGTGGGTTTCGTACTTCGATTTCGGCAAGCAAAAGTGTGGTCAATTATATTCAAACTGGGAGACCAACGCTTGGAAGTTCAGAAAAATAATAAAGCTCTGGTAAGCTGTGCCATCGACTAGTCGGCGATCATTCCAGCTAAAAGTCATACGAATGGTCTTGCGCAGATGTTTAAGAAGGCATATGCATTATTTGCCTCACAAAGTTCAACTGCTTACTAGAGACTTCACAAGTCGGTTTTTATTGAGCCGCAAAAAGCAAAATCGAGGTCGTTCTAATATCTATAAGTCCAAGCATAAAATTAGACTGAAGGGAGTTTGGTTTCAGTTACCAGTTGGTGTGAAAACTGCTGGAAAAATTGCGATTCAACTTTTAAATGTTTCTAAAGAGTCCGAGAAGACTAGGTTATCTTTTTCATTGCCACGCCTACATTTTGGGGGCGTTTTTGACCGAAATGTTGATTTTTCTGTCTCCGTTGCCCCTTACTTGGTTTTTCTCAAGTAATTCTTATTCAATACAAAAAAAAGAAGATGTATACGCAATGGGCTTACTTCTTCCATAAATTTTGACATAAATTTTGAGCTATCCATCAGCTTTCTGCTTTGTATAAACTGAAGCTGAGCTACAGGCACAAAGTTGAGCAAGACCAAAACAAATTTAATATCAACGAATTGGAAAATATAAGCAACGGTTGCTGTTGAACGTGATTCTGCTTCGCAAACGCCACCGTTTGGAACAAAGGAGATGTAGATATGTTAGTTTTAGTTAGTTTTAAACAACATTCAACATTCTTTATACTTAAATACTAGACAAAAACGATTAAATCTTAATTAAAGCTAACATTTGTCTTAATTCTAACTTACTGACTCTTAGCGAGCACTCTAAACTTAACTATATCCTTAAAATTATTGCCTTTCGGCCTTAAATCTATCACTATTTATTTTTGTTTGTTAGATGTAGATATGTAATGTGCATTGTGTGTGCAAATGAAGTTAACAGCGACAGTATTTTTCAGAGAAAATGCGCAGATGGCTTGTGAGACACATGGAAGTGAGGTGGAATCAATCACTTTGGATGTAGAAAATATGGTAATTTGAAAGGGAAAAAGAGTGGTAGATTGGGATAGACGTTAATGTTGAATGCTACAGAACCGTATTTGTTTGGGGATTCAATAACTTCGAAAGGCGACATATATAGAGCAAGAAGAAAAGTACAAATAATCAGCGCAACATGTCCGTAGAGGACCCTAGGCTTAGCGTCTCACAACCATTCGTTTTGTGTGAGTTTTTCTCAATTTTGGGCCGAATTGAAGGGATCACTAATTTAATGACGAGTTCAGACGCATAATTTAAAAGCCCTTCCATAGCATTCACACTCTTGGATGTTTGTCAGACGTTCGCGCTAGGTGGCGCAGTGGAAAAAACCTCAAGACGTAACTTTTGTGTTTTCCGGGGACCGAAAGTGGGACTTCTCGCAAAGGTAGTCTCGAAATTAAAGGCCCAAGCCCGCCTGACAATTTATTCTGTCAGACTGTAAAAGGACAAAAAGCTAACCGCTAGTGTTCCCTCGCTTGAGTGGACTGTTCTGACAACGTATTTGCATTTATCTGTGGTTTCAAGCAAATTTGCCTTTGACACCAATGACTGTTGGAAACCATCTCCTCCTGCGGGTTGGAATCAAACAGCCACTTCTCAGTAGGAACAGATCAATCAGAGAGTCCATTCATCTAGCTAAATCTTTGTTAATTGGCTCCAAGTCTCGCCACACAAACGAAGACCTGCATCTGCTGCTATGTTTCCTTTCTCTCATCAATATCGATAATTACGACAGTGAATTACATACACACACTCCCTTCCAGCTGATGGGAGTGCGCGCACAATGCCCGTAATTACATTAAAATTTATTAGTTCCTTCGAGTTCGAATGCCTATCAAAGACGTCTCTACAGAGATTGCATGTGCGGTGTCTGGGCACAAAGAAAAACAACGCAAACCACGCTCTAATTTTAGGGCAGGTTCGTGTTTACGCATCAGCTAATAACATGGCTGTAAATCTCCGCACTTCATTGTCAAGGATAGGAATTGGAGGAACACGTGTATGCCTCTGGCGCTAGGATGCACACACAAACACAGAGACAAGACAGTCGCTCCAATTATTTGTCAAACATGCATTTTCCAAACCAAACTCTTCGCAGCAGACAGGGAGTTTCTTTCAACTCACATCGCAAGTTGTGTCGACAACCTCTCTCTCTCTCTCTCTCTCGAAATAGAAGCACCAGCCATAAACCAAACAAAACACATCTCCAGTGGAACATAAATTACTCGGAATGTGACAATTATTCGGTGTAGTTTTGTGGTATTTATTTTCAAAATAAAGAACCTAATTATGCGGTGCCGCTCCGAGCTCCCAGATACAATTTATTTGCATTAGCATACAGACTAAGGGCTGCCCAGAGTTTTTCGTAATTACATGGATATTCGGTTACACGCGAGGCACACCCAAAGGTTCTTGGGGATTTTGGTTTTTGTATCAATCAAAATTGAAGAGAACTGCGTTTCAGCTTCGTAAATGGTTTCTATACTTCTCGTGCCAAGTCGAGGAAGCTAAATCAAAAACTATATTCAATCGATGACACTTTTATGCGCGTTGCTCTCAAAGATTTCATATGCAACCCGTTCAGGGGCCGCCGTGATATATGATCTACAAATTTTCCCGGCAATGGGGTTATAAATGAATTTTGGAAATATTTTCAAGAAGTATTCTTTCTCTTTTACGGCCGATCGTAAAAGTGCTTCGGAATTGCTTGTTTTTGGACCATCTACGAGGCAAGATGTTTGTTAGCAGATAAGAACATCGAAAAAGGAGAGTTGGGATATATGTAAATATTTTATTTAATAGTCTGTGGATGTGTGTAGCTGCAGTGTTGGTAGTTAAAGTGTCACTAAAATATTCGACAGTCATATTTTAGGCATTTCTTTCCGTATGAATTAAGAGCTGATGTTGGGCAGCGAGATGGGATCTTAATTGGGGGAAATCACGGAAATCACTGGCTAAACATGTGCGTTTTCGAGCACTGATTGCGGGGATAATTTAAGGAATATATCACCCACGGGTCCTCTTAAAGGGAATAGTCTTTTGGAAGTCAATAAAATCTATAAGTTAAGTCATTATAGGCCGGGGCATCGATTTGAGGGAGTGTTGGTAAGGTATAAAATTAGCTCAAAACCAGATCTGTTTTTAAACAGAATTTGAAACTTCCGAATAGTATAAATCTCCCCTGCACTGTTTCATCATTTTGAAAGCCCCACTTATGCATTTTAGAAGTGACTTTTTTAGGCACAGACTATCAATAAACAGTTGCAATTGGAGTCCCCATAAATGGATAGACGAGAAAATTCAAACTTGATGCAATCATTCTCAAACTCTGGGGTTACCTGATGGCAGAGTGCGTTCAAAGTGACCATCTCCGCTCCATTCGGAGAAGTACCTGATCGAACTGAGTACCTCACGTCGTCGTCTGTTGTGACTTATAAGACCACTGCCAGTCGACCCAGCAATAGCGAAGGAAATCTATTTTACCCGCTTTTATCCGCGATCAGTAGTTTCAGTACCTAGAAAGTTGAATTTTAGAATTAGCTTCGACACCAGTTGATAACAGAATGTCCTAGCTCAAAAATAGAGCTCTATGCAGAGAAAAACTCAATAAAATAAATAAATAAATAGGTGGAGCAAGAGGTCCAAGTGTTGACAGTGGCTTACTGGTTAGTGTGTTGGACTACTAAGAAAACTACTCCACTGCAGCCATTTTGACTCGGCATACAATTTTAGATCACTTTCATTCCCATCACAAATAAAAAAATTACACAAAATGAATGGTTGTGAGAAGCTGGGCTTAGGGTCCCTATTATTTAAAAGGCCCATACAAGGACAACAATCCGCTCATGTTTTTTTTTTGGAATGAACGGACTACAATTTTGTACCGTGTCCGAACGTGATACCACTCGCTCGGTTGTGGAACAGACTAACCACTGGCACTCATTGCACTATTCTATTTGAATAAAGTTCGTTGTCGAAGACGTGAACTGGTCCCTTCCTTGATATGCAGAAGGGTTCGCATTTGGAATCGATTGATAGTCTTTTTAAAATGTAAGAAAACACGTACCTCAGCATTGACTCAAAAACTTAGAACTGATACACTCTTCTTATTGAAGAAATTCCATTTGTCTCAGTAGCAAGATCAATCACTCCAGAATGGCAAGCCCTCTTTAAAAAAAAAAAACAATCTTTTTAGGTCCTTAAACTGGACGAATTTCATTTACTCCAAAACACTTATCGGTTTGATTGCAATAGTGACTTTTCCGTTTTGCACCCTACTCAAGGTCTACAGTATATCTCGGAGCAGCGCTTGCAGGAAGTGTATCATCTTTAGATCTGACTCCTTCAATGATATTTCACCACCTTTTTCAAAGACAGTCGAGCAGACCGAACACAATTTTTGCAGATCTGTTGTAGATTTGTTCTTTAACTATTCAAGACCAGCTCTTGTCAAGATCTTTGCACCTTCGATTAAGGGAAAAGGAACTTATAAAAACAGAGAAACTCTTTGCAAGTTTTATCACAAGACTATGAACATTGCTCGCAGCTGCAGCATGAATTGGTTAATCGCAATCACGTCATAGGACTTTCAAACCGCACTTATTCTACACGTTTTTTGAAAAATAAGACGATTCGTTGAGAACCATACAGCCTCTGTAACTTTTCGCTTTAAATCCGATTCAGAGTGTAGTACCAGGTGAACCATCGCCTCCGTCGCTAGTCACCATAAATTCAGAACTATGTACCAGGAAACAAGGCCTACAACATACCCTAGGTACATTTTGATAAATATTTCCGAACTACGAGTACCATTCCCTCTAGACTATTCTGAGAGGAGATAAGTTCGGATGTTATCGAAAAAAACAAGCATTAAGAGGACGTAGTGGTACGACAACGCAGATTTGACCAGTGCTGGTGCTGGGTTTATGAAAACAAATCGTATTTTGTTTCCGCACATGCATGTGCGCTTAGAGAAAAACGTGTGCGATACGAAATAAAGTGACATTTTTCCGTGTTTAGTGTCTGGAGTTCAACCACTGGAAAAACATAAATTGCACATTCAACTTTATTTCAATTTAAACCGCCTCTTCTCTCGCTAACGTCTGACAAACATCCGAAAAAATTACTGTAGTGAGAAAGCGTTTGCATACAACATACAATTGTCTGCGATTAGTAGTTGTGTGTAAACGACTTCCAACTCACACAAGATTATATAATGGAAGTACGTCTAAAGAACTTAACGGGGTGGAAAGAAACCGAACTTCGGTAGTGCTTTAGGTCATGCAAAGCTCAAAAACTTGCACAATTAGATCGCAAAGAAATGTGCGCTTAAAAGAAAGTGTGCGATACAAAATAACTGACCATATTTGTATGAACAAATGTGACTTATGAGTATCGAGCCATATGCATATGTCAATCCTATCGAAAAAGACTATGTGCGATTCTTGATTGTTTGATTGTTTTGCATTCCTATATTATTACAAGGCTTTTCTATTGTACTAATGTGCTGCTTCACATTTTAACACCTCTTATCTACATAGAATAGGATCTTAATTTTTTCTTTAGAGTAGGTTATTGGGTTTTCGCACACATGATGTACGCTTAAAAGGAGGTGTGAGGTGTGCGATGCAAAAGAGTTTAACCTCGCTCAACAGACTGTAAAATGTACTGTCATGTGGAGCGTCTCTAACGAGCTTGTTGAGGCTATATGAACTTTTTCTTTACCAAAAATGAAATCTCTATATCTGTGAAACTTCTGCTACAATATTCTAAACGACTTAGTCAGCAAAGAAATTGATCATTTCCAATAACCATTTTCAGTGGAGACTTTAAATTTTAGTAAATCAAACAAGCTATATTTTCCATACAAAATCTCGACTGATGTCGTTTTCCATTGGGACAGAAAAAGCACTTTTTTCAGATTCAGAGCAGTTTTTCTGTTTTCGAAATCAGCTGGCTGTCAGATTTCATGTTCCATTGGCCGCCAAAAAAGTAAACACTTTTTTGGAGAGCCAGAGCAATTCTGCGAATCTCGATATCCGAGCGAGACTTGCACCTACTTACACTAATACCAAAACATTTGTTAATTGTCAAACTTTAAAGTGTGTTATTATTTACGTTTTTAGACGACAAGTCTGTGAAAAGTAGGAAAAAATACATTTGGCCGCTGCAATGCATATTATCATAAATTGAAAAGGTTTTTGTAAACACACATTACAATTTAAGAACAGCAGACTTTTTTAACACGCACCACCACAAATGCAAAGAAAGAAAAATCTCTTTTTATGTTCCATTGGGCACGAAAAATCGGAAATCTGAGAGCAAAATCTGAAAATCCCAATGGAAAACGTCATAAAATTAAGTCCCTTAGAAACTCAAACGGTTCCATGACCGCGGATCTTTTTCAGCGTTACCACTTTGGGAAAATATTTTTCGCTGTAGATTCTCTTTAGAAATGCAGTAGAATTTAATTTTTTTCAGTAGACATATATTTTCAAATAAAAACAAGGGAAATAACAAAAAACAGCATTACAATAAATAAAACTGAGAAAAACGAGCATTTAAATAAAACTTAAAATTAATTTAGTTGTTATATGTTTTCTGCGAAAAGGAATACATTTTTTCGATTTAGATCGTACTACAAGAATTTAATTAATTAATTAGTAGATTTAATTTGCTGAGAATAGATTTATGTTTCGAAAAATGCTGTATAGATCTACTACAATCGTAGTAAATGGCATAGCTGTGGAAAATTAACTGAAATAAGCTCTTAAAATCGTAACTTTTGGACTTTGTTGCTCAGGAAATAAGCTGAAAGATCCACATCACCTTGTTCGCCTCCACCGTATAGGGAAAAAGTGTATGTCATTATCGTCCTTAGGATCAATCACAGCGATCACTTTTTTTTTGTAGAGCTTCACTAAAAGACATTTTGAGATTGGACGACCGTTGGAAGGTGCTGGAGCATAGGTGCATATCCTAGGATTTTTGACGAAAGCAATTGCTGGTTTTTAGTGATCGTTCTTTAAAAATTTGACTGTCCCATTCAATGTTTCCATTCACCTCCATTGGCATGTCGGTCTCCGAAAACTCTCCAAATGCCTTAAGGGTATAATATTTAAACCAAAAAGCGTCGCCTATACCATTCAGGGTAGTGAAGCTTTCCACGATTGAAGACATATTTAAAATCGGTTCAAAAATCGCAAAGATTACCCTATTCAAAGAAATTCGTATACTGCTTATGTTTTAGTGAGCTTAGATGGAGCTCGTCCCTTAGTTAGAATTGAATACTCTCCGGGCTGATGACCTTACAATCTTGCTGATTTAGCATTGTTCCCCTTCTTTTTGACCATTTCGACAGGTGACCCTGTATACAAAGTTCGTGGTTAGATCTGCTCATCCATGGGACATCAAAATACCTTGGGACCATATATCTTAAGTTGTCTCGCGCTAATTTGACAAAGTCCATCCCAGTCTAGTAGGCTGGTACATATTGGCGCTCCGTATAGTCAGAATACTGTTAACCCCTGATTCTGTCCAACTAGACCTTCGAACTTGAGTGAAGCTTAAACAAAAGGCAAGCTTCCTAAAAGCAACGACCCTTAAAAATGTTTACTTAGTCACTCACGCAACAAATGGCGACCGCCCATCGAGCCACTCAACAGTTCCAATCCAAGAACACTTCACTTCAATTAATAACTCCCACAGACACCATATACGTCAGCCGATTATCGTTCCGTCTGCTTCTTTTGCGCAAAAATAACTGAATAAATGATAACAAATAGAACGCACACGAACCGCTCCCGCATACAAGTCTTCATGCAACAGCAACAATCCATCATTTCTTCATTTCATAAACCTATCAAATAAACTACATTGCACTCCTTCATATCAATTTGACGTACACATATAATCAAGGTAATTACAGTGCTCTGCTTTGGCATATTCGCATTCATCACAAACGACAGACTATACTCGTACACCCGAGGTCCCGAGTCTTCCTAGCGTGGTGCAAAATGAATGCAAACGGGTTTTAATGCAATAATAATATACAACAGGTAGCAATAAAATCCTTCGTTCCTGTGTTGAATAAAGAATTTTTACTTATTCAATCCCGAACCCGAAGTCGTATCTTGGCCACATCCCCGCCGTGTGCCAGTGACAGTTACAGCACCTCCTCCACCTACACCTCCCGAACTGGGGTGGGGGAGAAAAAAGCACTCGAGCTGCACATACAAAAGCCATCGGTTGTGTTTAAATATTAAAGAGCGCGCGGGATAACGAACAACGACAAAACGGCAACGGCAACGGCAAGCAACCCTGCACTCAAACCCCAGCGCGCGTTTTACCTTTTCAGGTTCAGGTATAGTGTTCGGGTCTCGGGTTCTGGTTCGGTTCGGTTCGGTTCGGTTCTGGATGTTGATGACGATGATGTAGTGGGCGAGTGGAGTGCAAAGCGGATCATGCGCCTTGGGTGAGTTCTTGGCGGTATTGATTTACAAAAAAATTACACACCAACACAAGCACGAGTTTGCCTGTGCAGGGGGGAAGTAAGTTGTTGGAATTCTTTTTTTTGTCGGGGCTTTTTCCTGGAGCGAGGTTGTGCAGTATCCCAGCACAAATGGGAATAACCAAGAAGATTAATAATAATTAATTTTAATTAACGAATAAAACCTGGGGACGAAAGGAAGAGAAAGTTTCGCTGTCGCTTAAGGGGTATTTACCTCTGCTTACCGATTTTTTACATTTTTTTTTTGGGAATGCACGTGAAAGGGATTATGCTCAACAGAAGGCAACAAGGCTCAGTATGAAATATTACTGAGATGCAGTTTTTTTTTCCCCTGCATCCAGATAGTTAAAATTGCTTTCATCCGGGATGGAAAAATATGGGTGGCTTCTAGAGCTGACAACTGATCAAAGGACTGCATAATCCTTGGAGGGCTTCGTGCTTGATTCTCACCGAAGTAAGTAATTAGAGAGGTTGCCTTTTATTGGCGAGTTGCAGTTATTTTAGCGTTGGTTAAAAAGTGTGTCTTGTGAGAGCTTGCAGATAGGACTGAGCGGGTGCTATAAGCGATGAGTTGGGACTGATACAAGCCATCGTCAACTTGGCGACGTTGCGACATTAGCAGGAGATCAAGTTAGCTTTCTCACCACAGTGTGGAGCAGGCTAATTGCAAATGGTGGTTATGCATTTGCCCCCTTTTTACTCTGTTCGTGGCCGGGTTTAAAGCGCGTCGGAACTTCACACAGTAAAGGACTATTAAATTTTAAGGATGAGAGCAAATTGCGAATAGGCGAACTGCTAACAAATCAATTTAATTGTATTTATGAATTGAAATTTGCTATTTGTTCTACCACCAAAGCATTATATTCAATTAATCTAACAGCTAATTTAAAAACCAACCTGCGTCTAAATTGATTTAAATAACTAAATTTACAATCTCAGTAATTTTCCCGCGAATTGAAAATTCTTGCCGCGAACCGTCACACTTTTTTCACAATCCACATAAAACAGTCGCGATCCACAAACCCACGAATGAAAAATTCGGTGGAATTTAACCGTTAACAATGAAACTGAAAAAAAAAAAAAAATTTTGAATCTTTCGCTTGTTCGCAGTTCGTAATTCGCTCGCATGTGAATAGTCCTCAACTTCGCACAGTATTCCTAGCGGAAGAGAAAAAGCCTTCACGGTAGGGAAACGACGTCCTCAGCATTAAGCGGATCATGCCACGGGTGTTCAGCATCCGTCCACGTTCAGATCGTTGTGCAGGCTTGGCCCGCTGAAGAAGGTTTTAAACAAAAACTTCTGGTTTTTGACTATGGTTTTTGGCGCATTTGTCGACGAGCTTCTCGGCGGGATTGGGCGCGTTTTACGACCCGATTTGGAGGAGTTTTCTGACTAGGAGTCTGATTATTTTTTTGCCGCTTTTTTACTCGCTTTTCGAAATAATTCGGACGAGCTTCTCAACGATTTTTGCAACAGAAGCTAGGGAATCTTTTTACGTGATTCGAAAGGGGTTTTCAACGCATTTTTTCTCACAATTTTTGACCGACTAATGAACTCGTTCTTGATTAGTTTTTTGAAGCGTTTGAATTGTTTTTTTTTCGAAAAAGCTTATTTGACGCGTTTTTCGACTTGATTAGCACGAGCTTTTCGACAGGTTTCGACGTATTTTTGAAAAGTTTTTCAACGAAATTTCTGACACATTCTTAGACGTCATTTGAACTGGCTTTTCAACACGTTTTGTTTGAAGCAATTTGTACGGGTTTGTCAATGCTATTTTCGACGAGTATTTGGCGCACTGTAAAAAATGTTTGACGAGTTTATCGACTTGTTTTTTTTATGAGTTGCGACCCATTTGTGGACACGTTTTCCGGAGCCACTTGAATAAATTTTTCCAAGATAATTCTAATAGTTTCACTACATGATCTTTAATGTGTCAACGTTTTTGACAAGTTTTTCAGTAGTTTTTCGCCACTTTTCTAACCAGTTTCTCAACGCTATTTAGATGGATTTTTCAACTCGTTATTTATGAGTTTTTCGACGCAATTAAGACAGGACAGGAAGTCTTTTTGACAAAATTTCGAACGCATTTAAACGGTTTTTCAACGGAATTTGGACCGTTTTTTCGACTCGATTCTTCAACGTTATGATGTGTAAACACGTTTTTGATGAGTTCGTTGACAAAGTTTGAAAATTTTCGAAGCGCTTTTCTAACAATTTGGACCGGTTTTTCGAGGCGACTTTAACGAGTTTTTGATCTATTTTTATTTGGCTAAGTTTTCAGCGCATTTTCAGCAAGTCGTTCGACACAATTTCTGACGGGTTTTCAGACGAGGTTTTTGGACGGAAATGGACGCATCATTTCTTTCGGATGCAAGGAGTATAATTGTATAATGTATTTTCTTCCAATAAAAAAATGCAAGCTGAATATTTAGCACTTTCAAGGCCAGCATCACCTTGTAAGAAAAGCTGCATACAAGTACCTACTAACTGCTGTTTTAGGGAATTTGATGGTTGGTTGCTGTATGATTCTTCTTTGTAGCTAGATAGCGCATCTAAATAATTATCTCAGTAAATCGATTTTTTCGACAGACTTGAGCAGGTTCGTTTAACAAATCTGTCAATTTTTCAATTGCAAACTACCCTAAATGGGGTGTGGAACAACGTTACCTATGCTTATTTCATACAGGCCAATTTCACCATACACCAATTTCTGCTGGAAAATTTCATTGGTCCGTTATTTGAAAGAGCAGCAACTCTTTTTGCAATTATAGCCATTTCCGACTGCATCACTGATTCCTTCAAGCGATTTGTTTGAACAGTTGCATTCGGACAGTCAAGTTTCCAAAACCAACTTCAGTCTAAGCATCGCAAAGCCCTTTCTGATCGAATTAATGCTTCTGATGTTACTGGGATATATCCAGCACCCTTAATCCTCATTGCGATCATTGTCTCTGTTAATGGAAGTGTCTCCAAGGAGTGCTACAGCAAAAAAAGACAAAACACTGAGCTCTATCCCATCAAGTCCAATGCGTCACTATCAATACGCTGCCGCGTCATTATTATACACCGCCATCGACATTTAGTCCATGTGCGAGTGAGTCTCACTGTATTTGCCGCATGCATTTGTGCTTTCGCTGGTTTTTATACGTTTCTTCCTGTTGCCGGGCACGAGTACGAGTACTCTCTCCGACTATCCTGTAAGCCCTACTCCACAGTCCAGAGTCCTCTACTATCGTCTTTCCATCAGGAACGATTAAGAAGACCGACGCTGAGGCGAGCTACGTCGATGGTGGGTTCCATTGCATATCTTCAAGTCCTTCCCCGGTTGCTCTATGTATACGGTTGTGCACTTGGGAAGTACCTACTCGTCAGAGTAATACGCTCCTGCTGCAGTAGCTGGATGTTTCTGTTGCTGTTGCTGGAGCTACATTTACATCCAAAATATCGATCCACGTGTTTCGTTACATTGAAAACGGATATTTGCAGGATGTGAGTGAGTGGCGCTGTCAAGGGAATGAGTCCTGTTCCCTGTATGTGCGCGCTGGAATTCTGTGAGTAGATGCCAGGCAAAAGCGGGCTCTTTGCATGTTGAATACAACAACGTACAACAGAGCACGCTCTCACTGTAGTCCTTCTCGTTCCCCATGTGTATATGTGCGAGAGCTTGTGCTTTTGCTGCATTTCCTACCAAGGATATCGAACCCGATGCGAATGATGGAATGCGGGTGCTACTTGCTACATGTACAAGCTATTTAAAATAAATAGTGTATCTACAATCGATGTAAATCAACAGAAGAGGAAAATACTAAGAGAGAGATTCATTGGGAGATTGCACGGAAGCGAGAGGACGAGAAAGAGATTAAGCGGAGGAAGTAAATATTACCGAATGGATTTCGTTTGGTATAACATACGTATACCGTATATAGTGGATTTTGGATTTCGGATGCCGAAATGCACTCGCCTGTTGTTTTTGGCCAAAATGAATTGAGAATTCTACCATGCGAAATGTTTGTGAATTCCAGATATGCAGAGGTTGGATGCAATTGAATGCCCTCACAGAGATTACTTATCAACAGATGGCAGCATTGGTATAGGAACGAGTTCACTAATCCTGGAACATATCGATGGAGCACAGTAAGGATGCATAATTGGTTTTGCTTCCGGATAGTTTCGATGGCATTACTGCTGGGTATCTCTATAATATATATGTCACACCAGTTCCTATACGTTTGCTCTCGGAGGTCGATTTTAAGACAGTTGCATGGAGTTTTTGTCGCTGCACTCTTTGGATTTTGTATCCACTATCTATATCGTCGCAAATGAAATCCTGGGTCGACATCAATCATTGAATTGTTTCCTTCTTCAGTTGGCCGAGAGAATCTCTTTTCAATTTCCTCATCTCAATTGTTTACAGATCAATACAAATCGGGGGTTTTTTTTTCTTCTTGTATACCTACATTCCTTGTGTCATTTAGATTGGTAAGTATTTCTTTATAAATTGCAGTGATTTGTCACCCCTGCCGCAGCATAAACATACACAATCGGTTCCGGTTGCACAGTCAAAGTTGTCTCGGGTTTTTTTTTTTTTGGTGTTGTTTGCCTTACAATGCGTCGTATTTATCCTGCAGGGTTTTGACTCCTTGAACATCACATACACGAAACACCAGCCTATAAGTGCTCGATTTGTTTTTGCTCGTCGTCGTCTGGTGGATGGGTATATTTTGCCTAACCACTTGGTGAGCAGGCATAACCGACAACGACGACATTGAAACTATTTAGGCTGCGGCTCGTCCTCTCGCTGCCAGGAGACAACAGACAGCACGAACAAATGTGCGGGGTCGTATTCTCGTGTTTACCGCTTTCCCTTTTGTTTATGATTAATTCTTCGGAATGTAATTCGAGATTGAAATTGTTTTGGTTTTCAGTTTAGGCAAGGTACGAGTAATCGTTTGTCACTTGAATAGGTATGTCGCTGCGACTCGGCGGCGTTTGGGTGCACATTATTGCAGGGTACATTCTTCCCCCGAATTTCGAACAGATGTCATCGTTTATTTATGTTGTTTCTACTTATTTTTCTTATTTTTAATTAAAATGGAGAAATTGTAATGTGTGTCGTGGTGGGAGAGGAGCATTTAAACAGTCATTTCGGTGCAGTTACCCAAACAAGCTGAGGAAGTTTAGGATTCCCTTGAAGGCACTTCACTTATCAATGCGAAGGCTAATCGTGGAGAAATAGGCACGGAGAGTTCGTGTCAAAGAACTGGCCAAATGTGAGATGGGTCGCAATCGTTATAATTGTGACAGATGAATTTATTTTAACACCTGTTGTGAACAAGCCCGCCACCGAGTGTGAGCGGGCATAACTTAACGTACATAACCCCCTGATGGCTAAAAGCTAGTGTCAAAAGGGGCGGTCATTGTTTTGTGGTTAGGTTTTTTTCTTACTTTGATTTGTAATCCCACGCTGAAAGCATCCATTACCGTATACCTAAGAAGACATTGTAAGTTATCCTAAATCTATACTTAATATTATAAAATCTAATGAACTCAATAAACAGGTTTTGTAACCATCCCAAAAGAGATTGAATTTATTCTCCACCCGGGGGTTCACAAAAGGTCTTGCTGGCTGAGTGCGCCAACAATTTACAAAACAATTGTATTAATTAAATCGCCAAAATGCCGCCTAAAAGGGGCAAACCATCGACTCCGCCGCCATTTGCACAATCCAGGAAGGTTATCCGATCGCCAACCCAGGAAGATCAAGAATATGATTGCCGCTCCTGCGATAAGCCGAACAGCGCTGGAAATATGGTACAGTGCGATCGATGCCCCGCCTGGCACCACTACGCCTGTGTAAACGTGGACAGCTATATCAGTGAAGACACTTGGGAGTGTCCGAAGTGTGAAGGTAAGAATTGTTCTTTAACTAATAGCCTATCAAAAGCCCCACCCGCTTCTACTGCTGAAGTTGTCGCCAATAAAGCCGAAACAACTGCCAAAAGTACTGGAGCCATACGCAAAGATCCTGCTCCATATATCGCCGCAAATCTAGGTGAATGTTCAATCGCTACGAGTGTATCTACGTTCCCAGCGTTATCGACTTCTAAAGCCCCTACAACGACAAGTGATTTCCCAATTTTAGTGCCACATTTTCCCCTTGCCTCCAGCGTACAATCAACTTCAATTGCTGTTAGCGCCCCCACAACCACAGTCACCTTGTCAATCGATGCCGAGAACCAAAGTGCTGTGCAAGAAGCAAATAACGTACTCGTAGGTAAAGGAATCGATTACGACTCAGCCCGTATGGAAAAGGAAGCCGTTGGACTGAACACGGTCGCTACAGGTAGTGCGTTGACCCTAACCAATATCAACAGAGCTACTGCGATCGGTCCCTTCCCAGCGAAACCAGCGCAAGTTACCTCTCTCGCTCACGCTAGCCTGTCGCCCTTCGCGCCCCCCTTTGTCGTAGGTACTTGTGTGCCCGAGCATCGCCAAAGGTCTAAAGTTTCAAGTTGCTCCAGGTCATCAAAGTCCTCTTCCACAAGGCGTATTCAGCTGGAACTACAAAAACTAGAAGAGGAAAGGTGTTTAGTAGAAAAACGCGAACAAGAAGAAACGGAGAGAAGGAAAAAGAGGGATGCCGAATATTTATCTAGGAAGTATGAAATTTTAACGCAACTACAAGAGTCAGAGAGTGAAGGAGAGGAGAAACCAGAGGAAGAAATTGTATCCAAGTTGAAAGTCGATCGCTGGCTCGGAAAGTCGTCATGGAATCCCATGCAATCAACGGCGATGATAAGCACAAATACCTCAAATTCTCTACCCCAAGTTTCTTCACCCCAGCACTGCAAACAGTCGACTGCTAAGCCACCACCAGCTGAACTGCTAATTTGCGAAAAACCATCGTTCTTCAATGCCCTGCCAATACGTCGACATGATCAAACCCAATACCAGCCTCCTGCTGTTCTCACTTCCACTAATATCCACGAATTAAACCAACCAACTGCGCGTGCAGTGAACGATGCGGAAGTTGGACCTGCCGCCGGGCTTCAGCCAAAACAACAACAACAAGTGCATCCCAATGCAGGTGATATGCGGGCAACGCCGTCTCAGCCCCTATTTATACACCAACAACAACAATCCAAGTCCTTGGCCCCACAAATTGGAGGGCACTTGCCCACCACTGTTAATAAACCTGCAGTAATCGCCGCAAACCGACCGGAAGTCACTGCTCATATGAGCTCTCAACCCAATCAAACCCAAACGGTGTGGTCAAACGGGACGGGGTCGCATCCAAATTATAATCAAGAGCCAGAGTTGCTGCCACAACCCGCACACCACTCAAGCCCAACCGAAATCGTTTCTCATATTTTAAACAGAAACCAAATTGCGGCACGCCACTTGACGCGAGAATTGCACCCATTCGGGGGAAACCCCTTAGATTGGCCGCTTTTTATGTCCGACTTTAATAGGACTACTGAGCTGTGTGGCTTCAACAACGAAGAGAACCTGGTTCGACTAAACCGAGCCTTGAAAGGAGAGGCTTTAAATGCTGTCAGAAGTTTGCTGCTACAACCCAATTGTGTTCAGCAAGTGATTTCGACCCTGAAAATGCTATATGGTAGACCAGAGATAATTATACACACGCAGCTTCAAAAGATTCGCACCACATCACCACCGAAGGCTGAGAAGCTTGAGAGTATTGTGGCATTTGCTCTGGCAGTACAGAATCTCTGCGCGACCGTTGAAGCTTCCGGTCTTATGGAGCACTTAAACAACCCTACCTTGATGCAAGAACTTGTCGATAAACTGCCGCCTACCATACGTCTCAGTTGGGCAATCTACAAACAAACGCTGCCCTCACCCACTTGTTGTTTATCACAGTTTAGTAAGTGGATATACCAGATGGCCGAGGCCGCCAGCGGTGTTCTTGTTCCGCTTACATCGTACAATTTCTGTGGAACCGCACACGGTGGCAAAAGTGCTAAGGGAAAGGGCTATACAAATGTCCACTGTGAATCTACTTCGGAAAATGGCTTTACAAACGCTCACTACGAAGGGACAAAAGAAGCAGATAATGAAGCTTCGCCCATTTGTGTTAACCAGTGCTACATATGCGGTGGCAAATGTGCGTCCGCTGCCAAATGTACTCACTTTCAAAACCTAAGTCGAACCGAAAGGTGGTCGGAGGTAAGAAAGCATCGCCTTTGCCGGCGGTGTCTAGTAAGACACATCGATAACAAATGTACATCCACATCGGTCTGCGGAATGAACAACTGTACCTATAAGCACCACAGACTGCTGCACAATAATCAAAAAGAAACTCAAAATGTTGTTCGGCGGCGACACAACGATGAGAGCGACCCGAGAACACCACACGATAAGCCAGTCGAGGTCACTGAGCATCCGCGAAATTACGGAACCGTAGGTCTGCATTCGTTAAACGGCATAAAACCTCCGCCCATCAATCCTATTTTATTTCGCATAGTCCCAGTAGTTCTTTTCGGAAAGGGCATCAAAATACATACGCTTGCCTTCTTAGATGACGGTTCCTCTCTCACGTTAATGGACGAAGAACTGGCAGGACAGCTGAAAGCGGAAGGCATACCGCAACCATTGTGCATTAAATGGACGGGTAACACGTCCAGAAATGAATATGACTCCAAGGTGTTCAATCTGGAAATCTCGAGCACAGCGCCCGGAGCAGAAAGGTATGCCCTTACTGACGTCCATACAGTGAAGAATTTGAATTTGCCATCACAATCACTAAACTCACACGCGCTTCAAAAAAGGTATCCGCATCTAAGAGGACTCACTGTTGAATGTTATAGTAAGGGTGTACCACAATTGCTAATAGGGCTCAATAATGCTAAGCTCGGACTTCCCTTGAGATCAAAGGAAGGAGGCGCAACAGAACCTGTGGCAACTAAAACACGCCTTGGTTGGGTTGTACATGGGATCGGTTCAGTTGAACCTAGATTATATCAATCCATAGCAAATGAATACAGCTTTCATGTCTGCGACTGCAGTGATCTTCAGCGGCTTGCCAAAAATTTTATATGCACTGATAATTTCGGAGTGTCTATCTCGCCAAAACTGCTAATGTCAACCGATGATTCACGTGCTCTAGATACGTTAAACGCGCACACAATTCGAAAAAATGGTAGATTCGAAACAGCACTGCTTTGGAGGTTCGATCAATTCCAGCTCCCTAATAGTCTGCCTATGGCAAGAAGGCGACTGGAGTGTCTTCAAAGGCGCATGCGCAAGGAGCCAGACCTTGAGGAGTCGCTTAATAGGAAAATAGCTGAATACGTCTCCAAGGGTTATGCTAGAAAACTTTCCTCCGAAGAAATAACGGAAAGGAAACATCGTTCGTGGTACCTTCCCATCTTCCCGGTACAGAACCCTAACAAGCCAGGGAAACTCAGAATCGTTTGGGATGCGGCTGCCGCAGTACAAGGAATCTCCCTCAACTCGATGTTGCTCAAAGGTCCCGACCAACTTACTTCGTTAACATCTGTAATCTTCAAGTTTCGAGAGAACAAGGTGGCCATATGCGGGGACATTATGGAAATGTTCCATCAAGTTCGCATACGAGAAGAGGATCAGCATTTTCAACGATTCCTGTGGAGCAACACTGAAGGTGATAATATAGATACCTACGTACTGATGGTAATGACTTTCGGAGCTACTTGCTCCCCATGCGCAGCCCAGTTTGTCAAGAATACTAACGCGGAACACTTTGCACAACAATTTCCAAGGGCAGTACGAGCAATTAAAGACAACCATTATGTCGACGACCTGATGGATAGTGTACCTACAGAAGCCGAGGCCATTCAATTAGCCAAGGAAATTCGAAACATCCATAGACATGGAGGATTCCATATAAGGAACTGGATTTCAAACTCTCCGTCAGTTCTTAAGGCTCTTAATTCCGAACCCACCAGTAAAAAGAGTCTTGACACGGACAGCGAGCTGGGGACTGAGAAAGTTCTTGGCATGTGGTGGTGCACTTCTTCGGACTGTTTCACCTATAAATTCACAGCTAACTCTGCCTCTGCAGCCTTCCTATTCGGCTCACGACGCCCTACAAAACGCGAGGTTCTCAAAACTTTAATGACTGTTTTTGACCCTTTGGGCCTACTGGCCCATTTCCTCATGTACATTAAGGTATTAATGCAAGAGATCTGGCGATCTAAAATCGCATGGGAGACAGAAATAGAGGACGCAGAACATGAGAAATGGCTCAAATGGATCCGCTTCTTACCCGAACTGGAAACGATAAAAATCCCAAGGTGCTATATATCTCAAACTTTATGGAGAAAAGACGTAGAACTGCATATCTTCGTCGATGCGAGTGAAAATGGATTCGCCGCTGTAGCCTACGTTAGGAATGTCGGAGATCGATCGGTTGAGTGCACCTTGATAGGGGCCAAAACGAGGGTGGCACCCCTTAAATCCCTATCCATTCCTCGACTCGAATTACAAGCAGCGGTACTTGGAGCTCGATTTGCTAGCACCATCATCGAAGCACATACAATTACTTTCGCTAAGAAGTTTTTTTGGTCGGACTCTAAGACCGTCTTGTGTTGGCTTCGTTCAGATCATCGCAGATATCGGCAGTTCGTTGCCTTCCGTGTCAGCGAAATACTGGAATTGACCGAAATAGCTGAATGGCGCTGGATCCCTACCAAGTACAACGTGGCTGACGAGGCTACAAAATGGCAAAGACCTCCTGAGTTTAAGTCATCAAGTCGATGGTTCGCAGGTCCCGAGTTCCTCAAATCTTCCGCGGAACATTGGCCACAAGAAACTCGAACAGATAACGCCACCGCCGAAGATCTTAAGGCACAGTTCGTCAACGTCCACCTCCGCTCAACCGCACAACCGGATGAATTCGACTTGCACTATAATAAAATCTCAAGCTGGAAGTTGTTACTAAGAAGTACGGCCTACGTCCTCCGATGGAGATCCCGATACATGATGAGAAAGCAGAAGATACCCTACACTGTGGGCCGACTTTTAACGCAACCAGAGCTAAGGATGGCCGAAAACAAATTATTCCAAACAGCGCAGTGCATCGAGTATCAAGAAGAAATCGCGGATTTGAAAACAACTAAAACTGTGCAAAAAAGCAGTCCACTCTTTAACTTGTGCCCGTTTCTAGATGAGAACGACATAATTCGAGCAGATGGGAGAATTAGTCTGGCTGAAGTAGCAAGCATAGAGGTAAGGCAGCCAATTATTCTTCCCAGATCACACCCGATAACTACTCTAATTATCATGGAGTATCACCAAAAGTACAAACACAAAAACTTCGAAACTGTAGTTAATGAGCTTCGCCAGAGGTTCCATATAACTCGTATGAGAGCAGCAGTCAGAGACATCAAAAAGTCCTGTCAAAAATGCAAAAACGAGACTGGTCGACCAAGAATTCCTATCATGGCTCAGCTACCCTCTGCGCGGTTATCTGCCTTCTGCAGGCCCTTCTCATATGTTGGAATCGACTATTTCGGCCCACTAAATGTTACCGTAGGTAGAAGAACAGAAAAGAGGTGGGGAGTTCTCCTAACGTGCTTGACAATAAGAGCTGTTCACATAGAACTCGCACATTCCTTAACAACAGACTCATGCATTCTTGCCATACGTAACTTCATGGCAAGGCGGGGAACGCCGATAGAATTTCATAGTGATAATGGAACCAACTTTAAAGGAGCAGAACGAGAGCTAAGGGAGGCGCTGGGAAGTGTGCGACGAGAGAAGTTGGCAGAAGCGTTCACTACAGCAAACACCACTTGGAAGTTCATCCCACCGGGATCACCACATATGGGCGGTAGTTGGGAAAGAATGGTGCGGTCGATCAAAACCGTTCTCTATGCTATAATGCCTACTCGCAATCCTTCAGATGAGCTCTTAAAAAGCATGCTGATAGAGGCGGAACATATAGTGAACTCACGACCGTTGACCTATATACCGGTCGATAACGAAAACGCGGAGGCACTTACCCCCAATCACTTCCTTCTGGGATCGTCGAACGGCTCAAAGCCATTTACGACGTTAAATGATGATGGCAAAGTACTAAGGCAAAATTGGCTCATATCGCAGCAGTTCGCGGACGGCTTTTGGAAGCGCTGGGTTAAAGAATACCTTCCCACACTAACCAGGCGCACAAAATGGTTTACACCCGCCAAACCGGTAGAGGTAGGAGACATTGTCCTTATTGTGGATCCAAATGGTCCTAGAAACTCCTGGCCGAAAGGAAGGGTTGTCCAGACAAAAGCATCGAAGGACGGGCAAGTCAGAAGCGCCACCATCCAGACCCAAAGCGGCATTTACGAGAGGCCCGTAGTAAAGCTGGTGGTCCTCGATGTTCGAACTCCCTCAGCGGCTGAGCCAACGGGTGTTGGTACCGAGGGGGAGTGTTGTGAACAAGCCCGCCACCGAGTGTGAGCGGGCATAACTTAACGTACATAACCCCCTGATGGCTAAAAGCTAGTGTCAAAAGGGGCGGTCATTGTTTTGTGGTTAGGTTTTTTTCTTACTTTGATTTGTAATCCCACGCTGAAAGCATCCATTACCGTATACCTAAGAAGACATTGTAAGTTATCCTAAATCTATACTTAATATTATAAAATCTAATGAACTCAATAAACAGGTTTTGTAACCATCCCAAAAGAGATTGAATTTATTCTCCACCCGGAGGTTCACAAAAGGTCTTGCTGGCTGAGTGCGCCAACAACACCTCTGTGACTCAATATATTTTATGAATGCAGACGGTTTTCATTGTTTAACATAAAGGGTTTTCCAATAAGAGGTGTTATTTCGGTAGCTGTCACTTTTGAAGCGTTTATTCTTCGACATTTGACAAGTAGAAACTACGCCATTTCTAAAAATGATAATAAACGATACACGCTTCAACAACGCATTGGAATTATTAAAATTCACTACAAAAATGGTGAAAATCTTGCAGTCACAGTTCGCAAAACTAAAGAATTTTTTGGTTGTCATGAAGCACCTTGTCGAACCGCAATACAGAAATTGGTGGAAAAATTCGATCTGTTGGGACAAGTTAGTGAGAGACGAATAAAACCCGTGCACGTCGCTCAAGAACAACTGCGAATATTGCTGCTGTAGCCCAAAGTGTTGAAGAAAACCCGAGTTTGTCCATTCTTCGTCGTTCTTTGGAATTGGGCATTCCACAAACGTCATTACATCGTATTTTACATAAAGATTTGGGTCTTAAGGGTTATAAAGCTCGGTTAACACAAGAACTCAAACCGGCCGATCATCAACAACGTCATGTCTTTGCTCATTGGATCCTTTAAATGCATGAAAATGATCCGGAATTCCATCGAAAAAGCATCTTGACTGATGAGGCCCATTTCCAACTCGGTGGTTACGTCAACAAGCAAAATTGTCGCATCTGGGGCTCGGACAACCCAAGAGTTATTGTTGAGAAGCCTCTCCATCCTCAACGTGTGACTGTTTGGTGCGGTTTATGGTCCGGCGGGGTCATTGGACCTTACTTTTTCGAAAATGAGGATGGATCAACAGATACGGTGAATGATATTGATCTGGACAACGTTTACGTGCCACACAAGCAACGAAAGCATTGATCTTTTACGGGATTATCTCTTGAAGAGGTGATCACAATTGTGATTTGACACGTTGCGACTTCTTCCTTTGGAGCGACGTGAAAGATAAGGTCCACGCCAACAGCCCAGTGTCGATTCAAGACCTCAAAGATAAAATTCGTGAGGCTATCGAGGACATAGGGCAGCCACTTTGCGATTTGGTTATGGAAAATTTCATGAAAAGGATATGGTCCTGTATGCGTGCTCGTGGTGGTCATTTGGCTGATATTGTTCTCTTTATTATGAAAGAAACATCCGATCATTTATCTCAAAAAACGGCATTTTTCTTTGAATACCCAAATAACACCTTATTGGAAAACCCTTTACCTATCTGTAGGTTTTTGACAGAAATTCTCTATAGCTTTTTTTTTATTTACCAAAATAAATTTATAAAATATTTAAATACTACAAAATATTAAATTCATTTTAAGGGTTTAGCTTTTAATAAGATTTAGGTAGAATCTATTTCGTTACATATCTGTCAGCTGAAATATTTTACGAGGATTTTATGCAATTAAATTTTATTTGTTTCGAAGGAAAACAACGGAATAAACCACCATTTGATAACAAAAAAAAAATTAATAAATAAATAAATTTAATAAATATTTTCAACCTAAATATTTTTATTAAAATTATTAAATTTATCCATTTTAATGGTGTAGGTATGAGAAGTAATTTAATATTTCCTATCCATACACCATTAAAATTAATATATGTAGCTAGTTTTATTTAATTATTATAAAATGTATTTAGACACATAATATGAAATTATAAAAGTATATTTATAATAATTAACTAGCGTATTTTATAATACTTTGTTAAATGATTTATGTTCCTTTCCAATATATTTTTTTAAATTATTAAATGCCTTGTCAGTTATAAGAAATTATAAGGAATAATTTGGCAAAAGAGTACCCTTATTTTCCACACGATTCAAGCGCTATCTGCCCTCTCCCTGTTTACATTTTTGAAATGATTGCCACACTCAGATCTACTTAGGTATATGCTATTGATCTTGGGCAGAAAATTGAGTAGTGAAAACGTGACATTAAATATAATGAAGGCCATTTCTGAACTCAATTATTTTATGAGTACATTATGTAGATACCTACAAGTGATTCAATCTGTTCCCTAACTGCAACACCTTTTAGAGAAAATTATGCAGCTATATACCTGACATAATGACGATAAATTATTAAAATGCTCGCGAGGCAGTTTGCGGAAGAATCCTCAAGACGATCGCATTTTGTTCTTCCGCGGGGGTTTCGGCGGATGCTTTTATTTCTTTGGGATATTGTCGAAAAGGTATTTTTCTAGCAGCATTTTCATCGAGTTGAGAGATACTTTCAAGAGAATTTCAAAAGCTGAGAAAGACTTAGCCTGAGGAATGCCTCCTAATGATGCAGTTTCCCGTAATGATACCTATCTGCTATTGTGCTGCCGCTGTCGCTTAAAAACCAGCTTGGGAAAAATGTGAATTGAAGAGCTGACACATTTCAAACTAGAATGCAAGCTCTGGCGGATGAGTTTTGCAACTTTGTATTTTGAAAAGTGCTACCACTGTGGTTATGGTAACTCCCTCAATAATTTACAAAATTGTGACTTTAGTCGCATAATGGTAGCGTACTTTGACGATTGATTGGCCTCTAGGGTCTGTGGACTCTTATGGAGTCTTGGCGTTGTATGAGTTAGCCAACATAAGTTCCAGTTTGTGCTAGAACTTTCCCGTGGTTTTCGTTCGGTGTGAAGTGTATGTTGTCCCTAGTTTGAGTTAACTTGCATGACAGTTCAGTTTTCTGCGATCTTTTTCGGTACACAAGAGGCATACTCGTTGGTTTCCAAGTAGCGAGAACATTTAAACAGCTCTGGGGCGCACTCTTCAGTTGACCCAAGCTATTCCTATTCGCGAGGTTTTGAGCAGGTCAAATGTACCGTCTCTGTGCTCTGCTATAAAATATTTAGTCAACCATGTCAGAGAGCGCCAGAGTTACTTTTGACTCAAGACTACTGAAAGTTGCGCTACACCTTCCAACATTTGGTTGGTTTGTGTGTAACTAAAGACTGCTCTGTACTTCTCTGTATCTCTCTAGATATCTGACCTAATTCTACTTGTTGTTCTGTGCTCATATTCTTTACCTATACAAGGTACTAAGGCAGATGATCCAAGGAGCTATGAAATTATTCCCGAAAAAGGTAAGGGTTGAAAGAAAAGTATAAAGGAGAGGAGTCAACACAGCAACCTGTAAAGATGAGTAGGCAATCCTTAAAGTAGAGTAACAGTCGGCGTTGAGGATAAAAAAAACACTACCCATCTTCGCCGTCGATGGGTGACCGAAACTCCTCTATCAGGCTCAATGAGCTGTTCAAATCCGACAATAAAAGCCAAGACTTCCGTCCTCCCGATCAATATATAAACGCAAGTCCAACAAAGTTGCTGGGAACAGACGGCCAGCCAGTGGAACTATCTAAGTCAGCTGGGGGAAAACGCAAGACTTGCTCGGGAGAAAGCTGATGAATTGAACCTCAGCAAGGTGTAACTTTTAGTGCAGGAAACTCGTACCTATAGCCTCCGCTAAAAAACCTGAAGACGACATCTGTATAAAGACTCTAATCGTCCAGGTAATGCATGGACGCAGGAAAGTATGGACATTAACGAAGTCTGTCGATGAAGATGTCCGTTGCCGTTTTAGTTGCTAAATTCTTCGATTGATTTTCGCTGACGGAAAAAAAGATTTAGCAACTTACCTCACGTTAGGGACATCGACTTGGTCTAAAAAGCGCGAGTTATTTGTCTCAGATAGTTAGGACATTTGGAGCGAATTGACACAAGTGCCACGGTCTGCCTTTGAGGAAAAAGGTAGAAAGGATAACAGTAGAAAGGCGATAACTAGAGAAGCTTGTTAGTTGAGACAATAGTTAGTCCCCAACACTGTCTAGCTCCTGCAGAAAAATAAGACCTGCACCGTTTTCCCAATTCTAAACTTGACAAGGTATCTATATCAGGCAAATCCTCAATTTAAAAAAAGGAGATTCTGCTGAGCCATCAAGGCCCTGTCCCCAACATATATATAGAGAGGCTCTACCTAGGACCCTCAACATAATTATCTTGCTATGGCGCCTAAAACTGTTCGCGTTATACTTCAGCCCATTTGCGCGCCGATTGCAAGGACAGTATTTAACGACGAACTAGATACAACCACGTCAATCTATACTGCGAAAAGTACAAATTCACTTTCACACAGGTAAACAGAATGGATAGGAACTCCAGTCCGGAACGGTCTCCAAATGCACCACACACGGACAAACCATTTTTTAGAGGGTGAAAGTATAATTTAGCGTCTTAGCGAAAACGCTTCACTATCAATATCCCACTTCTGTACCTCACGCGGTATTTTATAGCACAAATATTCGGAGCACAGTATTTTAATGCACAACGATATTCTTGAAATTACTTCCGAGAACGCACTCTAATGTTCAATACAAGCCGCATGGCAGAACCTTCTTCAAGTCGATTTATTCCCTCGATAGTACGTATTGGCGGGCAATTCCGAACAATACAAGCCAATTTTTGTATAGCCACTTGATGCCCATAAAGCCATCAAAATAACAAAAACGTCCGACTCCGACCATTGAATGACGATAACACTGAAAGACATTGAATTAAAAGGACAATTTCCCCTGCAATAACAATCGCAAAAATATATCTACCACTACTTCACTACTCGTATATATAGTATAGACACACAACAATAACTTCAAGTTACCGCGCAGCCCGCACCAGCAATCGTTTGGAAATTTATTTGCCTACTTTGGGGTAAGGCCCAGCCCAGTCCCATCGAAGAGGAGCACAAAGAAAACAGACACTAACACTACACACATCCTCCAAGGAGGCCGACACCGACAACGGGAAACTCGCATAGATGCCGAAAGCAGTGCCGCATTTTATGACCCAATGAATTCACATATATCGTCGTCGTTGTTGTCAACGTTTATCATGTGGAAGTATCTTTCTCGGTTATTGTGAACCATATCGACCGGAACGGCAACGGATCGCCGGATATTAGGTACCGAGTGAATACTCGCTCGTCTTCTATACATGTTCGCATTTTTATCAATAAGCAATTATTTTGTCGAATATCTGTGCATTTGCCGCCGACCGAGCCGAGTTGTGTGTCTGTTCGGTTACATCATAATATCGTCAAATATTTACTTGGGCCCGAGGAGATACGCAGCAGATCCATGTTATGGGGCAGCGGTAATGAAACCCACATACATCGATGACATGTCAAATTTGATTCGAATGTGCCACACAAATTGTACTGTATGTTATTGACGGGGCCCATTCATAAAACTTGGCGTTCGATGTTCGTACAATGGAATTGATAATATCTATCAATCGGAAAAGGAAATGCGTCCCTTGAGCAAATATTGTATAAACGTTGAGTAGAGGTATTTGGAAAATAAATTAGGTAATTCGGCTGCTTTCATGGACAGCGGCACGTCGGGAGATAGGACACCTAATTGCAGTTGTAATTCGTTATCGATCAGCAGCGCTGGGCTGTTGAAACTACAATGTATAATGTTTGGATTTGGATTGCACGAAAGCGAGTGTGGTCATAGAATAGGTAAGACGATATCTCGGTGGCTGAAGCGTTTCAACACGAATGGCGGGTTACCAATATGAGCTTATGGCACACAAGAGGGAGCTTCATACTGAGATCGGCCTAACGTAAGCTGTCAATGGTTTCGCACTTGAATAGAACACTTTTATTGAAGTACAATCTGGCATCTGTGTTATGACAACTATAGCAGATTTCACAGTTTTTGCAATGTCATCTTTTCCTTTAAAGGTGAACAGACTGAAGATTAAGTTCCAACCGTAGGACTGTGTCAGAAAGGCTCTGCTCCTCTTTAAACTAAGACTTTCGATCGAGTCAATTTATTTGGAGCTCAGAGAGTGCCCTCCCTTTTCACTCGAAACCACTCCCTCAGCTGTTCGGTAAACACTAACCGTGTCAAAAATTTGAAAATAATAACAGAAAGAGTTTAGTGAACTATGATATTATGATGCCAACATCTCTGACTTCTGACAATCCAGTCCTCAGTCGTACCGAGAACAAGTACAGTACAGGTTGAACGAAGTGTTCTACAAAGGACTAAATTAACTGGGTAGGTTTTATGTGCTCCTTTGCTGTAATTGCTCACTGGTCAGATGAACAATTGCTTTATTGCGATTTTTTTTGAAATTTAATCTGTAGATACCTTATCTACACTAAGAAGGGTTTATTTGAGGCGTTTTCGTTTCGATTATTTGTTTAACGATCGACAGAACTTTCTACATCTGAGTGAGACTATATGCAAACCAGAGTGTGTCACTCGCAGTGGTACAAAAACAGTCAGTGATGGGGATGCAGAGAAGCAGATGAGATCACGCAATCTGACAAACAAACAAAAATTCGATTTATTAAATTGTACTATTATCATTACAATTACCTACATACCAATTCTGGAGGCGAAATTGAGAGCAACGAACGACTTCCGTGCTACATACCAAAGTATTCAATTCTTACATACAAAATTCAATATCAACAATTTGTTTTTGCAAAGAACTCCCATTCACCGAAAAAATGTAGGTAACAAAAAATCAAACTCACCAAAGAAAAAACGATTTAAATTCAAATCAGCACAGACGTTACAATGCTATGTAAAACATCGAATAACGGGACACTCGCGCGAGCAAGAAAAGACAAAAAATATCCGAACACTGCATCGCAATCTATCAGATTTCAATCACTAAAATTCACTTATTGCGAAGGGAAATCACTTTGAAACACATTTACTTCACTCGCGAATTATACAAACTTTGTAGAAATCGTAAAATTACTTTTGAAAAGAATGAATTTACAATTATAAATCAATTTTCCTGCTTTTAAACGACCGAACAACACGAAATCCAACCGAACCGAAATGGAGAGCTTTCGCACTGACAAAATGCACGTAGGCAAATTGCAAGTGCACTCGTAAAACGATCCACACAATCCACAATACAGCAAATAGGACTGTTTGCTTAAAAGTTCATGCGGAATCTGCAATCACAATTGATAACTTTAGGGTTACGTATTTACGATTCGGTGTAACCGGGCTAGTAAAGTAATATTCAAAGAGAGCGAATTGTGAACTAGTTTTTTTAATCGCAGATACCCACGAATTAGTTTCATTGTGGCTTGTGATCGTGACTAATATTTAGATTGTGAATAAACAGTGACAGTTTGGGGCGCAAAGTTTTCAATCCGAGGGAAAATTTCTGTAATTGGAAATTACGCTATTTTTATTCCAATTCATGTACCTATTTCTTTTTTTCGAATAAAATCCTAGCATTACAACAAACGTACTAGATTCTAAGAAAGTTTTGGCACTAGGGAATGTGGAAGTGGAAGTATTTTTACTAAAGTTGGAAGCCAACAAATTGGCGACATTAGTGCTTGATTATTAGTAAGGCCGTTTGTAGTTAATATTTTGGCATTTACTCTCGCTGTGGGATTGGTAAAGGGTTTAGATGAAAATAAAATAAAGAATTTGTGTTTGAAATTGGAGTTTGGTATACACACTTCTCTTTTCAATACTACACAAATGTTTCAGGAAAACCGAAGATAAGAATTTAGTGCAATGGAAAAAAAGCCGCTAGTAGATAGAAATGATTTTCATAAACTCGATTCCGAAGTCAGTGTATTGCTAAATAATTGCTGATATCAGAGGAGTTCATCAAGCGCAAGCTTTCCTCTTTTATTAAAATTCATTTGTAAATTTCTTAGTTTCTTCAACTAATCGGCTTCCATTGTTTGCAGAATTTTTGCCCAAATCAATCTTAATTAAATAAAGACATTGATGGCATTTCTAAAGCCGAACTTTAATATTCTAATATGGGCTTAGAATTAAATAAATACGGCCGTAAAGTCCACGATGGAGTTCAGAAACTATACAGAACAAATTGCATACACAAGAACTCGGATTAATATAGGATTATTTTTTATTTAGAGGTTTCTTATATCCGCGTTGGACATAATGATGTCTGTACTGGGCACCCTACAACAAAATTCGAATGTAAATTCCTTTTTGTGCTCGACTGGCTGCTGTTCGCTGTTAAATATAGTTGCATTCGTTTTCTCCTAAAGAACTATTATTATTATTGCTGCAACTTAATATTTTTTTGACACTGCCTATTTTTGACGATTTTTCAAGTACAAAATGCAGATTTTTGATAGAGTTATCTGGCAACATTCCACAGATTCAGGTGGGTGTGGATTGTGTGGATGATATCAGTTCAATGCTCTTGTCTGCGACCGCTGTAGATATGCATTCCGTCAGTGCGAAAGCTCTCCATTTCGGGTCGGTTGGATTTCGTGTTGTTCGGTCGTTTAAATGCAGGAAAATTGATTTATAATTGTAAATTCATTCTTTTCAAAAGTAATTTTACGATTTCTATAAGTTTAGTATAATTCGCGAGTGAAGTAAATGTGTTTCAAAGTGATTCCCCTTCGCAATAAGTGAATTTTAGTGATTGAAATCTGATAAATTGCGATGCAGTGTTTTGGTTGTTCACGTCTTTTCTTGCTCGCGCGAGTGTCCCGTTATTCGATGTTTTACACAGAATTGTAACGTCTGTGCTGATTTGAATTTAAAACGTTTTTACTTTGGTGAGTTTGGTTTTTTGTTGCCTACGTATTTTTTTAATTAACTTTTTCATCGGTGCATGGGAGTTCTTTGTAAAAATTATTTTTTGATATTGAAAGAGCAGGATATACTCGTATGATTTGAATCTTTGGTATATGTACCTAGCACTGAAATCGTTCGTTGTCCTTGTTTAGTATTTGATTGGGCTTCTCCAGATTCGCTCTCAGATTTCGCGTGTCTAATCGAACATAAAAACGTCACTTGCTTTGCTTTTTTGTGTCGATATTCGTGCGATTCGAATATTTGTAACTTACGGCACTTTTCAAAGCGTTTCCATTCACTGGTTAAATTTTATGTTAAAACTTTCGGAATTTGCACCCAGATCGGATTCTAAACATTTGTTCATAAATAATTAACAAGAAAGGATCCACCCGTCGGGTTTCTTTACTGTAGAAAAAAAATCACGAAGACGTAAACAAACTCCACCAATTGTCAAACTCAAACTTGGGAAATCTGAAGCAAATCTGAGAAAAAATTAGGATTCGCAAAAGTTCTCTGAAATCTGAAAAAGATTTCCTTGAACATGAAAAGTGCTCTGAGAGCAAAAAAGTGCTCTGAGAGCGCCCAATCGAATAATTTCACATCTGCAATAGGTGGGTACCTAGCTAGTTATATTGTAGTATAATAATTTTTGTTTGTTTGTCAGTTGGCGTGATCTCCTCTTTCTTTCCATCCCCATCACTTCTGTTCCACTGACAGTGTCTAGTGAAAGTTAAATCTATCGATAAATAATTGATGGATATCCCTAGAATATTATTTCGGACATGAACACCAGTTCAACCCCTCCCCAACGGGTACTAGCAGATTCGTTACTTGTGAAACTGTTTATGAACAGGTACTTAGGAAGTAGTTTAAGTTAATGTGCACGGTTTTAAAAATTGTTGTTAGTTTCCATGTCCAGTTGGAATTTAATGATATTTTTCAAATTTGTCTATTGTTTCATAGAAAATGTTCAAGGTTAGAAATGATTTTTAGTTAGGTATAAGTAAGCCCGATAGACATGGACTCTTAAGAAATGACAAGTAACTGTCCAACTAAAAACTAAATAATTGCACACCGAAGTCGAACAAAAATCAAGTTGAAACATTAAACTCCACTCGTTCTCTCATATACGACGAAGGTGCATACAGCACGACCACCTGCTGTACGTAACAATATATACTGGCGTCTGTTTTTCTCCCTCCTACACCTCTTATCATGTGTGGTTGTTGCAGGACGTGTATAGTCTTACCAAAATATTAAGATTTTCCTTTCTTAATGGCCGATGCTTATCGGGTGTCTATGTCTGTATTAGGTGTGTGATCGAGTAGTCTAATCTTGTACAAAATGTGGGCTTAAGAGTTACGAGCTCAATTAGTTCACGTCAAAACTGTAATGCAAAACCATCAAGACGAATTGTCTTTGAGCAGTTCTCACTCAGTCTGAGAACACCACCTACCATTGGTTTGTTTTCTGGGGCACAAGCGGCTTCTTTGCAAAGTGAACCTGATGCCCGCAGAAAGACGCAGCTACCGACCTTTGCCAGACCAATTAAGTCACCGGCAACACATCATGTCACATTGAATCAAACAGCCTCTTGCTCTGCAATCAAGGTCGTAAATTGTCCTTTGCGTACATACGACCGAATGTAGGGCAATTGCCGCCGTCGTTGTACACCAAAGACACGTATCTTGCTTAGTCCTTCGACATGTGGCAATTACTTTTAGTTACTCACTTGACAGTACGGTGCAAAGTTGTCTTTTCCAATGCAGTACGACAGAAATAATGTTACCCTACCCTCTGGGCCTTCAGTAACCTACTGCAAATACAAGAGCACCACTCGTAATGAAGAATAGTCGAAAGGCGAATCCACGCACACAGCAGCATCTCATGATGACACTTATTCCGCAGGAGTGTAAACAGAAAACCAAACAGCCACAAACAACCGTCTAGACTGAGAGAGTTTACTCAGTTGCCAACTGAAAATGCCTCCAAACGATTTACATTTCAATTAAAAATTCCATCTGAAACGTCACTCATACACATATAAATGACTGTCATTGCTTTTTCGCGTTCTTTACCGAACACCAAACCCTAGTGCGAAAGTGCGGCCCTTAGTTTCCTTTAATCCTCGCAAAATTGCGTCTTCGAAAATATTCATAACGCGAAGCTGATATTTTAAATATTGAATCAGCTTATACCCTTTCGGGAGTTGTTTGCCTGATAATATACTATATGTCAGTAGATCCCTTTGCAACCGCCTAGCATCCGTCTTCCAGGGGAAAACCAATTAACTCCGCAGCGATATTATAATCTAAACAAAAGGAGCTGTTCTAAGTGATGTATATGTAGGGTGCTCGTATCTGGCACGCATTGAATTTAAATTCGAACGGTGCACAGGGATCATGTACGTATTACGTATGATGTAGACGGAGGAGGATATGCCGCACGGAGAAGCCATCACGTATTCATTTGCTCCAGCCAATTGAGATTTCACTTAAAGATGAATCTCTCTAGGGGCAATTAGATACACCGCGGCACAGTACGCCGTAGTACGCGACTTAATTATAGATAGATTTCACATCACACAGTTGTTAGACAAGCACTTATTGATTTTGAATCGCATCAGCTCCGATAAACATTCAAGACGCTCAGCGCACCTACTCCAAGGTGTATCTGTACTTGATGACGGAAGAATTTTCCGTAGATTGTGTTTGTCTTATATTTTCCTTGAAGGTTTTATCAGCTAATTAGGGAACTAGAAACCACAATGAAAGAATGGAAATAATGCCTAATGATATGATCGGTTCGATATTCAGGCATATTTCAGCTTGGGCTCACTTCAAGAGTTGAAGAACCGCGTCTATAAATAGCCGAGAGTGGGGATTGGTATCTCTCAAATACGATTGCGTGTCTTGTTTGGTTCTTATGACTTGCCTTTGACTTTGTTACTCATCATCATAGCCTGCATCCTTGGTAGCATGAGAGTTCCTTAGGCTTGGTGATGAAAGCATTCTCCCGTTCTTTACCTGCCGTTCACAGCGAAATTGTTGCAAGGATCAATCTTCATCCCATTTTCATTTTAAATTCATTTTTTATTGAGCTATTTCATCAAACTTACATCCTAGACAAAAACGATTAAATCTAATTTAAAACTAACATTTTTCTTATTCTAGTTTACTGGCTCTAAGCGAGCGCTCTAAACTTATCAATATCATTAAAATTATTGCCTTTCGGTCTTAAATCTATCTATATCTATGATTTGTTTCGTTTTTTAATTTCCAAGAAACTTTAGAAAACTTGAACTCTTTATTATTTGTTTTACTTAAAAACTACTTAAAACTACCTAAGCTGCTTAACTTAAATTACCTATAATCAGGGTGGTGAGCAATCAAATCGATTGGTCACCATCCTGATCACGTCCATGGGCGCCTGACAGCCGCCCACAAGGGTTCATCAGTGCCACCGACACTCGAGCGAGGCTATAAGCGTCGTTCGAGTCTCGGTAGCACTATCATGTTGGCAAGCCCGGCACCTCCCAAAGACCCCCTACTCTAAGCCTAAACCTACAAACTTAATATCTAGCTTAAAACTAAGGAGGATGCTACGTAAGTAGCGCACCGGCCCGGGAGAGCGTATCCACCCTCACCTGTTCTTCAAGCCACCAAAATTCGGTGTACTGCTTGACCGTATCGACCCTGTCCCGTTCCGCAATTGCGGTACTAAAACGGAGGAGCTCTTGAGCATTGGCGGCGGACCCGTCGTGGATGAGCCGCTTATCCCTCGCGCCGCGGTGGCTGTGGTACAATACCGGCACACCATCTTTTGTCTGGACTAACCCTTTCATGTCTACATGAAGAAATGCCTCAGGCGGGATAAAGCCAGACCGAAGCGTACTCTCGTGATACATTAAATTGGGGTAGTAAGCCACTGAGATCAGGTTATTATCGCTGGCCATCGCCCTTGCGACGTGCCTCCGAATCACCTTAATAAGGAAATTGTCAATCCTGTTCAGTCGAGCCCCATTGTATAGGGTCCTGTTGGGATAGTATTTTATGTACTGAGATTCAGGAGTTCTAAACAACCCTAGACAGGCCCTGAGACATTGTCTCTCAAACACCCGAATCTTTTCCATATAGGACGGCGCTATATTGAACCACATAGGACAGCCATAAGCGATGATAGGCCTTATAAGGGCCACGTAGCAAATGACCTTCACCCTAGAGTCAAGTTGACTGCTGCGAAACAGTCTCCTTGTCAGAGCGTAGGCCCTCTTAGCCCCAGCAAGACAAGCAGCTATATGTTTGTCAAAATACAGATACTGGTCGAGCCAGATGCCAAGATTGTTAATTTTCTCCAGTTTTTTCTGGTATCCCCAGAGGCCAAAGTAGTCCTGAACAGGATTGTTTCCGATTTTTGGAAATTGATTTTCAACTTCCAGTCATCGCAATACCTCTTAATTTGCTCGAAGTCACGCTGAAGAAGGATGTTAATGACCTCGATTTTTGGTCCTGACCTGTACGCCACTAAATCGTCCGCGTACGCTATAGCATGTCTGAGGGAACCCACCAGATCACTTGTGTAAATATTAAACAGGACCGGAGAATTCACTGCTCCCTGTTGTAAGCCGTTTTTAATTTCGAAAACCTTGCTTGAAGTCACGTTGCCAGCTTTGACAACGAACTTCTTTCCCATAAGCATGTCATAAATTATATATAGCAAAGGTTTTTGAATGCCCAATCTGGTCAGCTTATAGAAGAACCCTTCCAACCATACGGTATCGAAGGCCTTCTCAAAGTCGACCAGGCAGGCACCCGTGCATTGTTTCTTACTCTTATTCCACTGAATGTCGGAAACCAGTTTCGACGCGGCATGAATAGTGTCATGCCCCGCTCTGAAGCCAAACTGGTTGTCCGGAATGATCTTATTTTCCTCAACCCATTTCAAAAGAGCTCTATTGACGACTTTCTCGAATACCTTGCTAACATTCGGAAGCAAACTAATTGACCGGAGATTAGCAGGGTTCGTCCTATCTTTATCCTTTTTCGGGATAGGGTGTACCACCGCTATTTTCCACTGCTCCGGATAATATGCATTATTCAGCGCATTGTTAAATAGCGTGGCGAAGATATCTATCGCCTCTAGCGGCAGGTGTCTTAATACGACGTTTGGGACACCGTCCACTCCCGCCGACTTTTTGTTTTTAAGTGATTCAAAGATGCACCGAAGTTCATCTCTACTCACGAACAGATGAGTATTTGCATCGGCGATTGTGCCATTTGCACGGTTGTCGTCATTGAACCCGGTGAAACCGTTGTTCTCGGATCGCCAATCTTGAATCTCGGTCCGCAGATAAAAGTGGTTAAGAAAGGCCCTCTCCTCGAGGTCGCGGTTACGGCGAACAGGGTTGTTCACCGTATACACAGTCTCAAAGAAAGCTCCCATCAAGTTCACTCTCTCCTGCGGGTCCTCGACCACGTAAAAACCGTCGTTCGAGTCGGCACTTTCCGGACTTATGCCAGCAGTCAGTAGTGTCTGTCTGTTCTCGTTCGTCCGAGGTATTCGAACACATGAAATGTCGTTATGATCCTTCCGCCTGAACAGTTTATTTATTTGCGGGAACATTTTCGGACTACTGGATTTTATAGCCCGAATTTTACTGCCCCAATACAAACTTACAGATTTTCTGTAATTTTCGGAGATCAACTGTTTCAAGTTTTTGATCATCGAGTTCAGTGTTCTTACCTCGGGATCGTTCCTGTCAGTGAACTGTCTGTGTAGCCGTTTAAGCCTCGAGAGCAGTCTACTTTTATGTCTGTACAGAGCATCGATTGTTGCGTTTCGATGCTTTTCAGTTTGTTCTTCGTCCGTGGAACGTCCTACCCGAGGGATAGTCCGCTCCATTGTCTGTTTGATGACGACATTCATTTGCCGTAAATGATTGTCGATCTCATCGTTTGTTAGGTTCCTGTTTGTCGGTGGGTCGATCTCGCAATCTTCATCCCATCCAAGCAGACCCTACATTTTACCCGAGGGTTTTGTGTGTTTTTGGGTGCTTTTCAAGTTAATAGATAATTCTCTGCTGAAAGGGTAAGCTCTAATGCGCCCCGAGGTGCCTTAAGACGGATGTTGATTCTGTGCTTGAAATGGCGGTCTTGTGTAAAAATTTCTCCTGAAAGGTAGTTTAAAAGCTTGATTGCCCTCTCTAGTAAAATATTAATAGTAATTAGTTGGCGCAACAGGTCCGTCGGACCCAAGGCCTAGCTTCTTGCAACCATTCGTTTTGAGTGGATTTTTCATTTTCGGAACGGATGGAAGGGATCTAAAAGTGTATGCAGAGTTCAAACGGCTTATTGAGCAGCTCTTTCAAGACAGCTATACTCTCGGATGTTTGTCAGACGTTCGCGAGAGCTGGCGCAGTGGAAAAGACCCTAAGTTGGAATTTTGGGTTTTTGTGGGATTCGAACCTGGGACCCCACACTAACCACTAAGCCACTGCGCCTCTGTAGTAAAAGAGACTGTTATTAACTGATGTTTTAGCATATTTCAAGTTGATGGCCTTTAGTCGTCTGTCTTGATTAACATTTCAGGCAGTCGTAAGCCTCGGGACATTCTCCCAGTAGGTAAGACGGAGGTGTTAATCCCAAACTATTATCAGTGAATGACTGCAGCAAGGTTATGAACCTTGGCTTTTAACTAGGATACAAGCAGACTTTTTGCCTACAGTCCCTTGGTGGCCAGGGAACACCCACAGCCTGGCTAGAGAGCGCAATCCATCCAGGAGTCCCAGATTGGAAAACGAGAATAAGGGGACTTTTAACATTTTTAGGTCGAACAATTTTTAAACAATGAGGTCGACGTCAACTTTAACGAACATCAAAACGGTTTTATTTTTCACTTTCAGATTTAAAAAAATAACGAGGATATTTCTCTGCCATTTTTTTTTATTTGGAATTTTATTAGTCAAAGTCATTTTTAAGACGAAAAAGGTTTACGTATGGTCTTCATAGATCCATCAAGAAATCTCTTGACTATAGCGCTGCTTTACCACATATGTAAAAGAAAATTGACCTTTTTCAAGGTTCAACTTGGACCATACCTCAAAGACTCCAGTTTTCGCTCCAGAATCTTCTTTTGGTCTGTCGGTGAGTCAAATCAGACTTCTTGTGTCCGGATGGGGCTATCCAATACTTTTACCTCAAATATCAAATTAAATTACTTTTTACGTGTGATAGCGGCACAGTAGGCGCAGTGGCCTAGTGGTTAGTGTGTTGGACTACTAAGCGAGGGGTCCCAGGTTCGAATCTCGCAAAAACCCAAATTCCAACTTAGGGTTTTTTCCACTGCGCCACCTCTCGCGAACGTCTGACAAACATCCGAGAGTATAGCTGTCTTGAAAGAGCTTCTCAATTAGCCGTTTGGAATCGGCATAAAATTGTAGATCCCTTACATTCGTTCCAAAAAATTTAACTCACACAAAACGAATGGTTGTGAGAAGCTAGGCCTTGGGTCCCTCGGACCTGTTGCGCCAACTAATTATAATTAATTAGCGGCACAGTCCGGGCCTTAGCAGCCTCCCCAGCCAGGTCGATTCTTCACAGCTACCTCCCGTGTCATTGTGGATTAAGTCCTCTATCAATAACGTAGCACGTCACCTAAGGAAATTTGGTCTTTTATCTTACTGTCGTTCAAGACTTTCCGGACCAAAGCAAGGAAGTTCAAGAACATGCGGTCTATCTTCCTGAGTGGATCTACATCTCTGTACAGCCAGTATAGTTCTTCATTGGACCTTTTCTTAGCCAGAATCTTCTTGTTCACAGATCGTAAGTCGTAAGTTTTCAACACACGAGTGAGGATTGAACTAGATAATGCTCTTAACCTCGTACTTTTTGCACTTCGTTGCTAGTTTTGGAGGTTTTTGGAGAAAAATACATGTTTAGGACCCAGCTTTTCAACAGATTAGCTAAAAACTGAATTGTTGAAGATGTACGCATCACCAGCCATTAACATTTTTATCCAAGTCGAAAATAGGGTTTTCGAGCTATGATTATATTTTTAAAATGATTCGTTACTGGCCATTTTGGGTGGAAATCTAAGAACGCTGTCAAACCCTTAATTTCACTTCAAGTATTCACTTTGTTCAAAATCATTGATCCCCATTGAAACTACTGAAACTTTTTAAAAATGTCTATTTGAAAAAAAATTTAGGAGGAAACTGAGTTCGCCATCAACTTGCGAATAATCAGATTACCTTTAGTCCAATTTTCAAAATTCGGATCAACTGTCCCACAGTGAATCTTTTAAATTTACAGAATCTCTACTTTTAAGAGAAAAACGAAATAAAGAGAAAATAAACCGCGTTTCGATCCGTTTTGAATTTACCTGTAAAATCCACTTTGTAAAATCGGACATTTGTTACTTGTAGACGTTCGCGAAGTGTGAACATTTTGTGAACTTCCTCGGGTTTGAACGTGAAAGCCCTCGCGCAGCAGGGCTACACAACAACCACTTTAAAATCCACTGCTAAGCCCGGCTTTCTACTCTCCACTCACATTGGTATAGGAAAGTCTTTGAAAACGATAGGTAAAGTTTCAATGGATGCCAGATGCCTGGGAACTCTGTCCGTACGAATCAAATGAAGCGCGGTATTTCTATTCAAACAAGTTCAGTTAAGAGAAAGACGTGTAAAGCGTTAGCAAGCACCTCAAGCCTATTCTCATTCTCCCATTTTCTTGACATTTTTCATCAAGCATAAAAATATATTCCAACTGCCACTGACATCAATTCGATCGTTCCCAACGTTTCGAATGCATTCCCCTAGCTGTTTCTGTTTGCATCAGTACAATATGCCACCAGCCTCATGTATAGCCCTCCTCCAACAAAACGTTAACATAAACTCCCAAATGCCATCATAACCTCTGTAAGTGTATTCGAGTAATATTCATTCACGGTTCAATGACCCACCTGTCAATCGATTCCAAATCACTGAACGCTGGTTCAAAAACCATAACAGCGTAAGCGATTCATGCAAGCACACACATATAGGTACCGAGAGATTTTTGTTTTATTTTTTTTTTTTTGGTAGTCATGCAAACTTAGTTAAACTCTCGTATCCTGCAGATGATAAGCATAATGTCAGAACGGTTGAAAGCACACAAAAGTTAATAAGTTCCCATGCATATGCCAAATGCCAACATCCCTCGAAACTTGACTGCGTCTCTCTCCCTCTCTCCCTTTTTCGCACACAGGCTCACTTCACTGCTACCTGGTGTTTAACGTAATAACTCTGCCGAAAAATGTTGCCCCCTCCCCTCCGTTCCATGAGTTTGAATTTGTGCCTATGCCATCCCGCAGACGAGAACATTCAAAATTCGTTCGTTTGAATACATATTGTACTTTATTTACAGGACCTCCAGTGTTTCACATCAAAATCAATATCTGAGAACCTATCCACACAGCGCATGGCATATTAACCTCCTCCACACAAATTGGTCCTTCATCCGTTGCCGCCGTGTCGCCGTCCGTACACACAACACCTCTACTACTTTGGCAAACTTTCTCCATTGTTGCATGTAAAGGTAAGTGGTTTTCGAGAGTGGGTGCGGGTGGAGATAGGCAGCACCCCTCCCCCAACTTCCTCTGTACAGTGTACACCCTGCTGCTGGGTAAGAATTGTTTCAATCATTGAACGGTGAACGTTCGAAAGCAGCTTCTTGTCTATCCACTCGCTGGGAGCAGCTGCAAGTCCTGGACCGAAATAGCAATAAACTTTGGTTTTTATTTTTGTCTGCCACCTGTCGTCTGAAATAGTAAAAATGTGAGCGCGCGCGATGCCTGCGTGACTATCTCGAATTGTTTTTTGCCTTCCAAGACGCGGAGCAGCACAGCGATGTGCGGATTGTGTACCGATAGCTGTGCTCCTTCCGGGGAAGCATTTAATTGCTGGCCATGATACCGATACCGTTCTGTTGATTGCTCCAGCTCCAAGTGTCTGCACGAGGGGGGGTGGAACCCATTTTCTTCTCCAGCAAGATGTTGGTAAACATATTATTATTGACTGGAATATTGCGTTTTAGCGAAAAATCAGAAAACAAGTTTTCGACAGTCAACGAAAGTCAACGACGTAGTCATGGTTTTAGTGCTAAAATGAGGATGACGGCTTCTCTCTACTTTATCAAGTTGTAGTCGGACGACGAGTCCCTTTTGTTGAGTTTGGATTCATTCGCTTGGTGGTCAACATCTGGTGGACTGTCTGTCCTTTGTAAGGGAGCCTCTTCAAGTCTGTCCCCAAAATTTACAATGAGTCCACAACACCATCGGCAGAGCTTGGTGTTTGGGCAACCGATTACGTTTCTGATGCGAAGAGGTAGAGAAAAAGCGTCGTAAGGTACACTTATGAGAACTGGTGTAGTACCTTCTGGAAGGCTTATCATGATGACATGGTCGTGAAGCTAATTAAAGTACATCTGGAAGACGTTGCAGCGGGTTCACGCTTTATTCAATGATAACTGACTAAAATTTGGTGGGTTCACTGGTCCAGTTTTTAAAAACCTTTGAATGGGGCGTAATAAAAAGAAAACTTGCCAAGTAAACCCACCAAATTTTAGTCAGTAATCATTTAATAATAAGACTTCTCTCTTAATTTGTAGTTTTTCAGTATTGTTCTACCTTAAATATTTGCTATTAAACCTTCATGAAGTAAACACTTGGCGTACTTTTAGATCTTAGTGCTTTTCCACGGCGGACTTGTTAAATAGCGGTTTTTATATGGAAGAACTTGGCTGTTTTTTTAGCATTTATGTTTTTGTTCTGATCTCACTCCAGTTGGCAAAGTTTTTTATATTTTTCATGTCCAAATCTCGAAAGATACTGAAAGATAAAAGTGTGGACTCTTCTTAATTATTATTTCTTTTGGTTTATTTTCTTTTTGTTATTGGCTCTTTTGATTTGCCCTTCAATTGTTACTTCTTGTCCCGGCAAGGAAGTAGTCCTTGTGGAACGTTTTTTGACGATCGGATGGCCCACTCTCGGGCACGTGTTTTTTGGACACGTGCCTCACTGAAGTGAGGACAAATCAGGTCGATAGAGAGTTCTTAATCCATAATTCCCTAAAATAGCACTTTCTTTGGATTTTATTTGACTTGGGTCAAAATTTATTGAGTGCACACAATTAAGAGTTTCGATTATAGACAAAGCTACGCAAGCCTGGCCGCAATAAAATAAGGATGACCCAATATCAATAAGAGCATTTTCGAGACTGAGCCCTAGGCTTTTATGTACAGGGTCCGCCAAATAACTTTTTTTTTTTCTGAAAATGCTATAAGAAAAAACTACTGAATATTTTCTCAAATTTATTTTTCTATTTGAAAGTACAATCCTTCCGGTTAGTAATGGAAAATAATTTCATTCAAATGGCTGCTTCGGCTGGCCATGCAGTAGCCTACACGATCGGTCCAATTTTTAAGCACATTATCGATTGTGTGCAGCTGTATTTCACCAATGGCTTCACGAATATTGTCCTTTAAAGCGTCAATTGTCTCTGGCTTGTCGGCGTAACACTTATCTTTTACGGCACCCCACAAGTAATAGTCCAACGGTGTCCAATCGCAGCTCCGAGGTGGCCAAACGACATCAGCTCTGCGGCTGATAATGCGATCTTCAAAAACAGGGCGCAAAACATCGAGCGTAGCTTCGGCTGTGTGGCACGTAACGCCGTCCTGTTGAAACCAAATGTTCCCAATATCCTCCTCTTCAATTTTTGTGAACAAAAATTCGTTCAACATGGCCCGATAACGATCGCCATTGACTGTAACGGCCACTCGTTGCTCATTTTCGAAGAAAAATGGCCCAATTATGCCTCTGGAGCAAATTCCGCCACAGCAGCAATTTTCTCGGGTGTACGCAATGTTTTTGGCTTTTCACGCTTTGGTTTATCGATGAGGATGCCAGTTTCTTTCACTTTTTTCACAAGATAACGAACATACGGAGCTGACGGTGCTGCTCTTCTTCCAAATTCCGAACGCAATTTTCGCACACATTCTGCAATATTACCATGATTTTCAAAGTAATGTCGCAATATTTCCCAGCGTTGTTCAAGCGTATACACAACCATATTCGTTCAGCGGAAGGATAAAACTAATTATCTGTCAAATCAGACATGAGCTAAGTGTTACCATTCGCGAAATAAGCACTAGTTGAAAAAAAAAGTTAGATGACGGACCCTTTATTTAATTGCATTTATGCGAATCCGATAGGAAACTGTTCCCGATATACGAAAGATCTATTTATTTATGACATCAAATTATTCGTTTTAACAGGCCTCAAATCATAAACAATTCCATGATTAAAAAATTTAATGGTCACCCGCTTGGCTTTTTTCTTGTCATCAACATCCCATGAACTTTCAATAGGAATAGTTAAACAAATATTTCGACATAGCATAACAACCACACCAATTTCTAAAACAATTGTTCTTTCCAGTCCAGCAGTCACAATTGAATCAGCTTCATATCTTCTTATAAAGCTTTTTGGGCTTCCTTAGACAAGAAGCGAGGGCAATCTATTGAGTCAACAGCAATAAGTTTAGTTTCGAGACCCGAAAAATTGTCCTTAGCATGCCACTATTAAGTTGATTACACATATTTTTGTAGGTACTAAGTAAACTGTTGTTTCGAAGACATTTCGTTCAACCTGTCGGTGGTAGAACTAGAAGAAAGCGGATTATTTTAGTAACCTCCCTTATTTTGAATAACTTCAAAAATGCGGTCTTTTAAAGAATCATACAATTATTTTAAAAGATCAGGAGAAATACTGACTCAGGCCTCTTTGATACCTTCAATAAGGTCCTCTTTCTTGGTGTACTACTTCCCACCTTTATACACCTTTCGTGTCAACCAAGCCCACACATTTTCGGTGATGTTCAAATCTGGGGAGTAGGGTGGTCAGGAAAGCTGTTCTATATTTTAGTCTTGTCTTAATTAATCCAGCTGTGTGAATTGGAAAATGATCGGCAGTGTTCCGCAAATAACTTGGAACTGAGGTAGAGCCGTTTCCAGTACAGCTTAGTGGTAAGGTGCTGTCATTCTGCAGTTCAAAAAAACGAAATCGATTGTTCCATCATAGGATATGGGGCCCCATACCATAACTCCTCCCTGACGGCTATGGCGACGGTCCAAAAACAATTGTTCCTTTCTTAAATCATGGTAGTAACAGTTGTATCGGTCGGGCCCATCGAGGTTGAACTTCTTTTCATCAAAAAATATCACTTTCCGCCAATCGTTTGAGTGACTGCTACCATCAGTGTTCCAACCCATGTACGATCTTGCAAAACTAAGCCGCTGTTGTTTTCGAGCTTTGTTCAGTGGTGTTTTTTTATCAGTTTCAGGCGCTTCAGGTTTAATTACTCTACTTATGGTCATTCGACTAACTTCTAGCCCAGCTTCGTGTCTAATCTTACTTAGAGAATGGGTTGAATTGGAAGCTAACCTTACAAGTTGCCATTTTTCACGGCTTGAAAGTATAGTAGAAGTACGGCCTTTGTAATTTTTTCCGTAAAATATTAGATTTCTTAGATATCTGTTAATTACTTTTGGACTTCGATCAATTTTTTTTAGCTATAGCGCGATTAGAGAGATTTTGCTCATGGTAAGCCTCTATTTTAGCAATTTCTGTTGCTATTAAAGATTTTTTTCTAAACCGTTTATCACTTTCCTATGATCACGCTGCTAAACTCTCGCTTAGTTAGTTAGTTGAGGCTATTCTAATGTTACAAAAAAATTCACATAAAAATAAATGCCTGCAAAACTAACTCAAAAGTCCCGCAGCTTAAACAAAACAAATGTGAAAAGCTCTCTTAAGCTCAGAAACTCTAGCTCTTAGCTTGTCACCCAGTGCATATTTCCTTTCCATGAAAGAGCTCTCAAAACAGTTAGTTACAAACAAAACAATATGTGAGGCTATCCAATTTGTATGTCAAAAGTTCTTTCCACACATTTTTTCATTCATGCTTACATAGAATACCACTTCGAGTTCTTAGAAAAGTCATGAGCTTTCAAGATGCATTTATAAAATGACACTTCGAATGAAAAATCTTAGATTTTCAAGCTCTACACGGCTCTAGTAAATTTCATTATCCTACAGTAATCGGTAGTGCTCCATATAATTGACAACAATTCTGAGAAAGTGGGTTAATCCACGCCCACTTATAGAGAAACCTCAAATTTTGTATTTATTCCTTTGCTTGCACCCAAGACCCACTGTTGTGAAAAATTACAAGACTCTACGAGGTCGGGAAGTGCTCCATAATTTGTTCATTCAATCAGTGAGTCAGTTACGGATTTTTTGATTTTTGAAGCCCTATATCTCAGGATACACTAATGCTAAAAAGTTGAAATTCGGTGAGGCGCCTGTGCTTGATCAGCTTAGCAAATATTTCTGACGCCTTGGTACTGAAGTTAGAGGGTGGTCGATAATCGCCCCAGTTTGTTCCTGTAAAAAGGGTGTAGTGCCAAAACTTGGCTGGGCAGTACCGTGCGTCTCATTTTTCAAAGGTTTCACAATGCTATAATGACTTAAATGAATGAATACAGTGAAGTGAATCACATTTTGAAAATGAATAGTAACCGCAACAACTTTCTCTCCGAACTCTAAAGGCTAAGGCTACCTTGGGTCGCTTTAAAATCCATTTTTGTCGTTACCTATATTGCAAATATTCATGCACCATGCCATCGGTCCTTATAGTCAACCCATCTCCGCCTCATCTATTTGTCACCACGCAAGAGCAAATTAAATACAAATTTATGCGACTACCCGCATATACAACCATCAGGAACTGTCATATCATAACCATAGGTATCTATTTGCCGGTGCGAATCCTTTCACATTCCATTAATGCAACATTTCAGTTTCACCATCCAACTATCTGTCTTAAAGTGTTCCCACACACACACACACACACACCAACAGACAACGAGCCGGCCGGACAGCAGCTCGTACGTGCGACGTTATCAGAAGTATAATTAACTTAATACCACTATGGATATTGACTGTAATTAAAATGCAAGCAAACTGTCTGCCACTTCACTACTATCCCGAGAATTTAATTTACAAATTAAAAATTTATTGAAAAACGAATGGATACATGGCCTGGCCGGGCCGGCTCGGTCGTCGTCGTCGTCATCATCATCGTCCGATCGACCTACCGACCAACCGACCGACCGACCGACCGCCCTGCTCCTGGTCAAGAGTGGTGTTGTCTCTGTACCTTTTCCATGCGGGAAATGAACATGGACCAGCCAATTTAAATTAACGAACCTGCCGTCAGTTTCATTGTAGAGTGCTGCCACTACTACTACTCCATTCCTGCCGACATACCGTCAATTTATCCACGAAAGTGTATTGATGTGCGCTCCATGCCGTGTTTTGTTCGTTGAAAACGAAAATAAAAAAAAAAAAAAAAAAACACAGACCCAACCACCGGTATATTGAATTATCTTTATTGGCACTGAGAATATGTATTGGTGATAAGCGTCGAGAACGAGGAGCAGCAGCAGCAGCAAAAAACAAAAAAAAGAGTCCCAAACACCGTTACGACGAGATGCATTCGATTGCATTATCTAGATAGAGTTTTTAATTTAAATCGTGATTAAATGAGGCAGCGTCTGCCACCGCTGTGGCACACGAGGGGGTGGGTATGATACGGGCAGCAGGTTAGGGGCCATAGTCATATCTGCGATTTTCTCACGGAAAATCGAAACAAAATGCGTTGCGTGTGTGTGTGCATGTTGTGGGTCGTGAACGACGAAGACCGAGCGATGATCAGATCAGCGCAGTATTTATTATTAATTGATTGATTATGTTAATCGGTTTGTGATGGAGTTTCTCTTGTTTGCTTTTTTCCGCTTGTTAATTTTTTGATTAGTCCAATGAGGTAAATGCAAACAATAAATTAAAAAAAGACAAACAAAAAAAAACCCCTCATTTTAATTAAATCCTTTATCGTGTTAAATTTAATGATAATATTTATGGAGGCTTACAAAAACTCAATATGCTGGCAAATATCGTTAAACAATTTAATGGATTTCGCTTATTAGTCACCGATCGGTCGTTGTAAGGATTGAGATTGACTGCGTGTCCGCAACAAGCCTTTCAATTCGCTTTAGGGTCATAAAGCAAGACGAGCGTTTTTATGCTCCATACCATAGGTGAGGCGTGTTTTATTGGACATTTATCTGGGGTATAACCTTTAACATGCATGTACATCTTGATCCACCTCAGAAGTTTACATTAAAGCATTTATCCCGAACAGCGTTGCCAATGAAAAATTTCAAAAAGGGAACTAAAAAGGGGCCACCACATGAAAACTAATAATAGCAAAACAAAAAAGGAGGCAACAAAGACATTTATTTTTAACAAAAACCTTTCACATGTTTGCATTCTTTTTCGTTCAATGAAGAATAAAATCTTACTTAAACTGAAAAAGGGGCCATTTTGATAACTTTTCAAAAAGTGGGGGTCCTGAGGCTCAAAAAGGGCCCAAACGGCAACGCCGATCACGAGTAGAAGTCGACAATATATATATATAGTTGGCGCAACAGGTCTGTAGAGACCCAAGGCCTAGCTTCTCACAACCATTCGTTTTGTGTGAGTTTCATTTTTTGGAACGAATGGAAGGGATCTACAATTTTATGCCGATTCCAAACGGCTAATTGAGAAGCTCTTAAGACAGTTATACTCTCGGATGTTTGTCAGACGTTCGCGAGAGGCGGCGCAGTGGAAAAAACCCTAAGTTGGAATTTGGGTTTTTGCGGGATTCGAACCTGAAGTTGACAATAAGTAATTTAAATCGGTTCAGAGTTATAAAGCAAGACTGTTATTTTATTGAAGTAGAGCCCACAATTAAATCTTTTCCCACTTTGCAGATTCGCATTTATCGTATTTATCCCCAGTAGAAGTTACTCGACTGTAGCAGCTCGTTTTGACATTTTCTGGGGATGTTTTCATACCTTCTTGCAGTGCCACTAACTGTGCTGCAAATGGGCGCTTTGAGAACGTTGAATTTAGCCAAAACGTCGAGACACACAGCAAAATATACCAGTCTTTATTATACTGTCACAAATGTGACTGCGAACTGTTTTAATGGTCATTTGTCTGCACTACTTTGCTTTGCTAGGTGTTCAATCAAATAGCGGTTATTCTTCACAGTTCACAGGGAACTCCCAAATTTGTCCCAGCTGTACAATTTCGTGGATCTTTTTAGGCTAAGGCTGTTGTATCCTTGATTTTTTTCAAGCCTTTGTTAAAGAGAGTTTGCTGAGGTATCCAGCGTTGTTGGCTTGTTTTCATTTTTCATCAACCAGGCTAGTACGTGACTCTGAGACTTTGACTGTACAGAACGAGTCTGGCTTTTACAGTGGTTCCAGTTTATATGGTTAGTGCATTATTTCATCTTTAAGTGTTCTTAAGCTGTTAAAACCGAGAAAATACTTGTCTAAGAGTATGTTTATAGTTGTGCAGCTTTTACAATTAGTTAAGTGGTATCTTTCCGTCTTAGACCTCACAAACTACTAAGGCTCACCAAAGCTATCCAAGTCCAAGGGGTTAAGGTCCCCTTTTACAAATTTGACTGTCACATAAGGTGAGGTTCAACAGACGCTGGGTAAAATTCGAAGACTCTGCGGGCCAATAAACCGCAGACATCTAAAACACGAAGTGTGACGTAGAAAATCTCTCATGTCTTGCTGTTGAGTCTCGTCCTTTAAAACCCATCTTACGAAGAATTTTGTCCGAGAGAGTATATTTGTTTCCACCTTTAATATAGTCCATGCTTTAAGGAAAAACTTAAATATGTTCTTCTTGATCTTACAGTGAAATGGGTCAGCCCGCGGGTAGCAACAGCTAGACACAAAATGTCTGTTCTATGTAGTCGCTCTCGGAAAGCAAAGAAAATGTTGATAAAACACCTTTCCACTTTAAAGCTATAGCTCTGTCAGACTTATCCATGGTCGGTGTCAATGTTCTTTTTGGCAGCAAAAACGTTTGTGATGCCCTCATTCACAATTTAAGTTAAAAAGTGACAGCTCGTTGATTACTTTAAAACTGTTTGGGATAGACTTCTGAAAATTTGGGCCTTTGGTGTTGGCCTGTGAGTATCGCACAATTGTCTCAAGCAGAGTTTGGGAGACGTCGTTAGGCAGCGCATCACCTTTTCTGATTTCCAAGGGCTCACTGAGGCTGCTTTCGACCTTAATGGATCAGTGAAAGTTCTGCATGTCATTTAGCCCAATCTGGTGTATCTGGGAAGGAAAGCGAAAACTTAACTAGAGCTCTAATTGTTTTTATTTCTAAGCCTTAAATTTGATAAAATTTACCCGGCTATCGATCTGGGCTTCTTGACTTCTCTCTACGATCTGTTGTCCATTGTGGACAATGGCAATGGACATATTTTCCAATGTCAAACAAACCGAAGTGACAGATGTGACAATAGGTCTTCGACATGTCTGGAAAGCCAAACGTTGATAGCACCGAACAAAATAAACACATCATAATTTTTGACTACAGTTTGAGTCAGTCTTTACCCGGTATTCATTCCACGAATGAAGAAAACGTAAGGTTACGCTATTTGGTTTCAGTTTCTTCAGTTCCATTTGCTTGTAGGCCTACAAGCAAAGGGAACTGCAGCATGGCGCTATTTTGTGTCGAAAATATCGCCACAAGTACCTTCTTTGTATTTGGTCTTACCCTGGGCATATACCTCACAATACCCGAAATGAATTCGTCACATTTCGGTATCGAGAAGCTGTCAAATTCTACACAAGGGATTATGCAAATGACGTAATCCTGTATTTCTTTTATTCATGGACGTTCTCTGAGCGATTTTTGGATGACTTGTGATGATTTTTTGTATGCCAAGCATTTATCCACCTTCGAAAAAGATATAACGCGTCGCATTGGACATTTTTAACCTCGATTGGACTTTGTCTACGTCTTACTCGCTAAAAGCTCTTAAAACGAAGAAACCTCAAGAGTCAAGCCAAGAGCTTCCCTCTTGACAATCGCTGCTTCTTTACTTGACCTATAAAGGCAATAGAATAATAAGATCTGTGTGGTAGTATGACGTCTTAAAAAATAAGGTAAAGCTAGAAACTCTCTTTAAGACCCCCATCTTCCAAGTCCTTCTATTCCACAGCAGATCAAGAAAATAGCGAAGGTGGATAAAAATATTTCTAGCTAGACCGAACATTTTTTCGAATTATTTTCAGTCCCATTTGTATTGAGGTCTTATGAAAAAATTAGATTTATGTTTGACCGACCGTAGAAGGACAGTTTAGAAGTTTAGGCTACGCGCAGAAGTTTGAAGCCACAAGTAGAAAGCCGAAAACCGCTCAAATTGAACGGGCATTCTGGTTTGGGGCCTCAATTTTAAGTTTGCAGAGCCACCTAAATAAGACAATCAGGGCTATCGGCAATTCCGAGTGGAAAAAATTCAAAAATTGCGAATCTCCATCGGAATTTATTTCCCCCGGAATTTTTCGAAGATATATTCGAATGCATTGACAGATGTCAATTGTGATGCATTCAATTGTCATTTAAGCTCATATTTGGGAATATTTTGCAGATATTTGTTTGAAACCAATTAATTTCGATAATTTGAACAATCGTAAAGACGCGAATTGGATTTATTTGTATTTTAGTAAAGAAAGTGTTCGCTTTTGTAAGATAAAAAACATTTAAGAAGCTTACAAAATGCACAGCGCAGCTCTTAGATGGCTGGCCGCGGAACAAATTCAACAAAAACAAAATGATGTGAAACTGAACGGAAGAACTTTAAGAGATAAATCCATTCCCTTAGAGTTACCACAGGCGTCCTTTATTATATTTCACCAGTACTACAGTGTCATTAAACCAATGTCTAAGTATCTGCTGGATTTTCTCTCAGACAACCTCTCAACAGTTGCAAAAGCACTCCTGCCATCGTCAAGCTGAGCTCATTGGAGGCCCAGCACTATTCAGCTCTTTTTCTAGAAGATCCAAAAACTTCTTTACATCATCTGCTCCTGTTCGTACTGAAACCGTTAGCAATGTCGCGATTATCATCGAATAAATTTACCATCATCTCCAATTATTGTTTTTCAGCTACACCTATTATTTTATTTTAGTACATTTTGAAAAAAGGACTTCAAACAAAATACTTGCATGATTAAAAATTGTTGTTCTCTGTTGTTTGAAGTACACAAAAAATCCTATATGTAACTTCGTTTTTCTCGGTTCAACTAAACCAAATTAAAAAAGAACCCAAAAGACTTCAAACTCCCATAGAAACTGCATACATTTTGAATTTACACCTACAAATTTACGAAGGAAATATCCCGGGGGGAATACCATCACATTCCGTGGGGAATTTTTATTCACGATACCAATTTATTCCGGGGGGAATTCGTTCGAAATTCATTGCCGATACCTATTTTTGAAATATGGGAAATATTCCGGGGGGAATTTTGCTTACGATAGCCCTGAATATACTTCCCTTACCTACCGCAGTAGGTACGCATGTTGCCATCCAGCTTCTGGAGCAGCGTTGCCTTTTGGCCACTTTTTAGCTTTAGGACAATTGGCCCCCTCCATTTAAAAATGACCAAAATGGCCCTTTTTCAGTTAAAGTAAGATCTTATTTTGCATTGAACGAAAAAGAATGCAATCGTAATGAATACATTTGTTTTTTTTTTTATTGTTGTAAATAAATATCTTTGTAGGACTGTTTTTTTGTTTGCTATTTGTGTTTTATGTGGAGGTCCCTTTTTTGGCTTGGACCCCATTTTATTCCCCCTTTTGAAATTTTTGTCAGCGGCAACGCTGCTGTGGAGCAATGTTCGCCTTAAGTTTAGATTCAACTATACCGTCTCTGTATAGGAATATTGATAAGATTCATTGTTGACCACCGTCATCGCTGTATGGCTCTTTTTGACAGAGTTATATTGGTTTGGCATGACTCGTTCTGTTTCACATTCTTCTGTAACATTTCGCAGCCGCCTACTGTGCCTTTGCAAAAGTTCTGAAATTCATCACATCATCTGATGGCATCCTGAGACCTTTGGCATCCTTGTCGTGGCATTATGGTCAGCAAAATGGTTCTGGCAGCATTTAGCTATCGCCTTTTCGCTGGTACATTACTTCGTAAAATATTCTTTAGGCTGGATGGGAACTAAGTAGTGGTTCTTTTCTAGGCGACGTTGGTAGGCCTCGGTTTTTAGACAATTATTGGACTGGTGTGGAGTCCAACCTTAAACTTTGCTCCCCAGTGCAAGGTACCTAACTTTTGCTGATGAAACGTTAGCATTGCCTCAAAATAGGTCCCTGATTGTATGTATGTATACGTGACTGAATTTGTTATTGTTTTGCTTGTAAAATCCACAAAATTCAGTAACATATGGCTCGCTCACGGATGCGGTAATTCGGCCACTGATCTTTCGTGATATCATTAGACGAGAGCTAAATTGCCTCGAGATATGGAAAAGAGGTTTTTGCTACGACTAAGCTCCGACTAAGCAGGCGCAGTGGCTTAGTGGTTAGTGTGTTGGACTACTAAGCGAGGGGCTCAGGTTCGAATCCCGCAAAAACCCAAATTCCAACTTAGGGTTTTTCCCACTGCGCCGCCTCTCGCGAACGTCTGACAAACATCCGAGAGTATAACTGTCTTAAGAGCTTCTCAATTAGCCGTTTGGAATCGGCATAAAATTGTAGATCCCTTCCATTCGTTCCAAAAAATGAAACTCACACAAAACGAATGGTTGTGAGAAGCTAGGCCTTGGGTCTCTACAGACCTGTTGCGCCAACTATATATATAAGCTCCGACTTTCAAGTCGTTGGAAAAGGGAGTGTCCTCTGTCAATTACAGGTGTCATTTTTTCGTCCTTCCCAATTTTGGTGGTAGATGCATCTTGGGTAGGACACTGTTCAGTCGATGAAGCATTTATCGACTTTTGGGTTCCTATTTAGGGTCCTCATGCTCAACTGAAAACCCTTTATCTGCACTAGCTCTCCTCGTCCGCAAGTCAAGAATATTGAAGCACAGATATAAATTAGAACTCGAGAATAAGCAAATCTCCATCTAAGGATATTTCTGTATAGAGAGCAAGTGTAAGGTTCGTTGAGGTAGGAGAAATCATCTAAATCATTCCGTGATTTTTATTTTTATGGATTGAGACGTGTAGCAGGTATGCTACAGTTTTAGTGCCAATTGATGAGAGGAAACAGTCACTCTCACAATATTTTCGTATTCACCTTTTGTTGAAAGGCAACTCGGAAAATGACCTGGAGACGACACGTCGACAGGCAAACAAGATAAATCTACACACATGAAACACAATTGTTCAGCGAAGAGCAAAAGACTTGTGTGAGTGTGTGTAGAGGATTTGCTAGATCGTTTTCGATGCCATTCAGTCAGTGAAAGACAGTGCTCGGAAGCGATAGGATTGATTGTGTTGATAGTGAAATAGGTTTGAGTTGGAAGGAGGATAAGGAGGGGAAGAAAAAGAAACTGAGGGTGAGTAATCACTGAGCCGCTTTATTTTTTTATTTTTAATTATTTATTGTGTTGATGAGGTAGTTTGGTCAGACATCTCATCTAGTAGAAAATTTAAAGTAGAATAATTGTGAGCGATTTCCTTCAGAGAGCGTTTCACGTTTTTGGTTGATTGCTGGTCAGTTGACCACGGACATGAAGAAGTGAGTGAGATAGTGGTGTTGTGAAGGTGGTACGTTGTTTCAATGTTTTTTTTACTTGGCACTAGTGGCGCACGATGGACTGCCTACCTGAGTGGAAATAGGGTTGTGTGTTCCTCCCTGTTCGGTGCCGGTAGTTTGGATGGTTCGCGCTGCTAGTTTTTGTTTGTATTCGTCGGCTTGCTGTGGTGTTTCCGCTTGCCTGACACTAGCGCCCACATACGAAGATGTGTGTTCTCCTGCTTCGTGTGCTGTGTTGGCATCATAACACAGTCCGCTCTTCCGAGAGGCGATGGGGTTGCGTATACCTCCCTGTCCGGTGCCGTTGAGCTGGATGGTGCGCGTGCGCGTCTGCGTTTGGTATATGATGATGTTTTCGTCGGCTCGCTGTGGTGTTTCCGCTTGCCTGACTGTTGCGTCCACATACGAAGATGTGTGTTTTCCTGCTTCGTGTGCTGTGTTGGCATCATAACACAGTCCGCTCTTCCGAGAGGGGATGGGGGTGAGGGTACCTCCCTGTCCGTACCGTTGAGCTGGATGGGGCGCTTCTGCGTGTGCTGTATGGTGTATATTCGTCGGCTCGCTGTGGTGTTTCCGCTTGCCTGACTGTCGCGTCCACATACGAAGATGTGTGTTTTCCTGCTTCGTGTGCTGTGTTGGCATCATAACACAGTCCGCTCTCCCGAGAGGGGATGGGGTTGTGTGTTCCTCCCTGTCCGTACCGTTGAGCTGGATGGTGCGCGCCTGCGTCGATTGTATGATGTGTTCGTCGGCTCGCTGTGGTGTTTCCGCTTGCCTGACTTTGGCGTCCACATACGAAGATGTGTGTATTCCTGCTTCGTGTGCTGTGTTGGCATCATAACACAGTCCGCTCTCCCGAGAGGGGATGGGGTTGTGTGTTCCTCCCTGTCCGTACCGTTGAGCTGGATGGTTTGCGCATGCTATGCTGTTTTATTAGGCTCGCTGTGGTGTTTCCGCTTGCCTACAATTAAGCACACGTACTCAAAGATGTGTGTATTCCTGCCTAGAGGGCGGTGTACGCATTTTAGTTTAAATACCAACTTCATACTTCACCACGTCGAGACGCTTCATGTATAGAGTTTGATATAAGTTTACATATTTGTCCCGAGAGCTGGGCTCATGCGGTTTTTTCTTTTGTTTTTGTTTTCAGTTGTTGATGTCGAGCCTTTGCCCCACGACCAGAAGAGACCGCGCTATCAATATTTACATATATATTATTTAAATGAACTAATAAAGGGAAAAAAAAAAATCTTGCTTTCTTTTTAGTATTTTTTTTTAATTGTATTTTTATTTTATTCTTACACAAGTTACCTAAAAAAAAAGTGCCCAAGTATCTAGGTCATTATTCATAAGTTGCTTTACTTCTCTTGCCCCTTGGGCTGCTCCTAGCTAGAATAGCTGTATTTAGTATAATTAAATAATTATGTTAATCTGTCCCAATCCGGCATATATCCACACAATCTCCGCACTGACTCATCAATAGACAAAGGAATCGCTTGCGCTTGGTGCTTGGTGTTGTTGCGATGATTTACTCGTATAAATCAGAGAACTGTTTACCACTTAACCCTTGAAGTAGTCAGATATTGCGACATCGTCGTCAAATAGCATCTTCAACAGAGTGAGCCACCAACCAATTCATTTCAATTATTCAATTACGGCTATACACGCTGACGCTTATCGCGTGCGTCAACTAAATTCTGTGAAGGCGCTCTATCCGCGTATAGAGATTTGCAACTGAGACTTTTCAATGCGACCGTCTGTTTGTTTGGTGTTACGACTGGCTAATTGCGTATTGCACTTGAATTTGTAATTAATTGAAGAAGTCGGCATGATATGGACCGTATTCTATTTGCACCAGACGAGGCGGTTTCTTGTGGATCGAAGCTGGACTAGTTTAGGGCAAGGGAATGTTATTTTACTCAAGAAGTTGTGTTTGCAAATTTGGTCAATGTCATGGAAGTAGGACCTCAATGGGTCTTGACTTCTCATCTCTGAGTGATGCCTCGATGGAGGAGGAGATGTGGTTCCATTGCAGTTTGTGCGGTTGTCAATTATCAGTTGTGATATTCGATCAGAGGTCAAACGTCTCATTGCCTCCACTATGACCATTCTGTTAGTTTTCTTCTAGAAACATAAGTTGCTTTGGTCCACCGTTTCCTTTCCAACTCCTCCTCTAATCTTCTCTCCGCTGGCAGATGTTTTTAACTCATCAAAGGTGTCACTTATAAGTACCAGCTAGTTGATGCTCACAAAGCCATGCCGGATTGTGCTGGGTACCTTGGCTTTGTGATACTATGGGTAACGGGCTCCCACTTAATACAACGATCGACGGTAAAGACCACCTATGGCAGTGGAAAGAAGGATTATCTTTGAAAAAACCATAAATAAAGCAAGATGGTCACAACTAGAAGGGCACAGGGTTTCAAAGGCACTTTGGCCCTTTTGAAATCGGAGAAAGTCTAGAGAAATAATCAATCTCTGTAAAACAAAGTAAAGACAGGATTACTCTCTAGGCATTGCCTTCTGAGGATATATGCAGCCGTGAGGACCTACAAGTCGCGCAACACATCTTCCACCTTCTAAGTGAATGTCATGCAATTGCTCGGAGTAGAGTGGTGCACCTCGGCAGGTAATTATTTAACAACTTAGAGGAGATTGGTTCATCAAACAATATTGAAACCATACCTTATGTTAGAATTAATGTAATCTATACCCATCAACTCGGTCTAGCTTTGTAGTACAGGGAAATCGCTCCTGCTCAAAGGTATAACAGTTTAGAATAGGTCTGCACAATGCGTATTGAGTTAAGCTCTCATTATCCGTATCTGATCGAAGGGCGCTTGACGAGGTCGCGCAGTGCATCGCTAAGCTATGTAAAATTGAATGTTTGGTGCCTGGGTATTTTGTGACGATCTCACAACCAAACTCAATCTAATCTAACCTTGGTTTCAGTCTTTCCAAGTGTTCTTCTGAGCAACACCCTTCCATCCAGATCATATCAAGTGGATGTTGACACTTAATGAATACCTCGTCGGCTTTTTCTTTGCAGAGGTAAACTGTGATGATCCTTTTAGTAAGTCTTCTAAGGCGGAACACTCAATTGGTGTGATAAGCAGCCGCCGAAAACGTTTATTAGACAGAGCCTTTGCAGAGTCGTTTGATCTTCAGAACCATTGTTGGATAAAGCTGTAGAAACTTAAGTGGAGCTTTGACTGGTCGCCTCTTTACATTTAGCTACAGTCTTTGAAGGCATATTCAAGTTGTTTTCGTATTGTATATTGAAGTAGTTTTCATGTCAAAAGACTGGCCGTTTTTTTGGGGCGTTTCTTGTTGCGTTTTTTGAGGTAGTTTTTGTGGCATATTTCGGGGAATTTCCAAACCTGTTCATTCCACGATTAGCACCTAAAAAAAAACTTTGCTCATACCATTCATGTCATATTCGTTTCTTATCCTCACGCGGGCTTCTGAAGATCTGACAACTTTTTGATGAAGACCTTTTTTGGCTCTGCTGAGCCCCTCTGCTTGACTTTGCAGAACCAAAAAGCATTGTTCACTGGAAAAAATAGACAACCATATGTGCTCCTTATTTTAGAGCCCATTTATACATTGTAAACAACTACCGTCAGACTTTCTTAATCAGGTATTTTGGTATTCCAATAAAATTTTAAATTCGCCAGAACCAGAACATTATGCTAGCTCATGGCTGAGCTGCATCCGCAGAAGAGAAGGACACTCTTTCTCCAAGAAGGGGCTGATTTTACGGACAGTGATTTTTTACATAGAGTTACCTATTGCTTTATGCCTCCCCATGGAGAGCATGGTTTCAAATATAAACCTTCATTTGCTTCTCACTGTAAAAAATATTGTAAAGCAGCAAAACGAACCACCTATCCCAAAGCATTACCGGTCTTTTTGTCCTACCAGCTGGGGCTTTATTTCAAAATCAAATTTTATGAAAAGTTGCCCAAATGAAAGGTGAAGAAAGGGAAAAATTTACTGTTATCTCATAAATGTTATAAAAACTTCACTTGATACCTGAACGTCAAAATTTGTCAAAGTTGTCAATACACCAAAAAGCGAAGCTGATATCCTATGTCGAATTGAATAGAAGTGGATAGTGGATTTTTGTAACCACATCCATTCGCAAAATTTTTCATAAATTGGAAAGACACATCTCCAATTGCTGTGCTCCGTCAAAAATAAAATACCTACTCGCCCTAGGACACATCTTGTCGAACTTATTAAGTACCTACTGTCCCTAGATGTTTTTCTAAACTTAAATCAATTTCAAATATCAAGACAGTGGGTCTATAGCGTCTAGCTATTCCAATTTCCCTGGGTTCCTGTCATTGGAATAAAGAGAAGATTTCAGTCATAGAAATAACGAGGGAAATACTAGGGTTGACGAACTGACCGGAAGTTGCATCGCTCTTGCGGTATTGTCTGCCGAAGAAGTTTATTCGCCACTGATATACGATGAAAGGATAAATACAGAGACTTGCTATACTAGTCTGATAATATGTGCAATTTTCAGGTGCATTTGGCTTACGTAAAAAAAAAAATCTTGCCCCATATATAGGGACAGAGAGACACTGGGGAATATTTTTATGGACCTTCTCTTGATATTTCCATAGCAATAAGTCTTAAGAATGAGTTGAGTTTGAGATCAGTTGCTGTGGAAACATTTCTCCAAGAAAAGCCATCATACTTCACACTTCAGTGGCGCCATCCTGTTGAAACGACATAAACAAAGCTAAAACCAAATAATCAATTAATTGACCCTAAAGCTTAGTATCCTGCTAAAGCTAAATTTGATCTCCCATACAAAATTGCCAACAAAGACAAAATTTAGCGAGGCAGTTTAGCAAGGCAGTATCTTGTTCGCGAGCTTCATATATCTAGATGGGCCGATGAAAAGTCGCCACCCATTTAGGTCGCGAAATAAATGTCCGGTACCAGTTTACCACTTTCAGACCTAGATCTCTCGCTATTTTAGCGCCCATTAAAAAATGCCAGCTCAGCGTTATTTCCAGCGATTTTTATTTAATAATTTATTTCAATATGCTTGTATTACACTTTGACCTAGCTGTGCATGGTTATGGTGCACATTTTGTAGCTTTTTGCAAAAATGGAAGAATTTTTGTAAAAAGACGCAAAATATTATATCGTTCAATAGATGTATCTGATATTGACGCACTGTTTGATCAATTTGTCACCAAGACCATGTATATGCCTTTTGAGAGTTGAAGCCACAGTTATGGTTTTGCGAGATATTTATTTATCTACCTAATTACTCTATCGCAATAGCGAATTTTTCAGGGGAACTTATGCTTTCATTTGGCCTCGACGGTAATAATAAGTGTTCCGCCATGGTAAAGAGATTTTGGAAAGTTTCAGAATACATGTCGAAGTTCTCCTTATACAATTTGTAGGGTTGACTACCAAATTCGAGAATTATAAATAAATTATTGTTAATAGAAAATTGTTTTTATTTTCAAGCTTCAAATAATCTTACGCTGCTGCAGCAATGATAATATTTTCTTAAATTTTTCTTATATTCATTGTTTTGGAGATATTCAAAGATTGCGATGTCATTGACCATTTATTTTTTGTGTGTAGAGACGAAGTGGAGATTAGGGACGCTAGCACTTAGTGCGAGCAGGATCCTAGTCATATTCACGGACGTCCGCAAGAGGTAAAACCTTAAGACGTAATTTGTGTTTTTCCGGAGATCAAACCTGAGACCCCGCCTCAGTAGTCCAGCACAATAACTACTGGGGCACACATACATATAAACGAAGCTATGCGAACATCATCCTTCTCCACCATTTTTTATAGGCTCAATTTGTGTCCACAATGAAATAAAGGGTCATTCATTTTACGGTTTCGAAAGTAAAGCTAAATATAACACAAACAGCGATCTATTTTTGATGAAAATTTTATTTCATTATAAAGTTTGGACTTTGGCATTAAGTGTGAAAAACAATATCATTCAAACGTCCGCCTCGGAAAGATTCGCAGCATGCGATTCTTTTGAGGTAATTTTGAAACACTTTTTCGCACATTTCGAGCGGTATCTCGGACTTAACTGGAGTAATGTTGGTTTTTAATGCGCCTAGAGTTCGGGGATTTTTCGCGTAAACACGGTCTTTTGCGTTTACCCCCAGAAAAAAAATCTAACGGTGTCAAATTGCATGATCTTGGTGGCCAATTGACGTCGCCAAAACGTGAAATTACGCAACCAGGAAACTTCTCACGCAATAAAGTCAACATTGGTCATGTTTTGTGTCTCGTTGCCCCGTCTTGTTGGAACCACACATCGTCCAATTCATGATCTTCAATCGCCGATAAATTCGGATCATCAGCAACGCTTCCACTCTCTTCAAATTTCTTCACAATTTTGCCGACTGCTTGCGTAGTCGGTCGATTATGACGCCAACAATCATCGCGTAATGCGCGGAAAGTGCAGTTTGACAGGTGTCGAACTCCAGCGCTACCAACTTGAAAACAAATCCAAAGATCCAAAAATCTTTTGCTGTGTCTTGCACGATCAATTCCTTAATAAATTTATGGCTACCCTTAATATGGTTATATCCAAGAGCAGTAAGGGCATTTTCTAACTGACTTGTGGAATCACGTGGAAGTTGTACCCTTCCTTGAATTTTGTATTTAAAATAAAGCAGACATTACCCGCAAGATTGGCCGTGCGGTGCCGATCTTTCGATGGGACGACCGCTGCTGTTTAAATGCTCGAATGGTTAATCCTTCTTGCCGGGATGAAAAACGCACCATGTCATCTCTTGTATTAAAGTCTCTTCTCTTAGCCTCTTTGTGTCCTTATTCCCTTTTTGGGAAGTTTTTAATGTCGATTCGATAGTGAATGCTTGAGTCCAAAGTTTTGGAACCTTTAAAAAAACCTTCTCCATAATTCGTCTAAGCGCGTGTAGGCTTTTTCTGGCCACAGCGAATCCAACACAACATAACCTTACCCATTCTTCATTAAAACCCCCAGCTCCTTTTACCGAGATCCTCGAAGAGCTTTTTGCACTACGACCCACAACATGATTTTCGACTAGTAGCATTCATAAAATTGGGCTCATCATTGGACATCATTTTCATCATCCAATCATAGTGTTTTTTATTTCGCCCTGGCTCCTTTGTTTGCTTTCCAAGACCACAAGGCATTTGTTGTCAAATAATTTCTTCCCTTCCATCACCGACATTGGCGCCTTTTGTAGCGACCTTTGCATGCACGCACACAAATGGCTACCTGCTGCTCTAACTGAATACACAATCTTTAGCATAAAAGGCAAATAAATTTAATGAATATTACCTGTCCGCACACACAGCCTGTGAGACTGTAAGTCTGTGAGTGCGGCCAGGGTTCGAAGTTGCTCTCCATCTCCATCGTCATCAACCATCGCCATCGCCATATAAAAGGACCGACGAAATGGAGTCTCTTTTGTTGGGATTACGTGACATGAAACCGAGTTTGGATTATGCCTGCCTGGTCACATGCGCCCAACAGCAGCCCAATTATTGGGCATTTGATGGCGCGTGTCACCCATTTGTCTCCTATTCACAAATTAGAATTTGATTTAGAGGACATTTGCTATTTGTCCAGCTCCGACCGGACTTGCTTTTTATTTACGAGCAGGTCTTTGAATGCAGATAGCAAAACAAAACCAAGTAAAAGCAGAAAAATTAAAGAAAGGAAACAAACGCCACACGGTAGGTATACATATAAATGGTTTATGGTGTAATAAATAAAAATCTTGAAGCTTACAAATATTTTCATGTGCAGGCATCGCTCGGTCATGTTTCCTTTTAAATGCCTTTGTCTCTTTTTTTGTTTTTTATTTTCTCGCCTGTGTTGCTGTTTGGGGTTAATTAAATTGTTGTCACCATTGTTGGTTTTTTTTTTTTTTATTTTATTTTTATTTATGAGTAAGAGCCTAGGAAGTCTGTTATGGGGTCGGTGGGCAGTGCGTTTAAAGGAGTAGGTGTTAATGGTTGTCACTGACAACGAAATTGTTTAAAATCCATTGTTTATTATACTTTTATTCATGTGAATTCACATGGGGGATATGTACCTATCAGCTTACAATATCTTCGTTGTTTTTAACGGGTCCCTTTAGTAAGCTTTATTTACAAGTCAGGCAGGTGCTGGGGTACGTCTTGGTTTTTGCATTTATAAGTTGTAGGTATAATTCAGGCAGTACCTAGCAAGAAGAGTGGAAAAGTATCAGTGGCAAGACACGCTTTGAATATTAAAGTGAAGTCGTGTGTTGATGAGCTCCTCAGACGTTAACTTTGAAGTTTGTTTCCGGAATAAATAGAATTGAACCTTTGCCAAAACTTTTTGCAGTCGAACTCGCATAATGTTACATCAACCTACAACGTTTTAAGCGGGTGGTTGCAGAAGCGAAAAAAAGGTTACCTGGCATTAGTCCGACACTAAACGGATCGTGCTATTAAGTGATGTGACATTATCCTGGTTCGACTGATTGACCTTTCTTCATCGACTTTGGCCGCGTTTTACTGACGTAACTTGAAACTAACTAGACTCAGAGGCGCCAATCAAAGTTTGTTAAAGCATGCAGCTTGTAGACCTCTAATTGCTTGTCACTTGAGTGGGGCAGGTTCGCCACCCAGTTAATCTACCACTACGCCAAATAAAGTGCACGACTGGATCGAACGAAACTTTTTTTTTTCATCAAAAGTTAGATTGGTCGTTTTCTTATATTATTAGGTAGGTAGGTAAAAATCTGAGAACCGATTAAGTTGAAGCTCTCAGTTACAAACAACTGTCGCAAGTTCTGGTTACAGGGTTGTAAGCCTACTGTACTATTTTAAAACAATGCAAAGTGTAGCAGGCGTTTCTGCTCTCTAATCTGTAAGGCCATGCTTTTATTGTTGACTGGAATAGATTAGTCAGGCGTAAGGTGTCCATGATTGGTTGTAGGGTTCGTGGTAGACCGATATCTTTACATGGATCTATATGTAAGAGTTCATTTGATTTGTATTTGATTTCGCATAGACGTGTATGGGGGTGCAAAAATGAAGTGTGAGTTTCTGATTGTGTAAGCTCCAAGTAGAAGGAATTATTTTAATTTGCACTTTCAAAATGGTTGAAAAAACGAAAAAGTGGATAATGTTTGCTAAAAAAAAGGTTTTGCGTAGCTGTTATTGCGTTTGTATTGGAAGTGGGATTATTTCAAAAATGTACCGTGGATATGTGATAAATGAAAATAGATCGATAAATATAAATAATTAAAAAAAATTATTTTTTTGGAATATTTTGAGAAAAAAAAAGTACGGGATCTTATTTAGGATATTAATATTATCTTCAATATGTATTTTGATCAAAATCGCAAGAGCGGTTTTTCTAAAACTATACAGACAGAAACCAATTTTTCAATATTTTGTTTGAAAAATATTATTGCTGAACCATTTAGCTTAAAATATTATTTGGGATGTAGACATCACTTGGTTTTTAAAGTTTTATCCAACTCGAAAATGGAGTTTTTGAGATATGAGCTGTTTCTAAAACTACCGTTTTCGGTGATTCGAATTGAAAATTAAGGACGCAAGAATGTCGAGAACATCGACTTTACTCTATCTATGAATTTTGGTCAAAATCCTTGGTACAGTTCAAGGGTAAACTAAAGAAAACTAAATTTTTAAAAAATCCAATTTTCAAAAATCCATTGTACGATATTATAGAGAAAAATTGAGTTTGCTTTTAAGTTAGAAATGACCATAGTACCTTGCAAATGAATTTTTGTTATAAGCGTATGGACCGTTTTCAAGATATGTCCAAATTTCAAAAGACATTTTAGCCAAAAACTGGTTATGTAGTCACTTCCTAAGCTCAAATAACAATTTTGGTTGAAATAGTTACAGCCGTTTTCGAATAAATCAAACTGGTATGAAAATTTTGGATGGGAAGTACCATTCACGTTGAAGTTACCTTGCAAAAAAATAAACCGACAGCCCACAAACTCCAAGTCCGAAGTTTGAACCAAATCCGGGCAGCCCTTCAGGCTGGAGGTCTTGGAGCATACGGACAGACAGACAGACATAATCCTACGATCCATTTTTGAGTTCCTCTATCATCGTAATGTCAGAATTGATTACCTAATATTTCGAGTTCTAAATTTTGTACGAATACTCTCTTACTGCGCAATCGAGAAAGTTAAAAATGGGTTTCTACTTGAATTACAATAGATCGGGATTTTTCTGAGTGCTTCGGAACATTTTTCCCCATTTATTTATTTCATAAAAATAAAATGTCCTAAATATCTACATATCAGCATTTTTTAAATCAACATTTAAAACCCTTAACAATATCTACTATTCCCATCACTGTCAAATGGAATGGAGACCTCTTTGCAACTGTTGCAAGTGCCGATCAATGAAGTGCTGCCACATTTAAACAACACAACTTAACACATCCAATCCACGTAACAGTTTGTCTGCCACTTCACCAGTATAACCTATAAAAGAGAAATATAAAATGAATGTCAAATGGCAAGTCCTTCGCGCATATATGCACAGGCACACCAATCCAGCACATTGTGAACAAGAAGCATTTAATTGTTACAATTTCCCTTGCATTGCATCAGCTCAGCGAATAATTGCACTTGACTTGGCAGCACCAGCTTTACACGTCCGATTATTTTCGAGGGTTTTTTTGCCCCCGTTTTCATTTATTTATCCTTTTTGTTGTTTTTTTTTTCTTGTCCTGCTGCGCCAGAGAGAGAATCAAATTTAATTAAAGTGAAGTGAGGTGCAAAATTTACAAAATTTCTCTTTAACATCATACTCGAGTGGCTTTAACTGGTGAAACTTACTTTTATCGCAATGAGTAGTCATCATCGTCCTTGCCGAGTAGGAGAACTGCGAACTGCGAACCCAGATTGCCCAGTTCCCATTGGAGAGCGCTAATTTGAAACAGAACTTTTCTGCATGAATTGGAATCGAGGTTCCGTTCTTTGGCAGTTTTTGCCCACCACACCGTCACCACTACCACCACCACCACCACTGACTTGGCTGTTGAGGATCAGACTTGGGTTTCGATTGCCCTAAGTTTAACGAGCAACTTTGAATTTAACTTAATTTCTAAGATTCGTTGAACTGTGAATTTTGCACCTGAAAGGAGAAAGAGAGAGCACCAGCACCAGTGCCAGCCAGTCGTCTTCTCCACGGCAGAAGTGCAGAAAAGTCAAATCATAACTGCTGTTTTTAAGTTGTCCGATTTTCGGGAGATTGTAGCATTTACTTTGTCTGAGTGGGGGTGCCGGTGCAGTGCACTTCCGATAATGGGACGATGGGGGATAAACGATTCAGCAAAATGGGTATCGATTAAACGTGCGACAATGGAAAGTTCGCAACTGCAGCAGAGTATCGTTGCAGAGGGTCTGTTGGTAGGAGGTGTCATCTTTGGCAAATCTACTACTGTTCTCTGGATCGTTGTGTTGTTCATTTGGCTACGTGGTGTTATCATCTTTACATAACCATTGTGAGAACGTCGTGTGTATGTTCAAAGAGAGTGAAGGTCCGATAATCGCCTCTTGTGGAACTCCACATTGAAGTCTTCAAAGGGGACTTACTTAAGAGTATCTATTTTCAAAATAATTCGTCACCATATCAGACGTGACAAGAGAACAGGGCTACGCAATTGTTGGGCAAAACCAGCCATACTACAAAGGAAGCGGACAGAACTCTAGTAAAATCAAATGGAGATCAGCTTTAGGTACACATATGGATGCTTCTTTTTGTGCTCGGTTTGATTATGGTTTTGTTGTGCGAAATTGAGCTATAGCCCTAGGTTCTCGGCACCGAACCTGCAATAAACTGCAAATTAGTCAAGGCCAATAAAGCTACGGAGTTCCCTTAAGCAGGGACCGCTACAATGACAAATATTTAACTCGCTTGAATGCAGGGCATTTCGGAAAATCAAACCTACTTCAGGTAGGAAGGAGCTACTGCATGATGATCTCGAAAAATGTAACAACTGGGCTGAAAAAATCATAAAAAGAATCTCTATATTTATAAGAACAAGTTGTATTGTGTTTGAAATTCTCTATAATGAGTGACCCGATTTTCTTTCTGTAATCTTTCTACGAAAGGTGACGTCAATACCAAGGGTTTTATATATATTTATATATGATGTTTGTATGTGTATTGGTTCATGAGTATAGCCATAGTAAACACATGTGGATTTGTGCGTGTAGGGTGTATTACGGTGTTGTCGATTTCTGAAACCACTCAATCGATTTCAATGAAATCCTTTAAGGGTAGGATAGTTTTAGAATCGATAGGTGCCGCGTTTGTCGAGATATGAAACTTTGTTCTATATTCTTGCGCGCTGCAGCTGGGGAGTGAACTGGTGAATGTGTTACGGAAATTGTGACACGGAAAGGCAACGGAGGTAAATACTCTTGAACTTTAATTCATAAAATTAAAAAAAACTTTAAACAATGAATTCATCATGAGACTGCAAAATTCATAAGCTAGGTCTAGGACACCAGACTACTGAATCAGTTGATTAAATTAAAACTAAGTTGTAACCAGATGAAAACAAAATACTAACAAAAACTATTAAAACAGAATAACATTGGATTGCATAATGAAAACGTTTTCAATGAATGAATACACCTTATTTACTGCGCTGTATTAAGGCTACAATATTATACAGATTTGGTTTTTGAATAATTTTCTTAATATGATCCAACTCCAACACAATTATATAAAGACTAATATCCGTCGATTCGATGACTTCGCATTCGTAATCTCACTGTCTCTTTTCAACCCGGGGACTTAGTAACGTCTAACGTGTGTTCACTTCAATGTTGCCGATAAGAGAACAAAAATCCGCTGGACCACAACGCAGAATCCGCTAGAAATGTTAGTTTTTACATCGCAAAAATCCACTAGAACTCGCTAAAATATCAAGCTGAAAGTGTAAGTTAAAAAAATACACACATTTAAAAGTAAATTATTATAAAAAAAAACAAAACAATCAACAAATTCAAGTAAAGAAAAAACAAACAGGGTTTGGTAGTAAAAAAACGCTAGAATTAACTAGATATTATTTTAAAGACAACATTTTATTGAAAATCGTGGGGAGTTTTAACAATCGACTAGATCGACAAAATCGCTAGAATGGCAACACTGGTGCACTAATTAACTCAGTCACCGATGCACTCTTGCGAATGAGTGTTGTGCCCGGCAGGTAAAACCAGCACGCATTTCTATTTGTTTTTATTTTTTTAATCCCGCAAATTTGTCGTTTCTGACTTTTGCGGATCTTGCGAAAAGAAATATTATAGTTACACAATTTAATTTTTACATTTGTTTCCTAATCATAGTTATTCATAATTTAATATTGCCAAAGAATGTTTTTTTTTTCTTAAGTTTCTTAAAACATTCAAATTTCGGACTTAAAAATGTTGTCCTTACTTTAATAATAAGAACTGAAGTATTTATTGAGTAAAAATCGCGTTTTTCAATTGGCAACACTTTCTAATGTTTCAGGAAAAAAAGTAGAACTATATTACGGGCCATATCTAAATTATGAATATAGTGGATAGTACGGGGGCGGGTCGGGCTAATAGAACTCTAGCTCTAAAACACAAAGCTTTAAAAAAATATATATATATTTTAGTATTGTTCGTCTAATCGACGAATGGTCAGCTTTAGGGGTAGTCAGTAGTCAGTACCTTAAGCTTCTAGGGTTAAAATACGTATACGTATACAGTATACACATTTAGCGGGAGAAATTCCAATTCTACATTGTTTTTTTCCTCCAAAAGCGATAGGTAGTCTCAATATTCACATTCAAAAATTTCCAATTCTTAGATACAGTATACGTGATTTTTTTTGATACAAATCAAGTGATCATAAAAATGAGAATGGTTTATGTTTTTGAATAAGAAATCCGTATCAAATACCATCAACATTTATTAAAGTTTGAATTTTAACGCCTAGCAAGGCAGGCGGGGGGACCTAGTTTTATATATAAAAGTCCGACAGAGGCTTAAGAAATATTTTCAAGCCAAATTCCATCGAAAGAAGAGCACGCCACAGTTGCCCGGCAGAAGAATAGACCACTTGGTAATATTTTCCCAAACAATGCATCACCATATTTCACCCATGGACTATAATTCTCCTTCTGCGACATAAACATGAAATTCCTTACCGTTTAATTCCGGCCGGGACACGCCACCGTCCATCCCCGCAATCACATTCAATCACCCGCCATTGTGTACGGTGTACTCGCGCCCATATAGAAAACTGTCAAAAGATGAAATGTGAAAATGAAAAACAGCAAAACTTCTACCCATTGTTTGAGCTTCGAATAGCCCACATTTTTCGGGACCCCCAAAAATTACCACACGCATTATTTTATTTATTTAACGTTTTACCTACGCTTTTCACGCAAACAAAAGCCATACATACTGAACAATCTATGTGGGTGAGTTTTTAATATCACTGAAACCGCACCAAGAGATAAACGGCGCTCTGAAGTTGGCCAACACATTTGTGCTCACCTTTTAAAGATTTATTCGCGATGTGACTGATAAGGCACAAGCCGAACATTACGCCGGATCGGCTTTATGGTGATAGCTCGAGAAACGCTCGCTTTCGCACGTGCCACCAACCCAACAAGAAATATAAAGCAAGCTGCAAAGACAAACAGCATAATTCTCATTTCAGTTTTCATTCACGTCGGTCTCGGTCGCCCCTTTCCTAATTTGTCGACGAATGGATTTTTTATGTTGTTTTGTTCGTCCTTCCGTCCATGGCGTTCTGGCTTCCTGCAGCAGACACCATGCGGCCCGGTCCGGCCCGCATTGTTTGCTTCTAATGTGCTGCCTCATGACCGTTAAGTTCATTATTTGATCCACTGAATTCTGATGCGGAGGTTGAGGGATAAGAACTCATTACGGGCCATATCTAAATTATGAATATAGTGAATGGTACGGGGGGCGGGTCGGGCTAATAGAACTCTAGCTCTAGGTCATTTGTTCATTAAAGCAAGTTAATGTGAAGGACATATTCGGGGTGGAGGCATGTGGCTGTGGACATTGGCGCACACATTGTGTGTGGGCTTAGTGTTTGATGTTTTCCTTGTGATAAAGAAATGCTCCTTATGCTCGTTTAATGTCACCGTTGCATGAAAGGTTCTCCATCAGGGGGAGAGCACACATATATATACTCTACCTATGTCTGGGGGAAATTACTGAAAGTCCCTTAATTGCGTTAAGACAGAGCGATATACGCAGCACGCATACGGCGTGCACACATACCCTTATGCGCTTCTGGTGATTAAGACGCGTTAAGCAGCCGAGAAACGCATAAAAGCGACTAAGCCCAAGACGAGTCTGGTGGAGTGTTGTGTTTAACGCAAAGTTACGTCGAATATAGGTGGCAAGTGGTGGAGTGCATTCCTTGGCAACTATTTTTACCATCTGTCTCGACGTGGTGCTATAAATGCCTCAAGTCAAAATTTGAACGACGATGTGGTGGTGAACCTGAATGAGACCGTATAATTTAATTCGCAATTTCAGGAGTAATCGCCTCTCGATTTTTACTACGGAAATTCCAAAGTTAGATAGATGGGCGTCAAAGGTAGTTAAGTTGTCGAGGGTTTCAAAATGTTCGCTGAGATAGGGTGAGTTGCACTTTAATGCTAGACGTTGTTATATCTTTCTATTCGAATGTGGAGCGGGGGCTGAAAATACCTTCCAGATGAATGTCCAATGTCCCGCTGATCAATCACAAGTCGTTGGTACAAGTTTTGCATAAGCAAAGCAATAGGTTGAAGGTTTTTATGAAACTCTTCAGTCGAACTGTTTACATCGCACAAGATTTGAGAATGAAAGATTAATAACCTCTTTGGTGCAGTGACCTTTTGAGCTGCCGATCTTTCAGACTTCAAATCATCGATTTTCGATCTCAAGGTTCGTCTTGGTCTTCGCTATGCCAATACAACGGCTTCCCTACTATCTGTGACCGTTTCGCTAACTTATTTCGACAGGCTCTACTATTCCTGGTTGGAAATAGTTTGCAGCCAACGGTTCCTAAGGATGTATCACAGATAGCTGAGTTTGTAACCTTCCAGGTCTCACAGCATACAATAGCACGGATTCCACGTTGGGTATGAAAAGTCTCAACTTTGCGATTTGACAGAAGTCAGAGGGTTGAATCTGTGATCGAGTAATACGTGACTGAATTTGTTATTGTTTTGCTTGTAAAATGCACAAAATTCAGTGACTCATGGCTCGCTCACGGATGCGGTAAATTCGGCCCCAGCTTACCTAAGACAACGAAACCTTTATGTATTATCCTTTTAATGCGTAGGTCTGTTTGGGCATTTTGATGGCCTAAAAAATGCCTTGGGAGCTGAACACCTTGACTTTGTCAGTTGACATTTGTTATGGAGTCATAAATCCGCTGATTTAGAGCGTGTGGAGCGGCCCAGATTTGCCCAGGTTTTCTATAGCGCCAAAAAAGAGAGGTAAATACAGATTGACACGTCGTTCATCGAGTGGACGTCATCGGCATACTCATAATTCGATTCCATATTTATCTGAGATGGTAGGCATCACATGGGTCCATCACCAGTAAAAGGAGTTTTCATCCTTGTTTCCCCTATAGCGTTGCCGTTTGGCCCTCAAGACCTCGGCCGCCACTTTCTTAAAAATGGCAAAAATGGCTCCTTCCTCAGTTTAAGTACGATTTTATTCTTTATTTGAAGAAAAAGGAGGCAAATATATAAAAAGTGATTCGTAATGAATGAATTTGTTATGTTAGTATTTTATGTGGGGCCAGTTTTTTCGACTCAGGCCCCCTTTTTGTCTCCTTTTTGAAACTTTTCAGCGGCAAAGCTGCTCCCCTATTGCACTCGAAAGAATAGTAGTAGAGCTAAGCAGGGCGAAATATCTTGCTGCGCCAAGGACCTGTACTTCTTTGTGACAGCAACTGAGACGAGGTCGCTATATACCTGTAGGGAAAATTGACATTTTTCCAGAAACTTCTCCCCCCGTTACTTTGTGAATCGCGAATATCCATAAATAAAATCTTCTTTATTAAAATTGAATAATTTTATAATTTATTCCTATATTCGTTCTTAAATACCTTCATGATTTACTCGATCCAAGGGCTTTCTCTAATCGACTCAATGACTCCGCCTTGAATTCAGCTGAGTAAATAAATGGGCAGTCTGCGCAACAGGCTCAAATCGGACCGAAGGTGTTACTTCTCGAAATTATTGGGAGGTAAATTTGCATGCCGAATCCAAAAGTATGAAGCTTTTTCAGGACAGTTAGACTCTCGGATGTTCGTCAGATTTTCTCAAGAGGTGCTGTGCTTTTTTAGGGGTTCAACTGGAGACAGTCTACCTCAAAAGTCCAGGCAATATAATCACTAAGCCACGGCAGGCTCTGATGATTGCTAAGGCATACTTATAGGTAACATGTTGATGAGGTTGGTACTGAGTTGACTACTGAGCGAGCGGTGTCAAGTTCGATCCCTGAAAGAGCACAGATAATTGATCCGATGCGCCACTGTCACGAAAAGGCAGTGCAGCCGATTTGGCATAAAGTTTTCGGTTTCCAATTGTCCCAAAAAAATAAGAACTCACCCTAATGAAAGGTTGTGAGAAGCTACACTTCGAGTACCTACACCGAGCTGTTGCGCCAACTATTTACTTTTCTTTAACCACAGATACGCTTTAATCTGCCATCGCAATTGTTCGGCGCTTTGCTTGAATGAGTTGGTCTAGTTACAAAAATGCTGTGGGTTTTCTAATTCAGCAAATGACAGCTCTAGGACTGGAGTGCTGAGTCAATAAACTGATTGCGCGAGACGTACCAATTTTAATTTGTTTTTATACAGACAAAAAAAAAATAAAACAATCCAGAGCGATCTCATTGTAGTCATGCACATCACCATCGGCCGACACCTCCGCAAAACGCCATTTAACTTACAAAATAATGGAGCTGTTCACCTTCGTCACGCGTTTAAAATATCGTATCTGTCCGCTCTGGCATTAGACCACAAAACCAAACCGACCGACCGACGACCAAATTCGTAGAACCTGCATTACTTATCACTTATTTGATGTCGTCGTCGGCAATTCGGTGTGTAGTTGGTCGATGGTAGCTAAGATTCTGCTTGTCATAAATGGCCTCAGCCTGTCGATATCCATTTTTTGTGAAAGGTACATCCCAAGCCGTCATTTAGCTGTCGGTTAACGTAAATGAAGATATTGGAAAAATTGAGATGGGATGACGTCCATCCGGGATTGGAAACAAACTATAATCCGCGTAGGATAAAGATCGCTGTAATGGGTTCCTATTCCAACACTCCTATCGTAGTTAAAACTGTTAAGGTTTATTTTTTTCCCCCATTCCAGGTATTGATTTTCTGTTTTTATACTGTGTTGACGTTTGATTGGAAGAGTTGTACCATACGTCGAGTCAATCAAAGTCGCGTTGTTTTCGGGCGAGAGTGGGGCAACTCACTAGAGATTCGAGATTGAACCCTCTCTATCGGTGCGTGTGTTTTCTTTGAACGAATGTTTTCATCAATGAATTTGTGTCCACACAAAGTCCTTGTCCCTTTTTTATTTCTGTTTTTTTTTTTTGCTGGTTGGTTCGGCTTTTTCCTCGTATTCGTACATAATTTCGACGGAGACGGAGCTCTTAACCTGTCGGTTGGGTTTTTAGTTAAAAAAGTGTTTACAAAGGACCGGGTAGGGTGATGTGGAGTGGTAGTTGGCGTGGGTTTTATTATCAGATTCTGTTTTTTTTTTTTTTTTCTTTTCTGTAATCTTTGACAGATGAAATCAGCTATTTAGGCATTTAACACGGCTGGTTTGTCATTGAGGTTAGATTATGCGAAGTTGTCGCTGTTGTTGAAAAAAAAGGGATACATCAGAGATGTCGGAAAAATTACCCGAAAATTAGCCTCAATCGGTGGCAATGTCTTGGAAGAATAATTGATGTTCAATATATGTACAGACCTGCGCAGCCTTGTCCACAAGTGACTACTACAGCTGTTTACATTTCCCACTGCGCGAATGCTGATAAATGGAAGACCTGATTGAGGAACTATATGTTAATTTTGAGGGGAAGAAGTAGCTTCTACGAAACATTGGGTATATAGGTAGTTATTTTGGGCAACTAATATTTTGGGGTTTTCAAGATTCTCCTCAAATATCGCCAGCTTACAAATTTGCCTGCAATCTTTCTCTCCGATCCGATAGGATCTTTTGCCTGACATCTATCCTCTATACGATGGCTTGGCATATTAACACGAAGGCTTGGTCTTTGAAACGTAGGTTAAGTCTTCATTGTCGTCTCGAACCTGGGGAATAGGACTCGAATATACTCCTGCCTGCGGCATTTTTGTCGATTCGCTTGATCAGATCAAGTTAATGAAGTTCACGTGTTTCTGTTGGATCAGTTTTGACGCGATATCGATTTCAGCCACCGTCATTTATAGAGCTCTTGGTAATTTCTTCATAAACAAAAAATTGATAGACTCTCGACTTGAAATTTGGTTCGTCTTCTCCAGCAGTTGCTTAAGTATTCAAACTTGGTCTATGGTCGAACTATAGGGGCTATAAACTCTTCGGTTAGTGATGGAGGTGCTCACTTATTACTTTGGTATTCGTAGTTATTATAATATGCTTCCATAGTTTTTATAAAAAAAACATTGAGTTATCGATATTGGCGTATTTTGAGCTAAAGTCAGGGCACTCTTTCTCCACCCGTATGGCGGAGGTCAATACCAAAATACACCTACTTTTTTGAAGAGCTGGACTGGCAAACCAACTGATCCGGCGTATTTTGATGGTCTAAAGCCTTTTTTTTTCTAGCAACTCTGTATGGGGCTGCGGTACTGCCACTGAAAATAAAACCTTGGTATATTTCATAAAAATGAGGGTTAACTCAATATTTTTTTTTTAATATATGTCCAACAAAATGTTTACCATCAGATTTAAAGATAATTTGACAAGTTTTATCTTGTCTCAAAGTTTTTGTTGTGACAAAGAAAAAAATTTTATGATAACAAAAATTGTTTATTTGTCCATATGAAAATATATTGTTAAATTTACCAAAATGCTGTTGATTTTGCAAAGAAGTTTTGTAATTTCACCGTTATATTTTTGTTAAGAAAAAGTAGTTAATACCAACGAAATTGTTTGTCATTTTGTTAAATAAATTACAAAAAAAAAAAACAGCAAATGTTGCCAATAAAGAATTTATCTAATAAGCATACTGCTGGTTATATACAATTACTCCCTCTGTTCCGTAAAATTTAGTTTGCTAATTTAACAAATAGATTGTTCTGTGGATAGCATTAGATATTAACAAATGATACTCAAAAGAAATAAGTTTAGCATACAGATTTATGAAAAAACAGGACCTATAGAAGTTAGGTACAATATATTATTTTTACTGGACAACGTAGAAAATATCAAAATATATTTACATAAAATTAAAAAAAAAAAAAAAATGACTTAAGACATAACATACCCTAAACAGCGACCGGTGTAGATGTAATAATCTCCTTGAGTATTTAAAGTTGCGTCTTTTAGTTCGGCTGAAGAATCCGGGAACAAAGCGTTGAAGTCAAATTTGATCTATTTAATTTATAAGAAAATAGAATGCTTGTTAAACAATCCTATTCAGATGACGAAAATAAAACAATACGGTTCATAGAAAAATTCTATTTTGGAGTTGCACAAAAACAACAACACCGCTTCCGTAAGTTATTATTTCTAAAATGAAATCATTTTACATTCAGTTTGAACTGTAATGAAAACGTTACAGCAGCTTGCACCTCTGGTCCGCTTCGATTGGAATTTTTAGACAAAGTAAATGACGAAAACCGTTGTAATAAGATTTGTCTGTAATATTTTTTGATGAAAAAGAAATTTGTTTCCCAATAATTAGTTTTGAACATAATTTAAATTTATGAGTTTCCATTTTTCATTATTCCAAGATTTTCTGGACATTTGTATTTGATGTTAAAAGAAAAAAAAAAAAACAAAAAAATCCCATCTTTCTGCAGAGAAACTTGAGAAACGAATTATTTACGAACTGCGAAACATTTCATAAACCTTTTTTTGGTTGAATAAATGTTTATGGAACATTTACTTAAATATTTATGAAATATTTGCACCAGACACACTTTTATAGAATCAAAAAGCTAAATCTCGAAGGACGGGAAACTTATTCGATGTGAAAAAATGCCTTTTGATTTTTTGTGTCATGAAGGATGTTGAATATTTTAGTCTGGCAAAGTGACTGTGTGGCTTGGCTATCGTTTAAAGGCACACCAACATTGAAGAATGAAACAGGCCAACTAGTGGGAAATAGTACAATAAATTTTCAGATCATGATTCGTGATCTCGATGAATAGCAGGTGCATATGCTGTTGTTGTAAGTGCATGTAAATCGATGATCTATATGGATCATGGGCAGGCGCAGTGGCTGAGTGGTTAGTGTGTTGGTCTACTAAGCGAGGGGCTCAGGTTCGAATCCCGCAAAAACCCAAATTCCAACTTAGGGTTTTTTCCACTGCGCCGCCTCTCGCGAACGTCTGACAAACATCCGACAGTATAACTGTCTTAAGAGCTTCTCAATTAGCCGTTTGGAGTCGGCATAAAATTGTAGATCCCTTCCATTCGTTCCAAAAAATGAAACTCACACAAAACGAATGGTTGTGAGAAGCTAGGCCTTGGGTCTCTACAGACCTGTTGCGCCAACTATATATATATAGATCATGGCTGATAATAAAAAAGGGCTAATGTTGAATTCACTTTTTCATGGAATTCTTATTAACAAATACTTCTCGTGTCGAATAATAAATGACGTAATCAATAGCATTGCAATGAAAGAATTACGCTGCTTAAAATGTATTTTTTCGATTCAACACTTGTGTTATTTATTGAACAAAATTTATGTCAAATCTACAAATAAAAATGGTCATTTCAACAGACTGTTTGTCGTATTTAAAATCTGTTTTTTCTTTGGCTAACAAACATTAAAAAACGGTTCGTCAATTTTACAAAAGTTTACAAAAGCGATTTTTGTGTCCCGATTTTATGGATATAGAACAAAAACTTTGTTAATGCAACAAGAAAAATGTTCAATTTGGTAAAATATCGATTTATCAATTTTATTAAACTGAAAATCGTGTTTTGTTAATCTGACGAAGTATTTTTTGAGTAAATGTTTTCTTCATTTGACAAAATGTTGTTCAAACTGGTAAAACTTAAATTGTGTTGATAAACTTCATTTATTGGTACAACAATTTTTTTTCAGTTGAACAGAAATGATTTTGTTGAAATTTTGCAAACGAATTTTGTCAATATAACCTGGTATTTTATTTTCAGCGAAGGTTTTACCACCACCTTCTTTCCGACAAACTCTCTACAAGATGCTGCAACAATAAAATTGAAATTGAAATTGCATCGCATCTACAATTATTCCCTTTTACTTCGGTGACCAGCTACATTTTGCTGGTTCGTTTGGCTTCCGTCGGGGAATGATTACACGGCTCCACTGCAAATCTTTCAGATGCGATCTACTTGAGCTGGACCCTTTATTTTCTACTCAGGATCTTCTTCTAACTTCTTTTAGGTATAAGCTTTCGCCCAAGCTTTTTCGGCTAACAGAATATCCATCTTTCCAGTCTTGCTCTGGATCAGGTAGAAGCTTAGCTCACTATGCTTATCCTTATTCCAATGTTGGATGTAATTCTGCATATGCGTCCATCTTCCATGGTCAGTGCAGCCTCATCAATGCTGCCATACTGAGAGGGTTGTTGTTGTTCTCGTGCAAAGTATAATCCTTGTAAGGAAGATAGAAAGTGGCACCATGTCAGGCCTCATTTCATGATCATACTGCTTGGTAGATCGTTTTTCTAAAGAGGGTACACACTCTCAGAGCACTGATTCAGTGAGTTGAAAGTAGTCTTCGATGGCCTTCTTTAGGTTTTCGTTCCCATGGCGCCACCATGCATGTTTTAAGCCCGTGCACGTGCAGTATCGATCGAGCAGTCTACTTTCGCATTTTGGTCCGCTGGACATCATCCTTTGCTAGACCAGCGGTTGCCTTTGGTGTTTCATTAGCTGCTAACTCTGGGTTATGTTTGAAGTCAATTTCCGACTTCTGAACCACCAATACTTCGTTTTCAAAGGAATAGAGCTGTAACCAGATTTTCCTAAGTAATCGCAACTCTGAGTGCGATTTTTTTGCCAACGTGGTAGGCTTTGCCACGAGGGTATTTGTCTAGATTCATTGGATAGCTCGGTGAAGCTTCTTCCTTCCACTCTTAAATGCCAGTCTTCAGAGCCGTTCTCGCTGTTGCAAATCAAGCGCTAAACTCACTAGGCTTGGTTTATTTAAACGCTGGTATGATCCCTTTGTTCGGTGACACTCGGCTCGAGGAGATCCGCTTCGTATGCGCCTCTGTGCTCTTATTCTACCGAATGCAACCTCACTTAGGCCACTTTCAATTTAACAAGACAACTTGTACATATTTTCTTTGTTTCTACAATATTGGCGGAACTGTAAACAGCTTTACCCTTGAGCTTATAGCCCCCTGGTGCGCCTCTCAAGCGGGAAACCACAGCCTCTTGTTGGAAACAAGTCTCAGTCTATTCGAATAAGTGAACTCGACTCCATATTTTCAAACAGTCTTCAAACCCTCACATCCCACTCTAACCGGTGTTTCTCTCTCTAATCATAAAATAATCAGCAGCCAATAAAACTTGTAAAAGTGCACAGTAGTAGCTACCTCCACGAAGGCAGCCTCATTAAACAAACATTATGCACCAGCACCAGGTCCTTCTAGCCGCGTCGCCCTCCATTCATCTTTAGTTCTTTTTTCAATTCGGTAATTCGATTTTAATTCCATCGATTAGAATCAGTTTCTGGTTTTCCATAAAACCTGAGCGCATAATTTAAAATCTCATTAGCAATTTGGAGCAATATATATCCATAAGTGGACGTTTATATATACACAGACGCACACAGCCACTGCCGGAGCGACTTTAAGACACTTCACACGGATTTCCCCATAAAAGAAACTAAAAATATACTCAACTATATGTAACCGAACCGAACCCAAACCATGGGCCGTTTATGTTTTCCCATTCATTTCCTGTCTCGATGTGACACAACCCAGACACACTGCGACGCAACCGCCATTAATCACCACCCAAATGAGTTTCCATTTCCTCGCTCGTTCTACTCCTATCCGCCGCACTCTAAAGGAGAACCTGAAAGACGATACCACCAAGACCAGTTTTCGGTGTCGAAATTTTAAGTTTACACCCAAAGCCGACATTTGACATGCATTTCATTTTTGTATATGGCAAGGATATGAAGTGACGGGAATACCTTACCTAGTGTGTGCGTGGATATAAGGGGTTTCATTTTTTTTTATTTATTTTTTTATTTTAAGCCAGGCGAATGTGACTGCTGAGTCTTATTGGTGTAATAGATTTGCGGGAAAGAAGACCCCAAGGCCTATAAATTCTTGCGACTATGCAAACGCAAAAAGAAAAAAAGTACCTAGTATCTCCTTATGTATTTGCCACACGTGCTTGACCCATAAAACAATAAATGACAGCCAGCGTGTACAAAGTACCATTGCGTGTCTTCCCGAAATTAAAGTTGTTATCCCTTTTCCGTGTCGACCGTGGTTGTGTGTGTGGGAATTTATCTACAGGTACGAAAACAAAAAGCGCGCAATATAGGATTGTGTTTTTCCGTTTTTTTTTTTTCTCCTCGTCATCGTGTGGTGGCACGACGACGACGACGACGACGGCGACAAGGACGACGGATAGGTGAAGGTATTCCGCACGCGATATTCATGAATTCGGGAATCAATTTTGCTAGAATGTCCTGCGGATGGTGGTGGGTTTGTATGCGGGAAGAGACATCTCACGCGATAACACAACCCCGTCAGGAGTTGTCATGAAGATGTGGATAGATGCTACAGGGAACGAATTTTCAATATAAGGAAGCCCGAGAACAATAAAAAATAAAAACGAAAACAAATAGATCGAGTGGTGTATTATCGTTTATAATCCTTTGCCAGGGACGACCGACTGACGATAGAAACAGTCGTTGTAGGTATTTGTATGCAGCGAGCAATATTGTTGCCATGGATTCTGATGACAACAAAAGGAACTGCCGTCTGCTTCACAATGACGAAATTTACGAGAGAAGTTTTGAAAAATATCCCTGCACTAACTTGGGTTGTGTTGTTTTGTCGGAGATGCTTTCGGAGGATTCATTGACCCCGCATCCCACCCTCGCTTTGACAACAGTGGACTAGTTCAATAACCCGCTGTGGCGAAATGTGTTTACACCACGCAACGAGTTCGTTATTGTGAATGCATTTACAATTTGGTTGCCTGGTACCTGTACCTGGATCGCACTCAATCGGTTCGGCAGCACTTGGATAGGAGGGTATTAAGTGTACTTATTATAGTGAAGCGTTTGGTCGAACACGGTTTCTAGAGTAAGGTTTGTAAAGGATTCAGTCAAGGAACTTACGGAATTAGACATATTATTATTTATTACTATTTATAATGAGCAAAATTCCATTCAAAGGTTTTCTCCCCTGCGCCACCTGTCGCGTACGTCTGACAAACACCCGAGAGTATAACTGTAAGGAAAGAGCTTCTCAATTAGCCGTTTGCACTCGGCGTAAAATTTTATATCCTCCATTCATCCCAAAAATGAAAGAAAATTACTCACAAATCGAATGGTTGTGAGAAGCTGGGCCAAGGGTCCCTTCGAACCTGTTTCGCCAAGAGGTGGCGCAGTGCAAAAAAACCATAAGTTGGGAATTTTAGGTTCTTTTCGGAACTCGAACCTGGACCCTTCGCTAAGTAGTTCAACACACTAACCACTAAGCCCGCGGCTCACTTCCGATAGTAAGAAGTCGTTTACCATGGCCCTGTAGCTTTCACCAGTAACAGTGACCGTAATGCCGATGGCGTCTTCAAAAAAAATACGGCCCAATAACTCCTCCCGCGTGAACGCCTCACCACACAGTGGCCTTGAGTGGATGTAATGCCGGATATTCAGTGAACCAGAAACACATATTTTTCTTATTAACGTAACCGTTAAAAAGTGAAAATGCGCCTCGTCGCTCATTACGACTTTCAACACAAAATCGTCCTCTTCGTGGTTGAGATTGATAATGTCTTGTAAGGACCTACACGCTCTTGCAGAGTCTGTTTCACACTGCAATTGTCTAGTTCACAAATGTCAAATTTAATTGACGTACGACGCGGTTCGCAAAAGTTATACATCCTCCGATAGGGTGATTAATTTTGCGCCACCTTGTTTAAGAAGATTCAGACGCGTACTAATTAATTTTAATGAAATTGTTAAAACAAATGTTTCTGAAGCGTCATGACTTCCACTTCTAAAAAAAACTGATTTATATTCGTCCGTAAAATTAGAATCGAGTTCGGGTAGCTCTCTTAATTTTTCCAAATTTTACTTTGTGTTTCTAAGTACTCGTAGGTAGCTTAGTTCTTTCTCTACTGTCAAAATTTTTAAAATCTTTGGACCTTACTAATAATCATTTTTAACTAATAATCATATTTTGTAGGCCAAATGCAATTATGTATGGAAAATTTCGCCATTGTGAGTTCGAAAAATGTAGACTGGACACTCCAAATGATTATGAGTGTTGCTGTCGGTTTTTCGATATTTGAGCTAAGCCCCCTCTCGGTATAACAGAAAAAAAAAAAACAAAGCTTTATTAAGTGACTTGAACAGTCGGCAACATGAATTGCGGAAGTATGTAAAATATGTACTAAAGTACAAAGTAAAAGTATCAAGTTCAGTGTTAAAACAATTTAAAATACGACTCCAAGTCTTTTTGGTCTGCTTTAAATCAAAAACGTTGCTCCAAATTTTTGCCTAAGCAAGCGTATTATCAAAAGTCCAATTCCACAGTTTCAGAAGTCTGTCTTCATAGCGTAACTACTCAGGATTAATATCGTGTTCCTCTGGAGTTCCACATGGTTGTCATCTGGGGCCACTCCTTTTTATAATATCTGTTGATGCTGTTGTTCAACAGTTATAAATTTTCCACTGGTTGATGATGTCAACATATTTTTAAAAATTGAGGGATCACTTCGAAAGATTTCTCTGGTCCTCATAAATTTCGCAGATATCGCTTTTCAATGCGATATAAAGAGAGAACGCTTAATTTAAAATGTGTTGGGAATTTAAGCCATATTTAAAGCCAGATGTCAACTGTATACATACTAAAAGCAGTGAGTGAAACGTCCTGTGTTCTCATATCACTGGACCTACATTTTGGTATACGTTTCTTTACTTTACAGATTGAGTATGACTTCGGTGATGTAGGCGTCGCAACTACGTCGAATAAAGTGCATTCTGGAAGCCTTGCTTTTCGAATAGGTGTTCTAGCAGTGTGGGCCGTGTGTCATGAGACTATATTCATGGTAAAATGGCAAACTAAAATGAGCATAAATCAGCTATCAGCACTCAAAAGAGTGTAAAATAAATAAAACTTCTACAAAAAATAGTTTTGTTCAACTGAAAACAAATTGTTATAATGATAGATGATATTTATCAATACAACTTAAGTTCTATTAATTTATACGATATTTTGTCAAAATTTACTAAAAAACTATTTTGTCAAATTAACGAAAGACAATATTTAGTTTAATAAATCATTATTGTATCAATTGAACAATTTTATTGTTGAGTACAACTTATTTTCGAAGAGGCGCATTTTGCGGAATTTAGATGTCGCTTTTTCGTTTATAGAAAACAAAAATTGAATCGGATATTGTGGTACTTTTTTAGTACTACATACTTATTAAAGGTAGAGTCGATTTTCGACCAGAAGCGAGACTACCTAGTATCCATAAAAACAGAACCAAAAATCACTTTTGTAAATGTTTGTAAAGTTGACAAACTTGTGCACAATGTTTGTTAGCCAAACAAAATACAGATTATCAATATTAAAAACATTTATGTTGAAATGAACAAAATGCTTGTAGATATGACATAAATATTGTAGAATTGTTAACACACGTGTTGAATTGAAAAAAATGCATTTTAGACATGGCAATCTTTTGGATGCAATGCTATTGATGGCGTCATTCATATTTCACACGCGAAGTAGTACAAAGTAGAAAGTAAGTTAGTGCGCATCAGTGGCGTGGCGTGAATGTTTTAAAATGGGAAGTCGAAGCAAAATTAATCACATATAAATATAAGAAACCTTACACCTGTGTACCTTGAAAGAAAATCATTCATTGTAAATTTGCAAATTGGGTTCACATTACTAAATTCACTTAAGTCATGCACTGCAATCTGCCAACTGAATTTGTAAACCAAAACACTTGCACCTACCTCAACATACTACCTGCAATTATCCTCACAATCAGACAAGCAGAAGTAGAATAAATCGAATAACTCGAAGAAAAGCGTGTAATTTTGTTCATTTCATAACCAAACAAACACATACGACATACCCAAAACACAACCCAGTGGCCATGGCCAGTACCAGTAACAAGCTCTGGCTCTGGGAAGAAAAAAAGAGATACAAACAAATGTTCATTCAGTACTCAGCAGTCAAAATGAACTTTGTGAGAACCGCGAATAACTCGAAGAAAAGCGGGTTATTTTCTACAATGGGTGTTGAACAAAGAGGTGTCAGACTCACACAAAGTATTCAGGGAAGAAAAAAAGAGATAACAAGCAAATTTTCTCTCAAAATGAACTATAAAGTGAGAACTTTAATAACCCGACTTATTTTGGGTTACCTTCGCTTTGTCGCCACCAGACGATGACGACGTTGTATGAAAATGGATACACACACGATTTTTATATGAGTGCTTTTGTGTGTGTACCATTTGGTGAGTATTCACATTCATTTGGTAGTGTTTCATGTATATTCGGTTTTTGGTAGATAGATAGTGTTCCCTGGTGGAGATTTTAAAAGGTAACTCGGTAGGAATCGAGTTATATGGACGCCACGCCACTGGTGCGCATAAAGGTAACCGGTGAAAGTGAATTACAAAAAACATTTTAAAACTAAATAAATGGATGAGGAGCTAACTACTTCTTCAATAAAAGAAAGCCACATATGGCAATATTTAAATGGTAAGTGAAAGGACTTAGTGCGATAATATAAAGGACATGTATATTGAAGACAAAACAGCTTCACTTACAGCCAAGCCAGACCAAGTTGCGCACAAATACGATTTTATTGAACAAATAGGATTGTTATTTTTATTTTGATATGTATTTTGTTTTGATTGAAATTTAAAATTAGTACCAAATATTTACTTATTATTTTACGAATTAATTTAATTTTAATAACTACTTTTTTTAATAAAACGAATTATTAAATTTATTTTAGATATAATTTCTTTATTTAGATAAATGCTGATAATACTTATTTCTTACCTTCAAAATTATGTTTAAGTACAGCTGCAAGTGAGTGTTAATCATATCGAGAAAATAGTTTATTTAATTAAACAGATCCATAAATAAAGAGCTGAGAGATTTATTTCCATTCACTCAACAATTCTGTTGTTAAATCAACAAATTAATATGCTGGAGCTGACAAAATGTTGCTATGTAACCAACAATCTGTTTATAGATTCAAGAAAAAGCCTATTAACAATATTTGCTGTTGATTTAACAAATCACAATTGACAAAGTACTCCGATATTGTTTACAATTTTTTTGTTAATTTGACAAAAAGATAAACACCAAATTGATAAAACAGCAATCTCTTTTGTGAAATCAAAAACGTTTTGATTAATTTAACAAATTATTTTTGTACACACAAGGAACGATTTTTTTTAACACAACAATTTCTTTATTATCACAACAAAAGTTTTGGGACAAGACTATTTACTTACTAATATTTTGTCAACCCGATAGAAAAATTTTGTTGAAGGTATATTGACAAAAAAATTATTGAATTAAGGCTCATTTTTATCAAATATACCTACCAGTGTTTTATTTTCCGTATATACACAAAAACGACAACCATCAGTCGCAAATATTTGCATGGAACTCCAGCTAATCGCAGTCTTAAGTGTTTCTCCTTAATATCCTGATCCTATTCACATGCGCCTGCCGCTACCTATATCAACACCACATAAATGGAAACAATTAGCTTTGAGTAGTGTAACTTGTAACACCTTCTTCAAGGACTGATCTACATCAAATTCGACATGTTAAAGTGTGAAGCATAAGACAATTCCAGAGAAATACTAATCCTAATCATCACACATCTGCTACACTTTGATATCCTCAGACAATGATGTCGCAAAGACTTAAGCTCACCGGTAACATGTAGGAATAATTATACGTAGGTGCTGGGTGGGCGCCTTCCTCCTTCCTCAAGATTGCCCAATTCAATCAATTAGCATACAAATTCCTCAGCACTTATAGAACAGAGATTATCAATACATAGTATTTCATCGCATAATGGCCCTCACCGAAACAAAATAACAAGAATCTCAGCCTGGATAAGGAGTTATCCAACCCGCCACCCCCGCCCAAAAGGGCCACCTTCAAATTAAAGCATCATCATTATTTTTTAATTTCGCAACCAAATTTATTATCATCTTCTCAGTTGTGTGTGTGTACAGCTATCTAGTATCTGCAGTTCTTGGCAGTCGTAACATAAATCATCAAATTTAAGTCCTTGTTTCACTTAAACACCTGATGCAACTGGAAAACATGCTCGTTAGCAGTTGTGTGCAGGAGGAGCACTCCCACCCACCTGTAAACTTTCAGCTAATCCTAAGCAAGTTAGGGTATTCTGTTGTTGGGACAGGTAAAGCTCTGCCCGATTATGTTGGCAGAATGTCTGCGTGTATGTGATAAACGCAAATTTAAATTTGTTTTCGTCTTCTGTTTGTGTTGGGTTGAGTTCATGCATATATGCGAGTGCGTCGGGTGTGCTAATTTTAATCAGCGACTTTTGTAAGACTTCAGACTTATCAAGTCTTACAGGATGGATGCCCATCCTGCGATGGCAATTGCGGGGACATTTATTTGTTTCCCAGCACATTGATGGGTATAAAATGCATCCACATCCTGTGAATCAATCCGCCCTCACTTGAATGGTGCGACCAATTTTACTCGAGTGCTATTGTAGCCCGCAGGCGGCTCTCGTCGAAAATTAAACAAATAAACGTCAGAAGGATGGGTCTGTTGAAGTGCACCCGTTGTCCTGATTTATTGGAAATTTATGTTTTCCTTCTACTCATTTCTTTTTTCTCGTCCTTTTTCCATGTTTGTTTTGTGTCTCCTGTATCCACTCATATGTTAGTGGTTATAATTCGATTACACTGCTCGCAGGCATTTCTAGCCGTGTGTCCTTTTCCAATTACCTTTTGTTTACTTTTCCAAACTCCCAGAGGAGAAATATCGAATTAAATTCCAAAAGATGAAGATGTCGTCGCCGATCCCTTACCTTCCCATCGCACATCACTTCACAGTCACAGTAACAGTCTCTGTCGTCAACACACAATGAGAGGTGGTTTTTACAGTTCGTTTTTCCCATTTTTATGGCCATTTAATGATACCTTTGTTCCATGTTACGTGATACGCTGGCAGCGCGCGCTCGTCTCGAAAGGAGAAATCTCTTTTAATTACTCCTTCGCTGTGTCGCGCAGCCATTGTTTCCGAATAGATGTAAACAGCTACCGCCGCCGTGCGTTAAATGGTGTAGCAATTTAAACTGCTTAAGTTAAATTTAACGAAAATTTCCAACATGTGAACAGTGAACGAGTGGCATGAATATTTATTTAGACCCCAGCTAGAAGTGGTAGAAGTGCCATGCCATCCTGAGGAGTTGGTGTAGTAAAATTTAATTTCAACGTAAAGTTAAATACTTTCTTTGATCACACTGTTAAAGTGGTTGGCTTCTGGGTGCGCGTACGGGGCGTTGGGTGGGGCCATGAATAAGGTGAGCATCTCTCTTCTGTTCTTTTTCGGAGAACAAGAAATGATTTAATGCCAATTGAGAGAAGCACCAACTTGTTTACTGTATCGACGACAGTGTAGCTTAAAACTATGGCAACGCTTTGTTCTTTCAACTCGTTGGGAATTTAAAACGTGCCGAAGAGGGACGTAATTCCTGGAAACCGAATTGATTTTAAACTCTCGCTTAAAAGCACGTCTCCTGCTAAGGGTAGGCGAATCATTTTCGACGGAGTGAAGTTGGCTGGGAGTGTTTTTCGGTATTATTCTTAGAATTGCGTTTTTCTTATTGCTTTTACGCGGACTGCGAAGTTGTTGACTTGCGTTTGACTACGAGTTCTATGTCATGGTCGTTCGTTTCATTTTTGAAAAAGAAAACATTTTCGAAGCCAAACTTTGATGAGGGAGCTCCTTGTAAGACCGCAAAGTTGTTGAAAAAGTTTGGTCAGTCAAATTTAAAAATGCGCAACGCGTCAGAACTAATTGTGGCCGATAAAAGATGTAACAAACCAAAACCCATTAAGTTACTGGTCGGCTTGGGAACCATTTGGTTTACCATGCCTTGGAGCCTCTAGTACTTATATGAAAAGCTTCCATGAATTTAATTTAATGCTATTTAAATTATTTTAATTTAACTTAATTTTATTTTACATCCTTTTATTTAATTTATTTTCTTTATGATCATTTCGTTAGTCCTCGACTGGGTCAATTGCCACAGATTGTTGAAATTGACTGCAATTTAAGGTCGGTTGAGCTTTATTTAGCTGACTGGAAAAGTAGGGAAGAGTTCACGGATCAAGACCGTTTGGGGAGAGTGTCAGTAGTGTACGTTGATGCTCACTTTCAAGCGAAATTTTTTTAAATTTCTTTCAAAGTTAACAAATGTGAAAGTAGCATTTTTAATACCAAATCGCAAATAAAATGTTGAGTTTGAGAGAACAAAAATCTTTTACACAGCAAAACGCACAATGAACGTTCAAATTTCATGCGATCCAGTCGTGAACTTTGAACTACAGACTCAAATGACCTCCAATCTCTCTAAATCTTTATGCATTAAGGAACTCAACTTAGGATATCGTTATATGCTTAAATATTTTGCTAAAGCCTTGGAGTTGTTTGAGAATTAAATACAGGGTCCGCCAAATAACTTTTTTTTTTTTGAAAATGCTATAAGAAAAAACTACTGAATATTTTCTGAAATTTCTTTTTTTATTTGAAAGTACAATCCTTCCGGTTAATAATGGAAAATAAATTCATTCAAATGGCTGCCTCGGCTGGCCATGCAGTAGCCTACACGATCGGTCCAATTTTCAAGCACATTATCGATTGTGTGCAGCTGTATTTCACCAATGCCTTCACGAATATTGTCCTTTAAAGCGTCAATTGTCTATGGCTTATCGGCGTAACACTTATCTTTTACGGCACCCCACAAATAACAGTCCAACGGTGTCAAATCGCAGCTCCGAGGTGGCCAAACGACATCAGCTCTGCCGCTGACAATGCGATCTTCAAAAACAGGGCGCAAAACATCGAGCGTAGCTTCGGCTGTGTGGCACGTAGCGCCGTCCTGTTGAAACCAAATGTTGCCAATATCCTCCTCTTCAATTTTTGTATGGCGTCATACCAAGGTCTTTATGCAAAATTCGTCTCAATGATGTCTCCGAAATGTTCAATTGTTGAGAACGACGGTGAATTGATGTTGATGGCGCTTCACGCACACTTTCTGCCACAGCAGCAATTTTCTCGGGTGTACGCACTGTTTTTGGCTTTTCACGCTTTGGTTTATCGATGAGGATGCCAGTTTCTTTCACTCTTTTCACAAGATAACGAACATACGGAGCTGACGGTGCTTCTCTTCTTCCAAATTCCGTACGCAATTTTCGCACACATTCTGCAACATTACCATGATTTTCAAAGTAAGGTCGCAATATTTCCTAGCGTTGTTTAAGCGTATACACAACCATATTCGTTCAGCGGAAGGATAAAACTAATTATCTGTCAGATCAGACATGAGCAAAGTGTTACCATTCGCGAAATAAGCACTAGTTGAAAAAAAAAGTTAGATGGCGGACCCTTTATAATTAGGTTGACTTGTTTTTTCAAACAAACCAATAGAAAATAAATAAATCAGCCGACGACTAATTGACTGATTTCAGATATTGCGTACAGTTAAGGTATCCCATTATATTATATCTAGAAATGCTATAAATGGCTATCCTTCTTCAGGACATACAATAAATGTACATCACCTTTCTCCTTCAGTATACATTTGTCAACTGCGAAGACATATCATTTTCAAAACTTCTTTTACAGAAAACTTTGCAACTAGCTGTTCGAAGGAATATTTTTAAAAGACTACAACTTACAACAATTTAAGCACATTATATGCCCCTATTTAGAAACATCTCAGGACGCTGCTAAAGCGTCCTAGGTTCGCCTTTACAGATAGATCGTTTTTTAGGATAGAAAACTCTTCTTTTTTTTTAAATTATTTAATTACTAAAAGTTCTTGAAGCATCACCCGAAGAAGTCAACGAGACGTAAATCCAGCATGGAATTATATCCCACTGAAGTGGGACATAAGTTAAAAAATTTGGACTTATGTCCTACCGAAGTGGGACATAAGACCCTAGTTATAGTCATACGTAAAGCGAAACCGTAAAAATTTTCTTTTGCTTTTTTTGACCACTTCAACCCAACGGTTGAACTCAATCTTGATCTTAAAATGTTGCTTACGAATTATAAATTTAGTCTATAAAAAAAAAATAAGGAAATGATCTTAAATTTTGTAGAAAAATATTTCATTCATGTTTCCGTACGAAAAACCTTTTCTAATCAACTTCTCAGTCAATTCCACAAGAAAAAACCAAATCATTCCACTGAAATATTTCATTTCTTTACTGTTCCATCTGTCCGGAATTTTTTTTTTCTGATGTTTTGTTTTCGCAAAACATTTTTTCTGACAGAATTTTTGCTATGACCGCCTTCGTAAAAAAACTCATTTTCACATGTTCCAACTTTTTCGGTTACATTTTACTTATGGTTATAACTAGGGCCTAAGTCCATAAAAACAAACAAACTAACATGTTTTGTCTTTAAAAAATACCGTACTAGTTGCTAAGGTTAATTTAAATTAAAAGGAGAGCTACCAGACTCTTAAAAGCACCCAGCTCCCATAGTAATTTGGCCGATGGTTCAGTTAAGTTTGGACTATTTTGTGAATTTAAAATTTGGGCTATTTTTTCATATTAAATAGTGGACAACATTTTTTAAAATGGATATCAACCCAAAACGTTATTTTGGCCAATCGCGTCTTTTTGACTTTAATGTTCTTAAATGTTTACTTTTATTTTCTAAAATACTATAAAGCTAAAACTGAAAGTATTTTTAGATAGTAAATTGGCTCTTGGCTTTAGAGAATTTTCTGAAAATAATATAAAAAATAAGAATGGGAGTTTTGTTTGTATGGTATCTTGCCGGTATTATGTCTGAAACGTGGCTTTTTGGACTTTTATGATAACATATTCTTCTAATAACAAAATGTTGAAATTATGTCGCATTTTTGATAAATAAATAAATTATTGACCCATTTACCCCACTTTGGTGGGTCATATTTTCACAATCCAATTTTGAACTTGTGTCTCGTGGACGTTTGTCCCTGCTACGCATCAACCCAGTCGATCTAGCATTTTGCGGTCGGGCTGTACAAGCTGCTGGAACCATGTTAAACAAAACCATATTCAGGTGTAGTCTTAAAATCCATTGTTATGATAATCAGAAGGTAGCCCACTGAGTAGTTTGTCGACTAGTATAGTCCTTTTTAACTGCAAACGGTTGGTTGAACTTCCAATACCGAGCTGAGGTTCTTTAAACTGGCGCGTAAGTGTCTTATCATTGTCTCACTAAAATATATTCTAACGCCTAAATGCAAGATCTAATCAGTGACTCTAATTTTGAACAGCACTAGGTCCAGAAAAATAATAAATTTCAGTAAAGCTGGTACGTTCGTAAAAATGTCATATAGCTTGATAAGAAAAAATGTCAAAAATGTGTGCTCTGCCTTCCCCATATTGTAATTCTTCGACCGCAAGCAATTTTCTTTCAAAAGCTTTGGAGTCTCAAACGAAGTTAAAGGCGAGAACTGATCCAGTTTGTTGGTCAAAGTTATTTCAGCTTAAAACTTTGTGAAAGGCTTGCTTGTCATTTTATGTGAGACACAAAATTTCAGCACTAAGCTTATGAATTTTAAAAATGGCACTATCGAAGCTGGGCCGCTTGTAGACAGATTGATGGCAGCTTAATGACAGTATGCTTGCACCTTCCTAAGGGATAATTACAGTGCTGCAATAGCCTACAAGCCTGCAGCCTTCAATTTAACTTTTTGCATGTGGTCCATTGGTTGTTAGGTGCGGCTATCAAATACGTCACATCCAGCCTCTTCCCTACGACCTTCCCATGCCAAAATTCTTCAATAAATCCCATGACAAAATGTCAATGTCCTTCCTTACTTGGGGAAAAAAAAAAATTAACTCAAATAAATCTTCATCTCTGGCCGGACCTATTTTTCAAAATCATTTAGTCTCCCTGACTTTGTCTACTGCAGATGTCGTATGCTGTTGCGCCCCAGCGCCAGCTGTATAGGATATCCGTTGGTTTCGGTATTTTCCTGCCTGTGTGTACGAAGGAAGTTTTATGGCGAACCGAGTTGATGTCGTATTTAGGCTTGTATGTGCGGTAATAAAATGTAGAAACCATACCCGTGTTCGTCTAATTATTATTAGGTTGGCGTTAAATTTCACATTTGTCATTATGTAAACAGAGGCTTGGCTTGGCATCGAGGGGTCGATTTAGGGATCATCCTGATTGATGATTGTAAACTATAAATGGAGTAGGGTTTTGCTACGGAGACGGATAACGTATACGTAAGCAAATCAACCTTCATCTGGAAGAAGAAGCCACCGCTCCTCAGGTATCCCTTTGCGTCCTTAGAACCTACTTTTATGTCTGTAATTTAACATTAGCGCAAAAATGATTGCAAAACATTAAATAAAACGATTCTGGCCCACGTGCCATGAGCCGGCTCACTCTCAACTTTATTGATCCCCCAAATAGGAATCGACAAAAATAAAGTTTTTTTTTTCGAACGTTTTTTTGTTGCAAAATTAAAATGAAGCGAAAATGGGGCGAAAGTGTATCAAACGAAGACGCTACGATGAGCTGTATTCAATAACTGCTCGAACGTGATTGAAATCTCAAACAAGGCGAGAGCACACAGCGAGCAGAAAAAATCGACCTGAGTGAACCTCAATATTTCAGCTACGACCCCAAAGGACCAAAGGGACAGACTACTTTTTATTCAATAGGCGTAGCTACCCTCACGGAGAGCGAACATGGGAACGGAAAGTTCCAAATTGATATAGAACCTCCTAACATTGGGTAGCTTGACAGCAGAAACGAATTGATGCGACTTTCTTGTCAGAGATTCGAAACTCGCAGTAGGAAATCTCGAAAAACAATGAAATGTATGCTGTTTTTTTTTCTTTTTTTACTTTTGATAATTGCAGGGATGTACCTTACCGCCGCGCCCGGGATAACTTGTCAGTTTTAATTGTAAGTGTCACTGTCAGGGTTACACTCGTGATGCCACCGAGTGGGTGGTAATTATTGTCAAAATTGTAGGATGAGGTTAAGAGTGCGTATAATGGAATTCTAAGTGCCACTTGAGTTTATTGTTAGCTGATGGATGTTGGCGCTTGCCGGGTGTGCGGTTAGACACGTGACTTTATTGTGGTTTTTGATTTCTTTGGTTGAGTTTTAAAGGAGGTTAAATGGCGCACTATTATCAACATTGTGCGGTGTAGTTAACTTGAAGTGGTGGGCATTAATTTGAGTGTGGTTTTGAAGGTAGCAATTCGAAAGTTATGATTTACTTTGGGGGCGGAAGAAATTTAACTTATTGTTCTTGCAAGGCACTCATCATGTCAGTTATTTTAGGAGGCATGAATGACGTCGAAAGTTGATTATTATGCCTACAATCGTTGGTTACGGAAGTCGATTTTGATTGAATATTCCTGCTGAAAAGAGAATTGAAAATTGTTCTTTTTCTTCTATTTCAGTGGTCCAAAGTTGCAGAACTCCTCATACGAAATAGCCTTGTGGTGATTTGTGTTGATAATGAGACCAGTTTCGGATGAAAGTCTTGAGGTGCAGCAAAACCAGCAATTAAGGTGAGTCACTATACACTAAATTATTGCAATGGCAAACTAAAAACGTGCAGACAACATGCAATCAATGCGCGCACTCTTCACTGCTATTTCAGAGTAACCACATGTATTTTTAGCAGCTTTTGGTGCTAAAACAAAATTAATTCTTTCCTTCTACGAAATGGCATCTATCATTTAATCTGTATTTAGTTAAGTTTAGTTTATTATTAGCTTTTTTTAAAAAGCCATCCAACCATTTAATACAAACATTTATTTTCAAATTGTGTTGCTTAAGTTAGAGTTAATAATTTTGATTAACATAATTAATAATTTCTCTTTTGAAAGATGCTAAATTTGCTTCAGTTCTAACAAAGGGTTTTCCAATAAGAGGTATTATTTTGGTATTCAAAGAAAACTGTCATTTTTTGAGATAAATGATCGGATGTTTATTTCATAATAAAGAGGAAGGTATTTCGTTAATAATAAAAGACAGCATCAGCCAAATGGCCACCACGAGTACGCATACAGGACCATATCCTCTTCATGAAAGTTTCCATATCCAAATCGCGAAGTGGCTGCCCCTATGTCCCCGATAGCCTCACGAATTTTACCTTTGAGGTCTTGAACCGACGATGGGATATTGGCGTAGATCTTTTCTTTCACGTGGCCCCAAAGGAAGAGGTCGCAAGGTGTTAAATCACAAGATCTCGGTGGCCAGTTGTGATCACCTCTTCGAGAGATAACACGGTCCGGAAACTTTTCCCGTAAAAGATTAATGCTTTCGTTGCTTGTGTGGCAAGTAGCGCCCTCTTGTTGAAAGTAAACGCTGTCCAGATCAATACCATCCAACTCCGGTGTAATGACGTTTGTGGAATGCCCAATTCAAAAGAACGACGAGGAATGGACAAACGTGGGTTTTCTTCAACACTTTGGGCAACAGCAGCAATATTCTCAGTTGTTCTTGAGCGACGTGCACGGGTTTTATTCTTTTCTCACTAACTTGTCCCGACAGCTAGAATTTTTCCACCAATTTCTGTGTTGCGGTCCGACAAGGTGCTTCACGATGACCAAAAAATTGTTTAGTTTTGCGAACTGTGACTGCAAGATTTTCACCATTTTTGTAGTGAATTGTAATAATTTCAATGCATTGTTGAAGCGTGTATCGTTCCATATTTAGTAATGGCGTAGTTTCTACTTGTCAAATGACAAAGAATAAAAGCTTCAAAAGTGACAGCTACCGAAATAGCGGGTCATTCACAATAACACATCTCATTGGAAACCCTATATTACTGAGGTATGATTTGAACCAATCACTTTCACCTCCTTTAATTCCATATCGTTCGAGTTTAACTATTAATATTTGCCTGTCTATAGTTTCAAATGCTCTTTTTAAATCGAGAAAAGCATTAATTATATATATTAATTCATTTCTTTCAAATTAGTTATTTAATTGCTTAAAGACAATTTTTTCAAAAACTTTTTGCCAAGGCAACGCACTAACCGGGCGGAACTCATCGCATAGTTTAGTATTGCATACTTTTTCTATAGGTGTCACTAAAGATTTCTTCCATGACTTCGGGAATACCTTTTTTTCTAACGATTTATTAATAATCATTAATAAAGTTGGTCCTAGTATATCGCAGTTATGTAGAAATCTCATTGGGCTCATATTTGTGAAGTCAACTTTATGTTTCATTTTCTTTAAAACTAGTTTAACATCCTCGTGTGTCACAAATTGAAAATTAATACTTAAATTCGTATCGACAACATTGTAACAGAACGGCACAAACGGAATAGAAACACCTATTGGCACTATGCCAATGATTAAGAAATCATTACATTTGTTAGCTATGACTTTTTTATCGTTCAGAATTTCATTCCTTCCTCATTCTCGCTACCTTTTAGGTCCTTTAATACATATCTTTTTAAATTTGTCATCATAGTTTTTTAATCGGTTGAACACTGCACCTTTTTTTTTTTTAATAAATAAGTCTTTGCACTTTTTGATTTCACTTTTGTACTTATTTCTTACTAATTTGTAATCGCGCCAATTGACTTCCGAATTGCACAATACCGCTTTTGCATGTTTTTTAATCTTTAATAATCTTAACGATTGAAGCCGTTTATTGAACCATTTATAGTTATCGTGCTTGATTTCACTTTTAACAAAAAACTTTGCTGCGGTCGCGTCTATAGATTTAAGAAATGCTCGCCCAATACATCAATATCCATCGCACTATTCAATACACTCATTTGACTATTTCCTAATGCTTCCCGAAAGAGTTCTTTATTGTACCTCATCATTCTTACAAATGATTTATTATTTTTATCCGTCACTTCACATAATTCGGACCCCGTAATCGGTGTGACAAAGAAATGAGTAGACTTTTACTATCAGTACAATAAACAGAATTCACGGTGAAGGAAACAACTTTAGAGTTGCACGGAAAATACTGAATCAATCGTGAGAAAATGTTGGATATGACCGCCTCAGTATCAGGCGTTGAGTCGTTTTAAGCAGGACAAATAAACGTGTTTGATAAAAGTGTGCAGCAATAACTGACAACTGCGACAACTACGATCAATGCAAAAGCACCATTCATTGGTCACAGTAGGTTTATCCGTGTTTGAAAGCGCTTGTTTTTTATTCTAGTGGTATGTCTATGGCGACCCCTTTAACCGCCCGGCTCGATCCACCCTAAAGCCGGCACTGAAAATCTATTGGGTTCAACTTTCGTGAAAAGAAATATCGAAGGGCGTGCTCTTTCGCTACTTTTTTCATTATAGGACTCTTTGTATGCCATTTATGCAGACCATTTATATACTGTGTAGAAAGAGTTTCACTGTAAAGTTGAAAAATCCACTTGTAATATCTTTCTTAGTTTCTATAATTTTCCTCTACCTGGCAGTCTTTCTTGTCTCTGATCTCCTTGATGATGCTTTTCCAAGGTTTGCTCTCAAGGAAACATCAAACTTTGGATCGATGTAGAACGTCCCTTATTCAACGTATTCCTGAATACGTGACAGAATTTTTTTATTATGCACTAACAATAATGAGATATCCGACTTTATGCTTAAACTTCAAAACCGATGTTCAGACTTTATTCTGACATCTGATAAGGAAGCATTTTAAAAGTTCAGACTTATTTACATTGTATTGTAAGTATTAGGCCCCGTATACTGCGACCAGAAGAGATCTATTGTGTTGGCCCCTATTGTTTAACCCAGGGAGCTGTTTAGGCTCTTTATAAACCTCAGTACCCTTCTTGGTTCCATGCTTCCTATATCTGCAGGACTTAAAAACGCCCCTTGCATGTGGATATCTCAGTTCAGACTTAAGACCCGACAAGTTGGTAGTGCTTGCAAACTTACCTGCCAATTGAAGTGTCAAAATATTAGTTGAATGTTTGCCATTTACGATAATGGATAGAACAACGTTTTAAAATTATTAATTTAGGTAAATATAAGAACTTTTCTTCATTCTTCTATTTTTCTTATTTTTAAAGAAAGATCTGTCTTCGGTACAAGACCATACGATCGGCAAATTATCTAGGGTACTATTGAATTCAGAACACATTGCTTAATTTAAGTTTACACAATTTTGTGGGTGTTATTAAATTTTTAATGACTGCTTTTCATTGCGACTGTCTTTTGTTGATTTTAGAATATACATATTTACTCTTAATTTAAGCGAAAGCGGAACTCACCGAAAATTGCGCAGTCGGAAACCAAAATGAGTTCTGAAAACTTCCAGCTTTGTGGATTCAATGACAAGCACATTGTTAGCACTTAATTGGGCTATTGGGATAGCTAAATTTTAACTGAATATTCGATAAAATGTCTGATAAAGTAGTTATTTTCAATTGCACTTAACTTTTAGTCAAGCTTTATGACGCACATTTCATTTATAAGAAGACCTCCATTCTTGTTTTTGTCGTTTAACAGTCTGCAGTACTTTTATCTTGTAGTACTCAGTAGTGATAACCGCATTTCCATGACCATATTTGTAGCCGTCTCTTAGAGCCTTGTATCCTTGAAAATATCACTTCATCTTCTGACAGAACTTTCGAATATCGCCTCTTAATAGATTCGACGGTCGAAAAACGACACAAAGACGTCGTGGGCAGCTCTACCAGCAGCTGTGCTTTTCGTCTTCTAGACAAATATATTGGCGTCGTTCTAAGCTCGATCTCTAGGGTCAAATCGTTTTATCCGTGAACGAGAAATACCGCTCGGAATCGGCATAATATTGTATGTTCCTTTTATTCGTCTCAAAAGTAATAACTCACAGTTAGTTCGTTCACGACTTCGACAATTTGCCCTCTGATTTTGTCAATTAGATAAATTCCGCCAAAAACAATACTTTCGTCCAATATTTGGATATTTGGGCACCTATAACAAGTCCATTTGAGAGGATTGCAGACTTTCTTCTGTTGGTTGTGTCATAGTTTTAGTCGTCACCACAAATCAGTGTGATGTCTAGAAATCTGGCCCCCTTGGCGGTTGGGACTAAAAGAGGATTTTAATAGTGAAATCAAGAAATAAGATTTTCAGCTTCGATCGTTCTCAATTCACAAATCTACATCCAAGTCAATACGGACCTAATGATCCTTTTGCGGCAGTAGATGTCACAGTGTTTCATGAAGGGGCCCATAGGTCTCTTAGGCTCAAATATGTCGGAGAAGCTCATTAGGTAAGAATGACAACGGTAGTAGTTGATTTAAAAAAAAGTTAGCCAACAAATAGAAGTGCCTTGGTCTGAAAAAAGTTCTCCCTTCGCAGGTTTCATCAACTCGGAGATGACCCACATTGATGGGTACCTAAACCATAAAACTTGTGTCCTCACCTAAACCCAAAATTACTCTTTGACCTCAAAAATACTCGATTCAATCAGTCCATTTCCGCGGTACCTAAAGTCTTCATATTCGTTAGAATTTCGACAAAATGCGCTTGTCCAAGGAATTTTCGCTAATTCGCACTTTTGACTACCTATATAGGCAAATAACCTTTTTAAAACAGTCGCATTCCCCGGGTAGAAGCTAAAGGTAGACGGGGATATTTTTGAAAAATTCCCCAGACAGATTTGCCAACGTACTTAAACCCACAGAGTTTCTTGTTCATCGGAATTTGCCGAAATGCTTCTGGTCATTTAGTTTTTAGATCGAAACTTGGTGGTCCAGCTTTACTGCAGTTTTTCTTCCAACATACCTACCGACAAGTCTGTAATGCTACAAGTAGCCAACGATGCTAAACCTTTTTTTTCAACTACTTTACCCCCACAAGAAAAACTGTCTCACAAGAGTTAAGGATTGCCCTAAATCTGCCTTTCATCCAGCACACATAAGTTCCTAATTGCATCTTTACTCCCTCTTAAAGCTGCACTTGCAGAGTTCTTTATATTCAAGCAGTTAAACCTTAGTCGCTTTCCCTTTTCAAAGAAATAGTTTAAGGGCCTTGTCAAGTTTTGCTTAAAGTATTTTGTACCTTTTTGCTGGGACTCTCTCGCGTCACATGCAACTTTCTTGTTTTACATTCGCCGAAAGTAATTGCCGATTGCCGTCACTCCGCTGGATGCAAAAAACCAACCTTGACTAGTGACGTATCCCGTCCCAATTTAATTTAATTAATTAAAAATAAATAAAGCATTTCCGCCGCGAAGCTTTTTCAATATTAGTTGGGACTGTTGCTAAAATTGTCCCTCCAGTGAATACTCTCATTTTTTCGACTCATATGTATACTCGTCCTCCCACCCGCGCAAGTATTTCTTTATTTCTTTGATGAAATATCAGAACTGCCTCAGCAATTCCGAGAACCACAGGTTAATCAACGGAAGTGGAATTTAGTTTAAAATTCTTGAAAATGTTTTCATTTTTCCATTCAAAATGGTGAACTCCCGTCGTCGTCGTCGTTCTCGTTGTCGTCTCTACAAAATGCTGTCACTTTGTAATGCTTCATATGATATCCTTCGTTTCAGGTGCTATTCCACCACAAAAAAGAACCAAACATCCACCTTCTTGTAACGATGACTTGCCTTGTGATATTATAGAACAACTTCAGAATAAACCATTCCCCCTGGAAATCTGAAAGCTAAATTTCCATACACGACTTTCGATTCAATATCTGAACGTTATACCGAAACCTATACCTACTTGTGCGTCATTAATACTTTAGCAGTCAGCCACCCTTGTTCAATCACTTGGCACGTAACTTACCACACCAAAGGTTCTACTCTAAAGAGGACACTCGATACTGGTTGTGCTGCTGCTCGAAAAGGATTGCTACTCGAACCATAAGTCATTTCTTCATTTAGCACATTCTAGGGTTTCACATGCACCACTAAGCCCAGAGCATATACATTATACAACTTCACTTCAGCGTATATTATCACTTCCCCCCCACGACCGTTGCCGCCACCCCAAAACAAATTTGAATGAGTGTGTTCTTCATTTCTTCATGAACTGTGCTGCGAGTCTGAAATGGAAATCAACAGTGAAAAACAAAAGTTTGAGGAGCTCTACGAGGAAGGAAGCAGGCCACGTCCTCCTCTAGCTGTCCCCGAAACGGACAAAGTTCATCGAAAGAAATACCCACCCACTTTTGGCACACACCAAGTGCGCCGCTTTCGCTAGAAGACGACGACGTAGCAAACGCTGCTGACTATATGATTACTGGTATTGAAAGGGTGGTGACCTTTAGTCGTCGTTGGTTTTTCGGTTCAGGTCAATTGTTGTGCTGTTTGCACATTTGTATATGTGGTGGGGGCGGGTGGACAAAGCCGGCGGCATACCACGAGGGAAACTCTTGTTTACTACGATTTCGAGTTGTAGGTTTTTCTTGGAAAACTGCCAAAGTCTGGAATGTGAATTATGTACTCATTTTGCTGTGAATTTTCCATCACATTTATTTTGTGTGCTGTGTGTGAATGGTGGCGAAGCAGGCCCACAGAAAATGAAGAAAATTACACAAACTAAACAAATGGCAGCCAGAGTCCACCGACAAAGAAGGCAGCACCGAGCACACTGTATATTTGCGTTCATACAGTGCCCACTTAAGTGTCGAATAATTATTTTTAACTAACAGGCGCTATATTTGAATGGTAGGTGCGCCGTACGTGGACTGGACCGTAGATGGCGGCTTCGAAGAAACTGTGCAATTAGTCTTGGAATCTAAAGGAAGTGGGAGATTCAGAAAAAAGGAGTGAAGTCGTAAAAAGCCAAACGAGAAAGTCCTCCCGGGAGTTCGGACAGATGTGCCAGTTCACTGTCGAAGGGGATATTGGTGCCGCCTGCCTCAAGACTATAAAGAATCTACAACGGAATGATTGCAACGTTCAGCCAGGCAAACTTATCAGAAAGGGCTACCGTCATTTTGTACAGGCGATGTAGAGTCGCAGTTTGAAATGTTTGTATTAGAAGAATGAGGGATATTAACGAATTTCCAAGGGAAAAACCCTCATCGGTAAGGCTTATATCTGTTGTCTTATTTGGGTGGTGCCTGGTGCTTATGAACTACAGAGATCATACTCAGTTCGATCTATCACATCTGTATTTAAAGACTTAGGTATCTGACTTCAGGATCCTCTAAACTTGCGAAGTTCTTCTTCAGCGTAGTCCTTCTTGGGTGAATTAAGGCTTCAACTAAAATGACTTCGACAGATAGCTAAACAGATGAGAGACTTTCTCAACTGCTACCTGGAAAAATGTACGTTTAAAACCGCTTCCAAGGGAATGGATTTTCAATCGAATAAGTGGCATGTCAGGCTTAAACTAGCTTACTTTATTAAATAAAACTACTCTTTCTTATTATCGAAAGGTAAAGCGTAAACAACTGCATGAAGAAGGTGTACTTCTCTTCGATTTAGAATGACAACAAATGCTAAAATAACACTACGAAAATTTATCTTTCATTTGTTCTATATTTCACGAATTTGGGCTTTCAAACAAAAGATGTACGACAAAAGCTGTTTAGCCTAATCATATAAAGAAGACATTCTAAAATATACAAGCAGTCGTTTCTTCGGAACAAATTTTGTGGTTGACACAGTGCTGAGGTATTTAAAACCTCCACCTTTAAAAAATGAAATCGGTCCCATACAACTTGTATCCAAGTCAAGAGAACTTCTCACTCCATAAACTCTGAACCATAACCTAGGGAGTTGGGTCGAACAAAATCTAATTTTCCAGGCTGGTTTTCAAGCAAATATTTGCTATCCACTATCACTTTTTACGGCATCGTTTTCTCGGGACCTCAAAACTACCTTTGACACCTACAATATACAAAATTCTAGCATCTACTTGCGTATGGTCAGAAACTATCAAAATCTAGGGGCCACATCGGGTGTCGATTCGTCGCTGGAGATGGTAAATTGATCCACTTTCCCTACATAATCTGGTGTTCCACAAGGTTGTCTTTTGAGTACCGCAATCTTCTCGTTTCATATGAATGTCTTTTTCCATTGGGCTTTTCTGTTTAAATGAAACTAAATCAGTTCATTGGTTTTTCCCGACGTTTTGGCAGGGATTGCCTTCTTTGGGTTTTAATATTTTGAAGAGAAACGAAACTGCTCTAACAAAAAGAATAAAACAGAAAATTTTGTAAAACAATTGAAAGAGAAAGTCCACAAATAACACATAAATATTGAATCGGTCAAGAACTGTATCAACGACTTCTCTAATAGCATCCCAATTGCTTCGTCCACCAATCCAGCAGTCAAACTTGTGTTGGGCAGACCTTCCTATTTCATTTATTTCGTCTTGAATCCTTTTAAAGATCCAAACGGTTAGGGCTTTGATATATATCTGAACTGGATAGATGGTCCTTCTTGTTCCGTGCAATCGACCATACCAGCCGCCACCTCCACATAACCGCCATATTGGGCAAATTTTTTATTTTATAAATTAATTAAACTAAAGACTGTCGTGATTTATTGACTACGAAAATTTCCCTTTTGAAAAAGTAGGTGTCCCTCGACCTTTCAGTGGTCGAAATCAAAAACAATTTCGCCACAGAGGCTGCTGCCCACCAAGCAGCCTTCGAACCTCCATCACCTCATTTTTGTCTGGCAATCCTGATAAATCCTGTCTGTAGAAACTTACAGCTCGATAAAAACTCAAGTGAAAAGTAGAATTCATAAACCAGAATCCCTTCCCGGAAGCCATATATTCCAAATTTCCCTCGTTCCGATTTCGGTACTAAAATGTTTAAGAGGAACCTTACTATCGTATTTGGGAACACGCTTACAAGTCTTCTCATTATTTACGCTTCAATTGATCTTTTAAAATGTTTTAAAAACTACCTTTTAAGAAAATGGTATACAGACTGAGACAGGTCGTAGCGAACAAAAACCTCCAAGTACCAAGTAGGCGAGTTTTTAAGGCAATTTTGACCATAATTTTAAAAATTATGTTTTAGCGCTCGGCTTCTGCATTAGCGACGGCTTGTGAGTCGGATCAACTTTTGGTTGACTTCAAGCTGTAACTAACACTTTTACAAGCTTCCAAGTAGCTTGAGTCTTAAAAGCACTTGCATTTACATCCGTTCGGTTCTCCAACTAAAACTGACTGATCTCTAAAGTTGTATATAGGGCTTAATAGATGGGAAAATAAATCAGAGAATTGTCTTCATTATAGTACGCCACTCCTTAAGGCCGATGTGACGCCCTTACCAGTTTGAAAATAACTTATCCATCCTTGAACGTATATTTTTGGTTCAAGCATTCAGAGAGAAAATCAGAAATTATTGGACTATGGCCACACCAAGTCAGCCCTTTCGTTGGTAACTTCAGGACCGTCACCTCGTAGTTCGACATAATCAACCTTGTCTTGATATTTTTGTTCGCTTAGCTGAGTGAGAGTGGATGCGTGGTCATCTTTTACAAACCCAAAAGCTACGCTCACCCAATTGCATATTCAGTTCACAGGCGGATTACTGATGCCATATTTCATTGTAACAAAAGTCCAACCCTTAATTTGTTGGTCTTACTCATTTCATTGTGTGCATTTGGCATCTCAGACAATTCAAAATGAATTATTCCAATTTATCTCCAATTAGCGGCAAATCGTTGCTCTACAAGCATTGAACTCTTTTGTGTCTTCGAAAATAAGTCCGGCGCTGTAGCTGTATCTTCAATATCTTTTAGTAAATAAAATCGAATCACCAAACGCAACCACAACCGCACATCAGTACGGTACAGTATGCGTGTGCATCTTCCCCCAAAGATTGAACATCTGCGGCGTTTTCTCGCTTTAATTGCAAACACGAAAGCATATAAATAATTCTGACACGATCTTCCTTTGAGTCTCGAGCACTTCCTCCATTCCGCAGATCAAAAGGACTGCATAGCATGACACACCCGATTGCACATTAAAAGGCGTTTTTATCTCGAGCGTATATAGATATATTTGTGTGTGCAATTTGAATTCGGGGCGACGACAATGCAACATGAAATTTCAAAAATAAAACATCCTCAAACTTGGCAGTACCAGTGCCACATGTGCTGATGATTATCATTCCCCGGCCACAAATCAAGGAAATTAGCTCCACCAAGCGCAGCTACATAGCTGTGGGGTGCTCCAACGTCGTCGTAAACGGTTGAATGGACTGAGCCGTTTAATTGATGACGCTTCGGCCGCGCGAAAATTCCTTATGCGGCTCGCAGCGACAGAAAAAATACCAGAAAATTTGTGACAACTTGAGAAATTGGTTTGCTCATTAACATTTGGATGGCGCGATTTGATGAGATGGGATGACCTGTGTGAATGCGAGGTACATAAGTGAATGGAGAAGGCAGTCTTTGTAATTGCAGTTGAAAGGGATACTCGAAAGACACGGGTTGGAAACGATTTTACAGTCGACTATGCGCAGAAATCATTTCACTTCCGATGAATGGAAAGTAATGTCCGCTTCGAATTTTGCGAAGCACCAATCTTGAAACCTTCCATCAGTGTTTTCCTAAAGTTTGTGGTATCAAGGCCAATATGGGACTTGTTGTTATTTTTAAGGCTTCGCTTTGAAGAGGCTTGAAGGTGCCAACGCAGGGAACGAAAAGGCAAGGTATGCTCAAGTTTTGATAAATGTCGGCTCGGCCAGCAACGCTCGGTAAAATGGACTACAACAGCAACCAAAGAACGATTACCATAAATGGCTAATTGCTCGGCTTAATGTCACCTTTTGCTTAGGGTTGGAATATAGATTCACTTAAGTCACACTCGTGTTAGTCATGCACAGTCTTTTACTCTCCTTATCTACATCCGGCAGAGTTGCAAAATCGACTCACGTCTGTTCACTTATAAATGAGACTCCCACCACAGATGCTGGTTGCCGTATGAGTGACCCGAAACAGGTTAGGTTAGTTTGGGTTTGATGTGGCTGTCGCCTATCCTGCTAGACCTGAACTGGAACTCACAATAATTTTTGCAAGGATTTATGTATCAGATGCAAAGATTTATCGATTGCATAGCTTCCCCGGCCGCAGTCAGTCCTAAACAGCAACAAAATTGACTGTGTCCTTTCATCGCAATAGCATTTTCAATCACGGGGCCAAGTTTAAATGGGACGTTCCAAAAACCAGCATTTCGGTTACCAGCATTTCCTCTTGCCCTGCGCAGATACGTCACAATAAAAAAAATGACTTCGTCGCAGTATATAACATTTCGACAAACTGTGCAATTTTAAAACAAAACAAGGCATCATGCAAATTGTGAAGTCTTGTACTTCTTTTAAGAAGAAAAATAATTTAAAGCTCATCGAGAGAAGATCTAAGACTATACGTATGCCAAGTTGAAGACTGATGGGTCCTTGGAATTTGGCAGAACTGTGTGGAGGCCTAATCCAACATACCAGGCGATTGTTCCTACCATCTGCGTGTAGATAGAAATCACAAATTTATCAAGCGTGATTAGCTTACCCTGTTAAAAGCAGCCTTAAACGGTCCAAACGAACAATTTCGCTCTTGTGGACTTAGAGTTGGGGTTAATGGTTAAAGCTTCTTGTCATAAAATTGACTTCTCCGACCTTTGAAATGCTTAGAACTGAATGTATCACATAAGCCATATAACTTAAGTGTCCAAAGTTGACAGCGCTTTACACAAGCGATCAAAATATAGAAAGACTTGGTAGCTATGATTAGATCATCCGCTTGACTCTGAGCGAGTCTTTATAAGCAGCACTGGGTTAGGTAAACAGATGTCATAGTTTGTAACAGGTAAATGAGATTAGACCAGAAACATAAATTTAAAAAAAAAAAAAAACAGCAAAGTTCTACAAAACCGCTTATAACAAGTCAGCCGTGAAAAGTACTGAGATCTAGAAGTACGCCAAGTTCTTATTTCATGAAGGTTGTGTACCAAATATTTAAAGTAGAACTATTCTGAAATAACTACAAATTAAGAGGGAAATTTTATTATTTCATGATTACTGACTAAGTAAGAACTTTGCGTACTTCCAGGTCTTAGTGCTTTTCCACGACTGACTTGTTAAATAACGGTTTTTATATGGAAGAACTTGGATGTTTTTTTAACATTTATGTTTTTGGTCTGATCTCACTCCATTTGGCAACGATTTTAATATTTTTCATGTCCAAATCTCGAAAGATACTGAGTTAAAAGTGTGGTCTCTTCTTAAATGAACTCAGTTTATACCTTCCTATTTCTTTTGGTTTATTTTATTTTTGTTTTTGGCTCTTTTGATTTGCCCTTCAATTGTTTCTTATTGTCCCGGCAAGGAAGTAGTCCTTGTGGAACGTTTTTTGACGACCGGATGGCCCACTCTCGGGAACTTATTTTTTGGACGCGTGTCTCACTGAAGTGAGGACAAATCAGGTCTATAGAGAGTTCTCAATCCATAATTCCCTAAAATAGCACTTTGTTGGGCTTTTATTTGACTTGGGTCAAAATTTATTAAGTGCACACAATTAAGAGTTTTTACTATAGACAAAGCTACGCAAACCTGGCCGCTACAAAATAAGGATGACCCAATATCAACAAGAGCATTTTCGAGACTGAGCCCTAGGGTTTTATGTATTTAATTGCATATGCGAATCAGATAGGAAACTGTTCCCGACACACGAAAGCTCTATTTATTTATGACTTCAAATTTGGTTTTAACAGGCCTCAAATCATAAACAATTCCATGACTAAAAAATTTAATGGTCACCCGCTTGGCTTTTTTCTTGCCATCAACATCCCATGAAATTTTTTTAACTATCCCTATGGATCCGTTGACCAAACCTAAACTTACGTCTATATTTCGACGTAGCATAACAGCCACACCAATTTCGAAAACAATTGTTCTTTCCAGTTCAGCAGTCACAATTGAATCAGCTTCATATCTTCCTACAAAGCTTTTTGGGCGTCCTTAGACAAGAAGCGAGGGCAATCTATTGAGTCAATAAAGAAGAAATGTCGTTCCACCTGTCGGTGGTAGAACTAAATAAAGGGTTTTTCAATAAGAGCGCTACAAATAAATCAAAAACGGTTTTGGATATCAATGAAATTCTTTATTCCTGTGAAAGCATGTTCGATGCCATTATGTATGGAACTCGATTTCTTTTGCATGGCCACCACGGGCACGCTTGCAGAAGTCCAGACGCTGAACCCAATTTTCGACGGTTTTCAAGCATAAATCGGCCGATACTGCTGCAATTTAACGTTCGATGTTCGTACGAAGTTCATCAATCGTCGCTGGCTTGTTGGCATAGACCATAGACTTGACGTAGCCCCACAGGAAATAGTCTAACGGCGTCAAATCGCACGACCGAGGCGGCCAAGCGACTGGACCATTTCGTGAGATAACACGTTCTCCAAACTTGGTTTCCAATAAATTGATTTTGACATTCACTGTGTGGCTTGTGGCGCCGTCCTGTTAGAACCATATGTCCTCCAAGTCCATATCATCCAATTGGGGCCAAAAATATTCGGTTATCATTGAACGGTAGCGATTCCCATTCACAGTAACGTGCCGGTCTTGATCACCACGGAAGAAGTAGGCCCAATGACGCCGCCGGCCCATAAACCACACCAAACCGTAATTTTTTCAGGATGCAATGATGACTCATGGAGTACGTGTGGATTGCTGCCTGACCAATACCGCATATTTTGTTTATTGGCGAAGCCATTCAGCCAGAAATGAGCTTCATCGCTGAAGATGATTTTTCGATGAAAATCCGAGTCATTTTCAAGTTGTTGCTCAGCCCAATTCACGAACATACGACGCTTCTGGTGGTCAAGCGGCTTCAGTTCTTGCGTCAATTTAATCTTGTAAGGATGTAGGCCAAGATCTTTTCGCAAAATTCGCCACAACGACGTCACAGAGATTCCCAACGCTTGAGAACGACGTGTGAGAGACACATTTGGGCTTTCTTCAACTGAAGCCTCAGCGGCAGCAATATTCTCGACACTACGGGCACTTCTTTGTCTCACTGGCACGGGAACATTTTGTACTGTGCCTGTGGATTCAAATTTTTCCACAAGACGCTCAATTGTTGATCTGCTAGGACGATTATGACGACCATAAATTGGACGTAGCGCTCTTAACGTTGAGGCCACTCACTCCGAATTTTCATTCATGTTAACATAGAATACCACATCGAGCACTCTAGTTCTTAGAAAAGTCATGAGCTTTCAAGATGCATGTGTAAATGAAAATTAGCAGACACTTCCAATGAAAAATCTTAGATTTTCAAGACCTATACACCGCTCTAGCAAATTTCATCATTCTACAGTGCTCCATATAATTGACAACAATTCTGAGAAAGTGGGTTAATCCACGCCCCCTTATAGAGAAACCTCAAATTTTGTATTTATTCCACAAGACCTACTGTTGTGAAAAATTACAAGTCTCTACGAGGTCGGGAAGTGCTCCATAATTTTTTCAGTCAATCAGTTGGTGAAGATAACCAGAGAGGTGGCGTGTGTCGAAGTATAAAGCCAAACTTATAAAAAATTTAATTAAGCTATATGAGCTAGTTAAGAGATTATAATCATTAAGTAATGATGAATAAAAGTGAATTGTAAATAACCTTGAAACACTTGCACAGTTTACAGTACCCAATTGTTGACGATCTGTGAATTCCACAAAGTTCAGTCAGCTACGGTGTTAAAGAACTGGCCTTCTCTGAATTTTTGCAAAGACATCAAGTGTCTCGGTTTAACAACAAACTATCTCCATCGCCATCCTCCTATCGAACTTCCCAGAGATGCCGAAAGAAAACTTGTCTCTGTATAGCTCAGCTTTAAATATGTTGTCATACATATGCGGTTTTGAAATCGTTGGATTGAAGACGAGTTTGAAGTATGGATAAGTCGAACGAAAATCGTTCATATTTTTGCAAACATTCTTTGTTAAAGTATTGTTTCTGTAACGTGAACTATAAAAACCCGGCTTTGTGATGTCCCTTTTTTAAAAACGTTTGTAGACAAGATAAATGTGAATATAGATAGATTTCTCTGCAGCTCTCAATCTCACAGGTGTTCTTAAAACCGCAGGGTTTCACCATGTCGCTGAAAAATACGATATTTAAGTTCAATACACTTTGGCTTAGAGCGGGTCTTTCTACCGCAGAAGTTTGAAACCCTCTGACAAGTAATCTTTTGGAAAAATTTGACAAATTGGCTATTCACTTGAAGCTGGTTTCTATATTGCTTAGAAAGAGGGACACAAAATGTGAGAATCGGCGGTGATTCGAGCAGTTTAAATTTGTCATAAGTGTACCCCAAGGTTTAGTGCTCGGACCTATTTTATTTTTTATTTACCTTAACTCTTCATTGGCTCCAAAATTTATGGGAAATGCTAAGTCTTTTGTAGGCGCAGTGTCTTAGGGGTTAGTGTGTTGGACTATTCCGTCTTAAAGTTTATTTCCACAGCGCCACCTCTCGCGAAGGTCTGACAAATGTCCGAGAGTATAACTGTCATGAAAGAGCTTCTCAATTAGCCGTTTGGAATCGGCATAAAATTGTAGATCCCTTTCATTCGTTCCAGAAATGAATCTCACACAAAACGAATGGTTGTGAGAAGCTAGGCCTTGGGTCCCCTCGGACCTGTTGCGCCACCTAATTATTATTATTATTATGCGCAAATTCTTCCTGTACAACATTTATCTTATTTTAAAGACTTCAAAAGACATCTACAGCTCCTTGTGCTCCTGCAACTATTCCACCAATGGTAGAAATAATCGACGCAATTAAAACCATGTTAGAGCTGAACAGGATTCATAAAAATAATCTCCGGACACGATATCCTTTTTGAAAGAAAACTCTCCGATTGAGAGAGTGCCAGCCGAAACCATTAGGATCCAAGCAGTGGATAACCAGGTTTGCTCCGCCATATCTCCATTCCAAGAGCTCCTAATACAGCTGGGCGTATGTCAAAGTTACATCCTAAGCCACTTGCTGCATACAGAAATGTGTTGTCAAGCAATTACACTTACATTTTATGAAAATGTAACTGCCGTTGCTAGGGTTTGCTACCTCGAATTCGAAGGAAACACAAATGTACAGCTTAAGGCCTCCGGCTGCGGTTTAACATCCACTCTTGGAATATGTGCGAATAAAGCTGCTCCACGAGGATGGAATTACCGTACACACACCCCCGCCAATGTGCATCAGTTGACCTCCAGAGATATTCTTTACTCCTTATTTCAAAGGTTAAATGTATATTCCAGACGAGCAACAAATTCAACAGCCCTCTCCAATTGATTGGTTTGCATGAGACCAAACCTATACGGCTTCCCTGGGGTCCTTTGACTTAGCGTCACATTTTTCCGTTGGCCGACTTCATTTCAAATTTATGAAATCCCTCCTTTAACCGATAAATCAGATGATTCACGTGTTTTTCTCTGTTGCTTTCTTTCACTCACCTCATATGGGTGGGGGCCTTTTTTTGTCGGTCCTTGTACAGATCTTTTCCTTGCCATTCTGGCTGCCAAAGGAATTCAATCCAGCCCGACTCAACATCGGAATGGCAATCGATTTATACGATTAAATATACGAGAAACCGTACCGGTACCGACCGGCTCGTACTCTCATGATGGAAGTCTGCGATGGCGCAATGTTGACGGTCTTCTTGGTCAAATCGTACAGCTGGACGAACAGACGGCAAAAAATTATTTTCATACAAACAGACGGCATGGAGATTAGGATAAGGTACGAGTATATACAGCAAAAGGTGAGTTGCATGTTACTCCTTTTCGATGTTCTCGAGGAGCATACAAACGGATACAGGGGGTACCTATATGTGGATATACAGTAGACCTGGTCGTAGGTACATTTGCTTTGGGTATTGGAGCGTATCATTGCGTATACTTTTAGATTTCCCATGAGAACGAGGATTAATCCTCGTACGTAAATCTTACATGCTTTGGTCTGTATGTACATAAACAACATTTTTTTCGGACTGCTGTGCTGTACTCTGTAGCTCTGAGAATCTGAGTATATCTCTGTTCGGTGCTGGGCCATAGCAGGAATCGAAGATACAAAAATATTCCAATATGAGTTTGTGTTGTTTGCTGATATGGATAATCTAGGAACAAGCTTTTTGGGATTTGCTTACCTTACTAGTTTGCATTGTTTTGCTCGGACGTTTGGTTTTTTCTTATTCGCCTTGCATTAAGGGGGAGATTAAGATTCAAAAAGCAGAATATTGATATAGGAGCGCTTGTATTTTATTTTCAATATTTACCCATTTGTTACTATTATGGGGATGAGTGCACAAGCACATCTGGTCTATGTGTGTGCGGGGGTGGGGGGGGGGGGGTATCAGTACAGCACTTGGTCATCTTTTGTGTTGTATATTCGCAAGTATTTGCTAACCTTTGTGGGAGAATGTTTTCTTCGATTTAAGATGGGATTTAAAAAAAGGATTTGTTCATTGAATGAGGCGTATACGTATTCTTGTGGATAATGGGATATTTGGGCTAAGACAGCAGGATCTGTGCGGAGATGGATAGAATAAGCGTATAGGGGCTTAAATGATTTTTTTTTGATATGCTGTCCATTTGGACTGGGTATATTGGCAAAATATTTGGTAAGTATATCAAAAAGGTGTAAAAGGAAGGGGAGATGTGTGACGAAAATGTGATTCGTAAGACGTTCTTGATTGTCAAGACGAAAGTGGGATACCAAACCCACAAAGGCGTCTACGGATAGGCACTTCCAAGCCGAGGACGGTGGGCCTTTTAAAGCCAATAAACCTATTAAGAGATTCCCACTGGCCAGGATGGTTTTGCTGTGTACAATACACAACAGTTAACATTACAACTCATAAACTAAGTATTAAATAGACCGTCAGCTCTTCCAACTTAAGAAAGTTTGCCTACAAGCTGTTTTCCGTGTTTCTATGTGCGAAAGTTTGTGTGCCATGTTAATAATATTAGAAACATAAATTTTACTCTGAGTATTCATTTTGGTCAAAATCTTTCTTACTGTTTTCAGCAAACAAATATTTAAAAAAATAGTCAAATATTCAAAATTCCATTGTACTCTAATATAGGAAAAAATGTAGTTAGCTATGTAGTTAAAAATTACCATTTAACTTAGAAATGAATTTTTGTTACAATCGTGTGAACCGTTTTCGAGATATGTCAGTACTTCAAAAGCACGGATATTCAATTTTTTAGCGAAAAACTGAGTATGCAATCATGTTAACCTCACCTACTTAAGTTTAAATGTCAATTTTGGTTGAAATCGTTAGAGCCGTTTTCGAACAAATCAAACTGGTATGAAAATTTTATATATATATTAATATTGAGGTTAACTTGCAGAACAATAAACGGAACTATAGGCTCAAAAACTCCAAATCCGAAGTTTGAACCAAATCCCGTCAGCCGTTTAGGCTGTAGGCCTCAGAAGCATGCGGACAGACAGACAGGAAAGAATTTTGCGACCCACTTTTTTGAGTTCCTCTATCATCGTAATGTCGGAATTGATTAACGTCTCGAGTTCGACATTTTGTACGAATACAATATCTTTATCTTATCACGCAATCGAGAAAGTTAAAAATTCAACAGGTGTGCCTCTTATTTTTTAAAAAGTGTTAGAGAAAAGAATGCCCAACTGGGAAACATGTTCTCTGATCAAATATTTATATGGGACACTGATCCACAGAGTAGGTTTTAGGCTAAGGAAGGTTTTATGGTCGGAGTATTCCACGCAACTCAGGGACAAAACAGGCAAAATGAGACGGCTGACGAACTGCCCGGAAATGGGTCCGTAATGAATCAGGACCGAGCGCTAAAGTCCATCAAGCCAAAAACGATTAAAAAGATTCATTCGTTAAAACGGGTGGAACTTACGAAATAGTGCAAAACCTATGGCCCAAATCATCTGAACGATGGAAAGGCTGCAGGATCGGATGAAATTCCCTCCCAAAGAGCTATCAGCATTTAACTTTCGTTACTATTATTTTTCGTTAGTTATAAGTTAAGCTGGACCAAAAAGCTTCTGCAGTTTGACAGATCATCGCTGTTTATGTTGGTGGGGGCCTTGACGGACCAAGAAACCTTGGAAACCAACCTAGGAGACTTAACCTCAAAGATGACGGCATAAATGTAGACTGTCAAGGCTGCGTAGACGAGGAGGCAGACGAGGACACACCACACACCTCACTTTATCTGTCAACGCCCATTTCTTTGAAGATAATTCTTCCATGGCATAACAGATCTTTCTGTTGTTTCTGTCGCAAGACGAATTAAAGCCATATAAGATCTTTCTGATGTCTCACAGTCTCATCCGTGCATGATTTTTTTTTAAATACATCCGGACGAAATCGAACACACAACGAATAACCCCCAAAAACGGAATCACTATTTGTTCACATGGACTTAAGTTTGGGGAAGCAGATCACACTCTGCCAGCTGCCACCCAAAATCCCAACCTAAACTACCCTAAAGCAATCTCTAATCCGAAACGGTTTCGATTCTTTGTCAAGCGTTTTGTGTGACTCCCATTGAATCGGTTTTTAAGACTTTTACGTTCGTAAAACTGATTGTGACGATTCTATGTACTTCTTGAGGGTTTGCCTAATCGGATTTCAGCTCGTCGTCTGACGTTTTCCTTGTCTCACAGGTGGTCGGTGTCGGGTTCGCATATTTCTTCGCATGATATAATTTGGACTCGTATGATAATCCATCGGTATGCTGGTTGCCTTCATCTACAAGTCATCTTAAAAACGCCCCCAAAAAGTAGGCGTGGCAATGAAAAATATAGCCTAAAGCTTTCTTGGCGTTCTAAGAAACACTTCAATCAAGTTTCATTGAATTGTCTCGTTTAGTTTTCACGCCCAGCACCGCCACCAGAAATAAAACCCCTCAAGTTTTATTTACTTGTTCAGAAGTTCGTGCAGCCAAACTGCTCGCCTATATAACTCTTATGAAATCTAAAAACGCAATCACCTGGTAACAAATACTGCCACCGCCACTCAATAGTTATAACCTCAATGGTATCACTCAAAAGTCGCACAAAAACCCCTCTAAACATTCGTCGTTATTATTTGTCATGACAAATACGAATACCGAACTGAAAAAAAAAAACAGAAAATCACAGCTGTAGGTCAGTAAGCACCCTCTTGAACGACTATTAGGCGGTCACAATTGAGCTCTCGGTATACCTCCATTCAGTTATATGGTTCAATCAATTTGAAGAGCTACTTCAGAAAAATATAATAAATCCTATCTGTTACGATGAGTCCTTATTTTCATTGCTCAGCCTTTAGTATTCATTCGAGAATTTTGTTTTGTTAGATGTTTTATTTATTTTTCTCTGGCGGGAAGTGGAAATCCTTTCCGATGCACAGAATCCATTTAACCGCATAAAACAAACATTGATAATTGGGAATGGCTACCTTCTTCTACCTTCCCTCATTGAAAAGGACGATTATATTGAATTGTAAATAACGCACTCAGTTGATACAGATATATTCACATTCACAATTTCACATGCCCCTTTGTATCTGAGTGCGAGTGGGTACTAGGTAAGGCACTCTATCGAACTGCTTATTAATGTGGGAAAGGTATTTCAAAGGACTGCAAGTAAATTATTAATTTGGCAGTATATTCTGTCGGTGCCGTTTGAAATTTCATATATATAAACGGTGTAATCGTTTATTTATTGCAGAGACCCAATACATCGATTGTATTGTATTGCGCATGTGAGTACAAGTTGGGTTGTGTAAATTTTTCATTTGCAACATTTAAGTGAAGCGATAGATTGCTTAGATATGATCCGATGTATGATGCCTATTATTTCGTCAGAGAGGAACCCCTTCTACCAATCGACACATATCCCTGCCGCATACAAGGTCATGTATAGATCAATAGGAATTACTGGCCTAATCCGTTTCATCAAAGGAAACAATTTTCTTAATGACAGCCATTATGGCTCCAAGGAGCAAATGTAGCACGGGCAATTTAATGACTTAGCTGTCAGAAAAGTACAGCCGTCACATTCATCAACATGGTCATGGTGAATTTAATTGGAGTAACTACCTTTGATTAAGAAAATAATGACTGAGAATGACAGAGGCGTCATCGTTAATACAGGCCTTGGGTATATTCCGAGCTGTTCACAATTTGTGAAAACATGTTGTTTCACTAATTAGTCTGCTTTATATATGGGTGGGCTTACTTTAACTCTGTCTTAAGGAGTATTTCAAGCTGTTTAAAAGTATATTTTTGGGGCGGTTCTTTGGTGTTTTTATTTTTATTTTTTTGGTGCGTCGTTGTCTTCTCTTTGAACAGGTTAAAATTTGGAAATTGCCAGACTTAAAAACGGTTTGAACTTCGACAGTAACCCTTCTAACAACCATTATGTGAAGTGATCGACATTGGGGACTAGTTTGCATCGGAAGGAAGAAAAATAAGCACCGACCTACTGTCCTCGTGGATCATCGTTCCAGCGGCTATCAGGGAGCCATTGTTCGTGTCTGTTTCCTTTGTCAATTGTAGAGAACAACATTTTTACTCCCCGCAGAAAAATCACTTATTTACTAAACCTAAGACTTTTACTTAAACTACCAAGAAATATTGTTAACAAAGCTATTAAAAATAACCGAGTCAACTTGTTTGAAAACTCGGCTAAAAAAACAAAACCATTTATCAATTTCTTCAAATTTTCTCGGTCGTAAACAACAAACTAACAAACTCTGTAGAACTGGTTGATATTAATTTAGAAACTTGGTTGATAACAACTGATAAAGTGTGATTTTTTTTAACAGTGTGAACTAAATCTCGGGAGTTTTTAACAACGAATGCTCGATTTTATTCAACAGAGACTTATTTAATTTGAATCCATATTTTTTTTTAAAAGAGCAAAAATCACGGGGCATGTAGAAAACTCTTTTTTTTCCACTGCACTGTCTTTAGAGCTTCTCAATTAGCCGTTTGGAATCGGCATAAAATTGTAGATCCCTTCCAATTGTTCCAAAAATGAAAAACTCACACAAAACGAATGGTTGTGAGAAGCTAGGCCTAGGTCCCTACGGACATGTTGCGACAACTGTATTAATTTTTTTTTTTTTGTGTAGAACATCAAGAAGCGCTTGAATGGCTCTAGGTTATCAAGTTTATGGTATTAATTAAAACAAAATTATTGTTGAAAACAAACTTCTCTGTTACCCAAAATTTGTTCAATAAATGTTTAGCCTACCGAAATTTTAACTCAGACGCCTCAGGTCCACTGCCAATTGGATCATGTTAAGCGTATGGACACAAGTTCACCTCTGAGGGACAGCAAATCATTCGTTGTATTTATTTTTTTGTTAACAAATCAACGTCCCTGTAAAAGTGCGCCTTAAAGACCGTCGATGTATTTCTTCTTCAACACTCTGTCGATACAAAATCGACTGACTTATTAATATTTTTACCAAAACGACCCACGTGCTGTCGTCCGTTTTGGACATGCTTTTGCATCATATACAACAGAAACGGGATAAATGTATCCATGGGTCTATAAGAGAGGGCTTTACCTGTTAAACGTCTTCTTAGACCGACCGAGCTTTATTTAGCCCTGTGCGATGCCATTTTGTGAAGTTATTGTGGGAGCCTTGGTAGACAAAGTTGTTTACTATTCACACAAAACTTACTACAGTCGGGGTAGCTGGGACCTTGGCCAATACACCTCTCTGATTAGTGCGACCTTTGGCCTCCATTTTCGCACTCCAAGTTGTTTAAGGTCCTCCTTCCACTTGCACGCACCACCTCAGTCGAGGTCCTCCAACTACTCCACTAAGTCGTTAAATTCAAAACTCATTTATTGCCATACAAACGAAATTCCGGACCAAAACTATTCTATTTCCATTCAAATCGAAGTAGCCGCTTTCAAAACTCGTTCATTCCATTGACATTAAAAAGGGCGAGCGTTTTTGTTATTTTGATAGTATTTTTGGGTTAAACTAATTTGTGTTACAATAATTCTTCTGAAGAAAACATTCGTGGTAAGCTTGTCAGATTATTTTTATTTAATAATTAAATATATTTTGCTAAGGGGAAAAAATACGATAAACTTTTATTTTATAAAAGACTCATGGATGGAAATCTTGATACAAAACCTGAAACAGGTCAAGCTTATAAGACTTTAAACTTATAATTTTTATGTTCCTTAAATTCGGTTGAAGACTGAAACTTTTGTATTTTTTTTTTTATTCGGTTTTGGTTTTTTTTTTGTTTAAATAAATTTAATACATTGCGGTGAGGTTGTTCTTAAGTTTTTTTCTTAAATAATAAATATACTTTGTTTTGTGATCTAGTTATAAAGACTGTTGAGATTTCAGGTTCTTAGTTAAGTTTTTTTTTTTTTAAATTTTAAATTTCTTTTAAATTTCCCAAAATGAATTGAATCGGTAAAAGAAAGGTTCCTTTCTTTGCAAAACTCCTCTATTCCTAAATTGATTGAATCAAAAATTATCTAGTCCAGTCGTCATTTTCAAAACTCTTCTTTTCCAAATTAAATAGATTTTTTATAATTTTTATGTTTACCCTATACGTTCAAAACCATATGAAATAGATAAAGATCATTCTTTACTTGAAATTTTGCCTTCAAACCTATCGCTTAAATCATTTTAGCAGCTTTTGACATTTTTTTTTTCGTTTTACTCAAAATTCTCAAAATTGGAAAAGAAGAGTTTTGAAATTATGCCCCTCAATTTTTGGTTCCAAGCGACCAAGGAGATCTTCATCCGTCTTTGATAACATTCCTTCTTCTGCGGCATTGAGCTGTGCTTTAATGACGAAGGTCTCTATAAAGTCTCTTTAGTATTTCTCGACAAGACCTTACTAATCAATTGCCTTCTAAGATCAAAGTAACAGCGGTAAGTGTGATTCGTTGTTTGATTTCTGAGGTGATGTCATTTTCAGAGTTAATAGCGGAGCCAGGGTCCCGAATTACCTCAAAGTTGTTGACAGCCTTTATTTTGTTTTGCCCTCATTCATCTCTAAACCCAATTGTTCTTATTCTTTACTGATACTTGAAAACGCACCAGTGACAGCTCGCTGTGTTCTGCCAATGCTGTCGATGTCGTCAGCGTATGCAAGTAGTTGCACAGGCTTTTGGAAAATTGTGACTCTGGTGTTGGCCTGTTAGTTTCGCACAATCTTCTCAAGAATTATATTGAAAAAGTCACATGACAGCGCGTCACCTTGTCTAAATCCTTTTTTGAAACTAAAGGTCTCGGTGAGATTGTTTCCGACCTTTATGGAGCAGCGAGCGTTCTCCATCGTCATTCTGCACAATCTGACAAGTTTGGCAGGGATGTCAAAAGTAGACATGGCTCAGTATAGCTGTCATATGCGGCCTTAAAATCGATAAAGAGGTGGTGGGTATCGACTTGGACTTCTTGGGTTTTCTCCAGGATTTGCCGTAGTGTGAATATTTGGTCGGCTGTGGACTTACTGGACCTAAAACCGCACTGATAGGGTCCAATCAGTTCGTTGGCACATGGTTTCAGGCGTTCACAGAGTACGGCAGAAAGGATCTTATACTCGGTGCTAAGGAGACTGATGCCTCTATAGTTGGCACAGTTAAGAGGGTCTCCTTTCTTGTGGATAGGGCAACCAATGCTGAGGTTCCATTCGTCAGGCATACTTTCCTCTAGCCAAATCTTGGAGACGAGTTGGTGTATGCACGCTACCAAATCATCTCCCGCTGCCTTAAAAAGCTCCGCAGGTAAGCCATCTGGTCCGGCAGCTTTATTGGACTTCAGCTTAGATATTGCTATCCTCACTTCATTTTGGTCAGGTGGACGGAAGTCTTCGCTTTCATCGCCCAGATTGAATGGTTCATTCTACCTGACAGCGGAATTTTTTTCTTTGTCGCCGTTTAACAGTCAGTAGAACTGATCTTTCCGTGTCCCTCGCATCGACTGTGGTTCTACTACAAGGTTTCCTTGTTCGTCTCTTTATAACCTTGCATTCGTAACAATTTAAGGCGTTCAGCATGTCCCGCTTGGAAAAGTTTAGGGGACTCTGAGGCTTTTAACAAATCTCGCTACTGCTCCTATTTTAGAGAGCTACAATTTCTCTTAGCCTTGGAGCTATAGGGTCAGTTGGTATATTCCTTTACGACAAGTTGCTAGAAAAGAGATAGTCAGGAATGGAGTTTGTATACGACAACTGGTCTCTGGCACTGAAAATTCCTTATTCGCCATTAGCATAAGAATCTTCCTATTCTAGCTCACATCTATCATCCAGCACTGAATAGTAGGACATCCTCTTATAAGGACCCCTTACCTCTGAGCTTCGTAGAACTTGGTATACAATACCTGAAAACTAAACAATGGAAATATGAATCTCCGATTCGATTGTTTCCAACATACAACCTGCACAATTTGACAGCTCGATGTATAGAGCTCGACGAATTCGCCGGCCCTCGGAAAACGGAAAATACATTAAGTATAGGTGGTGAGGAATTTTATTATAAATATCGTTGCACTGTAAATATCCAAAGTTACCAAATTTAAGAGCTACGCCGTTTGGGATTTTCAGTTGATTGCGGCACCCGCCAGCAGGCGGAGGAATCTATAAAATCCATAAAACAAAAGGAAACGAAATTCTTCAAATTGCGGTGGCATTCGAAATCGAATATAACCAGAACCACGCAGTGAGAAGTTTCCTATTCAATTTGGTTTTGGTTTTGGCTTTTGCCTTTGCGCGTTCGTCGTCGTCGAACAAATGATTTATCGATCCAATATAATAATAATAATAATCAGTGGGGGCATAAAACAAAAGAAAACACACACACACCAGAGCGAGACTGCCTCTGCCAGCACAACGAACGGAGTCAAAGTGAAGGTGGCAGTGGCAGAGGTACTGGCCGCAAGAAAAGGTTAAAGTGGTTGAGAGAGTTGAGGTTTTTCCTCAACGCCCCGTAAATTTTGAAATTCCTATACCTTTGCCATACCGTGCAATCCTCTTCGAACTTCGAGAGTTGGCAACGGTAAGAAGAAAAAAGGGTAATCTTCGCACACACACCCACAAGCACAACTCTTCAAGAGTGTGTGTATCCAAGGATAAAGGGATTTTTCTCCCCCGATTAAGCCGAAACAAAGTATGTGGAAATAAATACCGCACCTGGGCAACAAATTTTAATTTCACTCCACAACAGAAACAAAAAAAAAATCAGTAAACGTATTTTCCTTAATTAAAAACAACAAAAAAAAAAACACCAAAGAACACAGAACTGAACCGAATTTAATGAGAAAAAATATTGACTTTTATTGCGGGTCACGAAATCGATATTATCCGGGAAAATATATAATTAATCAGATTTCAATATGAAATACAAGTGCGACCTGCTCTCGTCTATAATTACTGTTCGGTTACTGTTGGAATATGTTCGTATGTCCTGCATAAATATTTCGCCTTACTTCGTGTCCCATAGTAAATTGATGAATTATGAACCGGCTTTAGATGCAAACACAAAAAAAAAAAAAAATGGAACGAATTCATAATGAAGTCCGTAATTAAGAGCTTATCCTTATCCTTACCTGGTAGCAGCACCAAAGTTGTATCTTTGAACTCCAAGCCGTGCTGGTGAGTTGTTTATCAACCTTTTATCTAGTGAAACAGATTGCCTGCGGTATGGCACAGGTATATACTTAGAACTTGAAGTGCCAACACGTTCAAGGTAATGAAGTCGTAAATCAACAGAATATACCTTCGTTTGGGTGTGCGGCTAGTACGTTTGGGAGATGGCTATCGCTGGGTGATTATACGAAGTTGCGTCCTTAATGCTGCATATTGCCTTAGATCTCGAAAAATATGGAGACACACCGCAGAAAGCGAACTGCATTTTGACAGCTCAAATATCTAATTATGAGAAAGGAGTAAATAGCAGTTTGGCAGTGGCTACCAACATTTTCTCTATACACTGAGACTGTGTCCATGCATTGCCATTGAGTAGCTATATGCCATCTGGGAGGTGGTTTGCCTTCCCCATGCTCACCCATCGCCTGTTAGCCTTGCTTTGTCAATTATTTGAAGTCTTCTGCGACAAGGTCAGCCACATCGATGAAAAATTTGTTTAACTATTTTTCATTTTCTCATTTTAAATTCATTTTTATTTTTAGTTAAACTTACAAACTAAACAAAAACGATTAAATCTAATTTAAAACAAACATTTATTTTATTCTAGCTAACTGGCTCTCAGCGAGCGCTCTAAACTTAACATTATCCTTAAAATTATTGCTTTTCGGCCTTAAATCTATCTATATCTATGATTTGTTTTGTTTTTTAAATTTTTTGTTTAACTATATATGTGGCTGTGTGCAGCTGACTTCACATCAAACTACAATCAGTCGAACCGGTCTGTAAAAGTTGTGTTTTTAATTTCTTCAGAAAGGCGCCACCGAAAAATTTCAAAAAGGGGACTAAGAAGGTACCCGAGCCGATAAAAGGGGTCCTCGAATAAAATAGTAACATAGCAACAAAAAAATAAAAAAAAAACCAAGCAACAAAGACATTTATTTCTTACAATAAACAAAAATATTCATTACGAATTGCTTCTTTTCATCTGTTTGCATTCTTTACATTCAATAAAGAATAAAATTGCATTTAAACTGAAAAAGGGTCCATTTTGATCCTTTTTCAGAAAGTGGGGGCCAATGGTCCTGAGGCTCAAGAAGGGGCCAAACGGCAACGCTGCCTCAGACCCTGACACATTTTTCGTAAGTACTTCTCTCTGGAGAGGCCAACTTATAACTTATAGCAGCGCCCGCCAGCGTGACCGTTGTGCGACTAAAGTTGCAATTTGGCACTTTTTTCATCGCCTTGCCACAATGAGACCACTTTTCTAAAATTTAACGATTTTGGCCCTTTTTGAAAATTGTAACATTTTGTTGCTCAAATACTGACATTGCCACACAGTAGTGCCAGTGCTGAACGCGTATTCTCGAAATTAGCCTTAATGAAAAATAAACAAACCAATAGGCTTAACATTAGTTCCTGTGCATCAATGCTTTCTGCACTACATTTGATCACACGCTTAGATTTGGAAGATTAGGAGCCAAGTATTGATCTAGTCAATAAGTACAGAAGTACATTAACAAAAAAGTAGTATAATGTATGTTATAAAACCGATTTTAAGTTTAATGTTATTTTGTAAATGGTATGTTTTATTTGAGTGAATTGTTAAACATTAATAATAAAATATTACCAATCTAATGTCTTGTTTTTTTCTTATGTCAATTTTTGATTCTTAGGTATTACTTAATATTATTAACATTGGTCCTTTTTTTTCTCCGTGGCCCTTTTTCTTGCGACTTTTCAAAATTCTTCAACGGTAACGCTGGCGCCCGCAGATGGTCGTAGATAGGTGTATATACACTTGAATTGTTTTAAGTTGAAGTCCCCAGGAGCCTAAAGTTGTCTTAAGTCGTGGCTAAAAGCTGTTTTCAAGGCTACTTATAGGTGATGAACGTGGATTGCCTACCTTGTCGGTTATTTGTCGCAATTTGAGCGATGTTTTTCGTTTAGGTAATCTAACAATCTCAGGTCTCTTGTTAGTCGAACTGCTCATCTATGTATACTGTCAAGTAGGTTTTATTGAATGCTGAAAGCAATATTCGAGCCTTGGTATAATCTGAGCTCTACAGAAAATTACTTCGCCATCACATAAATTTTCAAAAAAATACGTTAAAGCGTTCGTGAGTTAAGAAAAATACCCCTCCTAAAGGCGTGGAGGGGGGGCCGTATCGAAAATCCCTTGAAACCGTCAGACGTCGTTTTGAGGTCTGAGCTGAGAGCTACTTCCAATATCTTCTTTCCATATCTCGCGAAAAATACCACCATTGGCTATAGGTGCTTACAATACAAATGTCATAAAAGAACTTCTCTATTCAGGCATTTGAACTCGTTATCTATGTCCCTTTAGCAACAAAAAACAAAACCTCATTTAATCTTGGACCAGTGTTGTCTGTTATATAGTTGTTGATAGTTTTATAGAATCATCTCCATATGGCTCCTTTTACAAACCTAATTGCAAAAATAATGTCTATCGAATTTTGCTAGCAAATCTTACAAGATTGGCTTCTACTGTGAGTCATGGTGCACTCGTTTCACCATCCCAGGTGATAGCTAGAACAGTCTTCCCCTGTTTTCGAATTTCAGCGAGTATACATTTTTAAAAAATGCGCTCACTCGGTAGCAAGTTCTTCTGTGACACGCCCCGTATGTATCGGACTCCTCATCCCAATCGCACTGAAAATGGATGGGGCCATTCAATAAAGCTCTCCCAAACCCTAGTCGCTTTTTCTATGCATAACAAAAACGAAAGTGCAATTTTTCAATACGTTAAGTCACTACTTATATGAGATTGGACTTATTTGCTAAGGGTTGGGTAAGTTTGCCTGCATTTTAAGAGGTTGTTTGAAAAAATCTGCCTTGACTAAGGGCGGAAATACCAAAGACTGGATAGTAAAACCGGTTTATAAAAGACCGAAACAAATTTATACAAAACCCGCTGAAAAAAAAACAGCGGAATATTTGTCAATTAGTGAGTTGCGAGTGGAATACCGTATTTAAATGCCACTGTTCTTTTCCGATATGGTAACTTTACCGTGCCCGTTTTTCGTCTTAAAAAGGACTGTCCCCCAAAAGTAAAAATATAAAAGGGGTAAAGAAAAGTAGCCCTATTTCGTACATCTTTTCACTTAAAAAAAAAAAACAGCTTGAACTTTGCCTGTTTTATTTCCTTTTATTGTTTGGAAGCACACAAAATCTTATACAAACTTTCACAACTGAATACATCCATATACCGAATTTATTAAATAAAATATTTAAAAATATTTCGTTACTTTTTTTTTTTTAATCTGAATCTAATAAATTGTATTATAAAACTGATTGATTGATAATGTCCCCCTTTACTTGTTTTACAATCCGGTAACCCTATTCGCGCAGACATCATCCAGTACAATTTGGACGGAAATTTTTTCCTCAAAATACATTTTTGGCAACAAAATATTTTATAACAAAATTGATTTACAGCCTAAATTCCTTAAAAAATAAAATAGACGTGCCTATGGTTTGTATACGTTTTCAAAAATGTTGAAAATAATAATAATCTTTCTGAAAACGTGTACAATTTAAATCACTCTTACACCCTATTCAAACCGCACCGAAACCCGTGTTTTTGTCGAAAACAAGTTGATGCATTCACACCGAACACCAACTAGTTTTTTTTGACGTTTCTATCAGCTGTAAAACACCAGTCGTGAAACTTCTGTGTAAACTATTTTGGTCACAAATTTCGATCGCATTAATTAACAAATAAAATGAATTCAGAGCATTTGAAAATAATATTAGTCCATCAAATATGTGCGGAAAATAATTTTAAATTGTGAGTTGTGACATTTGTTCGGTCAGCTGTTCTGCTGAATATTACAGAAAGTGTGTTTGCTTCAACAACCCATTTTTGTGGAAAATGACTTTAAACGACTCGTTTTGAAAACTGAAATAGATACCTATAATCCACAATGTTCTCATTCTCTGTTGCATGGGAAAACTTCTGTTTTCGATAGAGTTTTCGATAATGGCCTATCCGCTCAAATATTCATTCAGTGGTATATCGTAATGAGTACCTACCCGGGTGGCTTTCCCACTCCAAGTTCTGCGTTTTTACACAGTCAACATTTTCAATTAGTAACAAACTCCACATCAATACTTTCCCAAAAGCACGTATGCATCTACCTATCAACCAATCTACTGTATTTGATGGTGTTTGCATGCACAAATATGTGACGCAACGCGGCATTTATCTCATTTTGAGCCGTCACTTTATTTTTCTACCTGCCAATCCATGAAGCCAAGCAAATGTCATAAATTGTCATATACCTAGTTTTTTTTTCGTGCAAACGCAATCCAAAACAAAAACCGAAGAGACTTTTGTCTTCTTTGTCTTCAAACAGAGAGCAAGAGCAGACACAGAATTCAAAACACAAGACAAAATCCAGTTGCAGAAATGCCACTTCACACACAGTTCACACATTCACTGTTCAGTTAGTAAAATCCTACAATGTTCTCATTCTCTCTTTGACGTTTTTATGGATACAGAAAAGATAAAGCACACATCACAAAAATACACATACACAAGTATGGCATCGGCATAGACCATTTTGTTTGACTTGAAACTTGACTACATATACATACCAATATACTACTACTATCGCATTATGTCTCTCGCCGTTATTCCGCTCGTTGTCGTCGCTTGTATTTCGTGTGTCGTCTGTCGTGTGCTCGAGCTCGTGTCTGTCGCCAAGAGATAAAGACAACATTTGATTTTCAGTTTCAGTTTAGTTTTGCAATAATATTTCGTCGCAAAAGAACGCGTAGCTCAGACAAAATTTTCCCGTGATGACGTCAATAAATGTTAAAAGTTTGTCGCAATTAAAAACCAGTTGCCCATCAGTTTTTAATGTAAAATTTGTTGAAATAATCGGACAATACCGCTGCCTATGGGACTACAATTCCACGGAGTACAATAAAAAAGAACTGACAGACAGTGCTTGGGATGAAATTGCAGCCAAAGTGTCAGACACAGGTACAGTGATTCAATTTGAACATAATACAGAGAAAGTTCATGTATTTTCTGGTTTTTCAGTTCAGCATTGTCAAATGCGTTGGAAATCGATACGTCAGGCATTCGCCAGATCTATGAGGCCTTCATATCGTGCCACCGGCGTTCGGAAGAACTACTACTTGGCGTCTCACCTTCAGTTTATTGTGCCATATCTGAGGTATTCATCGAAGAAAAAGTCACCAGTAACAGCAACAGAAGAAAATCCATCCTCAGGCGACGAATTTGTATCATCTTTTATCAAAACGGAGGATGAAACAATTCAAGAGCACTTTGACAGAAGTAGCTGTAGTACTGGTGCGAAGGAAGAGGAGCAGAAAGATCCAGACCCTGTGGAAGACGAAAGAGAAGAGGATCCACTCGCCGATCACCAGTCTGTACCAGTGTCAAAAACAGAAAATGTCTTCGATAAACGTCAAGTTGATGCTTCATTTGATGAGTGGTTGCAAACTAAGAAAGCCCGTTTCAATGAAGTCGACGCAAACATGATGTTTCTGCAAAGCTTGGCACCGTTCGTGAACGAGATGACAAGCAAACAGAATCGTCGGTTCCGGCGGAAGGTGATGAGCCTTATTGATGATGTTTTGGATGATGAGGGCCTACGCGACTGACTGAAGACGTTTTTGAAATAAATTAGTTTAAGAACAAAATCGGGTTGCTGTGTTTGTGATTGATTGATTAATAATTCTGTTACTACTTGGTGTTGGTAATGAATTGTAACGTTGGCCGGTCCTGGTGCCAACGTACGTACCTTTGCAACCCACTGGTGTTGGCCATTACGCCTATAGCTAGAACCTTTCAGCAGTTTCCTGCACACAAGGCGGGGATCCCAAATTAGAACTTCTTCCCAATGTGTTGCGCAGCTCGTAAGCTATATAAAAACGACTTGGTACTTCTGAGTTCGAAATGGTAATTACTTTATTTCATTAACATTAAACATTTGCTTTTATTAAACTTTTGGTATATACAATTTGACTTAAGGCTAGGTAACAAATGGTGGTGAATATTAAATATTTAAATGCGTTGGCTCAACAATAGGGGCCCAACGGTATACAATAGTGTTTTTTTTTTTAAGTCTATTTTATATAAACTGTGTCTCTCTTCTCGGATTCATACTCGCAGTATGCATCGTTGTCTGGTTTGACCTCAGGGTGTTCAAGTCCGGGTGTTGATAATTACTTTATTTCTTCAAATGTATCTCTATTTATAATACAAAAATGTGTTATCGAATTATCTACTTCGATATCGATACCCCGATATTATGCTTTATCAGCATATTCGCGTGACCAAACACTCCAAGTGTTTTGGGCTCAATAGCGTACGGTACTCAGTTGACACATTTAGAGTCGTACGCACCCGGGCCGTACCCACGATCCAGTATCGCGTATGTATATACTTATTATAAATACAACTCATATATTAATTGCCCCATGCACTGAGTGTGCCATCAGAGTAATATGACTCTTGCCATTTATTCCATGTCTCTATGTAGTTCATATCACTCTGATGTTTGAGGCAATGTTGTATGCAATAAATGGGACGGGTTCTGGGTATCAGATATCGAAGCAGATTTGGGTATAGCTAATTATTTACGGCAATTAGCTAAGTGGCCGCTGGTGCGATCCCTTCACAGAATGAACTGAGCTCCATTTGTTGCGTATGGCACAAAATTTCCCTCAACCAAAGTGAGAAAAAAAAACATACAGGCTCACATTGTGATTTTTGATTTTATGCCAATTGATTTTCAAGTTGGTATTGTATGACTTTAATCGAGGTATAACTGAAAAGTTACATTTGCGTACCTACCTACCTGCACCGTTGAAATAGAAATCGTACTAGAATGGACTGTGTGTCATGCATTCCAAAATAAAAATATTACTATCTGACAAGAGTCATCACCACGGCCGTATGCCAATTGTGCTCTTAATTATTTTCTTCGAATAGTTTTCTAAAAATCATGTTTGTATTGAAAAGAAAAGTTCCCAAACACTCCAAACATAGGTTTCTCTCATATTTAAACAATATTTTCTTTCCTTGTTTTTGTTAGCAAATTCAGTTTTACCTAATTCCTTCCAATCATCTCAATAGTAAAAATACGTCAAAATATAAGCCACAGGATAAATTGTGTGTCAGTTGCCGCAAATAGAGTTTTTCAAATGTCAAACCTTTTATCCTGTGGCTAATTTTGTTTAATTCTTTGACAGCTGGAAAACTCAGAGGATGACACAAGGCACTTCTACGGTTTGATTAATAGCACTGACTTCACAAACAATATATCAAGGCGATGTATTTGGATATTCGCCTTGATATATTATTGTACAAGGCGTACAAATTTGTTCCAGTGCGTACATATCCATCAAATTTAAATTTTGTATGCATAACATTATGGCAGCAAACGTAGTTTACTTTTTTGGTTACCTATCCCTGTACAAATCCGTGCATACCTATACACAAATAATTCTTCGTTTTTCCGTCGATCCTTCAAACGATAATATTATATCAACAGCCAATGTACTTCCAATTCACAGTTCCGTGTCACATTTTATCATACACGAAACAAACAGGTCTAGAATCACCTTTCCATTCATTCATCAAATTGTGAAGTGGATTGTGGATGGTATTCACTGACACACACACACACTCAGTGACACTGTGCATTTGCAGCTTGCTGCAGTAAAGTTTACCAATTCGCAGGGATTTCGTGTGTTTCGCGTTCGCTCAGCCAAAATAAATTCACTTTAAATGTAAATTCATTCTTTCAATAACGATATCGTGATTTTATTAAAATCGAATCTACTCAGTTAAATGCCGTTTAAAGTGATTTGTTTTCTAAAAAGGTGCATTTTAGCGTTTTAAATGTGAATTATTCGTTCCGTTCCGTTATTCGATGTTTTACATCGCAATGGATTCAAATTGGATTCTTCGGTAAGCTTTTTTTCTTCATTTACAATTGCATTCAACTAGGCACGTAAGCACTTTTCTTCGGTGAATAGGAGTTTTAGATTTTGAGTCTCCAATGACATAATGTGACATTTCTGATTAAAATTTTAATGAATTCCCCCCAAAATTGTAAAATTATTCCTTTCAATTTAAGCATCAACCAGTTTTGGACAGTGGGGTAACCTTGTAACCACGAACACAGTACAAATAGAAACAATGTAGGAGAATTTAGCACGCAATTTTTAGATCACACGGCATATGACCTCAGCTATTGGGAAGTGATATTTCTACATTTCAGCATTTAGTACACGCCTGAAGTAGACACTCAGGAAACTTACGTTTTACTCTGCAACGGTTCAGCGAAAGAATGGATTGTTTTGCTTTTGAAGGAAGAGTCAAAATTGTTGTTTTTGCCGATAACTTACTCTTGATTTGGTTTGTAGATAAATATTCTATAATTTATAACAAAACTGGTGGGCAATCTGTCATCAGCTCGACTAAAACCTACTGGATAGTTTTCGATGAGACTTACCTACGACTACTAGTTAAATACCTTTTTAATATTAAGATCAAGAAGGCTTAAGACTATGGTTATGATACTAATTGCCACATCTATTTTTTGAGAACGTTTCTAACCAAAATGTAGGTAGTTTTGTTCTTACCTTACTGCCAGTACTAAAATAATTTCGTCAAATAGAAGAAAAAGAAAAAGAAAATTATACTTTCTTTTTTTGAAACAGGATGTACCCTAATCTGCACTTTCGAGAATCCATGTTTGAATCCCTGATTTTCAACCAGAAGGCAGTAGTCTGATAGAAGCATTCTTCTCTTTATTGTTATTCTTATACAGACACTAAATACTGTTGAATTCTCAACAGATTATAGTGGGAAAGCTAAACGCAAAACAGTTGGCCTGATTAATGTTTCTTCTTACGAGGTTCGAATAAAAGACTGACGTTGTAAATTAAACAAAGTAGGAAGTTCAAATTTTATTTTGATATTGTGTTTGTGTTAGACTAACACATTTTAAAACAGTACTTCATAAAAAACAAGGAGCTCATTTACGAAGAGAAAAAAAACAAAACTATACTAATGCATAGTACGCAAAACAGTGGGCCCACTCCTTTATCGACGCAAAAAAGTTGGCCCAATACAAATAAATGAGCCTTCATCCAATGAGTGACGTCACCTTTGTTTTTGATAACGGCCATGATTCGACTTGGGAGTTTTGCACTAAATTAAAACAGCATTCAGGGGTTATGCCATCCCAAAACTTCTTCGACTCCTTCCTTTAACTCATTTAAGTTCTTCGCCGGATTTCAAATCTTTTTTTCATTACTCCCCATAAAGTTTCAATTGGAGACAGGTCGGGGCTATTTGCAGGCCACGTTAGAACTGGAATGTTGTGTTCTCGAAGCCAGCTCAAATTTCGCTTGGCTGATATGTAAACCTGCCATCTTCTGTTTGAAGCCTTGGAATCGAGGGTAAAAGTTGGTGCTCTAAGATGTCTTGGTACCCACTGGCATTCACAGTGTCATCGATGAAGCAATAGTTTCCCACACCTTGAACTGACATACATCCCCAGACCATAACTGAAGCCGTAAATTTTGATTTTTTTTTCGAAAACAATCTGGGTGCAATACTTCGGCTGGCGTTCTCAAGACTCTTGATCGCGAGTCTCCAATACAAAGCTCGAATTGGGACTCATCGCTCCTTATTACCCTCCATTGCCCCGAGGTCCACTTTTGATGTTCACGGGTCCACCTTAAGCGCTTCTTTTCTTGCGAAGGATTTAAAAGGGGTTTTTCTTTTGCCTAAGTAACAGTTTGTGACAATAATTTATTTTCAAAGGTAAGCAAATAGTAAATTGAAGTAGTAAAACCTACCTTATAAAATTTGTAACCCGAATTTTCTATTGAAGGCCTTCCGGATTTCTTCTTCACTGTTTTCTATTTTAACTCTCCACTTTGTTATAAAGGTTTCAACAACCTTTTAACGAGTCATTTTCCAAGCTGTCACTAAATTTATTTGTTCGATACTTACGTTGTCGTGAACCAATCTATGTTTTTGGAAAATTTTCATGAATACACCAGAAGAACGTGTTTAGCTCTTGAAACTTATTTTGATAATCTTGACTTATTTTTAAGACTTGACTCAATGAGTCCCAGCACTTTTCTAGTGTTAATCATTTAATACTGATTTAATGTTGAAACTTAGTAGCTTTCCCAAGGGTTAACGTTATTTTGTTCCAACACAAAAATTGGGACGTTCGGATTTTTATTTTAGTAAGTCTGTCCGCAGTCTGATAGCATTTGTTTTTCTTTTGTTTGGTCTAGATTGGTCACGACTTATTTTTCATTTGAAGTTGACGAAGGTGTAGCCCGTAGCCAACCAATCTAGTCAAGAAAATCCTGCCTGACTACTCACTTGACATTTTCAATTTCATATAGTCGCCAAGACAAGAATTTATTTTAATCCAAGCGGTCGTTGTTAATTTAACTAACAACATTTTTTAGGATTTGACAGTATAAAAGCAGAGGAACATTTAATTACCTAACAACGTTTTGGGAACATAAAACTTTTCGTTTTATACTACAACCGTATTTAATTTGGTCGACCTTATAAATAGACGACCTTATTGGTGCGCAACAACGAAAAATTATGTACGTGAACATAATGATTGGCATGAGTAAAAATAATGTGCTTTTGAGTAACTAAATAGGGATTTATTGTTCTTCCGGGCAATTTTGGCAACCGCCACAAGATTACCCATTTAGCTACCTAGCCTAGATCGTATCGATAAGCTATCTCAGCAAACGGGCCTCAATTGTGCAATTGAACTTATTCCCAGCTGTGCCCGCAACTTTGTTCGTAGCATGACATATGAACCTGTGGTAAGTGTGCTGGACTACTGAGCGAGGGGTCCCAGGGCGGTACCCGGAAAGGCTCAAACTACATCCTAAGGTGTATTCCACTGCGCCACCTTTTGCGAACGTCTGAAAAACATCCAAAGACAAAACTGTCATGGAAATGCTTTTCAATTGTTTCGTTTGGATTCGACGCAGGTACTTTTCAATCGTTCCACAAGTAAAAACTCAAACAAAACGAATAATTGTGTCTTTTTTTTTTGTTTATTTGTCATTCTCTTTACTGACGTATGCCTTCCCGTTAAAAAAATTGCTAGGTGCCATTGATCATTGCAATTATGATTTTTTTAAATTTACTCTTTGAGGGCAACCTTTTCGGGGCGATTGTGTTTTGTATATTTTCAAAGTCCATTGTAACTTAAAAACTTCGATTGTAACACGTTTTTCAAACTCTCGGCGAGAATATTCAAATATCAGTAGAACAAAGATTTATATTTTATAAATAATAATTGCTTTTATTGCAGAAATTAAAAGGTTCAATTCTTTTGCTTCTTTCATCTAATTGAATGCTATAATAAACAAGCACAAAATAAAAATGCCAACCATCTGTCAGCGATAACCAACTAGCCCCAAGAAATTTGTTTAATGTGTTTGTTTAATATGTTTAACAAACATAAATGAACAGCAACAAATAATCGCATTTTATTTAAAAGAAAACAAAAAAAAACGACCGAACAGTGCACATTATAAAAGCGCTCAATGTTATTTGCAGTAAGTCAAATTTAAATTCCCCCCTCTTATTAATCCACAAAATTCAGTTGACCACATTTTTGTATTTGTAGCCCCCTTCGTTCTAGTTATGGCATATCTGTCCACCTGCTAAGAGCGAACACCAACTTGTTTACTCAATATAAATAATTCCTTTGAATAACAGGAAGACGTGCTCAACTTTACGTCAACTACGTATGTAGCCACTAGAAAATCCTTTCTGGACGATCATATACATCTAGACAAAGGAGCCTCACTTAATATGCGTACTCTAAGGCAATCTATCATCGATTGACCAGCCGTTAAGACCTTTTTTTATCGAGATAATAAAGTTAGGGAATGACGCAAAAAATGTAAAACATTGTGGTGTGTTTTGACAGCTCACTTAGGAGCGAGTGAATAACAGTGGTGATCGAATGTATTAAGAGAGACGTTTTAGTTGTTGAATCGTCTGATGAGGAATGGGCATAGGAAAGGGGTTTCCATATTATGTAGTTTGGAGTTTTTGAGCGGGGAATATAGAGGCCCCAAAGGTGGTGTAGGTCTTAAAAATACCTTTGTACTAAGGGAACGGTGGAGAAGTTAGTTAGGGTTACAGAAAGCTATAAAAAGGAAAATTGATTTAACTGAAGCTGTAATTGTTCGCCATACTGGCATAGATCGTGCCCGCGTTCTCAGTTTTCTGCAGCACCTGCAGGGGATACCCGTTTGTAGAGCTTTTGTCCAAGTTTACCTATTCGCGGTGTCCGGTTACATTCTTAAAGAGGCACGCTCTAGTGTTTTTGAAGTCCAGTGTATAGATACAGGCGAGTCCATCTAAGGTCTCGCTTTCTAAGTGTTTATCAGAGTGGGTGTAGGCCATTTTTCTAAAGGACATTTGCGCCCTCATTATGGCTACGCTTATGCAATTTATTTAATCCGTCAGCTTTGCAAATCCCTGGAACATCTTAACGACCTGGAACTCCAGCAAAGTGCGACTTCAAACTGTTTGACAATCTCGTTTAGATATTTTAGGCAATCACTGACTTAAATTTGAACGTGGGGCTTAATCTGCCTGACCGAACTTACCCACAACCAGTTGGCCGCTTTTCGACTGACGATATGACTTCGGCCTGAAAGATGCTAAAATAAAAGATCGATGTCTAGTTCTTCCGAGAAGAAGGCTTTTGGACACATTGGTCAATAGTGACATCGGTTAATTAATGGACATCAAATTGCGTCCACCTGATTTATTATTAGTGATTAGTTTTAAATCTACGTTGAAGTTAATTTCGCTAGAAAGTCGATCTGCTAGCTTGGGAAGCTGTGCTGGTTGGCAGCCATACTCGAGAGTCTCTCAGTTGCAACGCTAAATTGGAAGCTAATTGTTTTCCAACGAAGTTGATTTTCCTTTTTTCTATCGCAGAAGTTGCTACGTATACATTCCACCTAGGGATGCCAGATCTGAAAAATGAGCCGGCGGGACATTTTTGCATTTGAAGTGAAAAAACGTTTTTTATTTGTTGTAATAAGTAATATGTGGTTTAAGTAAAAGTCTTTTTACACATATTTGTACATTTGATGTAACTTTTTCAAATCAAATTTGGTGAATCGGAATCGGATTTTTCTGATAAGGAACTCGTCGAAAAATTTTGCTTTATAAGAAACTCATCTCTCCATGAATTCTTCATGAAACTGCATATCCTTTCAGAGCTTGCATTAGAAATAGGCAACGGAAATACAAAATTGCAAAAAATTTCCAAATTTGTTGCCTTAACCTTTTGAAAAACTGACCTAATTTTTCACAACTTGTTTTTCATCGAAATTTCTTAGCTCACATTCAAAAAAAAAAAACTCTGTAAGCGATAAATTCTTCGAAACTTATATCATTCTTTATATTTTGAATTTTAAAAAGCTCAATAATATTGATGTCATTTTCAAAATTTGGATTATTTCGTTTGGAGTTAAAGTCGAAATGTTGTTCTAAATAATTAAGAGCACTCTCATAGAATGAACCTACTTCTCTATAAAATTGATGCACAATTGTCGTTTATTACAAACAAAAAGTGACAGTCGGTTTGCGGCTAACTTTTTGAGTTCAGAGACCCAGACCACTGAACTATCGTCATTCGATTAGGGCGCATTACATACTTTGTTATTTTTATAGCTAAGCTAACTAAGGCTAGCGCTTTTACTTCGTTGTCTTATTAATTGCAATTTATTTTATTTAATAATGAAGAAAGGGCGACAAGTTAAAAGGCGGGACATTACGGGACAAATTTTCCATTCTGCGGGACACTTTTCGTTGCGGGACAAAAGCCTTATATCGGGACGTCTGGCATCCCTAAGTCCACCGGCTAAGAAGCTCTTCAAGCTCTTCTTACCTCCTTCTTTGTGGACCAGGACAACGATGCTTAACTTTCACTGCTCCCGAATTTACAATCCTGATGAGTAAAAACAAACTCACTTGGTTCTAGATTTCAAGATTGCACCCCATAGCGACTAACACTTTCTGCCAACCATTGAAAACCAAGGGATCCATTCAGTTGACAACCACTTTTACATTTTTTCAAAGCTCACATCCGTGGTTATAAATAATCCCTTGAGATATATATTATGTACCTCGCTCCAGCCTGAAGACAATCCCATAGTGCAGCCCTATTTGGGGTGAAAACTTTCTCACTCCACTGTTAAACGAAGCAAACATGTTACCACAAAGTGTTCGGTTGGCTTTTTGCGTTCTGTTGTTGCTCGCTCAGTGCAAAGGACTTGCGGGACACCCTTTGGAACGTCTCTCGTTTGCGTTTACCTGGGTGCGCGCACATTGCTGATTGAAAATCATCTTCTTCAAATATTCCAATAAAACGCCACTGGTGCACCGGTGCTGGCTGGATTCCCCGATCCCCGCACCGGCAACAACAATAACAACAACTTCACAACCACTGTGAGTCAATTTATTTATAGACCAAAGTAAGACGTGGAAAAAGAGCCTTTGCCGCCGCCATGTAGAGTGCTGCTGCTTCTGCTGCTGCTGCTGCTTCTGAGGCTGCCGGCAACGGTATGTGTATTGGGGATCGGTCGGAATTGGAAGAAGGGTTAATATAGTCATAAAACACCCAGACAGACGGACGCAAACATGTCGCAGGTGCTGCTGTAGCCCCAGAGTGTGCACAATTCAATATAACAACTCTTTCATGGCTATGGGAGTAGAAAGTGGCGGCAGGCGCACAGCCACACGGCACCGACAATGCCAATGGAAACGGCAACAGCAACGGCATATGCCTATATAAAGTGGGACCTACTCCCATACATATTCCTTTTGCTTAAAATTCTTATCATGCGATGCTATCGAAGGCGGCTGCGATGGTGCTCATGTTCGCAGTGGTGGTAATGGTTATGGTGGGAGTATTCAGATTCCTGAATTCGTTACTTTATTGTGGGTCGTTGTAGTAATCAGGGTGAAGGTATAGGTCTACCTATATGTTTTTATTTTTTTATTGCGAAGGCTCTACTGCCGCCAATGATTTATATGCAAAATATTATCGACGATGGTAACGAACGGTGGCGGCCGACTCGGTATGAAGGCATAATGACGAACGTTCCTCGACGGATGAATACCTAGAGCTGCAAGGAGCGCTCGGGCTTGGCTATTTTATTGAATTGATTACTTGGCATATTTTCGGAAAATTCAGTTTGCTCTCGTCGACACCATATGGTGTGGAAATAATATGATTTTCATTACTTTTAACTTTTAAGTATGCAACTGAGTTGCTTGGAGGAGAACAATTACTTGGCGCGGTTTCGTTTAAATTTTAAGCTGTTCTTCTTCTTGGAGGAATACACCTATGTGGCGAGGGGGAGTTGTATTCCTTTCTGTAGAGAGGGCTTCATTCAGCCGGATAGTCATCTAGACGAACGCACTCTGCGGGGCTATAGTCGTGGGCGAAGGAGTATGGCCAGATCATCGCATAACAGACACAGCATGGGACCTCTGTGGAAAATGGACGAAAAACAAGGTGCCTTGGTCCGATTTATAGGAAGGAAACTGATACCGCCACTGAAGCTGAAAGAACCCATAAAAGGAAAGTGGAAAAGGCTTCATTTCGTATATATATGGAGGCAAATGATGCGTCGAAGTAAGTCCAATGGTGTTCTAAAACGGGACGATGCTTATCTTCTGTTTTGTATATTTGCCGGTGGTGGTCTATATACGTACGACGAATGTCTAACGAAGGTGCGTATCGTATGGCTCGGTTGTGGGAACAGGTTGTCGGAGAAGTGCTGTTTGTCACTTTGAATTGATGAATTGTATTGAATGAGTGGTGATCAATGAAAAAGGGGCATTCGTGGTGAACTTGTTGATGAAACTTTGGAAGGGTTCCTGGCCGGACACAGAACTTTAAAACAGTGAGGTACAGTACGATGCAAAAAGGAGGCCTCAACATTGCTAGAGAAGATGTGGACGAGATGACACAATTTACGACATATTTGGATGCAGCCACTTATTTCAAAATTGGGCATTTGGCCGAATAGGACCCAATATTCATATTCAGGAGTCAGATTCTGTAAGGCGAAAACGTCTAAGATGCAGAGGAATCATTCGTGGCACGAACCACGACCATAAACAAAGTAAAGGATCCGCCATCTAACTTTTTTTTTTTCAACAAGTGCTTATTTCGCGAATGGTAACACTTAGCTCATGTCTGATTTGACAGATAATTAGTTTTATCCTTCCGCTGAACGAATATGGTTCAGGAGTTGAAGCCAAATGACCATCCAATGCGTTTTCGCTTCGCTAAGTGGGCCTGCGATCGACTTAGAGAAGATGCCGATTTTGCCAAAAAAAAATCATCTTTTCAGATGAAGCTCATTTTCATCTTGGCGGGTATGTAAACTAGCAAAATTGTCGCATTTGGGGCACAGAAAACCCGCACGCATACATTGAAAAGCCGATATACCCAAAACGAGTCACTGTTTGGTGCGGAATTTGGTCCAGAGGCATAATTGGGCCATTTTTCTTCGAAAATGAGCAAGGAGTGGCCGTTACAGTCAATGGCGATCGTTATCGGGCCATGTTGAATGAATTTTTGTTCACAAAAATTGAAGAGGAGGATATTGGCAACATTTGGTTTCAACAGGACGGCGCTACGTGCCACACAGCCGAACCTACACTCGATGTTTTGCGCCCTGTTTTTGAAGATCGCATTATCAGCCGCAGAGCTGATGTCGTTTGGCCACCTCGGAGATGCGATTTGACACCGTTGGACTATTATTATAGACAATTGACGCTTTAAAGGACAATATTCGTGAAGCCATTGGTGAAATACAGCTGCACACAATCGATAATGTGCTTAAAAATTGGACCGATCGTGTAGGCTACTGCATGGCCAGCCGAGGCAGCCATTTGAATGAAATTATTTTCCATTATTAACTGGAAGGATTGTACTTTCAAATAAAAAAAGAAATTGGAGAAAATATTCAGTAGTTTTTTTTTATAGCATTTTCAAAAAAAAAAAGTTATTTGGCGGACCCTGTATTAATTGAATTCGTCGGGCTCAAAAAGGGGCCAACGCTGGTGACAATTTCGTATGGAAAATTTCGCACTGTGAACTTGATTATTAGTAACTATGGTGGAATAAAAATTTAGTACAAAATGTGATGAGAAGCCTAGCATATGTTGCCGACGTTTGGTCAAAAGACCGCGCAGCAAGGTTCACTCACTGAGAGGGAGTCTTTACAAACGAAAGTGCTGACAAAGTTGCCCTAACCAACATCCTCTTATGTTTATTGTGCTAATATTGTGCAAGGACAGTAAATGAAGGCGCAATAAAAATGCGTTACCGACTTCAAACTGACACTCCACAGCAGCAACCATCTCACACGCACCCGCCCCTTTCGTGTTTTTGCAAACTCCAAACCATTAAAAAAATATATTCTCGTACCCACTAGGTGACGTTCTCTTTAGCGGCACAATCTGTCAAACAATGCTCATTTTAATGCGTTCTACTTAGCAAAAGGAAAGGTCGGTCTCGCCATATTTATCTACCAATAAACTTAAGATTATTACTGTCACATCAGTGTCATAGAAGTAAACATAATATGACACATGCTCCATATTATCCCACTTTTCACACCTACTCTCTCCGCTCCTTTTGTTTGGCCACGATATGGTGAGTCCCCCTCTCCTTGTTTACCCAAGTCTATCTGTGACAGAAATAGATTCCATCTACTGTCACTGATTGATCTATCTTTCGATCGGCGAGTACAACAATTGAAACGTCATTCAGGCGTCAATTATCTATACGAGCGTGTGCGCGCGCTACTGTGCACCGAATGGCTTAATTGAATGCGCGAGATCAGTACTGTGAATGATAAAGAGCGAATCTATTACACCCAAGATCAAAAGTCTGACAAGACGCAGTTTATAGAATGCAATCCAACTGTGGGCCCTGCTTCTTTAAATTTGATGATTGATAAGATTCGCTGTGGTCACACACGAGCATGTGAAGGAATATGGCCCGCCTGAGGCACGACGAAAGGCTGAATAAGCTGAGAAAATTTTTCGACGAACATATCATTTTCTTGTATTTATGGCGTTGTTAACAAAATATTTGTTTTGGGTCAGCCTGTTATCGATAAGCTATCAGAGAATGTACGGCTTGATTTATGGTCTGGATAGAGGTGTAGGCACTTGGGGAACTGGTCTTCAGATCTGAGCGTAGATTCGTTGTAAAAAGTTCCAAAAACTGCAGATGGATGGATATGGTTATAAGATTGGGCGTAGTTGGTAATCTTCAAGGGATTTGTGGCTTGCAGTTGCTGTAAAAGGGTATAATAAATCGATTTCAAGGAAATGTATTTTTTGGGGTGGAACTTTGTACCGTCTTTCAAATGGAAGCTAAAATACCCCAAATAAATCTAACATCTGTACTCAAGCTCTATACAGAGGGACTTCCTCGAGTGTCCGAAACACAGTTATTAGCGATTTCAACTTCGTAATTGTAATCATAATAAGAGAATCTTAAGTTTCGTAATAAGGAAGAACAGCCATACCTAGTACCTCTGAAGACGGACCAAGACTTATTGACTTGCGCTCTATAGTAAGTAACGCCATTCTAGAAGACAATTTCTACACTTCAGTCTAGACTCTAGACAAAGGATACTTGGGCAGATCACGTATTGCGATGATCGTCTAGACGATATAGTTTTTGAAATTTTTATGACCAAAATAAGTTATTTTCTGGCCCATTTTTCTTTGTAATTATTGTCAGTTTCTATTACATTTGTTTAGAATGAACTGCATAAACGTTTCAAACTCGTAGTTTTGACACTAGCTGCTAGTTTTGAAGGCCCATCGATTCGACGACAGTCGTCAGAAAAGTTACATAATCAATGCCCTGGTTAATGATCTCTCCACAAATCAATCTGCTTGCCCAGAGGGTAGCACCCTAATAAAGGGTGATTTTTTAGCTGGTTTGGTTTTGGCAACACTGGTTTTGACAGCTGACGTGTGTTTAGTACCTTGTGTCACTGTCAAACAGCTTCAGTTTGGTTTGCAATTTAACCATGGATCGTCTTACAAATGAACAACGCTTGCAAATTATTGAATTTTACTATCAAAATTCGTGCTCGGTTCGAAATGTTCATCGCGCGCTGCTTCCATTTTATGATCGGCATTCTCGACCTTCTGAGCAGTCTATTCGGAAGATTGTGACCAAATTTCGCACCAAATTTACTTTGTTGGACATTAAACCACCAACACGTTTACGTACTGTGCGTAGTGAAGAAAATATTGCGGCCGTATCAGCTAGTGTGACAGAAGACCGCGAAATGTCGATTCGGCGCCGTTCCCAGCAGTTAGGCCTTTGTTACAGCACTACGTGGAAAATTTTGCGGAAGGATTTGGGCGTAAAGCCTTTTAAGATACAGCTGGTGCAAGAACTAAAGCCAGCCGACCTACCACAACACCGAATTTTTGGTGAATGGGCTCTTGGAAAGCTGGCCGAGGATCCGCTTTTTTATCGAAAAATTGTGTTCAGCGATGAGGTTGAATGGGTACGTAAATAAGCAAAATTGCCGCATTTGGAGTGAAGATCAGCCAGAAGCATTGCATCAGCTACCAATGCATCCCGAAAAAGCCACTGTTTGGTGCGGTTTATGGGCCGGCGGCATTATTGGGCCATATTTCTTCAAAGATGATGCGAATCGCAGCGTTACTGTCAATGGTGAACGCTACCGAGCGATGATAACAAACTTTTTTTTGCCCGAAATGGAAGTTCTTGACTTGCATGATATGTGGTTTCAACAAGACGGTGCCACATGCCACACAGCACGCGAAACAATGGCGCAATTGCGAGGCGAGTTTGGTGAACAGTTAATTTCACGTTTCGGGCCGGTCAATTGGCCGCCTAGATCGTGCGATTTGACACCATTAGATTATTTTTTGTGGGGGTATGCCAAGGCTAATGTGTATAGGGACAAGCCCGCTTCGATTGACGCACTGGAAGCCAACATCCATGCATTCATTCGTGAGATACCGGCCGATATGTGTGAAAGAGTATGCCAAAATTGGACTCAGCGGATGGGCTACCTGAGACGCAGCCGCGGTCAACATTTGCATGAAATTATCTTTAAACATTAAATTGCAAGGTTCAAACTATCGATTCAAATAAATATTTCATTCATTTTTTCGAATTTTTTGTGTTTTTTTTTTTAAAAAAAAGTTCTAAACCTCTTAAAAAATCACCCTTTAGTTATGAGGAGGTTTTCAAAGGTTCACTAATCCCATGAGTTGGGTTCTTGTGTCCTGTGGATTCGAAACAGCTTTTATTGCCGTTCAATTCAAGTTGTTTTAAATACGGTTTCAAATTTGGAACTTACTATATACATTTGCTGGTATTCCACAAGGTTCCGTTTTGCCTCTTTTTGATAAATAATGTTCTGTTTACATCTTCCAATCCAAATCAGTCCCTTGCTGATGATGACAACTTCTCATACCCATACAATTTACAAGACGCACGTCCTAGCCTGGAATTGGAACGGCAACATCGTTTCAAGCTCATTAATTTCGAACCATGGCAGCATTACAAAATGGGATTGGGCAAATACATTACTGTCTGTTGTCTCTAAAGCCAATTGCATCATTTAAAGCAAAAGACCCAACCTTTTCGGTGTGTTTGTTCATGCAAACATTCATTGGAAAGGAAATATACGCGAAAGTGAAGGAGGGTGAAGGTTGGAAGAAATATTTTACACTACTATGTCAAGAGACCGCCACAACTTTGGCTAACTACGTCATCAAATACGCGAACCTGCTGCACGAACCCAATCATTCGAAAGAGTGGTCGAAAATATTACACCCAAAATCAATTTGTAAAATTGACGTGGTCGACATTTTTTTAAAAACACCTAAATGTCATAAATTAAATATCACTGCTTTTAATTTGATGTGCAAACAATTTTTAATCAAATAAGCCACCTGAAAAACGCTCTTTAAATATATGAATAGTGAAAACTATTCGATGGTACATTTACAAACCCTAAACCCCAAATGCACATGTTCTTTGGCACACGCAAAACGTTGTCATCACCGCAGGAAATTCGATGACGGCAATGGTGGTTTTAAACTTTTATATTAATAAAGCAAGAGAATGTTAAATTAAATAAAAATAACTGGTTAAGACACACAAAGTAGGGAGCAACGCAAATTCGAAATCTGCTGAAATTCGAACGAAATTCATTACAGGCGGTTACAAGTCCGTGGGTATGGTATCTACGCAATGCGGCGAAGGATTGATGAAATTTAATTTTGTTTCTCTCTTTTGTAGTGAGGACTGCAGTTATATTAATCCAATTTGTTTTACTCTATTGCAGGCGGCCCATTGATGCTTGTTGTCGCTCAAATAAATATGGATATGGACCTACATAACCTATATACGGTTTGGGATATGTCGTGGAAAACTTATATTTTCGATATGTCAATAATAGAGGTATGTACACATCAAACGTATTTGTATTTTTTTGTTTTTCTATGGAATGAAATTCTGCAGCTTTTTTTGTAAGCAGTGGTGAACCTCAGTCATTTCGTTGACATTTTCCATTCATTATGAAACTTAACAAATCATACAAAAACAACACGAAAAACGCGCTGTGAAGTATATTTTGAAACGGAGACCGGAGCGCAAATGACGGCTAGAATGTTAGTATGTGTTCAGTTATTCGCAAGAAACCTCAAAAAATCTATACAGTAGATAGAAACCTTAAAAATATTTAGTGTCGCACATAGACTTTTGACGGTTTACTTCAACTCAACGAAAGGCGTTTTTCCTAGATTTTTGTAGTCGTTTTTAAACTTGTTTTGCGGAAAGTTTTCAGACGATTTTTTAGCCAAGAGTTTTTTTTTTTAAATACCTATATTGAGGCTTTTATCATGTTTTCAACGATCTCCTGAGAGTAGTTTTTCGCTGCGATGTGTGTTTCTAGGGCGATTTCTTTTTGAAGGTTTCGTTTACTATTTCGGGGGGTCTTAACGATCCAGTGAGATAACCGCCCAAGTGAGATAAAGCCCAGCGGGTCTTATTTCCCCCAAAAAAAAGAATAGAAATAACGGTGACGTGAAATAAAGCCAAACGAAATAAGGCCAAATTCCAAATTTGGCATCATTTCGCTTTCGAAAGCGAAATACAGCCAAAGCGTTTTTGGAAATCTTTATCTTTCTTTTGACGCCTTTATCTGTTTTTTCTTTTGTTGGTAACACCACTCCGTTGTGCACAAATGTGCAACTATTGTCGATTCGTTTGCTTACAATTATGTTATCAGACTTAACGGTAAAACCATTAGCCTTTTTTTTCTCAAATTCCCTTAAGCTTAAATAATTTTTTTTTGAGAAGCTATGCTGGGAATTTGAGAAAATAGAAGTTAAAAATTCGCGCGTGTTTTTGTTTTAATACGTTATTTTTGTTACTTAGAAAAAACTTTACTTTTTCCAATAATTAATTTATTTTGTTATCAGACTATGATTTCATTTTATTTTCTCATGAACACTAAAAATTCGTAAAGAAAGTGTTCAATACTTTCCGAATTTGGGGTCACATTTTTGTTAAATAATGTAAACGAAATAATGCCAAATTGGTGTTGTTTCGTTTTCAGTAACGAAATAAAGCCAAACTAAAAATTTGGTTTAATTTCGCTTTGGAAAACGAAACAAAGCCAAATTTTGGGAATTTGGCCTTGTTTCGTTTGGTTTTATTTCACGTCACCGAAATAACACCCACGGGGTCCGTTTTAAAACATATTTTACAGCGCGTTTTTCGTGATGTTTTTGTATGATTTGTTAGCTTTTAAAAACACCTGCTTAAGTGAATTTTTCGCTGCGATTTTCAATGCGTTTTTGGAACTCTTTATCTTTCTTTTGACGCCTTTAGCTGTTTTGTCTTTTGTTGGTAACAATTTACGATCAAGACATTCAATGACTGAATATTGGACCTCTTGTAGTTTTTCTAGTGGATTTTTCGTGTCTCTTCATTTTTATGTTTTTTTTAGTGCTTATTAGTGGACTTATTTGATGCGGAGGAACCTTTTAGTGTCGGGATCCTTTTTATTCCAATTTTTCTAATTCCTAAGCACAATCCACATGAGAGCAGTGATTTTTCACAAACCCTGAAAACTTCGAACTCCATTGAAAACCAACAATCCAACAGCCGAAATGCATATTTAGCTCCTAAAGTACATAAAGTGTATTAAAAACGTATTGACTTCTGCAAAGAATCTTTCACCTGCAAAGAGACTGTCCAACAACGCTTAAGAGAAAATCTCTCCTCTGACTCAATCTAACAAATGAACTCCAACGTTCATTTTACGCAGATTCATTACCAGAAATAACTGCAGTTTCACACAAACTCTCTTTTTGTTGTAAGGCTCTGTATTTCTGTAAAGTGTAAAGTACGCTGCAGTAGCAGCAGCGGTAAATTTGTTATTTGCTGTGCGGCGCGGCCACCGCCAGTTTCATCCATATCCATTCAGAGTCACAACTACATCTACACTATACACAGTGAAATGTAAAAATCATCCCCGAAGATTTGGTTCGTTTGTTGGAAAAAACACAAACTCCAACTTAAACAGTTATAGCGAGACTTTCGTCGGGTTAACGTCGTGTCGTCCGGTTATTGTTTGGCGCAGTAGAAATATACTGTTTGGTTTGGTTTTACGACACAAATCCTAGAGATACTTTTTGTTGAGGCCATCTCCAAAGTAATAAATTTCTTGTTGGTCGTAGCATTGCAATTCATTCTTGCTGCTTCTTTTATTAGTGCAGAGGGTGGATGAATTCATCATCTCTCCTCAGAGTGAGTATACATTATTTCGATTACGTTGTGTCGGTCGCAAACACAGTTTTTGTTTCTCCGCGCAAAGTGTCATTGTGTGTTGTGCATAAATAAAAACTCCGCAAGGAAAATATACAAAAAATTGTTAAACAATTTGTTAACCCCCGGTTTGCCGGCAACCAGTGTTTACTGTTTACTATTTACACACATGTCACGATAGCGAGCGATAATCGCCAAGTGTTTCAGTGCAATCCCAATCACATTTGTCTAGTGTTTTAATATCAGATAAATAAATCTTTTCTTGGATCGTATACCCGATTTGGATACAGAAGACAGAACCCATCTAAAGGTGAATTGCAAATTTTATTTAAATCTCGAAATAAAGAATAGTCTTGTTCAAAATAAATAAGACGCATAGATACGGCTCAAATTTGCATTCAAAATAAGAAAGTTCTTCTTGAGGCGGTTAGAGCGGAAGGCATGTCGTTGGTTGGCGGAGAGGAAAATAAATCTTCCAATTCCGAGCGTATTTTTCTTTTCACGATAAAGACAACATAGAGATAGATTCGCATTCGCATCGCCGACACACTACTCTATCTAGTTGTCGCAGCAGCCACTTGTTACGTGTACGAGTATTTTTGAGAGACAGTGGTATCTAGGACGTCTCCTTGTTTTCGAGGATTTCGGTGTGTGTCGGGATAATATAAACCACCACACCATTTGGAGATTTCCATTTTAAACGGATGTTTTGGGATGTGTGGCGTTTGGCTAGGCGTGAGTGAGTGGGAGGTGGTGGGGTGCGGCCAAGAGCCGCAAAAACTCTGTTGCGCTTTGAAAGATTGATTTGAGAATTTTTCCTCTTCGTTGAGTGTGGCAGTGGCAGCAGCACAGGAGATAATTGTGTGTGTGCACAGATGCGAACTAAGTTGGGGGTAATTGTTAGTTCAATGATTAAGTGAGTTCGTTCGGGAGGAGTCCGGATCGCCGTCCTGATGGTCAAATGGTGTTGAATGAGTGCTCAAAGGCTTTTGCTGATTGTCCGACCGATTTGAGAAGATGAATGTGGGTTTTTGTGAGTCGTGGTGGGCTTAGATCTTCCCTGTAGATAGGTAGGATGGTTTTGGGAATAACTCTTATTGAGTAGACGTATATATGTGGGTATACTTGGAATGGTGATCAGGTCTCAATTTATAATTTAGACCACTGCCATAGGTTTCTTTCAATAATTGGTTAACTATACCGGGAAACATTGTAGAAAATTCGAGCGACATTTACATACTGAACATAGTTTTGTTAGTCCCAGCGAGACTCATCAACAAACCCATTTGAAATAATTGGAAAGAATATGATTATGATCCATTTAATTCAGATCAGTACCCTTTTTATTTTTAAATCATTTGGAAAAGTTGTAAAGTGTATAAAACACTAGAAGATGTAAAGGTGAATGCCACCTTCATCTACCTATCTATTTATTTATTTTTGTTCGTAGGCAGGTATTTCACGTTTAATCGTAACGAAAATTCCGGAAAATCAATTTATTCGCTTTATTGTTGTGGGCAAAACGGAGTTTGGGCCCATCTCCAGTCCTTTAGAAATAGGTATTCTAGATCAAACCTCCTCGCAGCAAAAAACAAATAAAGACCAGTCCTTGCTTCATTACAACCTCTACAAATCTGAATTTCTGTCTATAATTTTCGTTTTCATTTTCGTCAAATAAAAAGTTATAGATTTTTCAATAGAATTTTGTCGATTTCGACAGGAAAATCGCACAAAGCTGTCAACAGTTTCAAATAAATCAGTGTTGTTTGGGTGTGAAAAAAATATTTTTCAGAACTCTGATGTTGGTTAGGTTAGGTTTGACACAGGGTTGTGAGAAGAAAGTCTTTATATTAACTTGGAAAATCTAATCACGGGTTTCCCAAAGCAGTTTCCTCACTTCCCTAAAGGTGTTTAAGGTCTTCGTTTAGTCGTTAATTCCTTGGTATCGTTTTCATCGTCATAAAGAGGTGAAGTTTCCTAGAAACGCAATCTTTCTACGCCTTCGCCTGATATTTGCAGAGGACTTTTCGTGATATTCCGATACTGATTTTTGTCTGATTGCCCTTTTTCTTTTGGCGAGGTTTATAGTTTGGCCTATGTACAGTGATCATAGATCTAGTTTTGCGGCCTTAATTACATCTTTGACTGAAACTGAAATACACTGCAACTATCCGACAGTCTTATTCACAATTTCGTGCCTGGAATTGCAGAACTAAACCTGCTCCTTCCGCAGTTCTACTTCCATCGGCATAAATGAGAACTTCTACTTTTATTTCATATTTCTCTTTGTGGGGTACGATATGTATATCGTATGACCAATTTAATCCGTTCTTATGGGATTAGAATTGAACAATTTTTCGCGTGGTCTATATTGCTTTAAAAAATCGCCAGTATGCCTAAAAACACATTTTCACTTGTCTGTATTGTACGTAAACAGTTCGTACAAAAAAACCCGACATAAATCAAAAGAGAGGCTATGAGTCTTGCTTCTAAAAAAAAGCTATTAGAGCAACTGCAACATTTTTACAAAGCAAGCTGGCACATATTTAAGTATTTACACAGCGGAAGAGGCACATCAGCCCCTGTAATAAAAAGAACGGTGGAATTTATGTCACAAAAGGGTTGTAACTAAAGGCTTCCTAAAAGTATTAAAAAAAGCCAAGCAAAATGTTGTTTCTAAAAATATTTAAGAACAATATCAATTTGCTAATTAAGAAAGACTATATCCAAGAAAAAGTCAAGACTTCGCCAAATTTGAAAACCCTTTTCTCTAGATAAGTTACTTTTCTGCCGTTTAACCTGTAGTCTTTTAGGTGTATTTAGTTGTAATGGATCCATGCGAGAACTTGCTTAGATAGGGGAGTAGTTCTTGACAATTTCTGTTGAACAATGTTGCCCAGTCTTTATTTGCATTATTGTTTAGAGGTTGAAATGATTGAGTGAACAAACACTTGCTTGCAAACACTTTGGTTGGAGTTATAGCTATTTCAAAATACGAATAGGAATTCATGATCAGACCCCTAAAGTAATTTTTTTAACAGTCCTGACAGTCGATTTTCCGTGTAAGAAGAAGACATGGTTGCAGTTTGCCTGTGAGGAAGTGAAACTTCGGTTTGGTACGCCAATTGAGAGATGTGCCCTAGGCCACCAAATTTTTTGAATACAACGAATGAGAGGGTGACAAGCTAAATGCTTTGTTAGTTCTTAAACTTAGTTGTGTAACTCTTTCTGTTACTTAATCCAAGTCGAAATCTTTCTACAGCTTAGTACAAGGATGTACAAAGAAGGGACTTATTGATGAAAATAAAGTTTTGGCTTTAAGTTAGTCCAACAAATAAATAAATAAATATTTAACACCAAGAGTCAGTTTAGCACTCTTGGCCGAATTTATCGCAGCCATTAAGAGGAACATTCGCTGCAAAGCTTAACTCCCGATTGTGACGGCCAGCGAGTGATGGTTATGTTTTTCCGGGGGCTTAACTCGGACGCCTTCACTTAGTAGGTAGTCAAGTAAATTAATTGACCACTAACCACAAATCAAACATACTGGCGGTGTATTTCAGCTGCAGTCTTCATTCAAAAAATGTGCGATATTGATTTGTAATGATAAAAAAAAACGCATATATTTCAGTCTTCAGTGCATGAGCGAAATTATCCATATCTTCCCATGATCCGACGCTGTCTAGCTTTTACGTACGTGCCTTAACTGTCAATAACCATAATGAGACAAATTATGGCTAATGAGGAGTCCCTCTACGTCTGCTCATAAGTTACTAGACAAAAACTTGTCTAGGTACCTACTTCTAGAAATAGAAGTTCAACGCAAAACACTTGTCTCTTCGCATAGTTTCACCGAAGTGGTGGCCGTTTATGTTGTTTTTATGTTCCTTCATAAAAGTGGAAGGTATCGACATAATCTGACGTGATTACTAACCGTGTTTAAATAAATTCAATCTTAAAGTTAGAACATAACGACTACTTGCGTTGGAAATTTGTTATTCAAATATTATTGTGAGAGCCATTTTATAGCAATGCACTTTGGTAGGTATCTATGCGTCTCCCTCTAAAGATGTGCACACTTAAGTCCCGCTGACGATTTCTTGATCATTAACTGCCATTAGCTTTCTTCAACTCTGTTTTTTATGTCAGTCAATTAGTTTGTGGTAGAACTTATACTCATATTGCACTAAAGGTCTCAAGTTTCATTTAGAGAAGAATCGTTGAGCGTTTTAATCTGTCTCTGTGTGATTAACTAAAGAGCTTATTTAAATAGCAATCTAGACAAAATGTGCCACAGATGGTGGTCCACGGTTATACTAAACATGGTTTTAAGTTACCACACTGTTTGGTTCTTTAAAAGCCGCAGTTTATAAATTTGAGGTGAATGAATTCCATTTACTGGGTGTTTCATTTCAGTGTAGTATTTGAATGCCAGCCCAAAGTTCGCTGTAAGTCGCGCGAACCCATAAGGAAAAGATACAAATTTATCGTGTTTGCAGACATCTTTAAAGTGAACGGAAGATGCAGTTGTTGTGTGCAGCCAAAAACAAGCCTTCCACTTACCCTAATCCAATTAAATGCAGCTTCATGGTTGGAATATATTTTTTTCCCATTTTCGTTTTCTCGGCCATGATCCAAAACATGTTCAACTACATTATTTCCTTTTTTTTTTTTTTCGGTGGAACTGAAATTCCTATATAGGCTCAAGTCAGGGGCAATGAAGAAAAACAAAGACGCGATTTAATGAAAACGTTTTGCTTTTTAATGATTGCCTGTCTTAAACAATTAAGTTTATTGGGTGTTGGCGATCGTAAAAATAAATTAAATTAACGACCAGAAATGGAATGCATCTAAAATATTAAGTAATTGCGGAAGGCAGATGAGTCAAGCGCTGTATAGTGGCTGTTGCTTATTGACATCTAATTTTGTGGAAGTTGATGGACAACTTCCCCATTTCTGATGGAAAGTTTTCTTCTGAGGCATTTACAATATTTTAAAGGTTAGAAGATTAGATGTCTTTAGACCAGTAATAGGTAAGACGCAATTTTATTTGGTTTTCATAAACAATTTAAAAATAAAATAAAATGGGTAGCTACGCAGTTTTCCTAGAATATTGTGGCAAACTGAAGAAATTATATAAAATACCCCAGTTTGATGAGGGGACTATTTAAACGGTTTATTAAGTAAAGTAAATACATCTCCTTAGTTCTGTACTGAAATCGGAATGAAATTGAGAAATATTTCAAATAATTGCAAAAGTCTTGGGAAGACACGGACCCAAAGCACGGATTCTAGGAAATAAACCATTGTTTGTTTAAGTTGTGAGGAGCAAACGTCTATACTCATACTTACAGCTGTTTAGAATTATCCTTACAAAAAATCGATAAAGTACTATTTCTTTGAGGACATCTCACCGATTCATATACAGAGTTGTACATTTCGTCTAAAAGTGAAATTAGTTATTTTAATCACCCACTTGTGGTTTGAGCAGATAATTTATTAGAAGTGTAATTCAAACCCACTTCTTTACCTTCTCGACAATGCACAGAACATTTTGTAACCTCAATTTTTGTACAACTGAATTAGTTTTAAATGTTTATAAGACAGGCACGTAGCTTTCACTTTTAATGGGAAGAAGCTGAATGAAGTGGACATGAATCAAAAGTTTAGGGGTTTTTCTACTAATTTTATTCGCCACAACTACCCTTTGTGGTAACTCAATACACCACTTCTGGTCTAAGCTAGGTACCCATCTCAACTGAGAGCACCTAACGAAGGGCATGGGCACTCAAACCGACTGCGGCGTATTTTCATATTCAATTCATTGCTTTAAAAATCAACATCTGTGGTGTTTCAATACCTGCGAGTTGTGGCTTTATATGCATTGATTGTGTGAGGTTTTCTAAAATTGGTAAGGGAATTCCAAAGTTGGAAAATAGAAGAAGATGCATTTTAAATTTCAAAATTCTGACCAGCCAATTAAAGACTTTCATTACACATTAAAAAGTTCCAGCAAAATTTGAATTAAATACTGCTCTTGAAATATATTCAACTCCAGACGAATTTAAAATTGTAGTTTTAAATCACTTTTTGCAATCAATTTCAATCGATTGCTATTGCACAAAATTCATTGACTTCTCATGCGAAGTGACAGAGAAATTAAGCCAATATAACGAGTACCGATTCGTTTCTCTCTTCGCTTACAGCTAAGGTCTTTTCGCGTGCTTTCCCGAGGCAACAGTCAAACACAAAAAAACTGTCAAACTAAAAAAATTTAGCGAAACTTTCTCAGAGAACTGGAAATTTACTCCAATCCAAAGTAGGTTCGTGGATAGACTTCGAGCTACTTTGAGTCACTTACAACCTTGACATCTAATCCACATCACAATTCACAAATAAATATTTCCGCCTTTTACCTTTTTCCAACATGAATTATGAAAAGTTCTGGGAACCGTTCGACCACCGCCGAATTGTCTTTATTTTCACGGATTAAATTTTTGAGGGCAATTGATTTGTAAGACGGATTTTGAATTTGTTTCTGTGAGCGTTTGACATATTTATCAGTACTTGCTGCCCTCTGAGCTAATTCGACCCAAGAGAGGAACTATTCGTCACTCGTTATTTTCCAAATTTTCTCTTTTCTTTTTTTTCATTTTCGATGAGAACGTGTATAAACTTGTGCGATTGCGTTCGATTTAAACCGCGTACGCGAATGAACCTAATTCGTTCCTGCATAAATGTTGATAAATCAGACAAATGCAAAAAGTTGACAGACAAACAATTTTAAATAGTGTAAAGAGGAATTCGGATTTGAAAAGTCGATAATTTATATTTTTCACTGCACTAAACACAAAATATAAACTTTACCTGCAGATTGAAATAGGTTGAATTTGCTTTTAGACTAGTTTCTCTTACTTTTGAGTACCTATACAGTCATGTTTTGCTTTCTGTCAGTCAAATTATTGACCTTGACAGATTTTCAGTCATTGACTGAAGAAAGTACGCAAACGAGATCTAGCTATTGGGAATTTTGTCATTTTGTGGGAAAGGTGATGGGATATACAAAGTCCGAGTTTGTTTGAAAACCTTGTTCTATTCAAATTCTAAAAAGATTTCTTACCCAACATCTCACAAATTGCTATGCTTTTTCAAGAAAAACCGCATTCGATAACCGCTTAATCTACAAACAGAGGGTCGGTACTATTGTAAACGCGATGTTGATCCCCACATGTCGGCTATTTAAAAAAAAAAAAAAAAAAACAAATCCACGAACTTGATTCAGAAATACTCCGGCTATGGCAGATAATTTAGGAATTCCGGTCAGCATTTTTATCTTACAAGACTAAAAGAAGTGAACCTCAAAAATGTTTTTCAAGTTTTCTTTGGAAAATTTTCTTTAAATTTCTGCCTAAGTATACCAAACAGAATTCTTGTTTCGCGCCAGTGATTCATAAATTCCACTTACATCTAAAAAAGTGTACCTGTCGTACGTTTTTGCAGCAAACAAATTCGACTGTTTTTATTATTCATAATGAAACCCGTTTCCAAACAGTGATCAACAGTGATCAGTGACATTTGTATCGAAATTCGGGTATTTATCCAGTTTTGCATCCAACTACAGACATGCGATTTTACAGGGTGGCACAGCGTGTCATAGGTACAGCCATCGAGACTATTGTCAATGTCATCATCTCGGACTAATTTCTTTTTTCAAATACTTTTTAGATAAATAGCGACAAACCACCAACGGATGTTTTGGAAACCAGTATTGGAATTCTGTTCAACCGGTTTTGCTTTTACGAGCGTTTTCCTTCGTGTGGTTATGAAAACGAAATGAATTTTCGTTTGCGCGAAAGCGAAAGATATTTCAATGGTTTTTTTTTTTTTTTTTTATTTAACCACGCAAGCGAGGAAAATAACTACACTGCTTCTTAAACTGTTGCAAATGAGAAGAGGAAAACGAAAATAGTTACAGGACGTACATTTTCGCTCTGGCTTCGCTTAAGTTGAAAAGTAATTTTAACGTTGTATGAAGAGTGTTTTTCTTTAATCGATACAAGGATATAAACCATCAGCCGCGGGTAAAGAATAAAATACGCCGATAAGATGGGAACGGGACTCCTTTTTTTCAGACTCTTTCTGAAAATGTTGGGGGGTAACACTGACTCAAGCACTTCTGTTATAATTTCTCGGAGCTCAGTGCTGTAAATGTAGTTCCAAAAATTCCATTACATCTTCAATATTGTTTCCTATTATTGGTTGGCTACATTTTTGACGGGTAACACAATTCCAGTCCACTTCGAAGTGTTGCGATTGAATTTTCAGTCTATTTGTGAATGGTCCGCTCCTCGTCTAATATCGTTGAATAAGTGGAACCATCTTATTAAGGACTATTCCCATGAGAGCGAATTGGGAACTGCGTTCAAGCGAATATTTGTAGTTTCTGACATTGTTCATTCGCGGGTTTGTGGATCGCGACTGTTTTATGTGGATTGTGAATAAAGTGTGACAGTTCGCGGCAAACATTTTCAATTCGCGGGAAAATTGTTGTAATTCTAAATTTAGCTATTTAAATCAATTGAGATGCAGTTTTTCTGTTGATTAGATGTTAGATTGAATAAAAATAGTGTTTCTGTAGTCAAACAAATATCAATTTTCAATTCATAAATACAGCTGAATTGATTTGTTCGCAGTTCGCCTATTCGCAGTTCGCGCTCATGTGAATGGTCCTTTAGATCGAGTAGTTTAACATTTGTGAAAGTTTCTTCATCTAAACATGACGGTCCCATTGGCTCAGTGGCTCAGAGTGATTATAGGTTCAACCGCCAAAAATACAAATCATCTATAGTCCTTCGCTGTGAAACTCTTTGACGTTGTATCTCGATAACCGCTGGGCCGATTTTCATGGTTCTTTTTTTTTTGTTCATATTGTTGTATTTAAGGTTCAGGCAGAAAGGAAATTCGGCAAAACGGAGTTATGCAGGGTACAACTAGTAATATATATATTTTCTTAACCTCAGCCATTTCTTGCAAACTCATAAAAAACATCAGACAGTGTATAGCAGTCCTGGGAATGCTTTTTGTTTGCTCAGTGGTTATCAAAAACTCAATCATAATGTTTTTCCCACTGTGCCACCTCTTCCGAACGTCTGACAGTCATCCGAAAGTATAACTGACTGCCCAAGAAATTGTAGGTCTCCTTGAATCGTCCCAAAAATAAAAAAACTCTCACAAAACGGATATTTGTGAAAAACTAGGTCAAAGGTAGAGTGTCCTTGAACGAAAAAAGCAGAAATGTTTGCATATATGCTGATCCCAGTTCAGTTAAAAGTTACTCAGTTATTTTATAACCATCCTTGACTATTTCGGTCGAACTTCACGGAATTCTTTACTCTTTTGATGTTTTTTTTTATTATAACATAGTCAAGAAATAATCCAGATAAAAAAACCGCCATAGTGGTTAGCCCACAAAACATCTTCAACTCGATTGGATTGAGGTTCAGCTACAGCTCTCTGGAGGAATTTATGACCCGAAAATAACCCTCCAACATTTATTTATACACTACACTGTGTTTCGATCACTTTAAGAAATATTACTGCCATAAGTTCGTTCCATTATTAATTCGTATTTCTTTGGGCTCTACAGCAAACTCCCAGGGACTATATATCTCCCTCCGAGAGTTATTTGTCAAACTTTGCATCAGTTTTGCTTAACGCAATCCCAATGGACTCGATAATCAGGAGTGAACTTTTCCATTTGCCCAAGCTCAGCAATAAATTAATTAGAAAATGATTTACAGATCTTCTGGTGCTGCTCTTAATGAATTGGGTTTTGCCTTTTATTAAAGTGTCAAAAGGAAGACAAGCTATTTTTACACAATGCATGTGTATGCATCGGCGCATTTGATGCTTGACACATTGCATTTTGAACGCTTTCCAAATACGCATTTCCAACCATTAATTATAGCACCACTTAGTTCGTTCGGCATTCCATGGACTCCTCCGATTTGTGCTTTTAAGTGAGGGGATATTTTGTTTTCTTCATTAAATGTCTTGGTGGGTATTGCGAAGATGCATTGATTTATTTTTTAATTTTTGTGAAAAGTTTACTGATGAGTTTGAGTGGGAAAACGTAATCGTCGTAAAAGTATATTGTGACGATCGCGATGTCGCAAAATGTAAGTGGGCAAAGCGATTTGGAATTTAGCAGGTGGATGGATATTGGGGTCACTTTACGCCCACAAAGAGGCGTGGCGGATTGTTATTTTCACTTGATTCGAAGATGAGCGATAACAAATGATTTCTCTTCACGCTCTAAACGTAGGTTCTAAACCTCTTCTGGAAAGCTAATTTGTTTTTGCTTGTCGCGCGACTCTCGTAACCAGAAACCCACCATAGCTTTTTTTTCGAAGCTAAGTGTTTGAAAAATATTGAAGCAGCTTTAGACTAGTTTGGAGTCAATGCTGGGTGGCCTTGGCGTACTTATGACTACTTGACTGTGCATGAATACGTGGAAGTCAAGGCCTTACATACCAATGCTGTGAATATGGCTTGCGAATTTTTAGAAGGCGTGGATCTCTGTCTGATCAACACTTCAACTTATTTTTCCCTGCTATTGAGGCCCAGGTCCACCCCGGACTGTAGCGCCACCTAAGTATTGAGACAGTGGTTTGGTCAGTCGATATGAACTTTCTTACCTAAGTCCATTTTAGACCTATCCATTTACAGATGTGGGCAATTCGCCAGTTTTTTGTTTGTTAATGCTAAACCCATGTTTCTCTGTTAGGGATCTTCTTACAGAACCGCCTTTTGCAGCATAAGATCGTTGGGAGGCGGTCTGTAGATCCATTGCTCAGTTCCGGATGTTCACAGAACAATGTCGTAAGTTCTGGGTGGCATTCTATTTTTAGCATACTTCTTGAACCGCGTATTGCAACTTGGTTAATATAATGCAAAGGGCTGATACTCCTAATTCTATTGTGGCATTCTGGACAGATTTGCTTGGTTCCAGAAGGACCCAACCATGCACAAGGTTGTATCTATCTTTCTGAGCTTTATAATTAGGTACCTTTTGCTTGACTTGAGTCCACACTGGGCCTGACTATCATTGTGTAGATCTAGTATGTGATCTTCGGCGATGTTCCACAAGTTCTGTGGTATATACGAATACGACAGCATGCCCTTAACCTTCCGTTAGTCGCGCGCACCTCACAGGTGCATAAATTTTTTATTTTTGGCGCCAAACTTTTGCACAGTGGTTTAGCACCCCGCCCTTTTGATTACCTTCCTTATTTTTGTTGCTCTAGTTACCAATACCACCGCGACCTCCGTCCGTGTCACATTTAAGTCGAAACGGATCTTCTCACACCTCACAGGTGCAACGCGCCTATATAGGTAACTACAATTTGTGCATACTGTCACATGGTGATAAATTTACGGATGTGGAGGAAAATAGTTCTTGAGTTCCTTTCTAAGTTTTGATACGTCATACAGATAAATGTATGTAGGTATTCAAAACTAGTTTTTGTTTGCGTCTAAATTCTGTTATATTTTTATTTTTTTTGTGAATTGTGAAATTTCTTAGGTTTTTTTTTGTTTGAAGTTATTTTATTAATTTATTTATTTCAAAATGCAATAAAATATATTATTTATATCAATTTAGTTGTTAACTAGTTTTTTTATGGATTTACAACGCGCCCAGACGCTTAGCAAATGGATTTACAGGCATAACTTGAGAAATCACCTCACAGGTGCAGCGCGACTAACGGTGTGAGAAAATAGGGCGCGCCTAACGGAAGGTTAAGTCCTTTCTTGCTTTCGTTAGCTTGTTGCTTATCTGGAAACCTCAATTTATATCTAGGGCTGGCTGTACCCGCCCCTCTTTTTAAGTCGCAGTAATATTTACAGCCTAGATGAGATGGTTCTTGCACTGCGCAATTACCGTAGAATAAGTAAAAAAATTGGTTCGAATAAGCCTCCCCGCGAAATGCAGATCAGACAGTGAAAACTGCACCCAAATCCACTCACTGCTTCTGAAGATAATCGCGAAAATATAGAGAGACGTATTTTGAGGACCTCCTAGTGATAACTCGAAGATATTTAACTTGCTTAGATCACTTGACGATCGTGTCATTTACTGAAACTCGCCCTAAGTTTATATTGCTTCTTTTGGTAAACGGAACTTACTGGAATTGACGAAATGGTTGTCATTGTTGCACCAGACTTTAATTAAGTGACAACGGCATAACGCACGTTTGCCCATAGAAATGATGACCTGCGTAGGGAACTATTTTGAAGCCTCAACTTCTAACCTATAAAGTAGGTCGTCAATGAACAATGACCGCTGGCATTTGTTCTCAACCTTTCCAATCCATTTGCATACCTCTGTCAGTCGATGTGAATGCATTTTCGATTGCAGCTCAACTCTCCATCGTGAGCATTTACAACCATCACCGCCCATAGACAACCGATGTGTAAATTAGTTTTTGACTTACTGCCATGACCCAGTATTGGATGCCATAGTTTGATTCGTTAATTGTTGGATGCCCACCAATACGACTATAGTTGGAAGGGGGCCCCGAAAGTCTAAACAATTATTTTGATGGCCACTGGTCTACGAAATTTGTTGATCTTTCACTAATACGGATTAAGTATACAAGCCTACTTCAAATAATTGGAAAGAGCTTGTTTTAATCACTTTTGCCTTGAGTTTTAATCGAGTATTCAAAAGATGCAATGGCTGTTGTGGAGACTTATTGATTTAAATGTTGGGCTAGTGGGAAACGGTTTTTCCTCCTTTATGATGTAGGCCGGGGAAGTTGTCTGTAAAGTGGGTTTTACTGCTGATGGGTCTGAGTACGAATTTTCCTTACTTATGAAAGAGAAGTTTGCGCCAAAGTATTCATTAATAACAAGTGCTTACTCATTTGCAGCAGGTACATAGCTTCGGTCATGCGAGAGGGTATCATCGGTATACGATCTTACATAAGAACATGCAGGAGCATCTCAGCATCCCCGTGATTATATGTAATCTGGCAGCAATTTTCCCCACGATCGCGAATCGTTGGCTGACTAATGCACCTTGGAAGTGCTGTTAAGATTACTTCGACTTCATGAAGAGGCAGCTGCCAGATATGCGAAATATTCTTGTTAAAGTAGTTACAAAGTTATATAACCGAAGCGTATAAGGAAATAGTTACCGACCTGAATAGCGCCTCTGGAAATGGTGTGAAATGTTGCGTATCTGTGAAAGTTTGATGGCATTCTGTTCAAAGATTTTAAGTAATTGAGGGCAGTCACTCATGAAACGGTTGCTTTTTAAGACTCCAATGACAGCTTTTTGGCATACAAAGTCTAAAGCTATCTCAGAAAATTGTAAGCTGCGCTAAAGTGCGAAAACCCCGTTTTATCCGCGAATACTGTATTTTTTAAAAAGGTTTTTTTTTTTTTTTTCTAAAGCTGAAGATCTTAGTGTAGGGGTCTTATTGTCAAGAAGACCTTGAAAGCCTGAAAAGGAGTAGACCAAAATGTTCCACCATATGTCGACGTTTTTCGACACTGTGTCGTTACAGTGCATTCTAACATCTTTTTGTGTCAGAACCACAACGAATTTTATAAATTGATGACTTTCTTGGAATCGGCACTCGTAGAGGTACGGCGAATGTAGATTTCCACAGCTAGAGGGTCGTTGGGGCTTTACTCTCTTAAAGTGTCGAACTTAACGAAACCTAAAGGTATTTACGTTTGGATTAATGCTTGGTTCCTGTCTTGTTCTCTCGATCTTGGATGGCGTTGAAATTCTTTTGAAGACGGTACCGGTTATGTCTAGATTTTTTCTTTCGATTATTCGTCATTTATACGCTTGCAAGACCTTTTGCAGTTCCTCACAAATCTGTTTGGCTGAGAAGCTATGCCTTGGCTCCTGTATATAGACCTGCTATTGTGCTAAAATTTGTTTATCTAGACTGCCAGCTTTGCTTAAGTCTCCACAACTTGGAGCATCCTTAAACTACAAGGCCGGCCTACATTTTCCAACGTGGTAATCGTACCATAGATCGCCGGCGTTCTTAATACCCATTGGAGCCATGGGTTGGTCACCATTTGACGGCACGATTTTATTTGACTTGTTTCACCTATTCTTCCGTCGAATTATCCTCTAGGTCTTGGATCAAGTTTTCGGTCCGTATGTGTCTACTTACTGCTCTGAAACTTCTTTGGACCGATCTAAAACTTTGCTAAAAAATAACCAGCTACAGTTCTGTGCGAGTTTTTATTGATTGTGATGGTACTAGGGATGCCAGACGTCCCGCTCATTGCGGGACTGTCCCGATATAAGGCTTTTGTCCCGCAAGTGTCCCGTAACGAAAAGTGTCCCGCACTGAAAAATTTCTCCCGGAATGTCCCGCCTTTTAACTCGTCGCCCTTTCTTCATTATTAAACAAAATAAATTGCAATTAATAAGACATAGAACTAAAATCGCTTAGCCTTAGCCTTAGTTAGCTTAGCTGTAAAAATAACAAAGTGTGAAGTGCGCCTTAATCGAATGATGATAGTTCAGTGGTCTGGGTCTCTGACCTCAAAAGTTAGCCGCAAGCCGACTGTTTGACATTTCACTTTTTGTTTGTAATAAACGACAATTGTGAATCAATTTTATAGAGAAGTAGGTTCATTCTATGAGAGTGCTCTTAATTATTTAGAACAACATTTCGACTTTAACTCCAAACGAAATAATCCAAATTTTGAAAATGACTTCAATATTATTGAGCTTCTTAAAATTCAAAATATAAAGAATGATATAGGTTTCGAAGAATTTATCGCTTACAGAGTTTTTTTTTATTTTGAATGTGAGCTAAGAAATTTGGATGAAAAACAAGTTGTGAA